>OY728164.1:1814686318-1815936318 GCA_963277665.1 Viscum album | reverse complement strand
TCTAAGTGGAGATAGGGTATGAAGAGGAAAAATACAGGATAATCATCATTTTTAGTGTCCTTAACATGAATTTATCTATAGATGAGATTGTATATTGTGATTTAGTGGACCATGGAATGGAAATTTCTATGTTTTGGATTTATATAAGTGGATAGGGTTGTGAAATCAGAGTTACAAAAAGGATTATGTATATATTTGTGGGACTTATTTTATATTGGATATGTAACACCACTACTCTTGAAATAAAATTATGTTTTAATTTTTCATGGTTTGAAATATTTTGTCGATTTTCAGGATGATCCTGGTCAGAAAGTTATTGTTTTTCCATATAAATGTGTGTTTTGGGATTGATGTCATCTTGAGAATGGATATAGGATGGTCTAAAATAAGTAGGTTCGCTGAGGTCACCGTGCAACATGTAAAGTGTTCAAAAAATAATAATTAATGATGTGAATAATATAGTGAACGAAAATTAAAATAAGTATAAAAGAAAATAAATTATTAATTATTTTAATAATGATAATAAAATTTTATTATTTAGAATATAATAATTACTATTATTGTTAATATTTTAGTTATGTTGTTGTTATTATTATTATTATTATTATTATATTTAGGTTTTTTAGGTTTTTTGTTGATTTTAGTTTTTTCTGTATTTATTTTTCTTTCATTTTTTATTTCCTCCCCACTCATTTGACTCATCACCACCTAACTATGATTCAAACCCACATGTGAACATTTATCTCTCCCTTTTCATCATCCTACCCTTAAAGGATGACCCCCACTCACCTTCTTGTATCCCTACTATGGAGACCTCCTATCGTGCTGCCCTCATAGCTCCCAAATCCTCTTGTGCCACCCTCACACCACCCATCCTATTTCGTATATACCTACTAGTTATACCACATATAGAAAAACCTTCTCGATCATGACTATTCCATGATGGTACCACCTATAGCGACCTTGCTCAGTGCACAACACCCCTCTCTCGCCCTCCCCTACACATGATTTCCCACGGTAAACTTTTTGAACTCTTTGTAGGGTTTTTATTGATCTTTATTTATTTGTTATTAAAGTTTAGTTGTGAGTTATTGTGTCTCATATCTTTTATTATGGTCTATTTTATCATTCTCATGGTGCAATTGATATGCGGTTGATGATTCATAATGATTTAAGGGGTTTATACAACCGAGGTCGGTGGATCCATGAAAAAACATTATTTGATGAGTTATTTTGGTTCATATATTAATTTAATATGTTATTTTATTAATATTTCTTGTATTCAAGTAATTTTTTAAATCCTATAACATGCATTTATTCTTTATGTAACATGATTTTATGAAATAGTGTGTGTTTTTTAGAAAACCCATATTATGTCAGTTAATGGATTTTTATAACTTTTGAAAATAGTTTATTAAATTTTGAAAGGGATGAGAATTTTGTTTTGATTTTTTGGGGTTTGAATTGAATCATAAAAGATGATTTTTATTGGGTTGTTATGTGTAAAGTCAAGTGATATTTCTTGGAATTGTATTATAATGTTTTTTAAATGGTTTTCTAAATTATATTTTAGGTGAAAAACATATATTTGAATTATATTTGTGTGAGTATGATTTTTAAATAGAAAATATATTTTGACATGGTGTTATGTGACATGTGGATCATGATTGAGCACATGAAAAACTAATTATTGGGTATCTCAGTGTAAAGACTATGACTATAATGACAGTGGATTAGAAGGGGCTAAAACTAGTTTCACTTAGCACGATTGATGATGAAAACACCAACTAAATATTAATTATTTATTAGATACTACTATATAGTTGTGGTTTCAACTCATAGTGGGTCATTCACGAGAGACAATTCGCCATTTTTTCTATGCTACATTTCACCAAGATATGATGTACCTAGTGTCACATTGTTTGCTGCTACCTAGGGGCGTTTCCCATGACTACTGTTCTTTGGTTATATCTCACATACTACCGAAATGTAGTATGTGGTGTTGGTAAATTCTAGTAAATTGAACTTCCAATAATGATTTCATATTTAAAATTATTTTTCTTTTAATAATTTCTATATTTCAAATAGTCTTTCTTATAAGGTTTATTTTTTTATATTTTATTCTTTTAATTTTGATTTCCTAAAAAAATATCTCTTATTTCATTGATATATAATGCTTCAAATTTTTTCCACATAATGTTTAGTTCATCGTAGCCTCTTTTGGGGAATCCTACTGAGAAATAGCAGACACCTTATATACACCCTTAGGTGTAAAAAGACATGGTATTTTATGATATAGGAATAGATAATTCTTTTGGTGATAGCGGTTTTATATTCTAGTTATCTAATTTAGTGATGTTATGGATAGGGCCTTAAGGGGCTTCCGTTTTCCATGTGGTATTTTTTGAGTGATTCTTGTGGTCCTATTTTGCTGTAACATTCTTGTGGACCTATTTTCCATTTTTGGGTTTTAGTTATTTTTGTTAGTTTGGTGATTATAAAATTTAGTTAAATCATTGAAAAGATTTATATTTGAGACTTGGGATCTTATGGAAGCATGTGGGGATTTAAAATTCCCTTCGCTAATTTCCCCAGACAGAGCGAGTCACTGTTTCACATGCGAACCCAACATGGTTTGTAAAAAAAATAGAATCAAGGAAGGTTATTCACTTTGAGTCATTCTATTTATGATGATACTAGTTAATTATTTCTGAGGACTACCTGGCCTCAAACTTCTGGTTGCAAGAGGTTACTTATCCATCACACCTCATGATAGAACTCAAGACACCATGAGATGTTGTGATTTTTGGATGACTTCTCTTAAATGTGGGACGTTCATGATACAGACTATACATAGATATCGTGTGTGGGTGATTTGGTTTGGTTGTGAGGTTGTATTGGCATGTTTTTTATTGGTTTTTTTTCTTATTGCTCTAATTTATTGAACAAGATGTATAAATTGTTTTGTTATATAACCTTTGATATTGTGTATTCAATAATACTAGAGAAATTACCATTCATTTTTAGGAAGAATATGGGGAGACATATCCCTCACTACTTGATCAGTGGTTGGTAGATTCCACGGTCTGGGCAGTTCATGCTCTGTGATTGGGGTGGGCCCTGCTTCTACTCATGTTAGGGAAGAAAATCCTAGATCATGGAAGGATAAATCCCAAGAGTTTCTCAATTATAAAATCCAATATTTTGGAGGTATATATATGCCTCAAAATGTAGAGGAGTATATCGTTAAGATAGAGTGTATGATATTTTTGTAGGACACACCTAAAAAGGTCAGGGTGATGTGTGCATCATTTCTATTAGAGGGTCCTAGTAAGAGGTTGGGTGACTCAGTAATTACATATGGAAAGTAGGAGAAGATGAGATGGATGAAATATATGGTAGTTTTCAATGACATGTACATTATAGAGGACTTGGAGTATGCTATATCATTATAGTACATGGTTCTAGTTTAGGAGTATCAGTCATGATGGAAGTGCTCATGTTTTCTTTAGAGAATGGGATCCTCAGTCAGGTCGTGCTAGACCTCCACTCCATGATTGGGGTATTCATGGTTATCCATTATCTTCGATCATGATGGAAGACATGGATGGTACTATTAGGTGTGGAATATATCATGTGGTGGAGGAGTTCTCAGAGGTATTTTATGCTGACTTTTCAGGCATACCCCCAGAGCGGTAAGTGGAGTTCTCGATTGAATTTTCACCATGAAGACAGAATATATCTATTCCCTCATATTTCATGGTCCCACCAAATTTATGGAATTTAGGATACAACATGATGATTTTTAATCTAAAGGGTGAACTTTCCCCATCATCTATCCTTATACATCTATAAATCAATTCACGAAGAATTTTGTTAGATATCTCTAGTTGTGTATCGATATTCAGAAGATGATTAAGGTAAAAATCAAGAACAAGTATCTATTTCCAGAAATTTATGACATGTTTGATTAGATAAATGAGGGAAAGTGATTTTTAAAGAATGATTTGTGTTCGAGTTACCTCTATTATACGGTGAGATAAGAAGACATCCCTAATATAGATTTACAAAGCAGGTACACTCACTTGAGTATTTGGTCTTGCCTTTCAAATTGAAAATTGCTCCTGCAGTTTTATGGTGCTCATCCACTAGTATCCCAACTTATTTTTGGTATTTGGGTAAAAAAATGTAGTTAACTCATGATTTGAGCAAGAGCATGAGGTTCATTTTTGGATCATGTTGTTTACTCTCTAGGAAAATCATCTTTGTATGAAACATTCAATGTTTACGTTCTGGATTAAAGAAAAGATGATAATGGGAAATGAGATTTTGGAGAAAAGGGGCTGACTGGACCCTAAGAAGATCAATGCAGTTATGTCATGGGAACAACTGATGAATGTGTTAGAGGTTAGGATTTTTCTTGGCCTAGCAGGTTATAACAGGTGATTTTTTCGGAAATTATTATGGCTAGCTTTCTTTATGAAAGCACACACCCAAATCGGGGTGAAGTAATAATGGATCCCATAGTGTCATGCATCCTTTGAAGAGATTGTGTGGCAGTTAACAACAGCACTTGTGTTGATCATTACAATGTCTAGGAAGGTCTATGTAGTTTATTGTGGTGCTTCCGTTATGGGCCTTGGGTTAGTTATCATGACCGATTATAATGTGGGGG
The DNA here is from genome assembly GCA_963277665.1 of Viscum album. Taxonomy (NCBI): domain Eukaryota; kingdom Viridiplantae; phylum Streptophyta; class Magnoliopsida; order Santalales; family Viscaceae; genus Viscum; species Viscum album. The sequence continues at coordinate 1,815,931,643 of OY728164.1, read as the reverse complement.
ATTATGGTCCTTTCCAACTCTGACCATATGAGAATAATTTCCAAACCAATGAAATCGATTAAGATGTGGAGATTCATTCTCATAAGACATGGAATCATTAACTTTTTGGGGAGAAATTTTCAGTCTATTATAAAAATTATTACATAGCCTAAATATTCTACCAAAATGACTTGAATTTGAGGTAGTGTAGTTGGATCGAGTATTGGTTGGGGTTCAACATTGATATCATCTCTACTATGAGAATGGAAAATGTGTTGGATGATTCATTGAGCCAAAAAGTGACAGTGTATACTTTGAGGGAGTCCAGTGATGAATGGAACTAGATCGAGGTTCCTTTTTCAAATGGAATTAGAGGCCATGGAGCACATTAGAGGTGTATTCTTAGAATGATTGTAGATTACATCTTCACTTATAGAGATAATTCATTGGTAAAACCCTGATGATGATCTATGTATGTGGTATATGTTGTTCATTCGTGGTGGGGAGAAATATCATAATTATTCATCATTTCCAAAGGGTATTTTTTATTAAGGGTCGTTATGTGGTTCTATTGTCTATATGGAATGTGGTGATGTAGGATAGCCACAAATTTAACTATTATGTTCATAATAGAGCTACAAAAATGTATTATGGTGTTCTTCAGAAGATCTGGTGTATAGGAATGAAATGTCACCTAGAATAATTCATAATGAGATGCTACATTTGTCAGCAGATAACTAAATATAACCAAGGTCTATATAGTTTTCATTAAATGTAAAGAATTCCAACATGGAGGTGGGATGATGATATATTTGAATTTATTTTCATACTTAATTAAACTCCTCAGGGTAAAAAATACATTTGGCTATTTATTGATCAACTGAATAAATTATCCTGCTTTATTATGATCAATGGTTCAGTGATGGTGGATGAGTCAGGCCAACTGTATGTTCTATATGTGCTGAAACATCGTCGTGTGCTCTAGTGATTGTTTGTAATAGAGACCCCCGCACAAAAATTTCCACTTGGTTTTGGGAAGTCCTTCAACCATAATTGGGGACTCATGTTAAAATGATCACAACATTCCATCCCCAAACGGATGGCCAGATAGAATGAGAAAATCAAATTCTGGAGGAAATGGATCATGTATGGGTTTTATATTATTGATATAATGGGAAATCCCTTTGTAATTGGCCAAATCTTATTAAAATAATAGTTACCAATCATTTATTAGAATAGATCTACGTGTGGTGATTTATGGCCAGCCATTTCAGTGTTATGTATATTAGAATGAGGTGGGTGATTCCTCACTTATTGGACTGTGCCTTTTGAAGGTGACATCTAATAAGTTCATGTTTATTAAGATGTAGTTATTTAAATCTCATAACAACCACAAATAATAGGTTGATCATAAGCATCAATAAATTGATTTTTTTGGGTGAACAATTGTTCATATAGTTGGCCCCTCATTTAGGCAATCTATATTTGGATAAAGGGAAACATGACACCGAGGTATGTCAGACCATTCATGATAAGTGAGTGGATTAGAAATGTGACATATAGTAATGATTTACCTTTTTAGTTGATGAAATTTAAAAATGTATTTGAAGTCTCCCAATTAAGATGTATAATCCGAATATATTACAGGTGTTAAATTTGTAAATGTTGGATATAGAGCTAGATTTATTAGTATTCTAACGGCCAATTAGAATAGTGGATTCTAAAGAGAAAGTGCATCCTGGGAAGTCTATTCCACTAGTCTTTTGGTATAATTGGAATGATGAGCATGATAAATTATAGAAAAATCCATATGTAGAAAAAAAATTCCCTATTTTTATTCTCTGATCACTCTTCACGGTGACTTTCCGATGGTGGAATGTTTTCATGTTTGGTGAATTGTAACACCCTGACACTTGAATTAATTTTATCCTGTAATTTTTATAGAATTTTATATTTTCCCGAGGTTTGGGATATGCCCATTTGGAATTTTATGTTTTTAATGGATAAACAAAAGTTATGGTCTTGATAGTGTCTAAAGCATGGGCATAACATGATCAAAATCGTGTGGCTTCACCCAGGTCACCATGCTGCCTTCCCGGTGTTCCAAAAAATTAATTAATGAATCAGATTAATAATAATGTTAATAATATAGTATCAAAACAATAAAATGATTTAATATTATTTTATTTATAATACTAATGATATTAATATTGAGATTATTACAATTAATATTATAATTAAGTAATTATTATTATTATGATTATAATTAATGTTAATATTTTACTTATGTTATTATTATTGTTGTTATTTTTATTATTGTTTAATTTATGTTTTTTAGGGTTTTTTCTTGTAATTTTTTCTTCTTTTCCTTTTTGTTGTTTTTTATTTACTCCCCTCTCCTCTAAAATATTGCACCCCATAACTGTGCATGAAACCCTCCATTGTGTGTGTCTTTATCCCTTGGGGTCCTCCTCCCCTTGTTAGATGGAAACTCAATTGCCTTTCGACATACCTAAACTAGTGACCTCATCTCACGCTACCCTCACATCATCCCTCCTCTTGGTCGGAACCCTTCTGGTGTCACCGGTTCTAGTGAAACCTTCTATGATGTGACCATCCCATACTAGTTTATCTTTTGATGACCCCTAACAATGTACCCCATCTAGTTGTCTCCCCATCATGCGATATACTCTAGTAGTCTATCCATCATATTTGTATGAATTTCTTCTCCTTTAGAGTTTTGTTCATAATGTTTAAGTTCGAATTTTTGGGTCTAATCATCTTGATAGTCTTTCTTTTATCATTTGTCTGTTGAGGTTGAGGTTAAGTTGAAGATTCACACTGATTTTTTGGGATTTCTACACCCAATGTAGGTAGTAACATGTATATAAATTAATTAGTGAAATATTTGGTGAGGGAAAATATGTTTCAACTTTCCCATTATTATTTTTGGTTTAGAAATAATAAATTATATATTTTTTCTCATCATAACTACATATGTTTTTTATCATAACCAAATCTGTTGTCTTTCATCATAATCACATATGTTGTTTCTCATCATAATCACACATGCTGTTTTCCATCATAAACACTTGTATCGTTATTTTTCAAAATCATGTTATTCATCACAATCATATTATGAATCGTAATTATGTTACTCATTGTAATTATTTTAGGCATTTTAATCACGTTATACATCGTAACCATGGTATGTATTATATCCATATTATTTTTCTTAATCATGTTATACATCGTAATCATTTTATACGTTGTATCCATGTTATTTATCATTATAATCTTATGCATCGTAACCATGTTATGTATTGTACTCATGTATTTCATTGAACTTATGACCTACTCTAATGCCACATACATGTTTCACATTATCCTTTTATGCATTACTTATATATTCATCATAATAATACTTCCATACTTCTATACTTATTGTTTTCTAACCAAAACAATGGTGTAGAGTTCGTTATATACTAATCAAAATGGTTTCACGTATTCTATTCTATTTTGATCATTAAAATCCATGGTTTTCATGTCACTCTGAGTTTTAAAGATAAATATAACCCTTGAAATCAAATATGACCATTGGACAGATTGGCTTTAAAGATGAGGTCATTTATGCCTTGAAAAAACAAAACCTGGATGAATGAACATACACGGAACTATTTTGATTATTTATAAGGATGATGTAACTCATATATTTCTTCATGTGAAAATGCATGAATATTGAAGACCTGAGTGACTTTTTCCTAGTCCATATATTTCAATAAGTGCTTTTGACAGCTTTTTTGGACCGATCATTGGGGTAATTATCAAGGGAATCTGGGGATTTGAAGATGGTGCATCTGATCAATGTATCGAGGGATTTCAAGTATTTGATAGAAGTGGGTGTTGATTAGATTATTAATCAAGGGAATCGGTGGATTCTAAGACAGAACTTCCATTCATCATATCGAGGGATTTCTCGAGTGGTTGTAAGATAGAGCTTTTATCCTAGGTGAAAGGATACCATACTCTTTATGATACAATAATTATAATACCTTTTACATTTACTCTTATATTTTTAATATTAATAGAATAATTTTATTTCTTAATTCTATTTATATGCCTCTCTAATGTAATTGTTTTAATTACAGTACAATCATTACATATTGTATTAAAATATTCTATACACTGTATGGTAGAATCATTTAATTTTTTATACTCTGATCATTGTATTCAATTCAAATACAATTGTTTTTAATAATCTATGGTACCATATTATATCAATCAGATCTGAGACCAATCTGAACATTTGTAATGATTCATAAGAGGATTTATATATTGTATTAGTTTAAGATCTATTGATATAAGATTCTTCTTATGAGTTTAAATAAAAAAATTTTAAACCTCCAATTAACCCCACCCCTTACCCTCTTGTGTTGTTCTATCTAATATAAATTTACATATATATTTCGATCCTAAAATATTTAGCTTTCATACATAATTTTTTTGGATCATTGATTAATTTTTGTTGTGTGAAGTTAGGTTAAAAAGGGTTTAATTGCATTTAGTTTTTAAGTATCATGTTTATATGAAATGGGGCATGTTTTCTATGAAAACCCATAATGTGTCATGTTCTGTTGTTTTATAACTTGTTAAATTTAATCATTAAATTATTAAAGGGATGTGGATTGTTTTTTTATGTGGTTATAGTGTGCATTGGATAATTAAAGTGGATTTTCATTGTGTTATGATGTGCAAAGCCATGTGATATTTCATTGATTTTTATACCTTTTTTTAAATGATTTAATAAATTTAATGGTAGGTGTAAAACATATTGTTGAACTATTTTGGAATGAGTATGATTTTTAAATTAGAAAGGATTCTAATGTGGTGTTATGTCACATGTGGAACTTTATTGAGCACAAAGAGGGAGGTTCGGGTATCTATGTCGGCAGACTAGGATTTGTATTACAGTGATTTGGTAGGGGCCTTGGCCCAGCATTACATAGCTAGATTATTGATGACAATGATAAATAAATAATTATTATTCATTGGAGTCAAATATGCTATTGCATTATTCCTTCCTATTGGCTCGTTCATAAGATCGATTTTGGTAATTGTTTCTATTCCACATTTCATCAAGAATAGATATACCTAGAATCACATTGTCATATAGTACTGTAAAGACCCAAAAAATTCAAGGAATTTTTTTTCATAATTTTCGTGGGATTATTAAAAGAACTCAGTTTCTGACAGCACCTAATTCCGAGGCCCGGTGTGCCCAGAATCTTTTTCTGAAGTTTAGCTCGGGTACGTTCAGTGAACGAACGAGCGTGTTTTTCTATCACTTGAACTTGTGCTCTGAATCGAATTCTGATGGCACCGATAGAATCACAGCACCGGTAATTTCATAGAAACACCTTTTTCGGGGTTGCGTTTTCTCGGGTGTGGTTTTTAAATTTTTGAGTTAAGTAAATCAATAAAATAAATTAGTCGCACCATTTATTTTATTTAAGTTTTTTAACCTAAGTTAAGGGGTTAAAGCGGGACCCACAATATCCTACAAAACTAGGTAGGATATTTGTGGGGTGGGGCCCACCCATGACCCTCCTTTTTCAACCCCCTCCTTAAATTATGAAATGCACCCGCACCCCCCTTTTTAATGAAGTCAACCCATGCATTTCATCTGGTTAATAAACACCTCGTTAATTTGGGCGGTTAAATCGTTGCAATCAATCCATTGAATTGATTATTTCTTTTAGAAATTAAAACGTTGTCTTGTTCGTTAATAAAATAAGGCAACTCTTATTTTATTAAGGGTTAGTTGTTCAGGAGGGTTTGGGGAGAATTCTCTCAAGTTGTGAACTTCTTCCTCCTCGATGAAGAACATGAAGAACGCGAAGAACACGAAGAATGCCAGATCCTCGGAGATCGACGACGCGGCGCTTCTTCCATGGTGTTCCTTCTCCACGACGCAACGATCCTCATTCTACAACGCCTTCTTCCACAACGGTTAATTCCACGATGAATCCTCACTCGTCAAATTCGACGAGGTAGGGATTTATTTTTAATTATTGTTCATGAATTCTTCCGTTGCCTTTCTTCATTTCTATTGGAGCCGCCAGATACCGAAATAAAAGGAGGGGGTCAGACTGCATGAACATGGTCGACCCTCCTCTCCTCTATGGTTGTTTGATGTTGTTTACGACACGAACAAGGCAACGTGGTGCCGAAGCACCGCGTGGAAATATTAAATAAAGGGGAAGAAGCGGCGCCGTCACACCGCGCCGTTGGAGACGAAAAAAAGACGTGGTACGATCGCGCCACGCCGAAGAACTACAAAAGCACAGCGGCCGGAGCGGGGCCGCGGCGGAGGGGCACGGCGCCATCAAGCCGCGCCGAACGGACTAAGGCCGCGGCTGGGGCCATTGGAGTGGACCCTCCAGAACGAGATTACTGTGTGCGGGAACCCTAAAGCTGGCTGCAAATGAGATGATGATGACGACTGGGAAGAAATCCTCCGTGTATTTGATGGCGACGACTATAGCACTCAGCAATCCTACGTGGATCAGTGCTACCGATCCTGTGTGGGTCAGCGTTCAGCGGTCCTGTGTGGGCCAGCACCTACAGATCCTATGTGGGTCCGATCCTGTGTGGGTCATTGCGGGGGTTAGTTGCCTATCGATCCTGTATGGGTCAGATCATTTGTGGGTCATTGCGAGGGTTAGTTACCTATTGATCCTGTGTGGGCCAGATCCTTTGTGGGTCATTGTCGAGGTTAATACCTATCGATCTTTTGTGGGTCCGACAGTTTAGATGAATCAGTGGCTATATCTGATCATCTCTATCGTCATACGAAGAAGTATACCTATGTGAGATGAATCTTGTTTTGCTTTCCTATGTGGATTGTGTTGTGTTATCCTGTGTGGACGTGTTCAAACTTGGGCTCGGATGTTGGAGTCGAACTGGAATTGATGACTTAGTTATATGTATGGTCCTATACCTAAATAGTTTCAGATGTTACATCGTCATTGTATATTTCCTTTGTGGATTCTGGGAGACCTTAGGGGGTCTTGGGGTCCCTACTGAGTAGCTTATACTCACCCCTACACAGGCTATGCCCGCACTACGTTGTGTTGGTTGCAGATGACGGAAAACACTGATCGTGGTTGAGGCTTGCGGAGAAGGTCAGTACCAGGAGGTGGACCACTGGGCGGGACGTACTCGGAGAGGACGACTGGACCCGAAGAGCTGTGGAGGCTATATGTACCCACCCTTCAGGTGGGACTTCTAGTGGACAGCTCGAGGCTGCGGCATTACTTTTTAGTTGTTGTACTCTCCTTTTCGGTTGTACTTTACTTTTAGTTTGGGTTTGTATTCTGGACCACTTACTTTTTCCGCACTTACTGTTGTATCCAGTTTTTACTTAGTGTTTACTTCTGCTTACTTGCTTTGTGGTGTTTGTTTACTTTACAAAGGCAATGCCTTCCCTTTTTACTGGGAATTACGCCTTGGTGCTAGTTGCCAGCCCCTGGCTTATGGAAGGCAGGTTTGGGGTAGTCACGACACGGGCCCCCAGGACGGGTCGTGACAAATTGGTATCAGAGGAGTTAGGTTCTACCGTAGAACTCAAGACTCTAATCTTTTTCTATGTGAATAAATAGTGTTTAGAGTATTGAGTGTGGTTATCAGTCCAGGGAGTCCAGCGTTGGTGTGGCGGCCGATGAATCCCTACACCAGGACCCTGCCTTCTGATTTCCGACTTAATGCACGAAAACATTGATTGCATGTGTGTTACACGTTTTATTTCTGATTACATTGTGTCTGTTCACTAGGTATACTGTTTGACCGTGGAGCACCTGTTTTCTTTTCAGGATGGTCCCACGATGGCAGCTAGCTAGGGTTCCGAGAATTGTACGTGACGACAGCCCACAGAGCGACGAGGCCTCATTACAGGGCCCTTTGACAGCAGAGGCACTGACGGTACCTATAACTGCTGAGCCACCGATGCTACTAGCACCAGCCCCTGACGATGCACGTCACCTTAGTGCACTACACGAGTTTCAGTGCCCACGACTGCCCAGTTTCCACAGGGATACGGACCCTCAGGCAGTCGAGGATTGGCTAGAGGCAGTTGTATGGGTTTTCAGGTTAGTGAGGACACCAACAGACCTCATGGTGATCCTCGCAGTGAGCCTCCTTCACGCGGCAACAAGCAGATGGTGGAGCCTGATGCTCCAAGTGCACGATGAGGCATCACTCATCTGGACAGACTTTGAGAGCCTCTTCCGCTCGGAGTTCTTCCCAGCCACCCTCCGTGCAGTGCGCATCCAGGAGGTTCTACAACTGCGGCATTGCAGCTTGACGGTCGCCCTGTACTTGGCAAGATTTACCGATCTCTCATGATACTCGATAGACATGGTACGAGACCCATTATTCTGGACCCGGACCTTTGAGTAGGGATTGAGGCATGAGATCATAGCATCGCTGATCTCCCTCAGCATTCCGACACAACCTAGGGTACTGGAGCGATCCCTTCTAATCGAGAGCTTCCATGATGTGCCTGCTCCAGCAGCGAGACCTACCGAAGGGTGGCACATAGTAGAGTCCTCTGCTGAAGGCAGTTGATAGATGACTCATGGGTCCAGGAAGACCATACCCTTAGGAAGATGACCACAGGACACTGGCTCAGCCATGCGGGGAAAACATCTCAGAGCCAGTCTTTCGAGAGGCAGACAGTGCTACGCATGCAGCGGGCAGGGCCACATGACACGTGACTGCCCGACCCGCCGTGCCAAAGAGCAGTAGACGGTTGAGGGGCCACCCAGGCAGAGGCAGAGGGTCGACCATGGCGGTCCACATAGAGCAGGCAGACAAGGCAGAGGAGCTAGCTGAGCAGCAGGTGTTGGGCGACGCTTTGAGGCTCTACCACCACCACCACCACCAGGAGGTCCACCCCGACCATAGGGATCTGGCGGTCAGAGACAGGCACAATTTCAGGTAGCGGAGTCCTATGACCACGGCATGCCCATGATTATTCGAGGTACTATCGGTGTCTATTCCACCCTTGCTGCAGTTCTTATAGACACAGGATGCAGTCATTCATTCATTGTCGCTGCCCTTGTTCGGAGCTTAAAGATTCTGACGGAGCCGTTGGCTCGATCCTTACGGCTAGAGACTCCTACGGGAGCAGACTCGACGATTACGCACTGGTTATGGTAGTGTGAGATTACTCTAGGAGGCGGGAGCTTCGGCTGGGATCTTCTTGTAGCGGCATCGAGGCCTTATGACGTCATCTTGGGCATGGATTGGTTATCTACAGTCCATGCTCATATTTAATGTATTTGGCACAAGGTGCGATGTGTATGCACCGACGAGAGCAAGTTCACCATCACTGGCAAGAAGGGAGCCATCACAACGCAGGATGGACTCACATAGAGGAGAGGACAACCAACCACTCATCAGTTGGCTAGCCTCATCCTAGGAGCAGTTGACGTGCAGAGTCCTGGTTTTCCTACAATGGTGGATCAGTATGCCGACGTTTTTCCCGATGACGTTCCAAGACTACCTCCTCACAGAGAGGTGTACTTTTATAATGATATGTACCCTGGGATAGCCCCGATATCCACCCCATCATATCGGATGGCACTCGCTGAGCTTCGAGAGATACGGGTACAGTTGGAGGACTTGCAGGGCAAAGGATTCATCCGACCCAATGTTTCACACTGGGCTTCCCCAATATTGTTCGCCAAGAAGGTGGATGGGAGCTTGAGAATTTGTTTTGACTATCGTCGCCTGAACTAGGTGAAAGTGAGGAACATGTATCCACTACCAAGTATTGATGACCTCTTCGATCAGCTCAAGGGAGAATGGTGGTTCTCAAAGATAGACCTTAGGTTAGGCTATCATCAGCTCATAGTTCGGGACGAGGACGTGCAAAAGACGCCCTTCAGATGTCGATATGGACACTATGAGTTCTCGTTTATGCCTTTCGGCATGACCAACGCTCTAGCAGTGTTCATGGGCCTCATGAACAGGATTTTCCAGCCATACCTAGATCGATTTGTCGTGGTATTAATCGACGACATTTTGATATACTCGAAAACTGAGGATGAGCACACCTACCACTTACGGGTTATACTAGACACACCCCGAGAGCACCAGCTTAATGGCAAGCTCTTGAAGTGTCAGTTCTGGATACGTGGGGTCCACTTCTTGGGACACGTCATCTCTGAGGCGGGAGTTGCGGTGGATCCTGTGAAGATCGAAGCAGTGCTAGCTTGGGAGCCACCTAGGAGCGTGACGGAGGTGAAGAGTTTCTTTGGACTAGCTGGATACTACCCGAGATATGTGCCATACTTCTCCAGAGTTGAGGCACCACTCTCAGCTTTGATGAAGAAGGAGAAACCCTTTGTTTGGTCAAACAGATGTCAGCAGAGCTTCCAGGAGCTGAGACAGAGATTGACCAACATGCCTATCTTGAGGTTGCCGGAGGAGGGAGTAGGGTACATAGTTTACTACGATGCATCAAGGAATAGACTCGTATGTGTCCTGATGCAGGAGCGGGCCATGATCGCCTATAGATCACTTCAGTTGAGGCAGCATGAGAAGAAATATGCTACACATGACCTGGAGATAGCAGCTATGGTCTTCTCTCTAAAGATGTGGCGACACTATCTGATGGGCGAGCACATTACAGTCTATTCTGACCATCAGAGTGTCAGGTACATCTTCTCACAGAAGGACCTGAACCTGAGACAGCGGAGATGGCTCATGTTCCCCCAGTACTATGACTTTGAGATAGTCTATACTCCTGGAAAGGGGAATGTAGTAGCCGATTCACTCAGCAGGAGGACGGGCATTCAACTACTTGGGGAGGCGACAGAGCAGCTATCTGCTTTGCAGATATCCTTCGTGGATAGAGATGGATCAGCCTTCCTTCAGTCACTCCTCCACTACTGCATCGGGTCAGAGATGCACAACGTGGGGATGATGATTGTAAGACGTGGCGTGCGTAGATATCCTCAGGACATGCACCTGATGGTTTCTCTATAGGAGGAGACCACGACATCATTTTTAGAGGATGTACCTTGGTACCAGTTGCTTTATGGGAGGAGTTACTGAGAGAGTTTCACATTTCCCCTTTGGCAGTACATCTTGGCGTGGAGAAGATATACTAGGATCTCAGATGATAGCTCTAGTGACCGGGCATGAAGAAGGTTGTGGCAGATTTCGTTTCTCGATGCCTCACCTGCCAGCAGGTGAAGGCAGAGCACTAGGTACCAGCAGGCTTGGTACAACCATTGGAGGTCCCGAAGTGTAAGTGGGACGGGATATCTATAGACTTTGTGACTGGACTTCCACGCACTTCCATAGGTCACGACTCTATTTGGGTGATTGTCGACCGACTCACCAAGTCGGCCCACTTCATACCCATTAGAGAGCTAGGCTCAGTGGAGAGCACGAGACGTCTATACATTCAGGAGATTGTATGGCTTCATGGTGTTCCATAATCTATCATCTCCAATCTAGATGCTCGATTTACATCCCATCTATGGAAAGGGTTTCAAGAGGCATTCGGGACGCAGCTACGTCTGAGTACCGCCTTTCACCCTCATACAGATGGTCAGACGGAGAGAACCATTCAGGCTCTCGAGGACATTCTCCGCGCATGTGTCCTCGTCTTTGGTCGCAGCTGGGAGGACCACATACCCTTGGTGGAGTTGGCGTAAAACAACAGCTACCACTCCACCATCGGGATGGAACCATACGAGGCATTGTACGGCCGACCTTGCAGATCTCCTCTGTGCTGGACAGACCCTGGGGAGTCAGCACTTGTGGGACCATAGATTGTCCAGGCCACGATAGAGAATGTCTAGGTTATCCATGAGTAGATGAGGACAGCTCAGAGCCGGCAGAAATCTTATAATGACAGGAGGCGAATGCCACTAGAGTTCGAGGATGGCGACCACGTCTTCCTGTGGGTCTCACCTCGACGTGGATTACATAGATTTGGCCGAGGCGACAAGTTCTCTCCATGCTTCATCGAACCATTCCAGATCCTCAGTAGGATTTGTGAGGTGTCTTATTGCATGGCTCTACCACTTCAGTTGCACTGGGTGCACGACGTCTTCCACGTATCCCAGCTGAGGAGATACGTGCACGACCCGACGCATATCATTGACCATGGGGAGCTGGACATTGATGATGGGGAGAATTTTGCGGAGGTACCAGTAGAGATCGAGGATTGATAGGAGCAGGTCCTACTTGGATGATCGATTCCTCTAGTGCGCATCAGATGGCAGTAGGAGAACCTCCAGGAGAGCACTTGGGAGTGGGAGGCTCAGATGCGTGCTCAGTACCCACTTTTGTTTCCTTAGTTATTGATGTATATTTACAGGGACGTAAAGACCTGAGGTGGGAGTGATGTAAATACCTGAAAAACTCAAGGAAATTTTTTCTTAATTTTCTTGGGATTTTTACAAGAACGCAGTTTCTGACGGCACCTAATTCTAAGGCCCGGTGTGCCCAGAATCTTTTTTTGATGTTTAGCTCAGGTACGTTCAGTGAACAAACGAGCAGGTTTTTCTAACTTTTGAATCGGTTCTCGGAATCGAATTCTGAGGGCATCGATGGAATCGCAGCACCAATAATTTCTTAGAAACTCTTTTTCTAGGGTTGCGTTTGCTCGGGTGTGGTATTTAAATTTTCGGGTTAAGTAGTTGAATAAAATAAATTAGTCGCACCATTTATTTTATTTAAGTTTTTTAACCTATGTTAAGGGGTTAAAGTGGGACCCATAATATCCTACACCACTAGGTAGGATATTTTTGGGGTGGGGCCCACACAAGCCCTGCCTTTTTCGATCCCCCTCCTTAAATTAAGAAACACACCCGCACCCCCATTTTTAATGAATTCAACCCATGCGTTTCATCTGGTTAATAAACACCTCATTAATTTGGGTGGTTAACTCGTTTCAATTAATTCATTGAATTGATTGTTTCTTTTAGAAATTCAAACGTTGGCTTGTGCATTAATAAAATAAGACAAATATTATTTTATTAGGGGTTGGTTGTGCAGGAGGGTTTGGGGAGAATTATCTCATGTCGTGAAGTTCTTCCTCCTCGACGAAGAACGCGAAGAACGCGAAGAACGTCGTATCCTCATAGATCGACGACACGACACTTCATCCATGTAGTTCCTTCTCTGCGAAGAGACGATCCTCCTTCCGCGAGGCCTTCTTCCACAATTGTTAATTCCGTGACGAATCCTCGCTCGTCGAATTCGACAAGGTAGGGATTTATTTTTAATTGTTGTTCGTGAATTCTTCTGTTGCCTTTCTTCATTTCTATTAGAGCTGCTTGATACCACAATAATGGAAGGGGGTTAGACCGCATGAACATGGTCAAACCTCCTCTCCCCTTTGGTTGTTTGATGTTGTTTTCTACACGAACAAGGCAACGCGGTGCCAAAGAACAGTGCGGAAATATTAAGGAAAGGGGAAGAAGCGGCACCGTCATGCCGCGCCGTTGGAGACGAACGAAAGACGCGGCATGGCGGGGCCGTGGCGGAGGGGCGGGGCGCCATCGCGCCGCACCGGACGGACTAAGGCTGCGGCTGGGGCCATTGGAGCGGACCCTCCCAAACGAGCTTACTGTGTGCGAGAACCCTAGAGCTGGCTGCGAATGCGACGACGATGACGATTGTGCAGAAATACTCTATGGATTTGACGACGACGACTACAACACTCAGCGATCCTACGTGGATCAGTGCTACCGATCTTGTGTGGGTCAGATCCTGTGTGGGTCAGCACTCAGCATTCCTATGTGGGTCAGCGCCTACAGATCCTGTGTGGGTCCGATCCTGTGTGGGTCATTGCGGGGGTTAGTTACCTATCAATCCTGTCTGGGTCAGATCCTTTGTGGGTCATTGCGAGGGTTAGTTACCTATCGATCCTATGTGGGTCAGATCCTTTGTGGGTCGTTGTAGGGGTTAGTACCTATCAATCCTTTGTGGGTCTGATGACTTAGATGAATCAGTGGCTATATCTGATCATCTCTATCGTCATACGAAGAAGTATACCTGTGTGAGATGAATCTTGTTCTGCTTTCCTATGTGCATTTTGTTGTGCTATCCTGTGTGAACGTGATCGAGCTTGGTCTTGGATGTTGGAGCTGAACTAGAATTGATGACTTAGGTATATGTATGGGAATATAACTAAGTATTGTTGGATGTTACTTCGTGATTGTATCTTTCCTTTGTGGATTATCCTTTGTGGATTCTGGGAGTCCTTCGGGGGTCTCGGGGTCCCTACTAAGTAGCTTATACTCACCCCTAAACGGGATATGCCCACACTACGTTGTGTTGGTTGGAGACGACAGAAAACACTGATCGTGGTTGAGACTTGCGGAGAAGGTCGGTACCTGGAGGTGGACCACTGGGCGGGACGTACTCGGAGCGGACGGCTGGGCCCGAAGAGCTGGGGAGGCTATCTGTACCCACCCTTCAGGTGGGACTTCCAGTGGACGGCTCGAGGTTGCGGCATTAATTTTCAGTTGTTGTACTCTCCTTTTCGGTTGTACTTTACTTTCAGTTTGGGTTTGTATTCTGGCCCACTTACTACTTTCGCACTTACTGATGTATCTATGTTTTATATAGTGTTTACTTCTGCTTTCTTGATTTGTGGTGTTTGTTTACTTTACAAAGGCAATGCCTTCCCTTTCTTCCGGGAATTACGTCTTGGTGCTAGTCACCAGCCCCTGGCCTATGGAAGGTGGGCTTGGGGTAGTCACGGCACGAGCCCTGAGGACGGGTCGTGACATGTACATAGGGGGTTGTCAATGACTACTTCTCATTTGTTATATCCCAATTACTATAAAACTACAGTATGTTAGGTTGGTAACTTCAGGTGAAGTGCATTTCAATTAAATTTTTTTTCTGTAAAAATGTTTTTCATTTAAAGAAAATATCTTAAAAAATGATTTTTGTTAAAATTTGATATCTTTAGAATTTTTTTATTTTAATGATATTAACATAAATATGTTATATTATTTCATTCATATATAAAAATTTTTATTTTATTTTCCATATAATTTACAGAAATGGAATCTTTTTTCATATCTTCATACTGGGTAATATCTCACACCCTACTTAATCACTTGAGTGTAAGCAGATTTTATCACGTTTGATACAGGAAGAGATGAAATCTTTGCTGATTGGGGTTTGAGATGCTAGTGATATTCACAGGAGGTGTTATAAATAATTCATGAGGTTGATTCCCCATACCATGTTGTGGTTATTGAGTTAGTCTTGTGGTTCCTTTCTGTTTTACCCTTTTTTAGTTTAGTTTAACTTATGTAACTCAATACTAAAATAAGGTTATGTCTTGTTTGGTTTGAAATTTTCAAATTTGATTTATTAATTATTATTGGTTTGTATGCTTATAACATTCAGATAAATCATTACCATGTTTAATTTATGATACCAAAGCACTTTTCTCAACCTATGGGGACTGAGATTTCCCTTCAGGCCTTTCCATGACCTGGATTAGGCACCAGTTCAGATGAATACCTTACTTGGTTTTTGAAAAGATATTCACACTCGATTTTCTCATATTATATAATATGAAATTTAATATCTGGAGAAGATTTGAATCCAATTAATGTAGTTTTTACTAAGATGGTTGGATGTTATATCAGTTTTATTGATGTGTGTCAGGGGCGTAGACTATGGATGCTGGTGTATTATTAATTTAGGGATACATTCTTCCTACAAATAAAACTATATGATATCATCCTCTATAATAACGTATTGTTTTATTTAAATTGTATTACAAAATAAATTTTGAGTTTGTTATTCTCTATATAGGGATGATGAGTATGCAGTTTTCAATGCTGAACACGGTTGTTGGATTCATAGTATAAATTTGGATCCCCTTAATTCTATGATGGATTATTTGTGATGAATTAGAGGGTTAAGTGATGTTAGATTCTCTTTAAGTTAGCATTGAATTTAATGATGGTTTCCTTGATGTTTTTTGATGATACCAATTGATGTGATGATGTGTTTGGGATATATCTTTATCTATGAGGTTATACAATTTTAATGGCCACATATTAGACGAAAACTTTTGAGTTATAGAATATCAAGATTTGGATTAGTATTCTGAGGTAGAAAGTATCCATCCATTATAGATTTTTTCCCGGATGTGATATTTTATTATTTTCTAAGAATCAGATTCTTCTCCAAGGGTGTGTATTGTTTAACAGATAATGAATTAGTTGAATATCATGAATCTCTTCACACTCACAAGTATTAATAATATATTTGGATAGTAATGTGTTCTTTGTTAGTTCTATCAGATGGAATTGTGGTCTTTATTATATAGTTTTATGGTGAAGTATGAATATATATTGAATACCACCTTTTGGTGTATGTATAATAAATTCATGTACATAGTCAAAATATTTGGTGTTTGGAACACATATGTTGTGTTAATGGGGATCATAAAATATATTCTCTTTGAGTTCATACTCAAATTTTAGTCATTTTTATCACCAACATCCGGATACACAAGAGACTACTAGTAGATAATAAAAACCACAATAGAGTTATGATGTAGGTCCTTTGATGAATATAATTATCTATAAAATAATCATCTTTTATCAAAACAATAAAAATAAATTAGTAGCATTTAATTTTTTTTGATAATCTAAGTATTGTTTAAATAGGGATCTTTTTATCAAAGTTAAAAAAATCAATAATAAATGAAATCATTATCAGTGCTAAACAACATTGTTAATCTGTTTATTTTATCATTGATAAAGACAAGAACATATAAAATGGTCCTTTAAACAATGTTTTATAGAGTAGATAAATGATATGCTTTATTAATGTTAACATAAAAGCATTGAAAAAGGTAACGAAATATATTTAAAAAAAATTAGAAAATCAAAAAAATTCAATTGGAGTTTGGGGGCCACAATTATTATTAGTGCTCAAAGCCTCCAGTAATAGCTCTATGTGCCACATAAAACCCCCCATTAACAGTTCCAGGAATCCATCTTTAACAATCTTGTGTAACCCATTAAGCATCCTGTGTTCCCCTTTCTCCTCTTCAAATTGAACCTGAGCCCTATCACTTGCACACATGGACCCTAACAAATTCCAGAATTTTTTTTCTCCATTTAATTTTCTATTGATCTAATTATTTATATATCTATTTATATTTTATATTAATATATTTATATATATATTAATATAAATTTATATGATTATTTTCAAATACATTTTTAAATTTTTTTTCATGCATGTTTGGTTTTATAAATAAATTAATTCAGACATAAATATTTACAATATAAATATATAACACAAAGATATGTATATATATATATTATGATTATATATAAATATTAATATAAGTGTTTTTTTTATTTAAATATATCAAATATTAATATTTATTTACATATATTATAAGACATAGATAATATATAATTTTTTTTTAATCCAGATAGAAAAAAATATATTTATATACACCCACACACATTATACAAGAAACTAAATATTCATATATGTTTAATATAAATAAAATGGATTTATTTTTTAATTACATTTGATTTATAGATTAACATATATATTTATTATGTTCATATGATTACTTATTTATTTATAAAATCTGGTTATTATGTGTAAATATAAACAAATATTAATATATGTTTATATACATAATTATATATAACATTTCATTATAAAAAATGGAAAAAATTGATTTCATAACATCTTTATGAGTATAATCTATGAATATAAATTGTGTTTCTACAAGAAAAGAAATAAAACCCCATTAACTGAGGTTTAAAAGCCATTGAATGTTTAGAAATTACAATACCGCATCTAAAATCTTTGTTTTGGAGGAATTTTTTTCATTTATTCAATATAAAATTTGTCATGGTTGTCCGAGGTTTTTAGATCATAAAGCTCAAAACATGATTAAATTTAATAGGTGGTAGAGCCTAGGCGGTCTCCGATATCAAAATCTACCATCCTTTGAACCTCATGATATGTTTTCTACATATTTTATATAAATTATTAATTTTTTTATTTTCAATTACAAATTTTAATTAAATTATTATTAATAAATAATAATTAGAAAATAATAAATATAAAATATATTTTAAAAATTTTTATAATCCATTTTCACTTAATATCATATTTCATAAGTGTAAAAACATATTTTTCATTATTTAATACATATATAAAAATATATATATTATATTTATATCAATTTATCATTATAATTATATCAATAATTATTTAGATTCAATATTTATTAAAATACACACTATATTAATTTTAGTAAAAAGTGTTAATGGAAGGGGTTCATTATCAATGCTTCTAAAAAAGAAATGATATAAGAGATAATTTTAATAGTTACAAAAAAAGAACTGGTATAAGCGGTATCTTTTTATACACTATGATAAATCACTGATAAAGGTACACATTTAACATCCCTTTTAGTACAATTTATATTACATTTTGTAAGTGCATTTTTCAGAACTAAAAAAGGTACACAATTTTTCAATGAATTTTTTAATGATGCTAATGGCTGGTGATACATAGTCTTGTTTCTATAGTATTGTATGTTTATAGAAATTTATTCAAGAAATTTTTTGTAGTTAGTAAATTCATTTTCATATGAATGTGTGGTTTTGGTAGGTTTTTTGGTGTACCTATAAATTATCAAGTGATTTGTTTTTATGAAATTACCCAAGAATATACATGAATCTCATATATTATTTAGTATCATAGATTATTATTGTGGGTTCTATGTCCAATTTATCATGGTATTAATCCTTGTAGATTGTAATATCCAAAAACATACAATGATTTTATATACACATATTACTATCAATAATTGTTTGACTACATTATGGGGAGGTTTATTAGTTCCCCAATTATTCAGTTTCCTGAAGAAGGGATGATATTTAAAGAATTATAATATACATAAAGTAAAGTTCTATGATATATCTTGATGTAGTTGAAGGAAGTGATCTCCTTTATATCTAGATAACTTCTTCTAAAGAGAATTGTAATTCCTCCCATAATGTGAAACTACATTAATTTGTATTTTCACGGATGATGTGATAAAATGACGTCATCCATGAATTTGTTAAGGTATTTTTTTATCAAAACTGATGGGGGTATATCTTTTCTCATCATGAACTAAATCAGTGACAATGGAGGTTGTTGAATTTTCTATTGGACTATGAATTTGAGATATCCTTCTCCTAGTGATTGGCTAATATCATATATGATTCACTGATATAGATTTCACAAATGGATATTATTCAATATTATTGGGATTCTTGGTGGTATATGGAATAGTATGAGGCCTTGTATGCAGATTCAAGGGTGGTTGATGGTGGAGTATTATTTTTTTTAATATTAATGTGAATTACTATATGATGGTGATGGTGGAAGAAACTTCGTGTGGATAATAAGATAAATAGGTTATGCATGACTGTCTTAGTCATATTAACACACTATAGGTATGGTCAGAGGATGTATAGATCCAATTTTATTTTTACTAGAGGTTTTTCATCAACATGGTGATGTGTGAGTGACTCATTAAAGAGTTTAATAGATCTCAATTAGTCGTATATCTAGTTTTATGAAATATGTTACAATGGTTAATGCTGCATTTTTATTGATCAGTAAGAAATATTCTGTGGAACAGTCTTTTATTGATGTGTAATTTCCTATCAAATTATCATTGTACAACATGTTTTGTAGAAATTTTTCTTGTTCCATGTATATTGTAAAATGGTTGTGTGATTAGGTTTTTATGTACATAATCATTTTATTGAACAAGAATAATTGGGTACAATGTTTTTTTAATCTTTGGTTGGTTGATGAATTTGTATCACATACAAATAATAAAAGTGTTAGGCACTAGGGTTTCTCTATCATGGAATTATGCTGATGAGGTTGTGTGGTTGAAGTGTTTTCAAAGGTATAAATTTTTTTATTGGGATATAATTTTAAATATTTATAACTGATAGGATTATATAATTATTTTCAATCTCAAATAGTTCTCAAAATTCATATAGATCCTCAAATGTTGGTCATATTTTGTGGAATATCCAAACAAATATGGATGTTATTCTAGCATGCACCTTTGACATTGGCAGATCATGGTAATAACAGATGTCTGAATTTAATTTATTTATAAATAAAACTATCACATATCCATTAGGAAGGACCATTATTTTGGGTTTTATAGTAACCCATTTCTTGTATCATTACGATGGTATGTGGTTGGTGAGTCATATTTACTAGTTTTTTATGTAGTGTAAATATTTAAAAGATGGTTCAGGTAATTTGCAAGATGAATAAGATGATGTTGGATTGGTTTCAATAATATTAAATTCATTGGAGGAATCTATAGAGTTTCAGTTTTATGGATAGTATTTCTTACTATTTTCTCTTTGATATGGGAATTGGAGATTTGGACATGGTATTAAGCTCTCACACTGGTTAATGTGATCCATTATGGTGTTAGGGAATATTATATCAGTAGAGTTTTAGTTGGAACCAAATATATAGATGGATATTATCCACTGTGTCTAAAATATGCAACAACTAAATTAATGTATATTATATTAATTCCATGAAATTAAATGTGGATAGTAAGATATCATGAGAAAAGAAATATTCAGGAAGTGGTCATTAGTGTTCTGGGATTTAAAAAATGATATGTGTTGAAGAAAAATTCCTATTGAATTTGAGCTATGGAAACATATTGTATTATAGGATACTACTTTGGAGGATGATATGAAAATTAATTCAAATCAGCCCAAGTTGTTATGAAATTTTTATTTTCTTTCTCTGAAAATGTGATATTAGAATAATATTTCTATATGAAATATTCTTTTCCCCCATAATTTTGGTGTAGGCTGACAATTAAAATGTGTGAATTGGAAAAAACATATTACTATTACAAATGTGTAATGTTATTAAATGTTTCAAAATCAATTGGTCAATTCACTATCATTATATATTATTATATATTGATATGAATGATGAAATTACCTGATTTGTGTGACTGGGGTCATGTTTTATAATGGTTTCGGTGGTTTTTTTCTTAGTCTATGTGGAGGATATAAGGAATTTCTATATGATTTCTTGGGTATGTGTAGTATTGAGGATAATGTCAGATTGTGTCCATATTTAGGTTGTTACAAGGGCCTTGAGAAAAATTATACAAAATATTTCTTTGAAATTTCTATAAATTATTTGTTATGTAATGTGTTTTAATTATTAAGGTTATTAGGGGAATTTAATGTAACTGTATAG
Source organism: Viscum album (assembly GCA_963277665.1). Classification (NCBI taxonomy): domain Eukaryota; kingdom Viridiplantae; phylum Streptophyta; class Magnoliopsida; order Santalales; family Viscaceae; genus Viscum; species Viscum album. The sequence continues at coordinate 1,815,910,316 of OY728164.1, read as the reverse complement.
AATCATCCATTATTCCATATGGTTTTTGATAGGTCTTGGTCACAATGAGGGTGAGTTTATAGGGTTATCCAACATTTGTGGTGTTCTTTTGGCCTTTTAAGGGACACCAAAGATTAGGAAATTGCTTGGGAGTCCTTTTTTTGGAAGATGGTATTATGGTATACCTGTACACCATGGTTATCATTGATATTCCATGGTGAGGTAATGAGGAATGGAATGTAATTTTGATGTTGGACTTGTCAAATATTGGGAGGGAGGACACATCATGATGTAAACATGGGTGTGGTGAGGTTAAATTGGCTTATTGCTTGGAAATATGGAAAGACATCTGGATATTGTAGTAAAAAAATTATCATCAATTCTTAGAAGACACCATAGTCAAAGCTTTAGTGGTGGTCCATTAAATTTTTTAAAATAATTATAAAAGTTGGTATTGTTTGAGGGGTTTGTTTATATTGTTGACTGAACCCAACATAGAAATCTCAGATAATTACTATGCCATTATGCAGGCAATATAAAATTTTCATGATTTTTGTTGATGGATATCCCTTTTTTTGAATTAAAATCCTTACCTCAACACATATCTAGGATCTTCCTTTCTGACCCCTTTCCAGTATCCAATCTTAGATATTTCAACACTCGTGTTCATATGGAATTTTCGTATTGGTACGATTTGGGTCATGGAAAATATTTATCCCTTCTTGTTTATTCCTCCCTTAACATTATCTTCAATATTAAATTTGTTTTATAGTGTTCCCCTTTATTTTTGGTTGTATTTATTTTAGTGTTTTTTATAATAGGTCTCTAGTGGTGATTCCTTAATGAAAAGTTGTTTTTGATCCATTTTTATGTGTTTCTATAAATAAATCAATTGAGGTAGGGCACCCTTTTCTTTTTCAATATTTAGATGAAATTATGCATAGAGGATCATGAATTTTTCCTTTTTAGTGGCTATTATACACCAAAATAACTAATAAAATTAAATAGTTAAGTTTAATTTTATAGGGTATGGGATAAAGTTATTGAGATTTAGTTATTCACAATCATCTTTATATTTTCAATCATACAAGTTTTTATTTTCATAACACTTGTTTTATGTAAAGGTTTCTTATGTTGTCTGGGATATTTATCTTGTTTATCAAAATTGTCCCTATTTCAAGATGTCATAACACATAAAAATTTATTTAAATGTATATTTTTCTAATAATCTTTTTGAACATGGAATATTGTTTTATTGAATAAAATTGAAATGATTTGAAATTTTTAATAAAAACCCCATGATTGATATTAAATACAATTATTTTTGTATGTAATGTGTTTGTAGTGATGTGTTGTGGATGTAAAATTTTTATAAGATAAAATGGATTATTAATTATTTGAATTAATGTTGGATGTGTCTCTAAGGATGATATTGCTAAAAAATAAATTTAATGGGAGTTATATATTACGATGAATGCGAATTGATAAAATAAACATTTATTATCTTGAAATTGATGGTGGAATGTGTCTACTGGTTATGTTTTACATGTCTGTTGTGATACAATTGTGTTATAAATAGACTTGGTGTAGGTTGTGAGGCCTTTTGTTGATGTTGTTATTGTGATGGGAACCTGTTGATAACCCATAATTTGGGCTTCTGTATGTCACTATCATATATGGTATTTTCAATGTTGTTGTTATATGTACCCCACACATGTCGTGAACTATATTCCACAAGCCAAATGTTTTTGGTGTTTTTTTTGTGGATTCTAAAATATTGTGGATGGATAACATGTTTCTACCACTTCTCTACTCACTATTATTGGTTAGGTTATAACATATACGATATAGAGGAAGGAAGACATTGTGGGAATATTGTTTGAATTAACTAGATAATAAGGTGGATCATGGAATACGCCATGTTTGGTAGGAGGAGGGAATATGGATGATTTCATTCACATTTTTTATACTCTAAAATCATTATTACGAAACTAGTGATGGTGGGTATAGACAGTTAACCTACCAAGGTGTTGGTGGTTCTGCTACATACTCATAGGCTCTTTAGTATGGAAGTTCCACATGTGAAAAATTTATATTGGATAAGTTTCTAATATATATATATATATATATATAATGATGTTAATAAATTCCATTTGTTTTATTTTTATACCCTTAGTAATAGTAACACACTAATGGCCTATTGATGATGGGACTCAAGGGTAACTACTCACTTATATAACTACATACCTTAGAATGGGTTCTATTAGTGGCTGTTTATCATGAAAATAAATCTAATTAAATACGATTACAATGAATCTATAATTTAATGTTATTTACAAAAACAACATTCATGATATTATAATTTTTATATGTAATGAATCATCCATTGAACATGTTAATTTTTTTACAAGGTAATTTAATTCTAAATATTTTTAAATTTAATTCTATTAAAAAGAATGTTTTGTCATTTAAATTATTTTAATGTGATATAATTCCAAATATATATACACTTAATCATTAATTAAAATTTTTTAATAAGATTTATGTTATTTCATGGAATCGTTATGGGTGAATATTTTTCTAATATTGTATTAAATGATTTCTTTCCACCATATTATTTAATTTTGAATGGGATGTACCACATTGATTTCAAAAAAATGTTAAAAACCTATAATAGAAAATATATTCTTAAATATTATTCAATATTTTATCCATACCAAAATGGTTATGTCAATTTATATTATATAATTGATCAATATATAAATTATAATATTATATAATTATATTGTGATATTTAATTTTTGTATAAATATATCTAATTATTTATGTCATATTACGGGGAACCATTATAAAATAATTTATGTCACAAATTTTATTCCTGGATTTTCTTGATAAGAGGAATATTTATATTTTTATAGAACACATATGTATTTTATATCATTAGGTGATGTTTGGGTCCTACGTAGCCATGAAATATATAGTTTAATTTTTTCTCTCCTGTGATAATGATGATGTTTAAAGATATCACTATGTGATGTTTTGTACACATGTTTTACCATATTCATTATTGTGGATATCTTTTTTAACATGAATGTTTATGGAAATTTTTTATGGTTTCTTTGAACAGTTGTGTTATTATATAAATGGATACATCAGATATTATCAGAAAAAATATTGTTTCATTTTTTATTGTATAAGGAATGTTTTTATTTAATTATATATTCATATTTGATGGTGTAGGTCTCCAAATTATTATCTCACATATCTAAATTCATATGAAATTATATATATATATATGATATTTATAGGTTATATGTCTATATTTCATTAATTACAAATAGTAGTTATTGTAAATTTTATTTTTTAAATCACATTTTTTTTTTCTAATTACTATTTTTTCTTATTTGATTATGAACCATCGACATTTTGAATAGATGACATGTTTGTCCCTTTCACAGAGCTTTATCTCAAATAATTTATTACTACTCTATTGGATATGAAATTATATTGCATATTATGTTTAGAATGACATCTTGTGAAGTAAACTTTATTAGAGATATTGAATATAAAATTTTGGGAAATAAATTTATGAATTGGTCATAAAATATAAAAAAACATTAGATTCATTGATTTGGTCCTTATATTTACAATGAAATGTTTATATTATTGAAATAATTTCAAATATAGATTTTTAATTCCCAGGTTTTCATTGTTCATTTCAAAAGGATCCGTATAATGAAATTGTTTTCAGAAATCGTTTTTGGGGAGAAGACATAAATAATGTAATTTTTTCATAATCATACCCTAAAATTTGTATGTAAGATTGATTATGATATTATATAATGAATTTTATTCCTATACCAATATATTATTTGTTGCGCTATAAATTTTTTATTTTAGTTAAAAAAATTACACATATGAATTATACCAAAAAAAAATAATGATGATATGGTATTCACAATATAATATAATTTTTTAAAATTAAAAATAGTCATCTACTTATATATTTAAGAATATAACCTCTAGAATAAATATTTAAACTTAGATAAATATTCATATTGGATTCAATTCATAAACTAAAACTTATGATTTCAAAAAATCATCTTGATTGATTTTGGTATTATAATCATTCATATTCTTATTAAGAAATTATTACACTATTTTATCTTTTTTAATTATTTAGTGTATAATGTTCAAAATCATTATCATATTTTAATATTATATATGTAGATTAATATGTATAAAAACATTGTTATAATTAAATATGATATAAAATTTCCAAAAATAAACATGATCTCAATATGTATAGAAAGAATAAATCCAATAGTAAATACAAACATCACATATATTCAATGATAATTAATAACATTTTTAATACTAATTATTCAAATTATTATTCCCTATTGACATTAGAATCAATATTTTATATTATTTTATAAATTTTATAACATTATAGTTCACTTTAATTATAGTTTTAGATGGCATTGGAATTATATTATAATATTAACATACATATCTCTGTTAGTAATTTTTCTAGTATTGATAACACATTATATTATTATTAAGAAATTTTTTTCATATTTTTATAGTTGATATATGCTATATATTAAAACATATATAATTATTTCATTTGTAATATCACATTATAGATTATGTTATAAAAGTAGTTAATACACTCTAAAACATAATCATGATGTTTATAATTATATGATCAAAAAAAAGATTGATATTAATTAACAAACATTCCTATATATTTACATATATATTTTCTAATGGATGGGTTTTCATTAACTACGTTGGATAAACGATGAAGATTTTTCAAGGTTATTATTAATCATATTCTATGTATTCTAATATATATTGTGTGTTATACTAAGAAACATTAAACATATACTTTAATGATGTTTATATATTTTTCAGATATTTAATTGGCATAAATATTAATATTAATTATTTTAATTTTTAACATTAAAATTTCTATTCTTTGTTATGTTTATAAATAATAAATAATAAAAAATTTGATTTTTATTTATATTTTATATTCATATAAGTCTTGTATATGGAGAGACAAAACATTTCATATATCAATATTACATTACTTTGAATGAATATTCAATAAAATTCCCCAAAATTCACACCTATTGAATATAGTGTTTTCGTGTGTTTGAAAAAATTGAAACAAAAAAATTCATACATGAAAAATATACATTGTATTATATTCAATAATTCATATAAAACACCCTTCATAGAAATGACATCAAAACCCATCTATAAAACCTTTGGAATGTAATCCTATAAAATGGGGACATTAGTTTCTCAATAATATTAAATATATGTGATATTAAAAAATGATTAAATATGAATATAATAAATAAAAAATGGAATCATAACATGAGATACATCTTTCATAATCATACCTAAAATTTTTTATATCAGAATCCTGAAAATGGAAGAATGATTCTACCAATCGAGAAACAAATGACATTAGAGTTGGATTACTCAATAGCCAATCATGAACCCTAATTGTTTTCATTATAGTTGGAAATATGATCATTATAGTAATTTAATCATATAAAATAATTTACATCATCATATATCAGATCTAATATGACCATATTTGTAACATCCCAGGTAAATAAAGAATATGACATTTCATATTTATCCATATTTGTGAATAAAATATTTAAATGACTTTAAAGGGGACGCTATGCTCGATGGCGTACCCAACACGCAACAATGAGTTTTTGGGAATCTTACGTTGCACTCTAATAATAAAATAATATTATTTTAAATGGTAGTTAACATGTAGCCGTTTTAATGGCGGGAATGGATAGAAATAACTAAAATATGATTATATATGTTTTTAAATGTTTTTTTTTCATTTATCCAATAAAATCTAAAGGCTTAAAATACAGAAAGAATTCAATTTTAGGCGTATATGCCCTAGTTTTCACTAAAGGTTCACTTATCGCCTTTTAATGGAGAACTGTCATTAAATATAGTTTTGATCACTCTTATACATTCTTTTGGACCAAATAAAACTCTTATTAAGAATCGGGACATCATATTTTACTTTGTGTAAATTTTTGGTATTTTTCTGATAAAGTTCATTTTTTAATGAATAGTGTAAAATGTTGTATATTAATTCAAAACCTCTTTTTAATCTAATTTATTAGATTATTATTTTAATTGGTTTTAAAGTAAAATTAGAAAATATTTTTACCAGTTAATCCAATGGTGGTCATTGGAATCAATTTCACTTTGAAATTGGACTTAAACTGGTGTCAATCTTTTGATACTTATTGTTTCACAAAAACACGCTATTTGTCATGACAGCGGAAATTAATTATTAAATTAATTAATTTGACTTATATGATTTGAATTTTTTAAAATAGACTTCATTTTTGAATTCAGAATATCAAATATAGCTTAGGGTGAATTTTTGGTAATTTTCTGAAAAACTTCAATTTTTGATGAATAGTGAAACCACGAAGTGGTAATCAAGAAAACTGATTTTTCAGTTAAATGAAAGTTTACCACTAATGTGTATTGAATTTTGAAAATCCGACATACATGGTTGTCATTAAGAAGTAAAATGTGGTTCAATGAGATTATAATAATTTTTTTGGTGAATAGTAACTCATTAAGTTCTTAATCGCGATTAGTGGTAATTAGGGTAGTTTAAGGTATAAATAATGCTTTAATAATATAAAATGACCTAGACACATGTCCCAACCTTATTGGTTGTGTCATGGACGACCAAGAAAAGCCATGGGTCAACTTGGGGACCCCATGGATCCACTTTTGTTGGGAAATGACATAAATTACTTTTTATTTAATGTTAAAGTGAAAATGACACAAACATAATATGTTTTACGAAAACAATTTTTAAGTGGGGTTATACAAGTCCAAATTTTGATTATAAATAGTCATTGGAAAGCTAAAAATATTTCCTATATCATAGTGTTTTTTTTTATAATTTTTAGACATTAAAGAAATTAAATTACTTATGAGATAATAATGATGCAGCGATGACATCATTATTTGACGATATAATTAAAATGGAAAGATAATGAAACATCTACAAACTTCACATGGGAAAAACCAATTGGATAAGTGGATTTCGAAGCCTTATCACCTTATCCACGAATTCAATCAATGTGGGACCTTTTGAAACCGAAACACATTTTCAAATAAAGTAATATTTCTTTGCTTTCAAAAAGTGCCCCTCCTCTCCTCTTATAAAAGGCCCCCACCTCCACCTTATTTCACACACTTCAAAAGCCTTTGGCTCGGCCAACCCCTGCCCATTTGCTCTCTCCACATCCCTCTCCTCATCCTAGAGGATTTACCTTGGGCAGAATCCTTTCAAAGGAAGACTTTAGGCTCAAATCAAAAAGAGTTACACTTTTAAAGGTAATTGTTTCTCTCATGATCTTTTGTTTTATTTTGCTTCTCCAACCCCCTAATCTCTTTTTATTTACTTATTTTGTAACAACAACAGTATCTTCAATATACTAGGATGTTGTTATAATATTTATTTGAGCTACACTCTCACACAACTACATCAAATGGTTAAAGAACATACGGTTTCCGTGGATGGTGAAATTCTGCCTCCCGAAACGATGATTGTTCAATACTCATTTAACACCTTCAAAGGTGGCCATTATGATGTCACTATTTTTATATATGATATATAATATGTTTATGTTTTATTTATGCTTCTGTATTTTTCAATTTTGTCTTACCTTTGTGGCTTCCATTATGGGTATACGCGATATCTTCATTTAAGGAAGTGCGGACTACCGCCCCCTCAAAGTGATTTGATTCGTTAAATACCATATGTGGGATGTATAAAGGATGGAAATATGATATTATATATGATATTATACTGGAATTATAATATACCTTTATATCATTATTATTCCATTCTATAAAATACGAAATAGAAATGAAAGTAGCGTTCATGCGTACGTACGGCTTACCATCTCCATGAACGGTGCATTTCATTTCTTACCTCTAAATGATTATGTAATGTTATAAATGCATGCATGTACTAGATATATATGACATATATGATATCTACATAATGAATACAATTCAGGATATAATAAAAATTTGGCCACATGAACAACATGTAATTGAAAGAAGACCACTTTCGACTTAAGAACCAAATTTCGGCAAAACAAATATTATTAACTTAAATGATTACATAATGTTTGTGACATGGTAATAAGTGGTATAAAAGTAATAATGAACTTGAAAAAGGGTTCTTAAGGAATTAGAAATTAACTCAAGTTTATTATTCAGGAGATTAAGGAACGATCGAGTCAAGCCGGACCCGAGGTAAGGGATCCTACAACTCTCTTTCTTTTTAAGTACACTCTTTTATGTAATTTCCTTTAAGCTCATCTTTCTTATGATTGGGATGTTATTTTATATTACTCCTACTTTAATTTTTATGTTCATGTGATGAGAGACCCTATTCTCTCTCATCAATACTTTTGGAAGTTTTGAGTGGCGCCGTTAGGCTGTCGAATTTTCATAAGGGATTTTTCATCTCACTTTTATTCTCGTGAGATTTATGCTACATTTTCCACAAATTCCTTTGAGTGGTGTATATACTGCCCATTATTATACTCTTTATGTAATAAACATTCATTTATGAGTATTTACATCAATGATCTATTGTTCTTCTTTCATGGGGTGTATGTTTTGAAAGATACCCAAGTCGGTAAGGGAACCTTTCACCCTCCTCTCTTTTTAAAAGACTTCTTTTATTGGGTCTTTTAATTTACATATTGTTACATTGGGATATGTTCTCATGTATCCTTAATGATGTAAATTTTGTGTCCAAGTGATGAGATACTCTTTTTATCTCTCATCAACTCATTTTGATGTGACGCCGTTAGGCTGTCAAGGGAACTTCTTAACCCAATTTCGATTTCTTTGGGTTCGACATGTAGTCATTGAATATGTCATCCATTCAATATGTGTGAATGACATTTTATTGTTTTACACTTAATATCCACTTATATTGGGTGTATTTATATTCTTCACACATATTTTTGAGATTGATTTGTCCTTAATTTAAGGATACCTTCTTTATAAGGGATTTCATCACATTTGACATTTCTATTGAGGGTTCATTGTTGTTATGCACCAATTCACTCTTATATGGTGTATATACTGTCCTTTGGAGTATTATATCATGAATCCATTTATTCTCATGATATTATAAAGTTCTGACTAAACGTTATTCCTCAATTATTGTATTCAAGTGTCTCTAATTTTGGTAAAACCCCTTTAACCAAAATATCATTTTAAATGTTTTAATTATTCGTTCTTATTAATATCCATGTTTTCAAAGTGGTTTTAAGGATTTATTTATATGGATATTAATGGTTTAAAATTTTAAAAGCTTCAAGGTGGTATGGGACACTTTGATTCAAAAATATCTTTATTGAATGTTTTAAATAGTTTTGGAAATGGTTTCTTTTTTGATTCATTATTTCAATATCCTAAAATGTTATATTGTGATTGAAATGTGGAAATGTTATGTCTCCTTTATTCATGTTTTATGTGATACGATTATGTTATGGTTCTTGGGCATTGTTATGAAGAACGGGTGGTTCCATGATAAACTAAGGGCGGGTGAGCCCGATATAGCTCTCCAATGCATTGGGTAACGTGAAGGAGTGAAACGTTAAGGTTTCTCCGAAGAGATTTAGGGAATATACTGTGATGGGTATTCCAAACGTAACCAAGAGGGTTACTCCCTACATAAGAATGTTATGAATGCCTCAAGTTACCTTTATGTCTTATGATTTCTATGATTTATTCATGATTTGATGAGGTAGGTTAAAGTGCCTATGTTTTATGGGTAAATTATGATTTCATTCTTGTGTATATATGAACTCAAGATTCCTTTCCATATTTTTTATATACCTTACTGAGATTTTTATGCTCATCCCAAGTTTTTGAAATGTTTTTTTCAGGTCAAGGGAAAGGTACATGATAAGATGATAGAGTCAAGGATGTGTTAAGAAAGATTCCATGTTTTATTTTCAATATGTTTCCGTTGATGGGAAGAATGGATACTGTCTTTTATGTAACCACTTTGTTTAAATGTGGAATGTAATGCAAGTTTCATGATCTAATTCTCTAAAACTCTACACCTGAAAAGATCCTCAATGTGTAATCTTGTAATAACTCAAGATTAAGTAAGTTTTAAGGCTGGGGCCTTATAGTTGGTATCAGAGGCCGGTTTAGATAACTTTAGAGGTTAGGGTATTCTCTAAGCACAAGTGACATTACCATAATGGTTAGAATTTCAGAAAGAGTCCTAATTTTAGATAAAGTGAATGAGTAAGTATATCTTGGAGTCTGCCTTCCTCATTAGTACATGATGTTTTTGTTGATATACTCACACTGACCTTTATGTTTTTAGTGAATGGATCGATCTAGCAGGCACCAAAGTGACAATGGGTTTGAAGGAAACTGTGGTGGTTCTCTGATTAAGATACTAGATGAGATGGGGGATTCAATGAGGAATCTCATAGTTGTTCTAAACCAACTATCAAGGAGTCATGATCAATCACTTCAACCTTGGTGAGTTCTATAATGCATCATTTACGAGATGGCCAACTCGATGTGGAAATTCAGGTAATAATTATTAAGGTAACCATTAGGGTTTATATGATCCTTACTTTTTAGGTAATTATGGGTTACTCTATGATATGATGGAAAAGGAAAGGAATGAGATAAACTTGAGGTTAAAATATGTTATGAATATTTTTGAAGATTTTATCTCGTTTTGGGGAATGTTTTGAGAATTATATAGTTTTGGAAAAAGGACAACACGCAGACCGTGTGGCAACCCATCGCGTCGGACAAAGCTGCGGGAATCGAACCCACAACCAAAGTGCGACTGGTATTTATCGCCTACCACTGGACTACGTGAAGTCCCTGGTTAGTTTGACTGATTCTTTTTGGTTATATGATTTTATGAATTAATAGTAAGGTGATTTTGGGTTATTTATGAAAATGATTAACCTATCATGGAGGATATGTGATTAGGATAATTACTTTTCAATACGAGACTTTAGGAGCAACTGATGTTGTTTGGAGATAAATGTTACGATTTAACTCGGAAGACTATGTGACTAAATCCTTCAAATATTTGGGTTTCAATCTTATATTGGTTTACTTTGAAGAATTTTATGGACAAATTGTTTATCGGATGGTCCTCGTTGAACTTTGGGTTTTGTTGGACAAATTTTGGAGATTAAGCATAGATTTTCTTTTTAATGGGTTATCCTTTTCTGGATTATCTGACCTTGTACTAACCTTTTTGGTTTTCTTTTTGGTTAAAGTCTAAAGACATGGGAGGTATATAGTTCTATTTTTTGGATTAGGTGATTTTCTAAAAGTTTATTATAGTACTCTTAATGTGAACAAGTCTTCCTAAATACTCGCCTTCAGGAGAAAATTTGAGTTTGTGTAAGGAATCTAATAAAAGTTGAAAGTCAATATGATAAGTGATTATGTTTCCTTATGAATAAATTCCTCAATAAAAAGTAACTTAAAACAAAAATGTTGTATATTAACTTTTCCTACTGGGGAATCGAATACCGTTTAACCCATCACAAGTTTGTGATTTTCTCATTGTTAACTTTCTCCTAAACATGTTTTCTATCACTCTCCATAAGAACGTGACCCTATGTTTTCTCCTCCATGTCCATATTTTCATACTTGGAATCCTAGTATGGGTTAACTCGAGTGACCTTTGTACTTATCTTTCTTTATTTTAAAGTGTTTGTTTTACCGACTTTTGTTCCGATGTGGGACTTTCAAGGATGTTTCCAAGCGCAATTTTAAAATTGCGAGGACGCAATTCCCAAAAGGGGGGAAGGATGTAACATCCCAGGTAAATAAAGAATATGACATTTCATATTTATCCATATTTGTGAATAAAATATTTAAATGACTTTAAAGGGGACGCTATGCTCGATGGCGTACCCAACACGCAACAATGAGTTTTTGGGAATCTTACGTTGCACTCTAATAATAAAATAATATTATTTTAAATGGTAGTTAACATGTAGCCGTTTTAATGGAGTGAATGGATAGAAATAACTAAAATATGATTATATATGTTTTTAAATGTTTTTTTTTCATTTATCCAATAAAATCTAAAGGCTTAAAATACAGAAAGAATTCAATTTTAGGCGTATATGCCCTAGTTTTCACTAAAGGTTCACTTATCGCCTTTTAATGGAGAACTGTCATTAAATATAGTTTTGATCACTCTTATACATTCTTTTAGACCAAATAAAACTCTTATTAAGAATCGGGACATCATATTTTACTTTGTGTAAATTTTTGGTATTTTTCTGATAAAGTTCATTTTTTAATGAATAGTGTAAAATGTTGTATATTAATTCAAAACCTCTTTTTAATCTAATTTATTAGATTATTATTTTAATTGGTTTTAAAGTAAAATTAGAAAATATTTTTACCAGTTAATCCAATGGTGGTCATTGGAATCAATTTCACTTTGAAATTGGACTTAAACTGGTGTCAATCTTTTGATACTTATTGTTTCACAAAAACACGCTATTTGTCATGACAGCGGAAATTAATTATTAAATTAATTAATTTGACTTATATGATTTGAATTTTTTAAAATAGACTTCATTTTTGAATTCAGAATATCAAATATAGCTTAGGGTGAATTTTTGGTAATTTTCTGAAAAACTTCAATTTTTGATGAATAGTGAAACCACGAAGTGGTAATCAAGAAAACTGATTTTTCAGTTAAATGAAAGTTTACCACTAATGTGTATTGAATTTTGAAAATCCGACATACATGGTTGTCATTAAGAAGTAAAATGTGGTTCAATGAGATTATAATAATTTTTTTGGTGAATAGTAACTCATTAAGTTCTTAATCGCGATTAGTGGTAATTAGGGTAGTTTAAGGTATAAATAATGCTTTAATAATATAAAATGACCTAGAAACATGTCCCAACCTTATTGGTTGTGTCATGGACGACCAAGAAAAGCCATGGGTCAACTTGGGGACCCCATGGATCCACTTTTGTTGGGAAATGACATAAATTACTTTTTATTTAATGTTAAAGTGAAAATGACACAAACATAATATGTTTTACGAAAACAATTTTTAAGTGGGGTTATACAAGTCCAAATTTTGATTATAAATAGTCATTGGAAAGCTAAAAATATTTCCTATATCATAGTGTTTTTTTTATAATTTTTAGACATTAAAGAAATTAAATTACTTATGAGATAATAATGATGCAGCGATGACATCATTATTTGACGATATAATTAAAATGGAAAGATAATGAAACATCTACAAACTTCACATGGGAAAAACCAATTGGATAAGTGGATTTCGAAGCCTTATCACCTTATCCACGAATTCAATCAATGTGGGACCTTTTGAAACCGAAACACATTTTCAAATAAAGTAATATTTCTTTGCTTTCCAAAAGTGCCCCTCCTCTCCTCTTATAAAAGGCCCCCACCTCCACCTTATTTCACACACTTCAAAAGCCTTTGGCTCGGCCAACCCCTGCCCATTTGCTCTCTCCACATCCCTCTCCTCATCCTAGAGGATTTACCTTGGGCAGAATCCTTTCAAAGGAAGACTTTAGGCTCAAATCAAAAAGAGTTACACTTTTAAAGGTAATTGTTTCTCTCATGATCTTTTGTTTTATTTTGCTTCTCCAACCCCCTAATCTCTTTTTATTTACTTATTTTGTAACAACAACAGTATCTTCAATATACTAGTATGTTGTTATAATATTTATTTGAGCTACACTCTCACACAACTACATCAAATGGTTAAAGAACATACGGTTTCCGTGGATGGTGAAATTCTGCCTCCCGAAACGATGATTGTTCAATACTCATTTAACACCTTCAAAGGTGGCCATTATGATGTCACTATTTTTATATATGATATATAATATGTTTATGTTTTATTTATGCTTCTGTATTTTTCAATTTTGTCTTACCTTTGTGGCTTCCATTATGGGTATACGCGATATCTTCATTTAAGGAAGTGCGGACTACCGCCCCCTCAAAGTGATTTGATTCGTTAAATACCATATGTGGGATGTATAAAGGATGGAAATATGATATTATATATGATATTATACTGGAATTATAATATACCTTTATATCATTATTATTCCATTCTATAAAATACGAAATAGAAATGAAAGTAGCGTTCATGCGTACGTACGGCTTACCATCTCCATGAACGGTGCATTTCATTTCTTACCTCTAAATGATTATGTAATGTTATAAATGCATGCATGTACTAGATATATATGACATATATGATATCTACATAATGAATACAATTCAGGATATAATAAAAATTTGGCCACATGAACAACATGTAATTGAAAGAAGACCACTTTCGACTTAAGAACCAAATTTCGGCAAAACAAATATTATTAACTTAAATGATTACATAATGTTTGTGACATGGTAATAAGTGGTATAAAAGTAATAATGAACTTGAAAAAGGGTTCTTAAGGAATTAGAAATTAACTCAAGTTTATTATTCAGGAGATTAAGGAACGATCGAGTCAAGCCGGACCCGAGGTAAGGGATCCTACAACTCTCTTTCTTTTTAAGTACACTCTTTTATGTAATTTCCTTTAAGCTCATCTTTCTTATGATTGGGATGTTATTTTATATTACTCCTACTTTAATTTTTATGTTCATGTGATGAGAGACCCTATTCTCTCTCATCAATACTTTTGGAAGTTTTGAGTGGCGCCGTTAGGCTGTCGAATTTTCATAAGGGATTTTTCATCTCACTTTTATTCTCGTGAGATTTATGCTACATTTTCCACAAATTCCTTTGAGTGGTGTATATACTGCCCATTATTATACTCTTTATGTAATATACATTCATTTATGAGTATTTACATCAATGATCTATTGTTCTTCTTTCATGGGGTGTATGTTTTGAAAGATACCCAAGTCGGTAAGGGAACCTTTCACCCTCCTCTCTTTTTAAAAGACTTCTTTTATTGGTTCTTTTAATTTACATATTGTTACATTGGGATATGTTCTCATGTATCCTTAATGATGTAAATTTTGTGTCCAAGTGATGAGATACTCTTTTTATCTCTCATCAACTCATTTTGATGTGACGCCGTTAGGCTGTCAAGGGAACTTCTTAACCCAATTTCGATTTCTTTGGGTTCGACATGTAGTCATTGAATATGTCATCCATTCAATATGTGTGAATGACATTTTATTGTTTTACACTTAATATCCACTTATATTGGGTGTATTTATATTCTTCACACATATTTTTGAGATTGATTTGTCCTTAATTTAAGGATACCTTCTTTATAAGGGATTTCATCACATTTGACATTTCTATTGAGGGTTCATTGTTGTTATGCACCAATTCACTCTTATATGGTGTATATACTGTCCTTTGGAGTATTATATCATGAATCCATTTATTCTCATGATATTATAAAGTTCTGACTAAACGTTATTCCTCAATTATTGTATTCAAGTGTCTCTAATTTTGGTAAAACCCCTTTAACCAAAATATCATTTTAAATGTTTTAATTATTCGTTCTTATTAATATCCATGTTTTCAAAGTGGTTTTAAGGATTTATTTATATGGATATTAATGGTTTAAAATTTTAAAAGCTTCAAGGTGGTATGGGACACTTTGATTCAAAAATATCTTTATTGAATGTTTTAAATAGTTTTGGAAATGATTTCTTTTTTGATTCATTATTTCAATATCCTAAAATGTTATATTGTGATTGAAATGTGGAAATGTTATGTCTCCTTTATTCATGTTTTATGTGATACGATTATGTTATGGTTCTTGGGCATTGTTATGAAGAACGGGTGGTTCCATGATAAACTAAGGGCGGGTGAGCCCGATATAGCTCTCCAATGCATTGGGTAACGTGAAGGAGTGAAACGTTAAGGTTTCTCCGAAGAGATTTAGGGAATATACTGTGATGGGTATTCCAAACGTAACCAAGAGGGTTACTCCCTACATAAGAATGTTATGAATGCCTCAAGTTACCTTTATGTCTTATGATTTCTATGATTTATTCATGATTTGATGAGGTAGGTTAAAGTGCCTATGTTTTATGGGTAAATTATGATTTCATTCTTGTGTATATATGAACTCAAGATTCCTTTCCATATTTTTTATATACCTTACTGAGATTTTTATGCTCATCCCAAGTTTTTGAAATGTTTTTTTCAGGTCAAGGGAAAGGTACATGATAAGATGATAGAGTCAAGGATGTGTTAAGAAAGATTCCATGTTTTATTTTCAATATGTTTCCGTTGATGGGAAGAATGGATACTGTCTTTTATGTAACCACTTTGTTTAAATGTGGAATGTAATGCAAGTTTCATGATCTAATTCTCTAAAACTCTAAACCTGAAAAGATCCTCAATGTGTAATCTTGTAATAACTCAAGATTAAGTAAGTTTTAAGGCTGGGGCCTTATAATATTAGATTAGGTTCACTAACTCTCTCATCGATTCCATTGTCATGATTCCCAGTGAAGAATATGTAAATGTAAAAAAGGAAACATACTAAAAAGGTTCCCTCCATATTATAGTATATGTTATCTCATGATATATATACATCAACACAATTTATTAGAGGGTTATATAATTATAGGATGACAAGTTAGATAATTAAAACTATATATTTTTGTATCAATAATATAAAACAATACTCATATCATCCTATATTATACCTCGGTAAAGGATACATGTTTCATCATAATTAATAATAAAAATCAATAATCGTGCAGAAAAAAATTAATTATTATTGTATAGTTGTTTCATATCCCCATTAAATCATATGTAACATCATTGGATGTTGTAATACATTAAAATGTCGTTAAAAGATAAGTACAATATTTCATGAGGAAATGAACCTTTTCGAACACATATTATAAATATATCTATTCTCGAATAATATTAAATTAATTTTTTAAACAATAATAGAAAATTGTAATGATTATTTATAAAAAATATTTTTTTAGGATGGGATGGAAATTCATTCTTGGGTGTATGCTATAATAAGAAAAATATTCACATTTTTTATGAAAAGTCAAAAGTATCATTTTTGTAATTTATAGTGATGATCCTTTTAAATATTGGTCCAAAAAATAATATTTATTTAAAATATAAATATGTAATGATTATATAATATAATAAAAAATCAATAATGAATTTTTAAAAGTATAATGGACATGAAATAACAGATTACAAACCAAAAAGAAAAAAATTGGTGTGATTTCCATAGAAATATTCACTCATACACATAATTTCATAAATAAATTAAATTTTAATTAAAAAATTATAATACTATATGTTAATAGATAATAATAGAAGAAATAATATTTTCGATAGACATATTATACAATTTCATCAACAAAAAATCTAAGTGTAGTCAATCATAGTGAATATTAAATTTTGACATAAATCTCTTACTATTTTGAAAAATTTTTAATCATACCCCCTATAAAACAAATAAAAACAAATTAATCATTAAAAACAGTTAACATAAGTATATTAATGAAATATAATATTAATGGGTTTATAGATATACCACATAAAATAATAGAGGTGTATAACATCAATCAAGTCTCAATGAAAATAAAATAAGAGGGATAACCCTTATGACAATTGTAATTAATAAAATTTATTTTAAGATAAATAAGATAAGGTTCTATGAATATATTTCATTATTTTATTTTTTCTCCCAAAATAATATTTTGTGATGTATATACACAATACAATAAAATTATTGTTTTGTATCATTAAAACATGTATCAATTAAGAGAAATAGTGTCTTAAACTTATTAAGAAAATAAATATGAACTCATTGTATTTTAGTGAAATACCATGACAATTCTCTTAAAACCCATTTAATTTCTTAAATAATTTATAATTAATTAATTAGGTACTAAAAATAATTATATAATTAATCGTGCACATTATTAAAAAGGGATCATCAATTTGAAAATGAGAAAAAAACCCTCACCTAATATCTAACATGATTTATAAACACTCTAAGAAATTCTATAATAAAATTAGAAATAAGATAAATAATTAATAATAATTTTAATAAATATATTTTAATTCATTCCACATTTATCTCATTTCTACACCTTTTTATAAAAAATATCAAACATAATCTTCATTTCTATTTTTATATTCATAGTTTTTAATTTTTTTTGTTTGAATGTAATTGTGCTTACATATTTATCATGGATCCTACATATAAAATTTTTTAACACTAATCTATAGTTCATATATATTAAATATATGAACATTTATAGTGATTCAAATTAAATTTTATTGACAAATAAATTACATCACTTAATGAAGATGTTAATTTGTATATAAATATGAGTGATATTACCATTTTCCATTCATTGGAAAAAATTAAAGAAATGTTATGAATAAAATTTTTAAATTCATTAATATAAGTAATATATAATATATTTTCATTAGCTATGTCATTTTTACCATCTATGTAAATCAAAAATGATATCCAAATCATATAGCTTCGTGTAGGCAGTAGTCCACACATATGCATATGAAATGTTACCATTTACAAATGCGTAGAATGGAAAGAAGGTATGTGTGATATAATAAATATATAATCATAATTATTTCCAAAATTTAATATAAATATAATTAAAACATCAAAATAACTAACCATTAATTTTTTATATGGAAAATTAATCATATTTGTATAAGGAGGTTGTAGCCCACATGTACGAAAGGGCTATATATTCTTCTAAAATTTGATTTTCATGCTGTAGTAAGTGGTTTTTACATCATTATAATAGAGGATAAATATATTTATGAATATTTATTATTAATTATTTTATTATTACCATATTTTTGTAGATGAATCATAAGGTCATAAAAATGGGAGTCCTTTTTGATATTTATACCTGATATTTGAAATACATCCTTCGAATAACACCATATGTAACAACCTTGATTTTTAGTGATTTATGATTTATTTTAATTATATTTAAACAATTTTTTGTTTTTTATTAATATCCAGGACCCTAGAGACTATGCCCTGTGGTTGGTAGTTTGTTTTCCTTAATGTGATAGTAGTAAGGGTCTGAGTCCTGTTGTAGAGGAAATACACAGTGTGTATTTATTACAAAGACATGCATTGAATAAAATATGTGTTTTTGGTTTAGATACACTGCATTTTCATATTGATAATGGTAGTTCAATAAAGTGGAAAAATTATTTAATTACGATGAATTTAAATATTCGACGCTAAGTAAATTTTATGGCTATTTTTTAATATGGAAGAGCCCCTTAGTTTGGAAGGGGCTCAATTAATTTCACCCTATCAAGAGGGAAGAATCACAGGAGATCATCATCACACTCTACCAAGTATTTTTATTTATTCCTATATAAAAGATATATTTTTTCATCAGGATTTTTGGATCCACAACGATTATATCTACAATCTTCATCCTTATTTTCTTTTTTTGTCTTACGATCTATTTTTTTATTGTATCAAAATTTCTCTATTTGTAGGTCTTTCCCTTAATAATCTTATTTCTCCAATTATAGCATGAGTAAAGGGATTATACTCATAGAGGGGAGTATGTAAATATTATGTTAGGTGTCATATATTTTCATTAAAGTCATTATTCATATTTATATTGTTCTTTATGATGTTCACCAAAAAATCCACCATCACCTCCATATTTATTTATTTATTAGAATAATGTTTTTCTGATGTGAAACATGAACATAAAATTATGAAAATTAATATTTTTATGAGTTTTCCAACGTATGATCCACTACAATAGGGGAACCCCTCATATAAGGATTAAGATCATTATGCTTTGTTAATGCGTAATTTATTATTAGTCGGTGTGTTAAATATACATTGATTTTATATTTTCACAAGAAAAAAAATAGAGCCCATGTTTCTCCATTATTTAGTCCCTTATGTCTTATGGATGATCATTATTTACATGATATAAGTCATGTATTATGGTTAAAATTACTTTCTTAAATTCTATGTTTTCTTGAGCTAAACCATTTATTAATACCAAGATGAAGGAAATTCAAAGGTACCACTTAAAAAATTACATGGATGGGATAATCAATATTTATAATTAAGACTTGTTATGTTTTGTTAATATACTAATAGAAATACATGGATTCAATATAAAATTCCTCATAGTGGCTCACCCAATGAGTGTCACATTGCATGGGTCACTAGAAATATGGTTATGGCATGTCTTGAGTGGTAATTGGTATCCTATGTGAGATTCCTAGGACATGTTTAGAGGTTCATGCCTATACCATTATGAGAGTGATACATTAGTTTCCATTTACATATTGCCTTAGATGCACTCTAAATGTATTAGTTATATATATTTATCCTAATGGGATACATGGTATTCTTATTATGGATTTCATTGGACGTGATTTGGTTTCTTATATTAAATGAAACAAATATGTTTTATATAGAAAAATTTTATCACATATATTTTATAACCAGGATGTATCCACAATATCAAATAACATTATTATATTCATTCCATTATTGACACATAATATTTGATGATTTATTATATTATAATTTTGTTATACACATACAGGTTGATTATGGTTCATTCAAATTAGGCATAATCTGAATAAGGTTGAGTCAGTCAAATATATAATGAGGAACCCAATATTATGTAATTATTTGTATTATTATTTCCATATATTGTGTACCTGAACACCACTCATTTTACATGCATATAATAAATTGTAATAAAAACTATAGGTTGTGGCCTATTGGTAATATTTCACACTCTACACGAGCCACCAAAGTTAACAGATAAATCATTATGATTTCATGAGTAGACAAATGGAATATTACATTAAAATAATTTTGATTCTATGTATTTAGATAGAGTTCTGAATATGTGGGTGGAGCCATTATTTGTGATGATAGTAGTTGAAGATTTTGGTCATTTTTCATTTATTTAGAATTTTTTTATGATTGATTTTTTATATTATATATTATGCATTTTTTATAGATCTATGACATGATCGTCATCATTTTTGAATCTGATACTAATTTGGATTCAATCTATTGTTTAGTTATGGAATATTTATTATTATATTCCTATTATTTATTTATTACTTTTTATGTTTCATATGATAAATATTATTTATACCACTAAGATACACACTAATCATGTGGTATAATGTCCCAGTTCTACCATATTATACACCCACTACTAGTCCGTCACATCTCAAATACATGGATTTGTCCTTATAGTCATTTGGTAACTCATCTCAGGAAACTATTTAGTGGACCTCATAGTCATAATTCTATAATGTGGTATTATAGTCACTTTTTTCTCTTTATTCAAACTGTTATTAGTATTATACAGGAGCGTAGAATTTATTGGAATTTTTTAATTAGCATGTTCCATATAGTATTCTACAATGTAAAGGGGAAACCCAAATATAATAGGATGGAATTTTTTGGGTTAAAATTTATGTGATTTCACCTAGGAGTGAATCCTATGATTTTTTACATAATTACAATTGAACTTATTTGAGGTAACTTCACTTTTCCTGACCTAATGAGATGACGATGTAACATATCAAGCATCATTATAGGAACATAAATATGTACATGTCATGCAATACTTAATTCCATATTCATATTACATTATGAATTTTCGTTATTATTGTTATTGTTCTAATTTCCATGAATGTAAGGTATTTGAAATGTTCTAACATTTCATAAAAGCAATTAATAATTGGATTAATTTTCTAATCATTATATATATAAATGGTGCTTCCCAGAATAGATTTATGATGAAACTATAATTAACTGATTATACCTTGTGTTGGGATCTATCCTCACTAGTTCTGTGTACTGAAATTATGGTAAATGATACTCAATAGAAAGGTTATGTCATAGTTACATGAAATACAAATTAATATTTATAATGATTGTTATGCCTATAAGAATTAGGAATATTGAGGAATTTAATTAGAAAAGAATATATATATATATATATTATAAAATAATTTAATCATTTGTTTAAAAAACAAATTTTACCATCACAAGGGTATTTCAATTACAACATAATGTTTTTCCTCAATACATTGTATTTTCCACTCTATATATTGGAAGTTATATTTTATGATATGTCACATTGACCATGACCTAACCTTATAAATAATATGTAGGCAGTGTCTCCTATTATTCATTGGGATTATACATATCATGTATACATTGATTTATGAGTTAGAATAGAGCTATGTCCCATTAATTTGAAGGAATTATACCTTTCTTTTCTTATTATCATTGATATTAAACATACCAAAAGTGTGTGATATATAAATATATAGATATTCTTAATCAAAATCCAGGATTCATATTATAAAAATGTTGAGATGATCATTCTTTTAGGTTCTGGCCCTTGAGCCACTAGTTATACATCCTATAGTTCCACTATAGGAACCACATGTTTTCACACCACTGGGCACTGCTTCACAGTTCCAATATTCTTATTATGCATCATTCAATATGTAAAAGGTGACCCACGGACATCCACTACATTGAAAAAGATGAATCCATAATTCATGATGAATAAGACTCCCAAAATCTCATTGGATTCTACCCCTCAGGAAGTTTATTCACAAAAAGAGTATATGTTATCAATATTTGAGAATATCGAGACACCTCCAAAGTGGAGGGTCATGATTCAGAAATATATCCTCGGAGGCTCAACCATGATTTGGTGGTATGTAATCTTTCAAGAAAATCATCATCATGATATGTTCTGGGCATACTTCCAAATAGAATGATATGATCAGTTATTTATATATATATTGATAGAATGCTATTATATACATTTCTTACACATAAAGTAGAATTCTTTGTCTGTGATTTATTATTTATAAAGACCTGGAAATTTGAAGGAATTTTTTTTTAATTTTTCTAGAATTTTACGAGTCTGTGGCTTCGAACATAACCTGATTCCTAGGCCCTGTGTTCCCGGAATAAATTTTTGAAGTTTAGCTCGGGTATGTTCAGCGAACGGATGAGTGGGTTTTTCTAACTTTTGATATGGTGCTCAGAATTTAAATCTTAGGGAACCGATGAAACCGCAACACCGATAATTTCTTAGGAGGACATTTATCGAAGGTTCCTTTTCTCAGGAAGAGTTGTTAAAAAGAGAGGAATTAAATGTGAAGTAAATAAAATTGTGTTAAAATTTTATTTCCTATTCTATGTTTTTATAACCTATGTGTGGAAGTTGGGTGGGTCCCACTTGTTGTTAACTACCCTTAAGAGAATAAAGGTGGGGTAGGGCCCACACGGTCCCAACCCCTCAAATTAGCTAACACCACAAATCCCCCCCCCCCACTTAAGATGTGTAACTCATCTTAACTTTTAAACTTCCCATTAATTGGGTGACTTCCCCTCTCCTCACATTTAATCATGCCAAAAAACTATTTCAATGAATGGAATTATGTTTTTGAATTTTGAACTCATGGAATTACTTAATAAAATAATAAGAGCTTATTTTATTTTTAGGGTTAGATTTGTTGTGTTGAGGATTGGAGGAGAGAGCTCTATGTCTCTTGAAGAACTTCATCTTCTCTGGCGAAGAACGTCTTCATCCTCAATGAAGAACGACAACACTACGTCAAGGATCATAGACTTGGCACCCCAGTATATTTGGTCCTATTCTTCCTCCATGAAAAAGGAGGAGGCACCGACGTGGAAACTCGCCAATGACGTGTCGTTCCATCTCCTCTTCGCAACTGGTGTGAGCCGCTGTTCCCTTCTTGGTGCACACAAACACTGTCATCGAAACAACCCCCACGACGCTAGCTTCAGCAAACTTCTTTTGAGGTAGGGGTTGTTTCATCATTATAGTTTTATTTTGATGTTCATCGTTATTTTCTTTTGGCCACCTATTATCAATATAAAGAGGGTTGGTTGGACTTTCACAATACCGGCCGACCCTCCTCCCCGTTTTTTATGTTGATCACTGTCATGGTTTGGAACAGATACGGCGTGGTGCAACAACACCGCGCAGAAACGAGAGAGCCGAGGCCGGGGCGGGCCGCAGTGGAGGGGCGCGGCGCCGTCACGCCGTGACAGTCAGACAGGGGTTGTGGCCTAAGGCCGCGGAGGAGCAGAGGAGGACGGGTAGACTCCGCCGGCCGTCAGCGCTCTAGGAGGCGGGACCACCCGGTCCCACGGTGGCACTCTGGCCGTCCATTACGACCGGCCTTTTTTCAAAAGTCCGGGGGTCGTAACCCCTGAAAGGTGGAAAGGGTGGGCCCCCTTGAGAGGATTCCATTTCTCAATCAAGGGGGGAATCCCCCCCCCCCCCGCATCCAGCTCGGCCGAAAGATGAGCCGCCGGCCACGCGGGCCAGGCCGCCCACCCCGGGCTGGACCTGGACGGCCGGGCCGCCCGGGCTGGGTCGGACCCCCGCGATGGGCCAGGCCGTGCTGGCTAAGCTGGGCCACACTAGTAGGGATAATCCACGTCCAACTTGGCTTGACCCAGACCCGGATCGGGTCGAACCGGTTCCGGTCGACCCATGGTGGTTTTTGGTCAGGTTGGTCCGGGCCCAAACCCCCTCAATTCGGACATTTTCGTTCAAATGCCTATAACATGGGATATGGACCTCCTATAGATGCACCATCCATTAAGATTCAATCCTTGTATCGAGACGGTCATTTCAGTATATCACACATAAGGTTTCAGTGAACTTTGGGTACATCCGGTTTGGATCGAACACAAAACTAACCGTGCCCTCGGAGCGGAAATGATTATAACTAGAGCTACGAATTTCTGATTCATGTGTCGTCGACTTATTTGGATTACTCATAGTGAGTCAATTCTTTTGACTTACTCCGCTTGAGGTTTGGATGCAGCTAGAGTACGGCCGGGTTGGTTCATACATGAAACCAACCGGGCCCCCGGGACTAAAAGGCTAATAACTCAATGACCGAGCGTCTGATTGACGCGCCGTCTGTTGCATTGACACCCCTATGATGATGTCGTCCTTTTTGATTCATTGTTTTTGGACTTTGAGATACTTGGTGTATCTACCAGTAGCTCGTGGAACGGACCCCCCCCCAAAGACGAGCGTGCGGAGTGCAGAGAACTAGTAGTTGTGGACCTGATGACTGCTTGCCTGATTCGATTTGCAGTGTCTTGTATAGCCCAGTGGGGAGCACTACATTGTGAGGTGGCAGAACCATGGAAGAAGAGCACTATGTAGTGAGGTGGCAGACCTGTGGTACTCAATAGGAGAAGTTCCTCTGTAGGCTATGAGGGGCAGCACTACTGTGTGAGGTGGCAGTCCCATGGGGGGAAGCACTACTTTGTGAGGTGGCAGACCCGCTGTACTCAATAGTATTAGTACCCCAGCAGTATATGGCTATTTAGTAGCACCTCGGAGTTGTGAAAGGACTACTGTGTTCAACAGAGGAGGAGTTCTCCATCAGCCGTGGATTCGACATTATGAATAAAAATCCTGGTTTGAGTTGAGTTGTTGACCTTTTTGTTTCCTCATGATTGAGATGGGTTACTTGATAACATAGGTATATGTGTGGGCAAATACCTATGTAGTGGTTATCCGTTGATTTAATAACCTTGGTGTCTCTTCGTGATTGAGATGGGTAACTTGATAACTTAGGTATAAGTATAGACTTATACCTAAGTATGGGTTATATGTTGAAATACTTCTTTGTAGTTATCCTTGTTGGATTTAGTGAGACCTTGAGTATCTCGGGGTCCCTACTAAGTATCGTTATACTCACCCCTGCACCGGCTATGCCTTCACCTTGTTGAGTTGGTGGAAGACGATAGACAACGCTGACAGAGACCAAGTGTATGAGGACTGGACGGTATCCGGAGGTGGACCTCACGACTAGTCAGTACCCGGTGGGGGACCTCACGACGAGTCAGTACGTAGAGGTGGTCTTCACGACCAGACAGTACCCGGTGGTGACAGACGAACATGGAGAGAAGAGGTATCCATATGTACCTACCCATTAGGTAGGAACTCTGGAGGACGATCTAGGAGCAGCTCGACACCTTCCAGTTGTTTTTTTTTCTTTTGTACTTTTCAGTTGTAGCTGTACTTTTCAGTTGGGTTTGTATTCTAGCCCTTTTTCTTTTCAGCACTTTCTTTTGTACATAGTGTTTGCTTCCGCTTGTACTCTATTGTGTTTTTTACTTTTATAAAGGCAATGCCTTCCCTTTCTATTGGGATTTACGCCTTTGGTGCTAGTCGCCAGCCCCTGGCCTATAGAACACAACTTGGGGTAGTCATGGCAACGGGTCGTGACAAATTGGTATCAGAGGAATTCAATTCTACCACATAACTCAGAACACTGATCTTTCCATTTTGTTATGAAATAGTGTTAAGGGTACCGAATGTGGTCTTCAGTTCAGGGAGTCCAGTGTTGGTGCAGCGGCCGACGTATCCATACACCAGGACCTTGACTACTGATTTCCAATTTAGTGTAAGAAAAAACTAATTGCGTGTGTGTTTCCAAAAAGTTTAAAAGTCATCTCAAACCAGGTCAGCTCATCAGGTATAAATCATTGACCGTGTCACATTTGTTCAGGTTGTCTCCACGCATACAGTCAGTAGGAGTTCCAAGAGAGTTCCCGATGACGGCCCACCGAGCGATGAGACTCCGGTGCAGGGCCCTTTTTTCTTGTTGGCACCTTCGTGTGTTATACTAGCAGCACCACCACCTGTTAGGCAGCAGATGCCACCAGTCCTACTAGTGGATGGTGCACGCTGACAGAGCCTGTTGCTTGATTTCCAGCAGTAGAGGCCTCCGAGGTTATGAGGCGAGACAGATTCCCAGGCAGCAGTGGACTGGATGGAGGCGATTGCTGGAGTTTTCCACCTAGTTGATACACTGGTAGAGTACATTAAGATCTTAGGTACTTGTGTTTTCTAGTAAGAGACCATGAGTTTGGTCCGCATGGTGATGAGGCTTCGGTACGTGGACCTATTCCTGAGATAGTACCACTAGGTATTGTTCCTGCTATATCACTACCTGTTGGTCAGAAGATACAACCGGCAGAACCGGTAGAGGATACTTGTAGGATTAGTGCCTTAAATATGCTTCATCACCAGATATTCCTCATATTCGGAGGCGAGTCCGACTCATAGGTGGCAAAGGACTGGTTTGAGGGGGTGGTAGAGAGTTTTCTAGAGCTTATACAGCTTCGACAGAATGACATGTCGGTAGCTGAGTATTCATCAGGGTGTACCAAACAATTCTTGGTACTCGATGAATACAATGCGATCAGTGCATTAGGGCTCGGACTTCTGAGTGAGGTGTGTCTAACTGACATCTGAGTCATCACTTCTTTCTCTATGCATTCCTACTAATGCTAGTGTGCTAGAGAGAACCTTAGTGGTTGAATGTTCTTTGGCTGATCGGATACAGCTAGATGATGTTAGCCATGGAATAACATAGATCAGGATCCAGTTTTAGAGACATGGGCATGTAAATGTTTCATGAAGAGGAAGTGTTAAGGACAGATGAATCTACAGAGCAACAGATGTGGAGGCAGAGCTAGAGTGCAGAATGAGGTGGTGTACATTTCAACATGTTACTACCACCCACTTTTGTAGTCCCCTCCAGGCTCTGGGAGCTGGAGGGAAGGGGATGAGAATAACTGCATGCGGTTAAAAAGAGTGACCCAAGGGCTCTAAGAATGATTTGAGGTACATTCAGTGTCTACTACTAGCTGACGTATCAAAAGACATAGGTACCAATCATTCATAACTTCCATGAATCTTGTCCCAGACCTAGAGTTTCTGGTTATGTTGTTTACTTGACCCTCACATCTGAAGATACCTTTGGGAGGAGACTCGATAATCACACTTACGCCGATGGTGTGATATGAACCTTGAGGTGAGAGTTTCGGTTGGAACCTCTTTGTGGCAGCTTCGAGGTCTTTTGATGTTAGTTTGGGTTTGGACTGAACAACCACATTTCATACATAGATTGACAGTATTAGGAAAAAAGGTAGTGGTTTATCTACAACGTTTGGAAGGGGTTTTCCTTGGGTGGAGAAATGGAAAACACAGGCAGCACAGGATAAAAATCTTGCATAAGAGGGAGCATTCGATCACTTAGGAGATTTCCAAACATACTCTCATGCCAGAATCCTCCAGAGATGCGACACCACTTCCAGCAGAGCTTTCAGGAGCTGAGGTAGAGGTTGACCAGTGCATCCATCCTGAGGGCATTGGTTACATAGTTTACAGAGACGCATCAGGGTCCGGACTCGGGTGTGTCCTATTGTAGGATATGGCGGTGATCTCCTATGGTTCACGACAATTGAGACTGCACAGAGTAGACAAGAGACCTATGCTGATAGGAGATGGAGGCTATTGGAGTTCGAGGATGGAGACCACATCTTTAACGGGTCTCACCTCGATGAGGTCTACAGAAAAGTGGTTGAAGTGGCAAGTTATCTTCGCGGTTCATTAGACCTTTCTAGGTCCTCAACTGGGTATGCGAGGTGGTTTACCTCTTGACCCATCCATCTCAGTTATACCGAGTGCATGACGTTTTCCACGTATCTCAGCTGAGTAGATGCATGCATGAATCTTCACACATCATCGATCACAGAGAGCTGGACATCGATGACGGAGAAACTATCACATGGTTCTCGTAGAGGTTGAGGATCAACAGGAGCAGGTCCTACGAGGATGGTCGATTCCTCTTTTGCGCTTTTGTTGGCAGTGTAGGAATGTTTAGGAGAGAACATGGGAGTGGGAGGCTCAGTTGGGTACTCAATACCTTCTATAGTTTCCCTATTTTGTGTTATAGCTTTACAGGGACGTATAGGCATGAGGTGGGAGTAATATAAAGACTCGTAAATTTAAAGGAATTTTTTTCTTAATTTCATTGGAAGTTTAGGAGTCTGTGGCTTCAGACGACACCTGATTCTGAGGCCCGGTGTGCCCGGAATAAATTTCTGAAGTTTAGCTCAGGTAAGTTCAGTGAACAGACGAGCGGGTTTTTCTAACAATTGATCTGGTGCTCAGAATTTAAATCCAAGGGCACTGATGAAACCGCAGCGCCGGTAATTTCTTAGGAGTAACTTTCCCGAAGTTTTGTTTGCTCATGAGGAGTTGTTAAAAAAAGAGGATTTAAATGTGAAGTAAAAAAATTTTGTTACAATTTTATTTCATATTCTAAGTTGTTATAACCTATGTGTGGAAGTTGGGTGGGACCCACTTGTTGTTAATGACCATTGAGATAATAAAGGTGGGGTGGGGGCCACACGAGCCCAACCCCTCACATTTCCTAACTCCTCTAACCCCCCCCCCCCACTTAAGATGTGTAACTCATCATAACTTTTAAACTTCCCATTAATTGGATGACTTCCCCTCTCCTCACATTTAATCATGACAACACACTAATTCATTGAATGGAATAAGTTTTTGAATTTTGAACACATGGTATGAATTAATAAAATATAAAGAGCTTATTTTTTTTGAGTTAGATTGGCTGTGTTGAGGATTGGAGGAGAGAGATCTAAGTCACTTGTATAACTTCATCTTCCCCGGCGAAGAACATCTTCATCTTAAATGAATAATGACAACACTTCGTCACAGATCATCGACTCGACACCCTGGTATCTTCAGTCCTCTTCTTCCTCCACGACAAAGGAGGAGGCACCAACACGGAAACTTGCCAATGACGTGCCACCCCTTCTCCTCTCTACAGCTAGTGTGAGACGTCGTTCCCTTCTAGGATGCACACCAACGCTGTCATCAAAACCACCCTCACGACACTATCTTTCATGAACATCTTTGAGGAAGCGATTGTTTCATCATTCTAGTTTTATTTTGATGTTCATCGTTATTTTATTTTGGCCACCTATTATCAATATATTGGGGGTAGGCCCGACATCACAAAACTGGGCGACCCTCCTCCCCTTTTTGATGTTGATCACCGTCCTGGTTTGGAACGAAGGTGGAACAGTGCAATGAAATCACGTGAAAATGAGAGAACCGCGGCTGGGGTGGGCCACGCCATAGATCCGCGGCGCCGTCGCGCTGCGCCAGTCAGACATGGGCCGCAGCGGTGCAGAGGAGGGCGGCCAGACTCCGCCGGCCGCAGGCGCTCTAGGAGGTGGGACCAACAAGTCCCGCGGCGGCACTCTATCTAGCCATTAAGACCATCCATTTTCTGTAAGTCTCGTGGTTGTAACTCAAGGCAGGTGGCAAGGGTGGGCCCTCCAAAAGGGGCCACCGTTTCTCAATCAAGGGGGGCAGTGCCCCCCCAGCATCCCGCTCGGCCGAAAGCCGAGCGGCTGGCCGGGCCGCCCACGCTGGTTCGGAGCCCCGCAATGGGCCGGGACGCACCCAACCGAGATGGACTCGGACCCGATTTGGGCCGACCCAGAGGGTTTTGGGCCGGGTCGGTCCGGGCCCAACCCCTTAAATTCGGACAGTTTCGTTCAAATGCCCGTAACATGGGCTACGGACCTCCGATCGATGCACCGTTAGTTGAGACACAATCCTTAGACCGAGACGGTTGTTTCAGTATATTAAACTCATGTTGCTGTTGAAATTTGTGTACAGCCGGGTTGGTTCGAACATGAAACCAACCGGGCCCTCGGAGCAGAAATGCTTATAACTTGAGCTACGGACGTCTGATTGATGTGTCGTTGACTTCTTTGGATTCTTTGTAGTGAGACAGTTCTTTTGGCTTAATCTTCTCATGGTTTGGACGCAGATGAAGTGCGTCCGAGTTGGTTTGTACGTGAAACCAACCGGCCCCCCGGGACTAAAATGCTAATAACTCACAGATCGGGCGTCTGATTGACGCGTCGTCTGTTACATTGAGACCCCTGTGAAGAGGTGGTCCTTTGTGATTCTACTTTGTGGTACTTTGAGATACTTGGAGTATCAACCAGTAGCTCATGGAGTGGACCCTCCTAGAGATGATCATGTGGAGTGCGGAGACCTAGTAGCTGTGGACCTGATGACTGCTTGTCTGATTCGATTCAGAGTGACTTGTATAGCCTAGTGGGGAGCACTACATTGTGAGGTGGCAGACCCATGGCGGAAGAGAACAACTTTGTGAGGTGGTATACCCGCGGTACTCGACAGGAGGAGTACCTTTATAGGCTATGTGGGAGAGCACTACTGTGTGAGGTGGCAGACCCATGGCGGGTAGCACTACTTTGTGAGGTGGCATACCCATGGTACTCGACAAGAAGAGTACCTCAACAGTCTATGTTAAGTGAGAAACACCTCAGAGTCGTGACAGGACTACTGTGTTCGACAGAGGAGGAGTTGTCCAGCAGCCATGGTTTTGACATCATGAATAAAAAATCCTAGTTTGAGATGAGTCATTGACCTTTGTGTTTCCTTATGATTGTGATGAGTTACTTGATAACATAGGTATATGTATGGGCATATACCTATGTAGTGGTTATCTGTTGATTTCATAACCTTGGTGATTCCTCATGATTGAGATGGGTTACATGATAACTTAGGTATAATTATGTATTTATACCTATGTATGGGTTATCTGTTGAAATACTTCTTTGTGGTTATCCTTGTTGGATTTAGTGAGAATGTGAGGGTCTCGGGGTCTGTACTGAGTATCATTGTACTCACCCTTACACGGGATATGCCCACACCTCGTTGTGTTGGATGCAGATGATGGACTGCACTGATAGAGACCAAGTGTACGAGGACTAGACGGTATCCAGAGGTGGACATCACGAAGAATTAGTACCTGGAGGTGGACCTCATGATGAGTCAGTACCTGGAGGGGGTCTTCACGACGAGACAGTACCCGACGATGAAAAATGGATGTGGAAAGAAGAGGTGTCCCACTTTACCTACCCTTCTGTTAGGAACTCCGGGGGACGATCTAGGAGCATCTTGACACCTTCCAGTTGTTGTATTTTCTATTGTACTTTTCAGTTGTAGTTGTACTTTTCAGTTGGGTTTGTATTCTGGCCCATTTTCTTATCCGCACTTTCTTTTGAACTTACTGTTTTCTTCTGCCTGTACTCTGTTGTGTTTTTTACTTTTATAGAGTCAATTCCTTCCCTTTTATTGGGATTTACACCTTTGGTGCTAGTCGCTAGCCCCTGGCCTATGGAAGGCGGTCTTGGTGTTGTCACGGTACGAGCTCTGAGGACGGGTCGTGACATTATTCAACTAATTTTATTAGGATATATCATTTTGAATAATTATTGTGTCTATGAGATAATTAATGTATGATGTTTTGAGGATGGTCTTTCATTCTCCATCCAGTCATTGGTAATTTTTTTTACTTGAACACAATTTTTTTAAATAGTGAACTAGGCCCACATCACATCGTACAATTTGATTTGTGGTAGTAATGAGTGTTATGGAGGCTTAGTTTCTAGGAACTATGGTGTTTTTTAGTGGTAGGATACATCATTTAAAGTATTCATTTGGGTTTAAATCCAACTAGATGAAACTCAAAGATATTCATGTGGTGTGTTAGAAGTGTGGTAGGACACATCTTGAGAATCCATAATGTATGAGGAACCCAATCTAGTGTTGATCTTGTGATAGGATGGCTAAAAACATAAATGTTTGTTGATCATTCCTTGTAGTAAAATGTAAGATGATATATGTACTAAAACGTCATTCAGGTGATGAATCAATGGATCAACCATAGATAGGGATTTGGTCTAATACATTTCAATTTTTCATAGGAGGTAGTAGTTTCCATGGTATCCTAACATTAGTAGTGCCACAAAAATAGAGATAAACTATAGTGGTTGGTATAGATGCATCATTGAACCCTAGATATTTTCATATATATGAATTTCATCAAAAAAATATGGAGTACATTCAAGGTAATTCTATAGAATATGGTATTATATAAGTATCATATGTTGTAGAATCTTATATATTTGATATTGGAGATTCAAATTATTTTATAGTTGTTTCTATTATAGAATAATTTTTCCTAGAAATGGAGTAGTTTTGTGGATTTATGAATCTCCAAATAGTGTTATGGGTTTTATAAAAGAGTGTATGCCATAATTTGGGGTTTTCTATTTATGTGGTATGATATCATTTCCTTTCTAATTTCATTCCCTTTAGATGAATGGATTTGATGTCATTCAAGGGATTGATCAGTTTCTACTATACCATGCCCATATTGATTTCAATTTACATAGGGTGTCATTCATATCAACAAAATCTATAAAAAAAATTCATAAGGGTTAATGATATGTCCATGAGAGTCAAGATATACTTGATTATCCTGTGATTTTTGGAGTTATGGAGTTGAGGGAAATGCTCATTAAGAGTGATATAAGAATGTAATTTATAAAATTTTCTATTGAATTAGATCATCATAGGGATGTATTCCAAACTATTTTCTCAAGAATATTATATGTGAGATATGTGGTGTTCGTAATTGATCTAGATCTAGGTGAAATACTAGTGTCCTTTCCTCACTGTAGGATAGAACATATATGGATATATAATCATAAAAAATATTTAAAATAAATTGATGAAAATGGTCTTATGTAAACCATTACATCACCTTGGGGTTCACCTACCATTTTCTATATGAATTCATAAAATTCCCTCAATATGGTAATTGATGATCATTATTTGATCCTACTTATATTTAAGAACCGTGGAAACCATCTGTGAATATACAATATCTTAAAATAGCTTTAATGATTTATGGTTTTATCTAAAATCGATGTTTGGCTAGGTAACCATTAGTTGTGTGAGATTATAATAGACATACCACATATTTCACTCCAAAGGAGATACATCTTTTAAGATTATTTGGTTATGCTATTATGGCTTATGAATGCAATAATAGTTTCATAGCCCTGATGTATCATGTTTCCACTCGTACATGTATTAGTTTATGGCAGTATTTATGGATGATATCTTGGTGTATTATAATACATTAAATGAACATACTTGAAATCTAATGAACATTCTGAATAAAAATAGATTTATCTAATATTTTTCTAATCAATCTAAATTCCACTTTAGGATCCACAATGTTCAATGAAATTGTCTTATAATATCATATGTAGGAATGTCTATTAACCCAGCATTGGGGATAACTGTAGCTACCAAGAAGAATTGTAGTTTTCTAGGATCATCCCAATTTTTTTTGATATACTCATTTTTTTGGGGTGTCTAGTTATTTCTAGAATTTTATTCAATAATACTTTTTGTTTATGTTCAGCCCATATCCTTATCATTTATTGAGGTTAATTTTTTGGTAATATATCCTATTAAATAGATATCCATTATTCTAAAGGGAATCATAATTTATCATCAAAGTTGATTATACCATAGTTTGGTAGAATCCAAAATGATTATTGTGACGCATCTAAAATCAATCTTCGTGTAGTTATGGTGCATATATATTGAGCTGTATGACATGGGTCCCTCCAGCTATGATTACAGGATATTAATTACCCTATGAATGACTTTAGATGGAATATATGACTCAAAATCATGATTTTTGGTTCATTATATAGAGGGACAGTGGTTATCCCATTATACAGACTATAAATATCTCATATACACTTCTATATGGAATTAAATTAATCTTAGGTTGTGTGGGTGGTTAGAATAACTACAATAATAATAAATTTAAATCTATTATAAACCCAGTAATGGTAAATAATTACTTTTCACCATGATCTAGAAGACTCATATATAATCAATCTAAGAGGACTTTCCATCAGTGGATGTTGATTTCTACATTTAAAGAGATGCACCTAGAGGTTCATGAATATATTTGGAATCTTATTTTAGAAATATTGGATGTGAAATTCACTATTTTTAAGGGGTTTTGATGAAAAAACATTGATACCTCATGACCGTAGTATTTTAAGAGAGTGTCTCATGAGATGATTGACATACTTGTTAGGTTTTCGATGATGATGAGACTTTTCACTCTCAAAAACATTTATGGGTTTCGAATAACATATGAGATGAATTGAAACCTGAATCTCATTGGTCCATTTATGTATTAAACCCTAGGATTACTGATATTTACCATGAAATACATCATCAGTAGTTGTAATCATATGAAGGTTGCGTGGATATCATGAATTTTTGAGAGTTTCTCCTAGATTAGATCATAAACATATTCATAGATAGGGAATTTTATCTCCTTGTTATGTCATTCCATCCATAATATAAGAGAGGGTCAGACGAGTATCCTAGATGTTATATTTACCTCACAGATATTGTTCTATAGATGATGTCTTACATGTATCATATCTTAACTATTATAATTATGATCATTCCCAGTTGTTTGATTATATGAATATTGATCTGGAGATAGATGGATGCATTGTGGATAACCTAGTATGTTTCATTGATCTAGGTATAAAGGCTTCATAAGGAAATTTTATTCGTCTGGTCTATTATATATGGCATCACGACCATATGTATGATGTGAGTTGGGAGATATAGGTTGATGTATGTGCACAACGGATGGAAAGTTTCTCAAATTATTCCTTAATACCATCATTAGTGTTAAATGTGAATAATTAATTTTCAGTAGGGGTGTTTGTGATGTCACGGTTTTATGCAATTTATTAATTATTTTAAATTTTCATACAAACCTTTTGGGTTTTCATTCTTGGATTAGTCGCTTGAGATTAGGCATATATGCATGTCATCTATTTCAAGATTGGGAGAGAGACAAGGGGTCAAAATTTTGGTTGTATTGGAAGTACATTCCATGTATTAATTACATGAAATTTAATGAATACACTACATTTATTACAATACATAATGTTAATTAGAGTAGGAAAGATACTATTTACATGTCATGAATGGGTTTTCCCTAGAGGTGAAAAAAATATCATTACATGGTATTTAAACATTAAAAACACTATAATTATAAGTAATATTTATTAAAGGGAATAAAACCTTATTTTTATAGTGCCTCACTAATATTATTCCACATAAGATAGTATCCTAACAAGAGAAACACTTTAACATCCACCATGGATTTGATGACTTTTTTCCATCCAGGCACTCATTTATTCAATATTAGGTGAATTAGATATTTAATGGAATTCTCTCTAGTCCACTCCCTTCCTTTAATCATTTATATATCCTTATTTTTCACTATTTTTGTTTGATATCAGAAACTAATTTTTTTGGGTTTTCATCTATTCTTTTGATTTCTTCAGTTTTATCTTGATTCAGTGGTTAACACTAGAGGATTGGGGTAATATATAATTATGGTCGGTGGTCTATATTTTTTCCCTAAATCCATGTCACATTTAATTTCACACACGCTGTTATTCAAACCATACATCCCATTATAACATTGATAATGATTAATTATTTATATGAAATGTCATTTTTATGTGTAAAATGGCACTATGGACCCACTAATTGACTATATAAGCTGTTCACATCAAAAGGACCCACAAATTAGGGTACTCAACTAAAAATACATATTATAATTATGATTTGATGATGATATATTTATTATTACTTGTGGTGTAAGATTTGACATGAAATAAATCTTCTGAAATGTATTTAAAGACAAAGTAAGTGTTTTGACATGAGTGACCCCCTATGTCTTATACCACATATTTCATTAAATGATTCAATTAATTTATTAAGGTTGTAGATAAATAATTATATGGTATATGTTTTAGGTCTAAAAATAGTGTTCATTAAAATTAGAGGTTGATTGAATGGTTTATATTTCAATACTCTTTTGATGGTGTAATCATGATTTAATTGAAACTTATTATGGATTGTAAGTACGCCAGGATCGATACATGGATTCATTATATAATTCCCTCAAAATGATCACTAGTTGGATTAAATACATATACATGTGATATAATGTTTTATTAAGGGATTCAACTTGGTTATACTTATTGGAAAGATGATTATACTTTGAAATTACAGACACTCTATCCCCAACAATAGATATCTAGAACACGCTAAGAGGTTTATGCATACACTATACTGAGGGTGACACATGGGATTATATTAATGGATCATCAAAGCTATAATATTACATTATTGTTCATTTATACTGATCATAGTATTATAATTTCCATTCTTACAATGGATTTCCTTTGATAGGCTCCAATTTCCTTGTATTAAATTTTATGAATGTTAGATATATCATAAACTATGAACACATAATTTTTATCTTTGGATTGTGTCTACAAACAAAAATAGAATTCTTGGGTTTTGTTCATTTTAAATAATTGATCATTGATGAAACATTTTACTATACCCTTTTTATACTCATAAAGATTAAATATGGTTCATACATATTTGGATTATGCCAAAGTGTATAGAGTGAGTCGGGTATTCCATGGGGATCCTGGCCTGCTGCATATATTTATTTATTTGACATAATATTTTTTGTAGTGAATCACTACCAATTTTATATGACCATACTAGATTGGCCAATTCACCAATATTGGTTTCCTACTGAGTATGTCTCTCACTATAGTCTGGAGGCTAGTTATACCCAGGAAGATTACATTATTGCATGTTTAGAGAAATAGAATCATCTATCCTAAAAAATTTTATTCTGAGTATTATGATGGATTTTCAGGGAATTTGATTGATATAATTTTCTTGAATCGAGTAGTGGAATATTATGGTCATTTTGATTTTGATTTTATTTTATTATATTCTAATGGTTTGTTAGTCTGATTACTTATTATTATTCCACTACTACATTGTCATTAATATTTGAGATTGAAATGTTTTTTATAATTTATATCATTTCAAAACATTATTATCATAGAAGTATTGTCTCTCAATTATACCATTTTACAACATAAATCATAGTCGGAAGCCTCTAATTTATATGGAGTCACACTTGATTAATGTGGTGAACTGGCTTGGTGAACCTATTATTAGATATCAGGATCATGATGCTACACTTTAATTCATTTGGAAGTTATCATTTGATAAGACATTAGGATATTATAATATGGTAGTTTTTATATAATGGTTTTGTGTTTTTTATTGGAAAATATAGTAGTATAAAATTATCTGAATAATATGGGATTAGAGGTACCATTTTATGAGTGAGTGGATGTGAAAATATAGATTTTTTTAAATATTTCAATTAAATATGGTCCATTTCATGAGAATGTTGTTCTTGATTGGAAATTGTTTTAAATAAGTATATGAAATTGTTGAAATATATACATATGAATTATAAATTCTATGATGTGAATCCTAAACTTATCCCTTGGGTTAAACAACTTGGTAGACACTTTTTAACAATTACTATGGTGACAAATTTTTTTGGGTTTTAATATTCAATATGATCATAGAATTTGTTTCATATATTATATTTTTTTAATTTTTGTACTTAAAAAGATATATTTAATACTACAATAATAATTGTATATAATTCGTAGAACATAATTTTAATAATGATAAAAATAATAATAAAATCCTATTTTATTATGATGAAATTATATATATATATATAACATAATTTTCCAACATTCCATTACATGTGAATAAATAAAATGAGTGTTATAGTTTATACTTTAGTGTATATTATTTAAATTTCCTTATAAAATTTAAATTATATATATTTATTTGATATATAAAGATAAAAACATATTGTATATAAGAAAATAGTTTCTTAAAAATGAGTTCTTATAGCCAAAAAATTACACTTACCCTGATCAAATAAAAATATAATTCCGATTTAATTATATATATTATTTCTTATAAAATAATACTAATTTACAGTAATTAACAACATTCAATATATAAATGTTTGTTTATGTTAAAATATAATGAAATTTTTCGGAAAATCAGTATTTTTTACTACAACATGAAAAATAAATGTTTTTTTAAAGATACTAAAAATCTCTCTATGATAATATTCAAATTATTATTACATTAATAAAAATAATTTACTAAAGAAAAATATCATATGATTTTATAAATTAATATTATAAGATTATATTAAAATTTAATAAAAAAATTCAAGAAAATAATTCTCTAAATTATAACTTGATATTTCATAAAATTGTGTTCTTCTTTAGTATACATTAATCATTAATTTTTCTACAGTATAATCCTATAAAAATATTTATTATATATTTTTATTAATTTTAGTAAGTATAATTTTTATTTATTAAATATAATTACATTGTATATCAAATTTCATATAGAATGATGATTGAATGTGATAAAAGATACTAAAAAACACATTTTAGAAAAAAATACTCTATAATACTAGGATGTTCAAATACCCCCCACCTATAAATAAATTGCATACCTCAAACTATTATCATAATAATTAATTGTCTGATATATGAATAATCATTTATTGAAAACACACATTTTACAAAGGGATAATGGATATTACAATCAAAATGTATGTGGGGAAAATAATGGATTCCTAGAATAACATATAATCAGGTTCCCAACTAAATATAATTTTAATAGAAATAAAAACAGGTCATGTTAAAAAATGGTAATATAAAAAAACACTAATATTGAAGATTATCCTGATATTATTAAGGACCAAAACACTATAAATCCATTTGGGGTGAAAATGTCCACATCTTTTAAAAATTTACAAAAATACACACATAAAATATAAAAAAGTTCAACATTTCTAGAGTATATAAATAAATTTAATAACTATTGAGAGAAGTATAATTATTTAATTTATTTATATCCATAAATGTTGTTACATACTATTATTTTTAGGTTTATATCGGACCCACTTATTTTCATCCATATTCAATCAGTACGAGTTTTCCATTACAGAAGTACCATGATTATCAGTTTACTAACCATGTGATATACAATATAATGGAATTTCATTCCTTTTTTCTATAAATGCATATGACACATATTTTAAACACAAGTTATCAAATATGGATAAATATTCATTTGAATTTTAATCCATTAGTCTATAAATACTCATTAAATGCAACCAATATCTAAAATAAGAAGTTATTTAAATAGGAATCATTAATAAATATACAATATTTTATTGAACAAACCTGAAATGAAAAATCTTACAAAAATTTTCACAATAGTTCCATTAACAATTTATCCTTAATACACAAAAAACCTAAGTTGGTATTTCACATCACATTCAAAACATGTGAATTCATTGATCATATGTTCTTCCAAAACAAACTAATAACCCATTTCACCATTATACCTGAAAGAAAAAAATATATTTTGTGAATTAATTTGTACTTATTCATAAAATTGAAACATAGGAAACTGAATATATTCCAATTATAAATAATCGATATAAATAGAATAAAGGATTACAGAAATTATTATTATTTTAAATCAATATTTGTTTTAGTGGTCACAAATTCTCTCCAATATTCATTAACAATAGAAATAACCCCTTTATTAAAAATTAAAATTATAATAACAAACTCATGCACATTTTAAGGTTTATTGATCCTTATGTCATGAGATTTACAATAACCTCACTGTACCACCAAATATATTTTTCTCTGTAGATACCATTCCCTATTATTATAAAAATCCATATATAAGATCTAGTATAAACATTATTAGATGTTTAATGACTCATATTTATAGAATATAATTACTAAAAAATTTATATATAATAATTTTTATATCAATAAATATAATTAATTCAATCATTACACTTCAATTAGACATAGTATATGCCCAGCCATGGAAAATTAGTTATCCCATGGATTATGAGATTATATCACAAAATTCACCAGCTCCACAAAAACTATACATCGAACTAATCATTTTACATACAGATGTACATTATTTGACACCATTTATATATTAATTTTTGACCAGAAATTACATTATATATGTTCTCCAATATTTAACATAATACATCATCATGAACTATGGATACAATTCTCCATGAAATCCCTCAAACATTCCTAACATGTAAAAAATTGAATATTAGTTCCAATATTGTTTTAATATATCAATAATTAACCCCTAAATGTTTTCATTTTGGTAATCACATATGTTTATGTTGATAATCATGTAAGGAGATAACAGAGTTGGGATAATAAAAAGTCTTAACATTCAATTTTTCATCTCATTTATATTATTTTGAGGAAAATTATTTCATAATATATATTATTCTATGTTTACATTATTTCCCTGTATTCCATAAATTAATGTAAAAATAATAATAGTGTTAGAAAAATAAACGAGTCATCATCTAAAAAATGAGAAAAATTTCAGCCGGTGTAAAAACCATTGAACATTTTTTAAAACATATAATTACATTAAATTAACCTATATATCCTATGGTCACTATCAATAAAAAATATTTATAATGTTTTATTCAGAAATCTTGATTTTACATAAACATATCATCAGTGACTATCAAACTAGGTTTTATATTATGTATAATCCATTGTTCCCCACTATGATGGTCAATATATACTAAACCAACAACATTTTATCTTATGAACCATATATAAATATGTGTTGAATCCATATCAATATGTAGTATCCTTTCGTGGATGAAATTTATTAGCAATACAACACTCCTTCCATTACTATAACATATGATATTCTACTACACATAAGATTATTTTAAAGACTCGAAAATTGAGTGGAAATTTTTATTTTCATTTGTATATTCATGTGATTTCGACGAGTCTGCAAAAATTTATAGCGCTTGATTCCGAGGCACGTTATGCCCGAATTTAATTTCTGAGGTTTTTTGGGTACGTCCGGTAAACGTACTTGTGGTATTTTTTTGTATCTTTTTAACTGGTTCACGGAATTGAAATATAAGGGCACCGTTGAGATCATAGCATCGGTGATTGCTTATTGAGGCCTTCACCACAGTTGCGTTCTGATGAGAATGGAAGTTAAAAATTTGGTTTTTTAATTAAATTGAATAAAAATAAGTGTTAACTTTATTTTTAATTTATGGTGGTTAAATGCTCCAGGAGGAGGATAGTGGTGGGGGCCACAACTCCATAACCTCCCATGAGAGGTTATGCTGGTGGGGCACACCTTCACATAACCTCCCTTGGGAGGATATTATTTAATGGGGCCAACCCGAGCTTCTTACCCCCATTAACTCCCCATTAAATAATTGGTCACCTCTCTTTATTTAATTGAAACTCCACACCTACCCTAATTGTGAATTTTAACCATTCCATTCCATTAATTAAATGAGTTTCCTCATTTAATTAAACATAAGTATTTGTGTTTTTGTGCCATAAAAATAATGGGGAACTCCCTCTATTATTATTGGGGCTTATAATTCTTTTGGATTAACCTTTGGGAGAGGAGGAAGAATGTGTAAGAACCTCATCCTTCCAACGAAGAATGCCCTACACAACCGAAGAATGACGAACTTATTCATCGATCTTCGACCGAGTCAAAAGAGAAGGAGCCGTCCATGAAGAAAGAAGATAAAGCTTATTCCCTGGTTGCTTCCTAACGTCGAAGAATTGACGTCCACTTATCCTCTCCTCCCACCGTCAGATATCGTCAAATATGTGGTAGGGGGATTTGAGTTAAATTATGTATGAGTTTTTACCCTCCGTTGTGTTGATGGCGGAGGTAGAGCAACGACAGCCAACATCAGGCCAACCGTGAAAAACATGCAGCGCAAGCCTTTTGGGTCTCCAAGAGGGTGTGGCATCATCGTTCTACGTGGAAGGAGTGTCCCGGCCATGATAGGCCGCATTGGAGGTTCTCAGTGCCATCGTGTAGCGCTGAGGCCAGTAGAGGGCCGCGGCCAGGGTGGGCCACAGCAGAGGGGCGTTACGCCGTCACGCAGAACCAACGGAGTGGGGAATGCACGGCCATGCCGCGCCACAGCGGAGGGGCGTCATGCCATCACTGTGCACCGGGGGTGCGGAGCATCTGTCCACTCCGACCATTTGGGAGGATAGAGATCCCATCGGGTCCCGCGTGTGCTGGACCGGCACCACCTAGCGCCAGTTTTTGTTTCCACCCGAACGGTTCAACAGTTTGGGTGCTAGGGGGCGCACGCCTCCCCCTTGGGCGCGACTAGGGAAGGTTTTTGGGCCGCCGTCGGCCGGGCCGCCCTCATCCGGGCCGCCCCCTCAAGCATGGATGCTTCCTTGGACC
Organism: Viscum album; assembly: GCA_963277665.1. Classification (NCBI taxonomy): domain Eukaryota; kingdom Viridiplantae; phylum Streptophyta; class Magnoliopsida; order Santalales; family Viscaceae; genus Viscum; species Viscum album. The sequence goes on along the minus strand of OY728164.1, from coordinate 1,815,867,104 downwards.
GAATCAGACCAGCGGACCGAGTTGGTCCGACTGTTTCGGACCAGACCTGGACCCATTTGGCCAATTTACACAATTTCACCCCTATCTTGGGGTATGGGTCTCAAATCGACAAAACTTTTGTGGCAATAGAAATATTAGAGAATGATGGTTTTTTGGCATACACCACATGAGGTTTGGACACAGTTCGATTATGGTCGGGTTGGTTTGAACCTAAAAACCAACCGGGCAACAGGAACAGAAATACCAATAACTCATAGACTGGGTGTCCGATTGATGCACCAGCTATCGTGTTGGAACACTTACGACATGGTATTCCTTTGGGACACACCTTTGTGGAGTTTAGTGGTGGTAGAGGTATAATTGATATCTCAAGGGCAGTTTCTATGGAGCTCGAGCGCACCGGGTTCAAGGAATCCATAGGCTGATAGTGAGGCGGAGGTTGGAGACAGATCATATGGAGTACAGTGCTCAGTGATCATGTGTGGGTCAGCGCATACTGATCATGTGTGGCTCAGATTTTATGTGGGTCAGCACTCAGTGATCCTTTGTGGGTCAGCTCATACCAATTATGTGTGGGACAGATCCTGTGTGGGTCATTGCGGGGGTTAGTTCCTATCGATCCTGTGTGGGTCAGACTTTGTATTGTCAGAAGTAGTGCCTCTTGACAGAATAAGATGATCTAGTTTTGCGACTAATAATTTTTACTTCTATACATTACAGAAATCTTGGTTTGATCTGATTCAATGACATTCATGTTTTCCTCATGATTATGTTGGGTTACTAAATAACTTATGTGTATGTATGGGCATATACCTAAGTAAGGGTTATCTGTTGACTCCATACTTTTTGGTTATCCTTTTTTGATTTTCTGAGACCTTGAGGGTCTCTGGGTCCCTACTGAATATCGTTATACTCACCCCTGTACGTGCTATGCCCAGACCTCATTATGTTGGTTGCAGACGATGGACTACGCTGATCAAGGTAGAGAGTAGAAGAACTGGACAGTACCTAGAGGTGGACCACTCGGAGAGACATAGAGGGAGAAGACATATGGACATGGGGTGATGAGGAAACCATATGTACCCACAATTCAAGTGGGAATTCCTATGGATGACCCAGTAGCTTCATTACTTCCTTTCATTAGTTGTATTGTACTTTATAGTTGGGCTTGTATTTCCGGGCCCTTTACATTCAACACACTCTTTTGTATACATTTTTACCTATAGTTTTACTTCCAGTTGCGTACTCTATTGTGTTTGATTACTGATATAATGTAAATACCTTCCCACTTTAGGGATTTTTTTCCTTTGATGCTAGTCTGCATCCCCTGGCCAACGGATGGAGGGCATGGGATAATTACGATACGGGCCCCGGGGGATGGGTTGTGAAAAATTGGTATCAGAGGAGACGGTTCTTCCAAAAAAATTAGGACTCTGATCTTTCTCTTCTATGAAGCAATAGTATTAAGGGTACCTAGTGCGATTTTCAGTTCAAGGAGTATAGTGTTGGTGCGGCGGCCGATTTATCCATACACCAAGACCCTGACTACTGATTCCAGATTTAGGGCATGAAAACATTGATTGAGTGTAAATTCTAAAAAGCTTTCTTTTAATCAGCTCAACCAGGTCAGATCATCAGGAATAATTCTTTTTACCGCGTCACATCTATTTCTTTCAGAATTACTCCCCATGGATGACCAGTTAGATTCTAAAGATTCGTACTCTCTGACAACCCACTGAGCGATGAGGCCTTGGTGCAGGGCCCTTTACCAGTGGAGGAACTAGTTGTACCACTTTTCGTTGGGCCACTGATGGAACCAGCTCTAGTAGAAAATGATTCACGCCACTCGAGCGGGTTGCATGAGTTACAATGCCATAGGTCACCTAGGTTCTGGGGAAAGATGGACCCATAAACAGCTGAGGATTGTCTGGAGGCTATAGTGGGAGTCTTATGGCTGGTAGGGACACCAACAGACCTCATGGTGATTCTTACTATGATTCTCATTCAGGTAGCAGCAGGAAGATGGTGGAGCATGATTATTCAGGTCCACGATGAGGATACATTACTCTAGACAGACTTCAAGAGCCTGTTCCAGGCAGATTGTTTACCATCTACCCTTTGTGTGGCGTAGATATAGGAGCTACTACATCTAAGGTAGGGTAGTATGACAGTGGTACATTACTCAGCGAGATTCATCAACATCTCGCGCTACACCAAAGATATGGTGCGAGACCCATTCTTCAGGCCCCAAACCTTCGTTCAGGGGCTCAGATGAGAGATTAGAGCCACGATGATCTCCCTCAATATACTGACTTCGACGGGGGTGATAGAGAGAGCCCTCCTAGTGGAGTGTTTCCTTTCTGAGTAGTCACCAGCAGTGAGACACACTACTAGTCGACATGCAGCAGAGTCTTGTATAGTTGGCAGTAAATAGATGACGCAAAGGTCCAAGGGGACCTGACCCATAGGTGGTCGAACACTTGACATAGGCTCAGTAATGCAGGGCACACAGAACAGAGCCACATATTCCAAAAGCAGAAAATGCTACTCATGCGGCAGGCAGGGTCACATGGTATTTGACTGTCCGACCCGCCGTACAGATGATCATCAGTCAATTGAGGGACCTCTGAGGTAGAGGTAGAGTTTTGATCGAGTTATTCCACATGGCACAGGTGGACATGGAAGAGTAGATGGTCGAGCAGCTGGTGTTGGACATTGTTTCGAGGTGTTTCTACCACCAACACTAGGAGGACCACCCCGACCGCAGGGAGCTGGTGGACAAGGGAGAGCTTAGCTTCAGAAAACTGAGGCATATGACCATGGATCTCTGGATATTATTTGAGGTATTATCTTTGTATACTCTACCTTAGCTATAGTTCTTACAGACATAGGTGCCAGTCACTTTTTCATATCCACTGCCCTCTTTCAGAGCTCGGAGATTCCGACGGAGCCGTTGGCATGATCGTTATGGCTAGAGACTCCAATGGGAGTAGAGTCGGCGATTACACACTGGATCCGTTAGTGTGAGCATACTCTAGGAAGTGAGAGCCTTGTATGGTATCTCCTCGTAGTAGAGTTGAGGCCTTACGATGTCATCTGTGGTACGAACTGGTTATCTAGAGTCCATGCATAGATTGACTGTATTAGGAGAAAATTGTGGTGTTTCCACATGGATGGGACCAGGTTTACCTTCACCGGTGAGAAAGGAACCCTTGAATCACATGATGAAATTACGCGGAGGAGGGTGTAGCCGATCACTCATCACTTGGCCTACTATAACCTCAAAGCAGTTGGTATAGAGAGTCCGACTTATCCTGTATTGGTGGACCAGTACACGGATGTTTTCCCTAAAAATGTTCCAAGACTACCTCCTCATAAAGAGGAGGACATATACATTAACCATTACCCTAGAAAGACACTGATATCTAATCCGTCATATCGGATTGCTCCCGTTGAGTGTCATGAGCTGCGGGTATAGCTAGAAGACTTGCAAGGTAAAGGATTCATCTGAACCAGTGTTTCTCCCTGGGCAGCCTCAATTCAATTCGCTAAGAAGGCGGATAGGAGCATGAGGCTTTGTGTCAAATCCGTCACCTGAACCATGTGACCGTGAATAAAATGTACGCACTACCGAGGATTTACGACCACGTTAATAAGATCAAGGGAGATCGATGGTTCTCAAATATAGACCTCAAATGTGGCTATCACCAGCTCAGAGTTCGAGACGCGTATGTGCAGAAGACGACCTTCAGGTGGTGGTACGACCACTACGAGTTCATGGTTATGACTTTAGTCATAACCAATGCTCTAGTAGTTTTCATGTGTCTCATGAACAGGATCTTCTAGCCATACCACTATCATTTTGTCTTGGTCTTCATCGATGGAATTTTGATCTACTCAACTACTAAGGAGGAGAATGCCTACCATTTACAAGTAGTACTGGACACACATCGAGAGCACTAGATTTATGGTAAAATCTCGAAGTTCCAGTTTTTGATTCGTGAGGTTCACTTCTTGGGACATGTAATCTCAGAGTCTGGAGTTGCGGTAGATCCGGTGAATATTGAGGTGGGCTGGATACTATCGGAGGTTCGTTCCAAACTTCTATAGAGTTGCATCACCACCATCATCCTTGACTAAGAAGGGGAAACCCCTTGTGTGTTTGGAGAGATTCTAGTAGAGCTTTCTGAAGCTAAGGAAGAGGTTGACTAGTGAAGAACATGTACACACTACCGAGCTGTGATTGCATATTATTCTCGATAGTTGAGACAGTACAAGTAGAACAATGCTACCCTTGATCTGGAGTTAGCAGCAGTAGTCTTCACCTTGAAGATGTGGCAGCACTATATGATGAGTGAACGGTTTACCATGTACTCTAATCACAAGAGTCTCAGTTATATCTTCTCCCAGAATGACCAGAACCTAAGACAGTGGTGATGGCTTGAGTTCTCCTAGGAATATGAACTTGAGATAGTCTGTACTCTTGGTAAGGGGAAAGTTTTTGCAGATGCATTCAGTAGGAAGACTGGTATTCAGCTTCTAGGAGATGCGAAAGAGCAGCTAGCTGCCATGCAGATATCCTTTATTGATAAAGACGAAGCTTCTTTTCTATAGTCTCTCACGGTCACTCCTTCAATTCTTCAGCAAGAGAGAGAGGCACAGTATGGAGACACTGAGTGTGAGACACGACCGACTCAGATATCAACATGGATGGAACCAGATGGATTTTTTAAAGGTGGGGAGCACTTAATCCTTTTCAGAGGACGTACCATGGTACCAGTTGCGAATCAAGAGGAATATTTGAGTGAGTTCCACACTTAACCTCTAGCGGTACATCCAGGAGTGGAAAAGATGTATCAGGATATCATATGACAGCACTAGGTGGCCTGGTATGAAGAAGGCCATAGTAGTGTTTGTCTAACGATGCCTCACATGTTAGCGAGTGAAGGCGGAGCACCAGGTACCAGCAATCTTTGTTCATCCTTTAGAGGTCCCAGAGTTTAAGTGGGATGGGATATCCATGGACTTCATGATGGGTCTTTCATGTACATCCATGAGTCACGATTCGATATGGGTGGCCGTTGACCAACTCACCAAGTCTTCCCAATTCCTACCAATCAGAGGTAAATGCTCAGTAGAGAGCTTGGGATTCCTCTATGTGCAAGAGACTGTGTGGTTGAATGGAGTGCTTGCTTCTATTGTCTCCTACCATGATGTACAATTTTCTTCCCCGCTATGGAAGGGGTTGCAGGAGGAATTTTGGACACAACTTTTCTTTAGCACCGCCTTACATCCTCAACCATATTTTCAGATTGAGCGGACCACTCAGATCCTTGAGGACATGCTCCATGCATGTGTTCTTGGATTTGGTCATAGCTGGGAGGATCACTTTCCTTTGGTGATGATCACCTACAACATTAGATATCACTCCCCCATCAACATGGAATCTTTGGAGGCCATGTATGGTCGGCCTTGAAAATTGCCACTGTGCTAGACAGACTCAGGGGAGTCAGCACTTGTGGGACCAGAGATGGTACCGGCTACCATGGAGAAGGTGAAGGTCATATAGAAAAGGTTGAAGACTACACATAGTAGGAAGAAGTTGTATGCAGATAAGAGAAGGAGGACTCAGGAGTTCAATGATGGTGACTGCCTCTTTCTACGGGTCTCACCTCGACGAGGTCTATAGAGATTTGGCCGAGGCGGCAAGTTATTTCCGCAATTCAGCGGACCTTTTCAGGTCCTCTATAGAGTAGGTGTGGTTTCTTACTTCTTAGCTATTCCACCTCAGTTGAACCAGGTGCACGACATCTTCCACGTATCATAACTAAGAAGATACTTGCACGACCATTCCTACATCATCTATAAGGCCCCAGCCTTAAACCTTACTTAATCTTGAGTTATTACAAGATTACACATTGAGGATCTTTTCAGGTTTAGAGTTTTAGAGAATTAGATCATGAAACTTGCATTACATTCCACATTTAAACAAAGTGGATTACATAAAAGACAATATTCATTCTTCCCATCAACGAGAACATATTTAAAATAAAACATGGATTCTCTCTTAACACATCCTTGACTCTATCGTCCTATCATGTACCTTTCCTCTTGACCTGAAAAACATTTCAGAAACTTGGGATGAGCATAAAAAGCTCAGTAAGGGACATAAAAATATGGAAAGGAAACATGAGTTCGTGTATACGTAAAGATGAAATCATAATTTACCCATAAAACATAGGCACTTTAACCTAACTCATCAAAACATGAATAAATCATAGAAATCATAAGACATAAAGGTAACTTGAGGCATTCATAACATTCTTACGTAGGGAGTAACCCTCTTGGTTACGTTTGGAATACCCATCACAGTATATTCCCTAAAATCTCTTCGGAGAAACCTTAACGTTTCACTCCTTCGCGTTACCCAATGCATTGGAGAGCTATAACGGGCTCACCCGCCCTTAGTTTATCACGGAACCACCCGTTCTTCATAACAATGCCCAAGAACCATAACATACACGTATCACATAAAATATTCATAAAGGAAACAAAACATTTCCACATTTCAAACACAACATAACATTTTAGTATTTTGAAATAATGAATCCATATAAAAAGAAACCATTTCCAAAACCATTTAAAACATTTAATAAAGATCTTTTTGAATCAATGTGTCCCATACCACCTTGAAGCTTTTAAAATTTTAAACCATTAATATCCATATAAATAAATCCTTAAAACCACTTTGAAAACATGGATATTAATAAGAACGAATAATTAAAACATTTAAAATGATATTTTGGTTAAAGGGGTTTTACCAAAATTAGAGACACTTGAATACAATAATTGAGGAATAACGTTTAGTCAGAACTTTATAATATCATGAGAATAAATGGATTCATGATATAATACTCCAAAGGACAGTATATACACCATATAAGAGTGAATTGGTGCATAACAACAATGAACCCTCAATAGAAATGTCAAATGTGATGAAATCCCTTATAAAGAAGGTATCCTTAAATTAAGGACAAATCAATCTCAAAAATATGTGTGAAGAATATAAATACACCCAATATAAGTGGATATTAAGTGTAAAACAATAAAATGTCATTCACACATATTGAATGGATGACATATTCAATGACTACATGTCGAACCCAAAGAAATCGAAATTGGGTTAAGAAGTTCCCTTGACAGCCTAACGGCGTCACATCAAAATGAGTTGATGAGAGATAAAAAGAGTATCTCATCACTTGGACACAAAATTTACATCATTAAGGATACATGAGAACATATCCCAATGTAACAATATGTAAATTAAAAGACCCAATAAAAGAAGTCTTTTAAAAAGAGGGGGGTGAAAGGTTCCCTTACCGACTTGGGTATCTTTCAAAACATACACCCCATGAAAGAGGGACAATAGATCATTGATGTAAATACTCATAAACGAAAGTATTTTACACAAAGTGTAGAATAATGGGCAGTACATACACCACTCAATGAAATTTGTGGCAAAAGTAGCATAAATCTCACGAGAATAAAAGTGAGATGAAAAATCCCTTACGAAAATTCGGCAGCCTAACGACGCCACTCAAAACTTCCAAAATGGATTGATGAGAGAGAATAGGGTCTCTCATCACATGAACATAATAATTACCGTAGGATTAATATAAAAGAACATCCCAATCATAAGAAAGATGAGCTTAAAAGAAATGACATAAAAGAGTGTACTTAAAGAGAAAGAGAGTTGCAGGATCCCTTACCTCGGGTCCGACTTGACTCGATCGTTCTTTAACGTCCTGAATAATAAACTTGAGTTAATTTCTATTTGCTTAAGAACCTTTTCCAAGTTCATTATTCCTTTTATATCAATTATTGACATGTTGTGAACATTATGTAATCATTTAAGTTAATAATGTTCATTTTGTCGGTATTTGGTTCTTAAGTCGAAAGTGGACTTCTTACAATTACATGTTGTTCATGTGGCCAAATGTTTATTATATCCAGAATTGTATTCATGTTGTAGTTATAATATATGTCATATATATCCAGTACATTCATGCATTTATAACATTACATAATCATTTAGAGGTAAGAAATGAAATGCACCGTTCATGGAGACGGTAAGCCGTACGTACGCATGAACGCTACTTTCATTTCTATTCGTATTTTATAGAATGGAATAATAATGATATAAAGGTATATTATAATTCCAGTATAATATAATATTTAATATCATAGTTCCATCCTTTATATGTCCCACATATGGTATTTAACGAATCAAATCTCTTTGAGGGGGCGGTAGTCCGCACTTCCTTAAATGAAGATATCGTGTTTACCCATAATGGGAACCATAAAGGTTTGACCAAAATGTAAAAAACAGAATCTTAAGGAAAACATAAACATACTATATATAATATATAAAAATAGTGACATCATAATGGCCACCTTTGAAGGTGTTAAATGAGTATTGAACAATCATCGTTTCGGGAGGCAGAATTTCACCATCCACGGAAACCGTATGTTCTTTAACCATTTGATGTAGTTGTGTGAGAGTGTAGCTCAAATAAATATTATAACAACATCCTAGTATATTGAAGATACTGTTGTTGTTACAAAATAAGTAAATAAAAAGAGATTAGGGGGTTGGAGAAGCAAAATAAAACAAAAGATCATGAGAGAAACAATTACCTTTAAAAGTGTAACTCTTTTTGATTTGAGCCTAAAGTCTTCCTTTGAAAGGATTCTGCCCAAGGTAAATCCTCTAGGATTAGGAGAGGGATGTGGAGAGAGCAAATGGGCAGGGGTTGGCCGAGCCAAAGGCTTTTGAAGTGTGTGAAATAAGGTGGAGGTGGGGGCCTTTTATAAGAGGAGAGGAGGGGCACTTTTGGAAAGCAAAGAAATATTACTTTATTTGAAAATGCTTTTCGGTTTTAAAGGGTCCCACATTGGTATAATTCGTGGATAAGGTGATAAGGCATCGAAATCCACTCATCCAATTGGTTTTGTCCATGTGTATATTGTAGATTTTTCATTATCTTTCCATTTTAATTAAATTGTCAAATAATGATGTCATCGCTGCATCATTATTATGTCATAAATAATTTAATTTCTTTAATGTCTAAAAATTATAAAAAAAAATACTATGATATAGGAAATATTTTTATCTTTCCAATGACTATTTATAATCAAAATTTGGACTTGTATAACCCCACTTAAAAATTGTTTTAGTAAAACATACAATGTTAGTGTCATTTTCACTTTAACATTAAATAAAAAGTATTTTATGTTATTTCCCAACAAAAGTGGATCCATGGGGTCCCCAAGTTAGGCCATGGCTTGTCTTGGTCGGCCATGACACAACCAATAGGGTTGTGACATGTGTCTAGGTCATTTCATATTTTTAAAGTATTATTTATACCTTAAACTACACTAATTATCACTAATCGCGATTAAAAACTTAATAAGTTACTATTCACCAAAAAAATTATTATAATCTCATTGAACCACATTTTACTTCTTAATGACAACCATGTATGTCGGATTTTCAAAATTCAATACACATTAGTGGTAAACTTTCATTTAACTGAAAAAATCAGTTTGCTTGATTATCACTTAGTGGTTTCACTATTCATCAAAAATTGAAGTTTTTCAGAAAATTACCAAAAATTCACCCTAAGCTATATTTGATATTCTGAATTCAAAAATGAAGTCCGTTTTACAAAATTCAAAACATATTAGTCACATTAATTAATTTAATAATTAATTTCCGCTGTCAGAGCAAATAGCGTGTTTTTATAAAACAATAAGTATCAAAAGATTGACACCAGTTTAAGTCCGATTTCAAAGTGAAATTAATTCCAACCACCACTATTGGATTTAATGGTAAAAATATTTTCTAATTTCACTTTAAAACCAATTCAAAAGATAATCTAATCATATAAATAAATTAGATTAAAAAGTGGTTTTGAATTAAAATACAACATTTTACACTATTCCTTAAAAAAATGAACTTTATCGGAAAGATACCAAAAATTTACACAAAGTAAATTTTGATGTCCCGATTCTTAATAAGAGTTTTATTTGGTCCAAAAGAATGTTTAAGAGTGAACAAAACTATATTTAATGATGGTTCAACATCAAAAGGTGATAAGTGAACCTTTAGTGAAAACTAGGGCATATACGCCTAAAATTGAATTCTTTCCGTATTTTAAGCCTCTATTCTTTATTGGATAAATGTAAAAACAATTAAAAACATATGAAATCATATTTTAGTTATTTCTATCCATTCTCGCCAATACAACGGCTACATGTTAACTATCATTTAAAATAATATTATTTTATTATTAGAGTGCAACGTAAGATTCCCAAGAAACTCGTTGTTGCGTGTTGGGTACGCCATCGAGCATAGCGTCCCCTTTAAAGTCATTTAAATATTTTATTCACAAATATGGATAAATATGAAATGTCATATTCTTTATTTACCTGGGATGTTACATCCTTCCCCCCTTTTGGGAATTGCGTCCTCGCAATTTTAAAATTGCGCTTGGAAACATCCTTGAAAGTCCCACATCGGAACAAAAGTCGGTAAAACAAACACTTTAAAATAAAGAAAGATAAGTACAAAGGTCACTCGAGTTAACCCATACTAGGATTCCAAGTATGAAAATATGGACATGGAGGAGAAAACATAGGGTCACGTTCTTATGGAGAGTGATAGAAAACATGTTTAGGAGAAAGTTAACAATGAGAAAATCACAAACTTGTGATGGGTTAAACGGTATTCGATTCCCCAGTAGGAAAAGTTAATATACAACATTTTTGTTTTAAGTTACTTTTTATTGAGGAATTTATTCATAAGGAAACATAATCACTTATCATATTGACTTTCAACTTTTATTATATTCCTTTCACAAACTCATATTTTCTCCAAAAGATGAGTATTTAGGAAGACTTGTTCACATTAAGAGTACTATAATCAACTTCTAGAGAATCACCTAATCCACAAAAGAGAACTATGTACATCCTATGTCTTTAGGCTTAAACCAGAGCCAAAACCAAAAAGTTTAGTACAAGATCAGATAATCCAGAAAAGGATAACCCCTTATAAAAAGAAAATCTATTCTTAATCTCCAAAATTTGTCCAACAAAACCCAAAGTTCAACGAGGACCATCCGATAAACAATTTGTCCATAAAATTCTTCAAAGTAAACCTAATATAATATTGAAACCCAAATATTTGAAGGATTTAGTCACACAGTCTTCCATGTTAAATTGTAACATTTATCTCCAAACAACATTAGTTGCTCCTAAAGTCTAGTATTGAAAAGTAATTAACCTAATCACATATCCTCCATGATATGTTAATCATTTTTATAAATAACCCAAAATCAACTTACTCTTAATTCATAAAATCATATAACCAAAAATAATCAGTCAAACTAACCAGGGACTTCACGTAGTCCAGTGGTAGGCGATAAATACCAGTCGCACTTTGGTTGTGGGTTCGATTCCCGCAGCTTTGTCCGACGCGACGGGATGTCACACGGTCTGCGTGTTGTCCTTTTTCCAAAACTATATAATTCTCAAAACATTCCCCAAAATGAGATAAAATCTTCAAAAATATTCATAACATATTTTAACCTCAAGTTTATCTCATTCCTTTCCTTTTCCATCATATCATAGAGTAACCCATAATTACCTAAAAAGTAAGGATCATATAAACCCTAATGGTTACCTTAATAATTATTACCTGAATTTCCACATCGAGTTGGCCATCTCGTAAATGATGCATTAGAGAACTCACGAAGGTTGAAGTGATTGATCATGGATCCTTGATAGTTGGTTTAGAACAACTATGAGATTCCTCATTGAATCCCCTATCTCATCTAGTATCATAATCAGAGAACCACCACAGTTTCCTTCAAACCCATTGTCACTTTGGTGCCTGCTAGATCCATCCATTCACTAAAAACATAAATGTCAGTGTGAGTATATCAACAAAAACATCATGTACTAATGAGGAAGGTAGACTCTAAGATATACTTACTCATTCACATTATCTAAAATTAGGACTCTTTCTGAAATTCTAACCATTATGGTAATGTCACTTATGCTTAAAGAATACCCTAACCTCTAAAGTTATCTAAACCGACCTTTGATACCAACTATAAGGCCCCAGCCTTAAACCTTACTTAATCTTGAGTTATTACAAGATTACACATTGAGGATCTTTTCAGGTTTAGAGTTTTAGAGAATTAGATCATGAAACTTGCATTACATTCCACATTTAAACAAAGTGGATTACATAAAAGACAATATTCATTCTTCCCATCAACGAGAACATATTTAAAATAAAACATGGATTCTCTCTTAACACATCCTTGACTCTATCGTCCTATCATGTACCTTTCCTCTTGACCTGAAAAACATTTCAGAAACTTGGGATGAGCATAAAAAGCTCAGTAAGGGACATAAAAATATGGAAAGGAAACATGAGTTCGTGTATACGTAAAGATGAAATCATAATTTACCCATAAAACATAGGCACTTTAACCTAACTCATCAAAACATGAATAAATCATAGAAATCATAAGACATAAAGGTAACTTGAGGCATTCATAACATTCTTACGTAGGGAGTAACCCTCTTGGTTACGTTTGGAATACCCATCACAGTATATTCCCTAAAATCTCTTCGGAGAAACCTTAACGTTTCACTCCTTCGCGTTACCCAATGCATTGGAGAGCTATAACGGGCTCACCCGCCCTTAGTTTATCACGGAACCACCCGTTCTTCATAACAATGCCCAAGAACCATAACATACACGTATCACATAAAATATTCATAAAGGAAACAAAATATTTCCACATTTCAAACACAACATAACATTTTAGTATTTTGAAATAATGAATCCATATAAAAAGAAACCATTTCCAAAACCATTTAAAACATTTAATAAAGATCTTTTTGAATCAAAGTGTCCCATACCACCTTGAAGCTTTTAAAATTTTAAACCATTAATATCCATATAAATAAATCCTTAAAACCACTTTGAAAACATTGATATTAATAAGAACGAATAATTAAAACATTTAAAATGATATTTTGGTTAAAGGGGTTTTACCAAAATTAGAGACACTTGAATACAATAATTGAGGAATAACGTTTAGTCAGAACTTTATAATATCATGAGAATAAATGGATTCATGATATAATACTCCAAAGGACAGTATATACACCATATAAGAGTGAATTGGTGCATAACAACAATGAACCCTCAATAGAAATGTCAAATGTGATGAAATCCCTTATAAAGAAGGTATCCTTAAATTAAGGACAAATCAATCTCAAAAATATGTGTGAAGAATATAAATACACCCAATATAAGTGGATATTAAGTGTAAAACAATAAAATGTCATTCACACATATTGAATGGATGACATATTCAATGACTACATGTCGAACCCAAAGAAATCGAAATTGGGTTAAGAAGTTCCCTTGACAGCCTAACGGCGTCACATCAAAATGAGTTGATGAGAGATAAAAAGAGTATCTCATCACTTGGACACAAAATTTACATCATTAAGGATACATGAGAACATATCCCAATGTAACAATATGTAAATTAAAAGACCCAATAAAAGAAGTCTTTTAAAAAGAGGGGGGTGAAAGGTTCCCTTACCGACTTGGGTATCTTTCAAAACATACACCCCATGAAAGAGGGACAATAGATCATTGATGTAAATACTCATAAACGAAAGTATTTTACACAAAGTGTATAATAATGGGCAGTACATACACCACTCAATGAAATTTGTGGCAAAAGTAGCATAAATCTCACGAGAATAAAAGTGAGATGAAAAATCCCTTACGAAAATTCGGCAGCCTAACGACGCCACTCAAAACTTCCAAAATGGATTGATGAGAGAGAATAGGGTCTCTCATCACATGAACATAATAATTACCGTAGGATTAATATAAAAGAACATCCCAATCATAAGAAAGATGAGCTTAAAAGAAATGACATAAAAGAGTGTACTTAAAGAGAAAGAGAGTTGCAGGATCCCTTACCTCGGGTCCGACTTGACTCGATCGTTCTTTAACGTCCTGAATAATAAACTTGAGTTAATTTCTATTTGCTTAAGAACCTTTTCCAAGTTCATTATTCCTTTTATATCAATTATTGACATGTTGTGAACATTATGTAATCATTTAAGTTAATAATGTTCATTTTGTCGGTATTTGGTTCTTAAGTCGAAAGTGGACTTCTTACAATTACATGTTGTTCATGTGGCCAAATGTTTATTATATCCAGAATTGTATTCATGTTGTAGTTATAATATATGTCATATATATCCAGTACATTCATGCATTTATAACATTACATAATCATTTAGAGGTAAGAAATGAAATGCACCGTTCATGGAGACGGTAAGCCGTACGTACGCATGAACGCTACTTTCATTTCTATTCGTATTTTATAGAATGGAATAATAATGATATAAAGGTATATTATAATTCCAGTATAATATAATATTTAATATCATAGTTCCATCCTTTATATGTCCCACATATGGTATTTAACGAATCAAATCTCTTTGAGGGGGCGGTAGTCCGCACTTCCTTAAATGAAGATATCGTGTTTACCCATAATGGGAACCATAAAGGTTTGACCAAAATGTAAAAAACAGAATCTTAAGGAAAACATAAACATACTATATATAATATATAAAAATAGTGACATCATAATGGCCACCTTTGAAGGTGTTAAATGAGTATTGAACAATCATCGTTTCGGGAGGCAGAATTTCACCATCCACGGAAACCGTATGTTCTTTAACCATTTGATGTAGTTGTGTGAGAGTGTAGCTCAAATAAATATTATAACAACATCCTAGTATATTGAAGATACTGTTTTTGTTACAAAATAAGTAAATAAAAAGAGATTAGGGGGTTGGAGAAGCAAAATAAAACAAAAGATCATGAGAGAAACAATTACCTTTAAAAGTGTAACTCTTTTTGATTTGAGCCTAAAGTCTTCCTTTGAAAGGATTCTGCCCAAGGTAAATCCTCTAGGATGAGGAGAGGGATGTGGAGAGAGCAAATGGGCAGGGGTTGGCCGAGCCAAAGGCTTTTGAAGTGTGTGAAATAAGGTGGAGGTGGGGGCCTTTTATAAGAGGAGAGGAGGGGCACTTTTGGAAAGCAAAGAAATATTACTTTATTTGAAAATGCTTTTCGGTTTTAAAGGGTCCCACATTGGTATAATTCGTGGATAAGGTGATAAGGCATCGAAATCCACTCATCCAATTGGTTTTGTCCATGTGTATATTGTAGATTTTTCATTATCTTTCCATTTTAATTAAATTGTCAAATAATGATGTCATCGCTGCATCATTATTATGTCATAAATAATTTAATTTCTTTAATGTCTAAAAATTATAAAAAAAAATACTATGATATAGGAAATCTTTTTATCTTTCCAATGACTATTTATAATCAAAATTTGGACTTGTATAACCCCACTTAAAAATTGTTTTAGTAAAACATACTATGTTAGTGTCATTTTCACTTTAACATTAAATAAAAAGTATTTTATGTTATTTCCCAACAAAAGTGGATCCATGGGGTCCCCAAGTTAGGCCATGGCTTGTCTTGGTCGGCCATGACACAACCAATAGGGTTGTGACATGTGTCTAGGTCATTTCATATTTTTAAAGTATTATTTATACCTTAAACTACACTAATTATCACTAATCGCGATTAAAAACTTAATAAGTTACTATTCACCAAAAAAATTATTATAATCTCATTGAACCACATTTTACTTCTTAATGACAACCATGTATGTCGGATTTTCAAAATTCAATACACATTAGTGGTAAACTTTCATTTAACTGAAAAAATCAGTTTGCTTGATTATCACTTAGTGGTTTCACTATTCATCAAAAATTGAAGTTTTTCAGAAAATTACCAAAAATTCACCCTAAGCTATATTTGATATTCTGAATTCAAAAATGAAGTCCGTTTTAAAAAATTCAAAACATATTAGTCACATTAATTAATTTAATAATTAATTTCCGCTGTCAGAGCAAATAGCGTGTTTTTATAAAACAATAAGTATCAAAAGATTGACACCAGTTTAAGTCCGATTTCAAAGTGAAATTAATTCCAACCACCACTATTGGATTTAATGGTAAAAATATTTTCTAATTTCACTTTAAAACCAATTCAAAAGATAATCTAATCATATAAATAAATTAGATTAAAAAGTGGTTTTGAATTAAAATACAACATTTTACACTATTCCTTAAAAAAATGAACTTTATCGGAAAGATACCAAAAATTTACACAAAGTAAATTTTGATGTCCCGATTCTTAATAAGAGTTTTATTTGGTCCAAAAGAATGTTTAAGAGTGAACAAAACTATATTTAATGATGGTTCAACATCAAAAGGTGATAAGTGAACCTTTAGTGAAAACTAGGGCATATACGCCTAAAATTGAATTCTTTCCGTATTTTAAGCCTCTATTCTTTATTGGATAAATGTAAAAACAATTAAAAACATATGAAATCATATTTTAGTTATTTCTATCCATTCCCGCCAATACAACGGCTACATGTTAACTATCATTTAAAATAATATTATTTTATTATTAGAGTGCAACGTAAGATTCCCAAGAAACTCGTTGTTGCGTGTTGGGTACGCCATCGAGCATAGCGTCCCCTTTAAAGTCATTTAAATATTTTATTCACAAATATGGATAAATATGAAATGTCATATTCTTTATTTACCTGGGATGTTACATCATCGAACACGGGGAGCTGGACATCGATGATGGGGAGACATTCAAAGAGGTTCCAGTGGAGATTAAGGATCGATAGGAGCAGATCATACATGTACGTTCGATAGATCTGATACTTGTATGCTGGTAGCATGGGAACCTCCAGAAGTGAACTTGGGAGGTGGAGGATCAGATGAGTGTACAATACCTCCTTTTGTTTCCATAGTTCGAGGTATAGATTACGTGGAAGTAAATCCCTGAGGTGGGGAGAATTTATTATCCAAGAAATTCTATGGATTTTTTTTTCTTAAATTCATGGTATTTTTTCGAGTCTGTGAAAATTTATAGTGCTTGATTCCAAGGCCTGCTGTGCTGGGAATCAATTTCTGATATTTTGTTCGGGTACGTTAAGTAAATATATGTGAGGGATATTTTTTGTAACATTTTAAAAGTTTCTAGGAATTGAAATCTGAGGGCATATTTGATCTTGCAGCATCGGTGGTTGCTTAGTGATTCCTTCACCGCAGTTGCGTTTTGACGAGAATTGATGTTAAATATTAGTGTTTTTAATTAAATTAAATAAAAATAAGTGTTAATATTATTTTTATTTTATAGTGGTTAAAAACTCCAAGAGGAGGTTAGCGGTGGGGGCACCACACCATAACCTCCCATCAGTGGTTATGGTGGTGGGTCCCACCAGCATATAACCTCCCTTGGGAAGATATTATTTAGTGGGGCCAACCCGAGCTTCATACCCCCATTAGCACCCAATTAATTAATTGGCCACCTGTCTTCATTCAATTGGAACTCCTCACCTCCCATAATTTTGAATTTGAACCATTCCATTCGATTAATTAAATGAGTTTTCTCATTTAATTAAACCCAAGCATTTGTGTTGTTGTTCCATTAAAATAATGGAGAACCCCCTCTATTATTTTAGGGGCTTAGAATTATTTTGGTGGAACCTTTGGGAGAGGAATAAGGACATGTGAGAACTTCATCCTTCCAACAAAGAACACCACACACCACCGAAGAATGATGAACGTCTTCATCAATCTTCGACCGAGTCAAAAGAGAAGGAGCTGACCGCAAATAACGCCGACGACACTTTCTCCCCAGATGCATACCGATATTGACGAATTGAAGTCTGCTTATCCTCTCCTTCCATTGTCAATGATCGAAAAATATGAGGTAGGGGGATTTGAGTTGAATTATGTATGAGTTATTACGCTTCGTTCTTCTTCACTTTGTTGTGATTATTATTGCTGATTGATATCATCTTTACGAGTAGGGCTCCGACCGTGCGAACATGGTCTGACCCTCCCCCTTGCTATTTTTCTCGTTGTGTTGATGTCATTGGTGGAGAAATGGTAGCTGTCATCGGGCCGACCACGATGAAACCGGCGGCGCAACGCCGCCGGGTCGCCAAGAGGGCGTGACACTGCCATGCCGCTGGGAAGGAGAGGTGTAGCCACGACGGGACATGGAGGTGGAACGCGACACTGGTTTACCATGAAAAGGACATTAGAGGGCCGTGGCCAGGACGGGCCACGGCGGTGGGGCGTGGCGTCTTCGCGCCGCGCCGGAGGATCTAGGAAGTCGCGTCCAGGGCAGGCCACGATAAACGGACGAGTGCTGTCATGCCACACCATTTTCATGGAGCTGCTCGCCACTCGGGACAGCAGGGAGGAGCGGGACCCCATCGGGTCCCGCATGTGCTGGACCGGAACCACCAATTTCCAGTTTTGGTTCCTCCCAAACGGTTCAACTGTTCGGGTGCCTGGGGGGGGGGGGGGGGGGCGCTCCTCCCCCCTGGGCGCGGCTAGGGCAGGTCTCCTGGCCGCCTTCGGCCAGGCCGCCCTTGTCCGAGCCGCTCCCTTGAGAATGGCTAATTCCTCGGACCAGATCGGACCCGCGGACCGGGTTCGGCTGGGTCGGTCCGACTAGGTCGGACCAAATTCAGACCCGTTTGGACAGTTTACACCATTTCGACCCTATCTTGGGCTACGGGTGTCTGATTGAAGAACCATTTGCGGCAACAGAAATCTTAGTGCATGACAGTTCATATGGAATAACCCACTTGAGGTTTTGACATAGTTTGAGTACGGTCGGTTTGGTTTGAAACTAAAACCCAAACGAGCCCCTAGAATGGAAATTCCAATAACTCACAGAACGAGGGTCTGATTGATGCACCGTCTGTCGAGTTGGAAACCTTACGACATGGAGGTGTGTTGGGTTACTCCATTATAGATTTTAGTAGAGGTTGACACATGATGGATATCTCGAGGGTAGTTTCTACAAGGCTCGAGCGCACTGGGTGCAAGGAATCCAGAGGCTAATAGTGAGGCGGAGGATGGAGATGGATCATACGGAGGTCAGCAGTCCGCGATCCTATGTGGTTCAGCCCATGATGACCATGTGTGGGTCAGACCATGCTGATCATGTGTGGGTCAGATCCTATTTAGGTGCTTGTGGGGGTTAGTTCCTATTGATCTTGTGTGGGTGAAAATTCTTATGGTCAGAAGCAGTGCCTCTTGACAGAATAAAATGATCTAACTTCACGACTAATCATTTGTACTTCTATACTTAACTAAAATCCAGGTTTGAACAGAGTCAATGACTTTCGTGTTTTCCTCAGGATTGAGATGGGTTACTAAATAACTTGTGTATGTGTGGGCCTATACCTATGTCAGTGTTTTTCTTACTCCATACTTTGTGGTTATCCATTTTAGATTTTGTGAGACCCTTGAGGGTCTCTGGGTTTCTAATGAGTATCATTATACTCACCCTTACACAGGTTATGACTGCACCTCATTGTGTTGGTTGCAGAAGACAAAAAGTGCTGATCAGGGCAGAGAGCAGCATAATTGGACTGTACCCGGAGGTGAACCACTCGGTGAGACGTACACAGAGTGGGTAGATGGACTTGGGTTCCAGGGGAGTCCATCTGTACCCACCCTTCAGGTGGGAATGTATGTGGACGACCCAATAGCTGCTTTACATCCTTTTTTAGTTGTTTTGTACTTTACAGTTGGGCTTGTATTTCTGGCCCCATTACATTCAGCACACTTTTTGTATACAATTTTACTTAGCGTATTAATTTCATTCGCGTACTCTGTTGTGTTTTTTTACTATTATAAAGGCAATTCCTTCCATGTTTACTTATTTCTTCCTTTGGTGTTAGTCACCAGCCCCTGGCCTATGGAAGGAGGGCTTCAGGTAGTTACGATACGGTCCCCGGGGTATGGGTCGTGACACTTATCCTAAGGGTTCTCACTCATGTTACATCATCCTAGAATTGAAATTTAACTAATATTACATTCAGTATTAAATACATTTAGAATAATAACAAATATATTTTTAAATAATAGGTTCAAGGTGAAGAAATAATTTATGTGGATTTTAAAATATGGATACATGAAATCGGGTAAATAAAATATATACATCATTTTCCATTTAGATATTCACAAGTAGAACTATACATAGAAATTCCAGACTGAAATAAATTCTTTAAAACTTGGGGAATTGAATTATAATAATGGATTGGATTATATTATCATAAAAATTAATGATAATAGATATAAGAAAAAGATCATTTATTACTATAAGATAATTTTTTATATATGATAAAATGGTTTAAACATCATAAAATTATACCCATAAATATATATATCAAAATAATATAATATGTAATATTTTTTTATTAAATTACTATCACAAGGAATACAAAATGTGGAACTATAAATGCTAATCCATGATCCATGAAAATATATCACATGCATTGGTCATAAATTTTATGTATTTTTCCCACTTAATATTTCAACTTTTTAATAGTTACGTATCACTCCATTGATGATCCTGTTGGACAATACTCCTTGATTCCCTCGGTTAATTAAACTTTATTGTTTTTTATATATAATTCCATAACCATACATCCCAATTTCATTTGAGGGATATATAATTCCAACACAACTATCATTATAATGATGACTATACATTTGTGTACCTCAATACCAATAATTATTCATTATATCTCCATAGCATAAAATATAGAAAGGACACATGTTCATAAACATACATTCATTATAATCATAAAAATTATTGAACATTATAATGTGGGTATAATTAGATTATATCACTAGTAAATCATAAGAAACATCATAGTATATTCTTAAATATGAATATGGAAGTAAAATATTTCTAGAATACTTGTTTCTCAAAAATACAATTTTTATTTGAAAATAATTATTAATAATATATAATAATTTAGATTATTTATTTAAACAAATTCATATAAAAATAAGAATTTATTAATGCATATCTAGAAAAAAATAGTATTAATAATGGTAGATAAATATATTCATGTAGTATTTGGTAAAATGAAATATTCCATTTACATTTTCATAACAGTCAAAATTTCCACATTAAGAAAATGATAAAAAAGTCCCACATATTCCATGTTAATGAAACTGATATATTGTTATAAATTACTTAAATATTATTTATATAATATTATAAACCATCAAATAAACATTGTTAATAAAATATGGAATTAGATGAAAGTATTCCTAACTGAGGGGAAAATAATGTTTGATGTTCCATAAAGAACTTATTTATGTCTCTTAAATACATAATGAGATAAAAATAAATGTAATACATGAAATATAAATAAAATAACATATTATAATAAATATTATATGATTTATTTTGGATAGATCATAAAATTTTATCATTTTAATAATAAATTAGAAACAGTCCAGGTAAAATTGTGATTGGAACAAATAACTGTTAATGTTGTGGAATGTTTTGAACAATAACCCTTATAGAATATATATAATAAAATAAACTATTAAATTATATATACAAAATGACAACTATAAAAAAACATATTTGGGGTATTATATAAACCTCATAAAATAATATGAGTAGATAACATTAAACATGTCTCAATGAAACAATCATGAAAAAAACCATTATGGATTAAGTAATTTTTTTATAAAAAATAATTAGAATATTAAAAAACAATATATTTGGGTAAATCCCTTGAAATTAATAATAGGGAAATTTAAAATAAATTCATTAGTTTTATCTAAACTGTATAAATATTAAATTTCTTCATTACATTAAAAAATGTATTAATAAAGATAAATTTTGAATAAACCATACCAATTTGAGTATCAATTGAATAAAATTCCATGTAAATTAATAACATGATATGGTTATTAAAACCCAATTAATTTAATGAAAACATTTAAAATGAATCAAGTAATAATTTATCACAACTTATTAATTAAATGATATTACACAATATGAATCATGTACCATGAATTAGAAAATAACACATAGAAACTATTACCATAAATGTCACTTGACTCATATTGACATAATACTATAATATATTCAATTTATATTTATTATAATTTTATTAAAAAAATAATATCAATACTCATAAATCATATATGAATCACATATATCTTTTCATTACCTTTTCATTATTAATTATCTATTCGGGTAATATGTTCTTGTGTTAATTCCATTATTTTCAAGGTATGTTTTTTTATTCTTATGTTCCTTGAACATTGATCATGTTAACCCCATATATAGAGCTAATAATGATATAAATATCATTTTTATTCAATATATAAATATTTATATCAATTAATATACAATTTTTTGAAAAATAAATTGTATCCTTCTTAGAGACGGTAGTCCAGACTCACACAAGTGGTGATTCAACATTTCAATGGATGGAATTAAAAAATGATAATTGAATATTTTAATTTCATGATTAATTTTGATATTTATAGTATAAAATATTTTAAATAAATCTATTTACATCATTGTAAATAATTAATTATAAAAATATCAAATGTCTTTGTAAAGGTGGTGGTCCACACTTCTGCACAAGTGATATTACCATTAACCAATCGATTGGGAAGTAATAATACTGATATTATATTATAATTCAATAACCAAAGTTGTGTCATACATATAATATATAAACATTGAACCCATTAAAATAACTATCAATGAATGATGTAGATGGAAAATTCATTGTATCGTTATGTGGGTGTGGGAATCAAGAGAAACAAATTTCCAACAAATTAATGTTCCATTTGATTGAGAAGTTGTGAAAAATGGTAATACCATAATCTAAATAAAATTATAGTATGTTTTTGATACTTGAATGTGATTGGTTATGACTTAAAACTATTCTTTTGGTGAACTCCATTGACTTTAACCTTCATCATTGTTGAATTTTCCTTCATATTAAACTAGAATATCTAAGAATATGGTTAGGATGATATGATCTTAGAGAATGTATTTAATGAACTATTAAGATTAAATGGTGTGGACAAAATAACATGATATGTTCCCTTTTAAATTTTATGTGAGGGACACAAAATTAAATTCTTTAAGAGAATTGAATTATATATTGACAATTTCATGGGTATATAGATACAATGAAAATGTATTAATATTATAGAAAATAAGAATGAAATTTCATCAAATAATAAGATTTATACATGTATATCTAGAAATAAAAATAATACATACTATTTTAAGTATCGATATACATGATTTAACCTTTATTTTGGTAATAAAACTTTACTTATTTAACAATTTACAATGATCACAAATTATGGTGACACATAATATATTATATTTATATTGGTGATTCTAAATATATAATACATTTTAAGAGATTATATGTCAATAATAGAATGTATTTAATGTTCTGTAAGCATACAAACCACATTGACAATTAGTGTTAAATTGATGAACTTTTTTATAGAAAATAATTTACATATATTCCATTCTTTAAAAATATCATAAAATGATTTTGAAAATATATTTTTGAATATATAATCATCATGACTTTTTAAAACCAATAGTAAAAGGATATTTGTTTATGTTAATATTTTAAAAAAAATCATTTCAAACATCAGGAATTTTTTTTTTAAAAATATGTTTTATAAAAATAAATTAACAAATACTAGGATCAATTATAATGATAAATATTATTTAATTAATTATATTAATTTTATTTTAATTTTATTTTGGAATATTTTTGACTAAATTCTAGAAATAGTTATAATATTAATTGGATGGTATACATTTATTAAAAAAAACTATTTTTATAAAAAATTATAGACAAATTAATCTCATTATAAAAAGCAATATAATTCACTAGAACATTAACCTTATTATTTTAAAAGTTGTATTTATTTTTCCCAAAAAAATAATATAAATAGTTTAAAATAATTAAAATGGTCATAAAAATTATTTTGATAAAAACCATTTATGAGGAAAACATATTTATGAAGCATAAAATTAATTCACTAAAAACAAGTAGTAATTTATTATGAATTAATCAATATATTCAGCACTAATGAAAACTGAAACCATATTTACCAAAATATAGATGTATTTTTCATGTCTATGAAATTAATATCTTAAATGTATTAGTTTACTATAAATATATATATTTTTAATCTTTATTTTTATGAGATTTTATTTTCAATTTCATTGATTATAGAGTCATTGAATATGTGATTCATGAATGATTTTTGGCTTTTGGGTATTTTTACGGGAGATTGTCTTTCAAAAAATGTGTCTATCCAAGAATTTTGGAAATATTAAGGCGCTTCATGCCATGGTAGTATGTAATATGTCCCCAATTTTTTGAATTTATGTCTAAAATACTAAAAATGATTAAAGGATGATGATAAATACAAATTCATGTCATGACCATCAATTTAACAATGTAAATGATCGGGGACACAGAGTCATGGATTGTGCAAGTGACTATTGAAGAGTAGAGACTAAGAGAACTAAAGTAGCATGAACACATATAGTTAACTAATGTTTCATTTTATTAATGATATATCAATATTAAAAATTCATCTTTTAATAATTTGAACAATTTAACTCATGAACTACAAATTCGGTCCATTTGATGATATATGAATCACCGTTTGACGGATAATAATGGTTTGTCAAGGGTTTTTGACCCGATTTCACTATACATGACAATGAGTCTTATAAATTTTTGATTCTAGTAAAATTAGGTAACTAATAGGGGTTGAATATATCATAAAAATGAAAATTATTCTAATAGGGAACTGACCACAATATTTTTCTTCATGGTAAGGAATTGTTTTGTGAATTTTTGTTTTCTATATTGTTTTATTGTTTTATTTTCATTTATTTAATTTTAGTATATTATAATTATTTTATTTATTTTCCTTTATATTCTATTAACCCACATATGGTTTTACTTTTATTCCTCATTGTAGAATACTCGATTATTGTGGAATAGAACCATAGGAGTGAGTGGTTCTGGTTAAAAGGTGGTACATACCCATATGTCATTATTCGTCTTCAATTGATGAATTATTCTAATCGTTCTTAATGTTTTTTGATTTAATTATTTACTACATTTTCCATTATATAATTTACATAACATTTACAATGGTGAATGAATACCAAAATTATAAATATATATAATTTATTACAATATTGTTGGATTACTCCTCTGCATCTATAATCAGGCCTTGTGTGTCTTATTTACATGAATTCACGTGATAGTCTTGTAATTGGTTCAATTGATATTTTCTCGAAAGGATACCATATTGATAACATTATTATTTTTTATTATAAATAATTTTTATTTTATTTCACATTTCATGAAGTTAAAATAATATTAGAGAACAAAACAATGGAATCTAGATACTGTCTCATACTGTTCCTTATTTTTCCTTGTATCTTATTTAATTAATTTCAATTATATTAATAGTAAAAATGAATAATTAAAAATAGTGTGATTGATTTTTTTTTGAGATTTATCGATATGTTCCCATATCATTGCTAGATCAAACCCATACTAATACTATGATACACTGTTGTAGTAATTTCTATTTGAGAATAATAAAAATTAAAAATGTGTTTACTCTTTTGGTTTTAATGACAAAACAGAAGTGAAAAAAATATTTATTTAGAATTATATTCAATATAATGAGTGTGAGTAATAATAGAGATGTTATTTTATATCATTAGAAAATAATTTCGTGTTTTTACAGGGTATTTTTTTTCTACATGCATGTTTTTATTCATTTTATATAAATTTCTATCAATCATTTTGTAAAAAATTTGAAAAAACAATTAAACATTTTATGGATTATTTATTTGAAAGGTCATGGAATCATAATTACTTGGATTATTATCTAAATATCATATTTTTTCTATGGTGGATGTTATTTTTATAATATATGTATTTTGAAATATTCATCATTAAAAATCACTTGACTCTGATTAGATGAATCTACAGTGGACGATAGATTGAGTAGGAATGGTCTTGTGAAAAAAAAAATCTTTTTTTCATTTTATTTGGTCAACATACCCATTTTTCATAGATTGAGATTGTCAATGGTTTTGTAAAAATAAAATATTATTTTTGGAAGTAGACAATAAGTAGTATGATAAAGATAAGCACATCATGAATAAAAAATGGAATTCTAATTATAAAATTATTATTTTATCATAATGATTCATTTTTATTTTAATTCATTTATACGTGAGGAATATGGATTCTAATATAGACTAGAAGGTATTTATCAATTTTCATATATATAACAATGTTTTTACATAGCTAATGGATACAATTATTTTTCTTGTGTAGTTGAGATTACTATTATTTAAATTTTTATGGAAACCCAATTATCACCCTTCTTACCTATTTCATTATAATAATTATATATATATTTAATCATTATATCAGTTCAATAGATTATTCCAAATCATATGACACAACAAATGGTCTAGATTTACAATTGTGTTCCCATTTCTTAATATGATAAATCACATAAAACCCCTGTGTTACACCTTTTTTGTTATTTATTTTTGGGAACAATTAAAATTTATCATCGAGTTCTGCATATGGAATTTGAAATCTACATAAAAAAAATCCACTAGAGATCTATTCACATAGACTCAGGGTTACTTTTAAAGTAATATTAAAAACTATTAATATTTATCTAATAAAAATTTATTTTTCATTATTAGGGGGTTTGTTGTATGTGGGTTTCTATCATTAGAATCTTTTTATTATATTTATAAAAATGACATGTGAATAGGATTATTCTCATTACCCTACATTTTTTATAAATATGTTCAATCTTTTCATAAAATGAATCTCTTTGTGAGATACTATTGTATTATACACAAATTACACTATTACTAATAATTTTTAGTTTATTCTTAGGGTATTCTTTTTTTTATTATTTATACGAATAAGGTGAAAAATGTTGACAACTTCAGTTTAATGGTTTCTTAATTTTTAGTCAATATGAATTTTAAGCATATTGAGGAACTTTATAGAATGGTATAAAAATATTATATGCTATATTGTTTTGAAATATTAGAGTTTTTTTATATATAAGTGACATAATAAAACTATCTATATTTTATTTAATAAATTGACTTTATGATTTATTTTTAACACTCTCATTATTAATGTTTTTTATAAATAATGTTTAGTATCTAGATAAAATAAGACTATAAGATTTATTAAAATATAAAAATATAATTCTACAATCTTAATCAGATTTACAATGAGGTTTATGGATCTTACCCTACATGGAAGCATCCACCAATAATGAATAGTAATCTAGGATCCTAAAATTAAACATCGTACAAATTTATATGGTAACTCTATTAGTCATAGGATATTATAATTTTTTATATTTTTGAAAATAATGTTATAAAATAAATTATATATGTATTAAATTTTGAATAAAACCAATATAATAACGTACTGGTTGACAATTAATGGTTGCAATTTTGTCTTTGAGGTCTTCAATAGAATGTTCAAAATTATATTCAATCATTGGATAATTCAAATTATAGTGGAGAAAATGTTTTAAAAAATGTGTCATATCCCAATGTGAAGTATTATTCAAATTTTCAAATTCATCGTACTAATAAAAAAACTGAAAATCTATGGTGGGTTCATTAGACCCCTCCACAACCCATGTAACACCCAGATATTTTTTTGAAATATTTGTTTAAATAATTTTTACTCTTCTGTAGCTTTAATTACACACAATCATGTCCTTAAACGTATTTTTATATGGCCTTATTATAAAATTACCATTATTCTTAGTTTTTAGGTTAGTGGAAATATATATAACTAACTTATGAAAATTAATTAATAATTCATTGGATATTAATTGTTTATGAAAAATATAAATCAATTATATATTTCTATAATAGGTATATTATGATTGGTAATGATGCTAATGAGATATATATGTGTTATATACTTAATTAAATATTATTTATATTCATTTATTGGAAATTTAATTCATAAAGAATAAATAAAACACTTTTTATTTATAACAACCAATTTTTTATAAAATGTTAATTTTCCACCATTGAATGGAGAACCTAATTTAAATTAATATTTTCTCAAATAAATTATTATTATATGACAGTGAAAACATGTTTTTTATTTGGGATAAAAATATTTACATATGATAAATTTCTAATATTTTTTATAACTTTCATGTTTTGATGAATAATAAAAATACGATAAATATTTATTTAAAACAAGTTTTTTTGAGAGATAATTAATAGTATTAAATTATAATATTAAATAGTTTTAAATTATAAAAATAATATATTTTTATAACTAAATATAATTTATTTCAATAGTATTAATTTTACATTGAATTAATAAGTTCAAACATTTCAATCTTTTACAATGTTTTATCTTTTTAATCACATTTTCTCATTTCAACAATGGTATTAATCTTATATTAATTACAAAAAAATATGTGTTTTTAAATTTGAAAATTGGATTTCATATTATGAATAATTAGTTATATAATATGTTAATAGGCAACTTTTTTTTTGGCATTAGGAATAGTAACTTTGGTAATTATTTTTATTACCATGGTTAAAGTTAAATATATTAATTACGGGTAGAAATAATATAATAAAATTACCATAACCCATAAAAAACATATTTGGTGACTAAATTATACCCTTATCATCTATTTAATTAAATTTAATAACATTATGGTCACTGACATAAGAATACTACCTGAATGTAATAAAAACTAATGAATGTGACAAAATGTCACAATTTCATTATATATAAGTATATTAATTTTAATATATAGACACATAGGTTATAATATACACTATATATAGTGTATTTAAATAAAAAAATAATTTTCTACATCATAAAAAATTATTTATAATTTTTAGAAATTAAATAATTACCATTAATTATGTCACAATAGTGATGTAAAAATAATTTTATAACAGGAATATCAAATAAATAGTATTAAATTTTTAAAATCACTATCATATGAATTAATTAATAACCACCATGAATTTTTCAAGTTAATATGACATATTAGTATAGTATTGAATATTTTTTTCCAAATCAATCTCATGTGTGTATTTTTTTTCATTGTTAAATAAATAGATAATATTAAAATTGAAACTATTGATTTTTTATAAAAATTCCATATTATTGAATTATTTAGAAATCATAGATATATTTAAAAACAAAAAATTGATATTTATAAGATATAATATGTTATTAAATATCTATTTATGGTAAATTTCCACCATATAAGTAAATATTTGTAACCAATAACTATTTACAATGTTATTACCAAAATTAAAAATAAATAGAATAACTATTTTCACTTAAAACGATATGGTTTAAATTGAAAAAATAAATATGAAAAATTATATTTATTATGATATTACAACCCTATATCATATCTTATTTTCAATTTTATCATGTTGGTGGTTTTTGGGTAGTGTTTGATTTTATTATAAAGTATTATTTTATAGAGATTAAAAAAGTGCATGTCACCTCAATTATAAAAGGGAACCTACGCCATCATCACAGAACATAATTTTCAGCATTCATGCTCATACAAACACTATGGTAGTTCCTTATAAACGTCCTAATTTCTTTTCTAGATGTTAATTTATTCCTCATAGACCGACTCTAGTGCTCTAAGAAGAGACTTAGACGAAGCAGGCCATGGAACAGTTAATCTCTTCTACCAATTAATTCAAACTTCTTTCTTACTCTACATACTCTTCATTAGTTTGTTCATTATATTATAATAACACTAGTATCACTAATTTATTGTTTATTATTTTAATCATGACACAAAAATATTCCACCTTCTACCTAATCAATGAAAAATGAAATCACCACGCTTGCATATGTACATCTTTTCATCGCCACAACGTGGTGTAATCCATTTTTCACAACCGCCATACATAGATGAGTTTAATGTTGGAAAAAATAAATATATATAGTATTTATAATAAATTATTTTTATTTTAATATACTATACACCATTCACTTCCATACCATTCAACAATTATGAGAATTATATCGTCTTTCATTCATACATATGACTTACCATCTCCTTGGTCCGATGTGATTTTTTCGACATAATAATTATTAATGATTGGTTATATAAATTAATATATTGTATAAATATGATATGTATTATACTAATTCAATGCTATAAATAATATAACTATAACATAAAAATAGCATTGTGAACTTATCCGTCCAAACATGCACAATAACATAAACCAGTTAATACCCGAATAATGAGTAACAATGAAATGTTACTAAAAAATGGATGAATATATGATCATAAATGTTATCATAAAAATTATTATTATATTGTTATAGATCAGTAAGATTGTTTAAATAATCTTACAGGAGGATCAGATACATACAAATCATATCAGACCTAAGGAAAGGGATAACATGGAAGATAATGTTTTTATCCAAGATTGTTTACTTGAATGTATTTCTTAAGGAATAATTATAATCCATGTCCATGTTTCCTAAATATGTATGTAAAGTAAATTATATCCTAATATAACTGATAAATATTAATTTTATCCATCAGAAATTTTTTAATTAATTTTATGAATGGAGTCTTTGGTAATTTTCAAAACGATGAACTTTTTGACTTTTCTATCAAAATTAAAAGACAAATGTTTTATTAACTTCTACAGTGTGACCAGATTATTATGAATTCATAATTAATTATTTAGTTGAAGATTCTGTACAAGATTAAATTTTTATTTTCTTATAAAATTATTTCTTCTAAATATTTGTGGTATTTTGGGGTTAGAAAACATTTTTTAAGAAGAATCTATATTTTTCCCATGAATTAATTTCAAGTATTTTATCATAATTATATTCCATATAATATGACACTCTTTAAATTGGAATATATTTATATCTATGTTGCCACTATGATTTAATTGTGTTTATGGTTGAATTTTATTTCTGAAATCCATTTGTTTTATTTCAATTATGATGGAGTGATATTTGAAAAACCCATTTTATTTCATTGGTTATGTTGTGGTGAATGTTTTTTCTGGAACACGTAGGAATGATTTAAATAATATATGGGAGGGACCAATATCTCTCTCCAATTAATTGGGTAAATATTCATATCTCAAGATATAGACATGGCTAGAATGACATGTAAATATGGTTTAGTGATACAGGGCAGGAAGGAGGAGTGAACTCGGTCCTATAATTGAGATTGTATGCTATGATGGTATTTGGAATTAGACACAAATAATATGAAATGATTTCATATTTTTATATTTTTATTCCACAAAATATCATGTCTTATTTTATTACAATTGTTATTACATTGCACATTTATGATTTATCCAATGACATGATAGTTGGATCTTTTATGTACAGAATAATGTTTCAAAAATTTTTTGTTCATATTATTACGATATGATTGTTATTTACCTTTTATACAATTAATAACAATTTGAGATCACCCTTTAATACATTATTTTCCCCCCGGTCATGAAGAAGGGTATTTTGTAAGATATGTAAAAAAGATTCTAGTTTTTAAGAAATAAAAAGGATAGAATGTTGATGATTTGTGAACTAGTTGTTTATGTTACCCAGATTCTAAAGACACTGAACTTATTTGGTCATGTTGTGGTTTTTGTTATGTCATGTAATAAAATTCTTCAATAATGAGGTAATATATACATTTAATGTATGGACCATTATAGTTGGTATCAATGAAAAGTTAAAGTTGTCCTTTGGAATCTATGATGAGATAACATTACTACGAACCCTAAGGATATGTCTACATATAGGTTACAATCCTATCCTAGTGACTTAATGATAATAATGAATAACCTATAATATACAATAATATGTCCAAAATTGGAATTTTATTCCTGATTATGTGGTTTTCCGATTTTGATTAGTGTCTCTCACACTATGATTCTTGGTTTTAGTAAATTGATGGATCCCAAAGAAACTACATTAATTATGAATGCAATCGGAAATGCAATGATTGTCTCCCTGAGATACCAAATGATATGGGTTCTTGAATGAAAAATTTGTAGCCATGATCACATAACCTTGTAAATATATGAATAATGCAGGATATCCAAACGTGAAAAAGACGGAACAAATTTCTGTTGAGTCATTCATGATACATCATCCACCTTCATTCAATAGGTCATCTGATCCATTAGTAGATAAATAAAGGATTAGTACCACTGAAAAAATATTTTCAGTTCAACATGTTCTGAACACGATTAATTCTTCTTAGAAGTCTATCATATGGAAGGAGAAGCTGATTAATGGTTGAATATTATCAATAATACGAGGCAGTCAGATGAAATTGAGTCCATGTAATTGGGTGAGATCAATATCTAATATTTCAAAATGTACTTTACTTGTATTATTTGAACAAATATTGACAATGAGTTCCTTGAAGGGTATTTTTTTTGATGAATCTATTGGTATATATTAAAAAAATACAAGACTCGCAAGGTATGATTCTATAATTATTATCCAACCTGAGAGTGAAATTGATCTATTCATTAGTTGAATAAAACCTATTCTCTAAATGAAATTGTCTATATGGGAATTTA
The DNA here is from genome assembly GCA_963277665.1 of Viscum album. NCBI lineage: Eukaryota > Viridiplantae > Streptophyta > Magnoliopsida > Santalales > Viscaceae > Viscum > Viscum album. The sequence goes on along the minus strand of OY728164.1, from coordinate 1,815,834,328 downwards.
GTGGCTACATGTAAATTGTTTGATGTAATATCATGGAAGAGATAGATATTGGAGTTACTAATTAGTAACATAGATTTGATAAAAAGATAAAAATGGAATTCAAATGAAAATATGAAGACCACATTGATATGAAGTTGAGTTTTCCCTTAATCTCAATGCTTGGAACGAAAATTGGATGGAAATTTATTAAAAGGACTAGAAAATGTTTTAAGTGTGGAAAATATGATCATATAGTATTTGAAATCCAACAAGATGAGAAAAATATATCTAAAGATGCTAACAATGAAAAGTCTACACAAAATGAATCTCTTTCACTTCAATGATTCTAGTGAAAGGAAATGGGGAATTATTCCAATAAATGCCCTAATCCAAGGTTGTTTTTGACAATCAATGTCAACAAACAAGTAAGTCAAAATACAATGAAAAGTCACATTCAATTTCTATCAGCGACATGGAGTATGATAATGTAGTGGTGAAATGTACACTTATCATCCACTCTAAAGAAGAAAGGTTTTTATTTGATTCTGTATCCACCCTTTCTTTTTTTAAAGAATTTTTTTTTATGATTTTCACCATTTTACCTCAAGAATTAGATGTTGAATTAGCTATGACAACTCCTAATGGCACAATAGTCTCACTGAAGGATTATAATTCTTCAATAGGTGATATTTGTTGGAAAGTGCTTCTGGAAAATCATGAGGTCCTTACGATAGTGTAATTTTTTTTGATTATTGTCATGGATGTGTTCTTTCTATATTGATATCCAATCAATTTTCAAGGTTGGGAAGTCACAATTCATATTCAAAATCTTTCAATGATCATATATCGATGAAATGATGAATATAACCTTCCAATAGAATTTTCATTCATCATATTGGTCTTGATTCTAATAAATGAAGGTTATTTGTCAAAAATGTATGGGTATAAACTCATGATTAAGAATAATCCAATTTAATGGGAGTTTGATGATATATTTCTAGACGAATTTCTAGGATTTCCACAAAATCCTGATGTTTATTATTCAATAAAACTCATACAAGTTTCTATTCCTATTTGAAAAACACCTGGTAGAATGTCTCTATTTGAGTTGTAGGAATTTAAGAAGAAACTCTAATAGATTCTTGATAAGAGATTCATCTACCCTATTCATTCACCTTGGGCAGAACCTATTATGTTTGTTTAGAAGAAATATGGATCAATGAGACTCTTCATTGATTATAGTGAACATAACAAGATCACTATTAAGAAAAAAATTCATCTTCCTTGAATTGATGATATATTTTACCAACTACGATGAGATCAATGCTTTTTCAAGGTTGATCTTTGTTTATGATATCATAAATTATGTTTCAAATGGGAGGATATAAAAATGACATAATTCTATATAAGGTCTGGGAAATATGAATTTATAGTGATTTCTTTTGATATTATTATTGTACCTTATATCATCATGGATGTAATGAATAGAGTCTTAAAAGACCATCTTGATTAGTTTGTTGTAGTATTTATAGATAGTGTTCTTGTCCATTCTAAAATAATGGTAGAGCATGATTAATACTTGAGAATTGTATTTAAAACCCTAAGAAAGGAGAATAATTATTCCAAATTTATCATATGTGAATTTTGGCATAAAAAAATTCATTTTTGGTTCACATATTCTCAAAATATGGGATATTTTTAGATACAGCAAAAATAGAGGTTATTGAAATATATTCGAGACCAAAAATGGTAACTGAGATCCGATGTTTTCTTGTTTTGTCTTGATGTTATCAATGTTTTGTAAATTATTTTTCAGGATTTTCTTCTCCAATAAAAAAGTTGAGTCATAAATGAGATATGTTCATTTGGAAGGAGTAATGTGAAGAGATTTTCAATGATTTATTAAAAAGGTTAGCATGTGAACTTGTGATCACACTTCCTTATAGTGAATAATGGTTTGTGATCTACACTAATAAATCAAAAGAGGGGTTGCGATGTGTTCTCTTGTAAAATGGTATGGTGAAAGCTTATGCACAACGGTAGTTGGGAATTAATGATAAAAATTACCCACCTCATGATATTGAGTTAGATGTAGTATTTGTTTCATTAAAGATATAAAGGAATTAATTTTATGGTGAAAGGTGTGATATATATATTGATCATAATGTTTAAATTATATTTTCACATTAAAAGAGTGGAATATGAGCCAATGAAAATGGTTGGAGTTGATTAAAGATTACGAATTCTCAATACAATACCACCACAGGAATGTGAGCAAAGTGGAAGATGCTTTTATTGGAAAAACACATGCATATTTATCCTTCCTGAGGATCAGGAAATGTCCAATATTTTGGGATTTGAAATGGATGGATCATGAAATTTTAATGGATGGGGAGAAATATTATCTTTATAAATTGAATTTTCAACCATATATTCAAATGATGATTAAAGGGGCAGAAATGGTAGATGTATGGTTACAAAATTTGTTGATTGATATTTCTGAATTCAACATTTATTGTGATGAAATAATAAGGTTCCGAAAAAGTGCTTGTATTCCTCCCATACCAGAATTAAAGAAGGATCTATTGGATGATGCTCATAGTACATCATTATCTATTCACCCTATAAGAATAAATATGTACATGGACTAGAAATAGTTCTTCTTGTGGGATGAAATGAATGTAGAGGTTTCCATATATGTCTCTCAATTATTGGATCATTAGAAATTTAAGGCTGAGAGACACATGTCTAAGTGTATTTTACTATAATTACCCATATCAGAATGAAAATTTGAAAACATCATTATGGACATTGTCATTGAAAATTACAAAACATATGAAGGAAATAATGCTATCACGGTTATAGTTTATTGTCATATGAAGTTGTCACACATCATTACTATTAGAGATGGTTTATTTCATGATCAACATTACATGATATATGTAAATGATGTTGTAATATTTCATAGAGTATCACATTCCATTATGTCGGATCAGGATATCAGGTTTACATCAAAGATTTGGTAAAGTCTTGAGCCTGATTTGGATATATAGTTATTTTTAAGAACTTCTTATCATCCACAGATAGACGGTCATTATAAGAGAACAATTGAAACATTAGAAGACATGTTGAGATATTTCTCTATGGATTTATTTGGTGGTTGGGATCAGTAATTACCATTGTTGGAATTTTCCAACAATAATAGATTTCACTCCAATATTCAGATGGCTCCATATGAAGCGTTCTATGTTATGAAGTTTAAAACCCCATCCTACTAGGATGATGTTGGGGAAAAAGATATTAGGACCTAATATTATTGATGAAATGGAATAAAATATCATATCTATTCAGAAATACATAAGTGAAGTGCATAGTCGACAATTAATTTATGCAGAAAGCCTATGAAAATACCTAGAAATTGAAGTGGGTGATAAAACGATCTTATGAATATATCCCTTGAAGATATTAATTAGATTTGGAACCGAGGGAAATCTGATCCCTTGGTATATCGGTACATTATAAAATCTAGATCTTGTTGTGAAGGTAGCTTACCGATTAATGCTTCCACGGAATATATCTCAAGTATATGATGTGTTCCATGTATCTCTCCAGAGAAAGTACAGAATTGGACTGTCACATATAATAATTATAGAAGTCATTGCACTGGAGAAAAATTTTTCTAATGAAAAACAACAGATAGAGGTTATTGATCGTAGAAACATAGTACTATGAAACAAGACCACTCACATAGTTTCTTTTTTGTGGAGGAACCACCAATTTGAATAAGCTATATAGGAACTTGAGGATATGACAAGGGATATGTTTCACTATATGTTATTTTCCATGTGATGAATTTAGAGGGAGAAAATCAGTTAGTGGGGGTTTGAATGTAACACATACATATTTGTATGAAATATTTTAGTTAAATAATTTTTATTCCACAGTTTCATTATTTCCATGCAATAATGAGTTTAAAAAAACCATGAGATTCCATTATTATAAAATTAAAGTTATATCCTAGTTATTAGGTTAGCAAGATTAATTATGGATAACTTATCAAAAGGCATTATGAATTCATTGGATATCAATTATTTATGAAATATTTAAATTAATTAGATATTTTTAGTTTTGTTGAATTACTTCTGGTAATGAAATCCATAATATATATATGTGTTGTATACTTTATAAAATAGTTTTTATATTTATCGAAAAGATATTTTACTAATAGGGTATAATTAAAACTCTATTTGATGTATAAAAACGATTTTTCTAAAGGTTAATTTTACACCTTTGAATAATGAATAAAATTTTAATTATGATTTTAACACATTAATAATTATTATATGAAAACATAAACATGTTATTTTCAATCGTGATATAAAAATTTCCTTGGATAAATTTGTCATATTTTTCCGAAAACATTCACATTTTGAGGATTAGTAAAAATATTATAAATTTTAATCAAAAACTAATTTTTTCATCAAGATAATTAATATTTTTAAATTATAATATTTATTTGTTTTAATGTATAAATAGAATATATTTTTATCATATAATAAAATTTATTTCATTAGAATTAATTTTACATATATTTAATAGGTAAAAACATTTCAATCTTCTACAATGTCTTATCATATAAAACATTTTTTCTCATTTCAACAATGAGATTAATTTTAAATTTAAAAACTGAAAATTCTAGGATTTTAATTTTTTAAAATTGATTCTATATTTGGAATAAATACGTCTAAATTATGTTAATAGCTACTTTATTTGGGCATTATGAATAGAAACATGGGAAAATATTTTTATTCATATAGTTAAAGGTAAATCCGGTAATTAAGGGTAAAAATAATATTATAAAATTACCTAAACAAATGTAAAAATATTATTGGATGACTAAATTCGACCTTGAACATTTATTGATTAAAATAGAATCAGTTTATAGCTAATTACAAATGAATTTGAAATGAATTTCATAAAAAATGATGAACGTGACAATAAATTTCACAATCTTTTAATATATATTTAATTATTTTAATATATGGATAACTATGAGATAATATCTACTATATAAAGTTTCTATAATTATAAACAAATTACCTTCATCATCAAAATTTATTTATCGTTTTTAGATATTACAAAATTTCTATTATTGATGAAACAATAATGATGAAAAAAATTATTTTATTAACAATATTATTAAATAAATATTTTTAAAAATATTAAAATAAATATCATAGGAACTAATTAATGTTCTCCATGAATTTTATACTAGATTATTTCATAATATATGTTAACTGAATATTTGGTTTTGAATTTATCTCTTTTTGGATTTTTGTAAAGTCAATAAAATGAAGAGTGTCAAAATTGACACTGTTGATATTTTATAAAAATCACTTTTTATTATATTATTCATCAATCATAAATATATTTAAAAATTATAATGTTATAATTATAAGATATAAAATTACATAAAAATTTGTTTATATTCAATTAACACCATATATGTAAATATTTATAACCATCAAATATTAATAATTTTATAACCACAAGAAAAATTAAATTTAATTACTATGTGTAAATTAAAATGATATGGGTTCATTTGAAAAAATAACATGTCCACAATTTATTGTTTGATGATATTAAAACTGTATGTCATCTCATATTTGAAATTGTGACATTTTGGATGTTCTTTGGTATGGTTTTATTTTATTATTAATTAATATTTTTGGAGATTCCAAAAGTGCCCCTCACCTAAATTATAAAAAGTCACCTCCTCCCTCTACAATTCACATTATTTTGAGCATTAAATCTCATAAATAACCTACACTAATTACTTATAAAAATCATTATTTTCATTATATAGTTTTTTTTCATCTTATATGGCCAACTCTAGTTCTCTACGAAGAAACTTAGAGAAAGCATGTCAAGGGAGAGGTAATATCTTATACCGATTCATTCAAACTTATTTCTTATCCTACATCCTATTAATTAGATGTTTCATTATAAATTAATATCATCTTATTTACTAATATAATTATATATTATGATAACTGTTAAACAACCATATTCCACCTTTTAAAAATCCGTAGAAAAAACAAATCGCCACGGATGCGTATGTATGGTTTATCGTCTCCATGATGTGGTGTAATACGATTTCCACCACCATCTTACATGGATGGGTATAATGATGGAATTAATATATATATATATATATATTATTGATATAAAATACTTTTTATTCTGAGATTCTATTACCCATTCACTTTAATACAATTCAATAATTATTGGAAAGATATTGTCGCTCATGCGTACGTACGATTTACCATCCCCAAAGTGAGATGTGATTTGTTCTACATCGTATTAATTAAATCATGATTATATAATTGAATTCAATTAATACATATGATATATATTATAATAACTAAATTATTTAATTTATATAATTAAACCTAAAATCCAGAATAAAAACATTTCTGACAAAACATGCATAAGAACATAAAGTAGTTAATAACAGAATAAGGAGTAACAATTAAATGTTACTAATAAAGAAATGAAAATATGATCATAAGTATTATCATAAAATTTAGTTTGATTCTAGAATAAATTATAAACATTTTTTGAATCATTATATAGAAATTTCATATCCAAATGAAGCATATCAGACCTAAGGTTAGGGATAACTTTACAATCTCATTTTTATCAAGGATTGTTTATTTTTAAGTATTGAGTGTGGTATAATTATCATCCACATTCATGTTTCATAAATATGTAATTAAAAATATTATTTATATCCTTATATAATTGTTAAAATTCAATATTACCCATTGGTAAATTTATAATAATTTTTTTTAATATAATCTTATATTGTTTTTGGTAAGAGGTACTATTTTACATTTCCAACAAATTTAAGAGAATAATATTCTTTAAACTGTACGACATTAATGGATTTCTATGCTTTCATAATTCCTTATTTACTTGATGATCCCCATATAATATTATAAGTTTATTTTCACAGAAAATTTTTACATGTAAAATTATGTGGAATTTTGAGGATGGAAAACCATTTTGAAGAAGAATGGATATTTTTCTCAGGAATTAATTTTAGGTGCTTTCTCAAAATTATTTTCCATACAAAGATAAAACTCTTTAAATAGGGATATATATATATATATTATTATAGTTATTTTATTATTTAATGACGTAATTTTATTTAGTAAATCCATTTGTTTTATATAAATTATGATGGAACAGTGTTTAAGAAACCCATTTTATTTCATTGATTTTGGTAATGTAACTGTTTTTCTATTTTGGTGACACACGAAAGATTAGTTTCATTATGAGATTTTTGGGACCTATATCTCCCTAAAATGCATTGGTTAAAGATTTATATCTCATTATATAGATATGTATGGAACGAAAATTAATTTTGGTCTATTAAGACAAGGCTATAATGAGGAGTGAAATTAGTTAAATAATGGACTTTGTCTGCTATGATGGTCTTGGCAATGATCCTTGAAAATTTTGAAATTATAATTTATGATTATTTGTGTATAAGACAATATTTCAGGTATTATGTAGTAACTATTGGGATTAAATTTCACTTTTATTATTTATCCCATGACATGATATTCTATTTTTTGATATGTATGTTTAGATTTCAAAATGTTATGTTCTTATGATTTGATGTGATTAAAATATCCCTTGTGCACACTTACTAAGAGTCTGAACTCAGACTTTAATATGTTTCTTTCCCCTAGGTCATAAATAAGGGTATTAATTAAGACATCTCAAAAATGATTTTAGATTTGAAGAAATAATAAGGAGACAATATATATATTTTTTGAAAAAGTTTATTATGTTTCACTGTTTATAAAGAAACTAAACCTATTCAAAACCGGCATGGTTTTTGATATGTTATTCAATAAATATTCTTCAGTGTTGAAGTAATATCTACATTTAATATAGGGGCCATTATTACCCAAGTGTCCATGAATACTATAGACAACACTATAATGATTCTTCTTTATCCATGAAGTGATCAAAAGGTCCAATAGACATATCTGGAATCCAATAGTTTTATGGCCCCCCTTGATAACCAAATAGTAATATAATATTATGATTCTGTTAAACTCTTCTCGATTTATATTGTTTTGAAATTTTAATTACTATAAAAATATCTACTCAAGAATATTGTAACCATAAATATATAAGGATGATGGTAATCTAATGGCATGGAATTTAATATATTCCATACAAATAAAATAATTTAAATCAAATACATCAGAATAATCTTTTTCACCTAGTTAAAATTTCGGTCATATTTGATGGAATCAGTGTAATATTTCCAATATATATATTTTTTTATTGTAATGATAAATATATTATAAACAAAATTCAAGAGTTATTTTACAACGATGTATATCATAAATTAGTTTTTCACATTATCATCAACCCTCAAACATAGATGGATAGACAATGTAATATGTTGACCAGATATCATCAACTCACCGTGGGTGGGATCACTATTATTCAACATCCCCCTAATAATAAGATTACTTACATGAATAATCATTTGATTATTTAATATGAAAAAGATGTTGTTTTCATAATATAGCCATTTTATTTCAACATTTAGTATTCCTTAATATTTATTTGACATTTCTTGTTCACATTCCATGGAAGACACTTTGTTTTAATTAAAAAAATTTTCTATTCATTTAGTCTTGTATATGGGGGATATAATAGATGAGTTGTTTGTATGTGTTATGATTAAAGATATGAATCTATTTCATGTTACAATATACATCCTTTTTTCCTAGAGAGGTTTGTTTATCTAGGTGGTTTTTCAATTATTTAGATTATACTTTAAAATATAAATCAAAATTAAGTTACACATTATTTTATTAAATGAGATCATGATTACAATCCAATGATGTTATGTGAGGCAGTGAGTATATACATCCATTATACATATATTGATCTTGTTTTAATGGATATTAATGGAAATTTTATTAAACATAATAAGGATAAGTGAATCTTTCATGAAGTAAACCTTTAGATACATTAATATCATTCATGTATTGTCTACCCATGTCAATAGGATTGATTATTTCCTTCCGAGAAACACATATCAATTTCCATTTATTGTCATATATAATCCTGATAAATATCTATATTATTCATTAAATATCATTGATGAGGCTTCAATTCCATTTTTAAATAGGGAAACTGTAAAATAATCTTGAAATGATAAAATTGTTGATTAAGATCACCATTTTAACTTGATACATGGACATCTATATCATTTATCTCGACATTTTATTATTTCAGATCATATGTTTCTGATGGGATAGATTCTTACATTTCACCAAAACAAGGGGACTCTAAGATATATATTTTTTAGGGATCCCATTTCCACTATATGAATTATATTGACCACGTTTTTAAAAGTGGCATGAACATTATATCCAAGAATAATTAATAAATTTTTTCAATTAATGGATTTTCCTACCACTGCCTCAATGTGATAAAAAATTAATTTGTATTAGTGATATTTTAATTCACATCCTAGCTGTGAAGGAGGGTGTTATCAAAAATCACGAGGTGTTATGGAGTTAATGGTCCCTTAACAGTCATTATTTTTATTAAAATTCAATTGAAAGTTAGCTAATTGGTCCATCAAATCATGTAGTCATAAACCATGGAAAAGGAGTAAAACTGATTGTGGGTATCCATGTATAAACCCCCTAGTACACTACAATAATCATATAGGGAATACATTAACGATTTTATAGGGAATTTTTGATATGATAATGTTATTTTTTAAAATTATGGTAGCAAATGAGAAACCAATAATTTTGAGAAAATGAAAATATATAACTCAACTGAAATTTATCAAATTCCATGGAGATGTTAATTTTCAGAGAAAATTTTTCATTCTTAATTGTTCAAATCATTATATTGAACCATTATGTGGATATTAATAAAAATTATGAATACTTATCGCATGTAAAAAAGAAAAACATATTTGTTATAATGGTGTATATAATGATTCCTCTAAAACAATTCACACTGACAATACTGATAATTTCTTGGATGAGGACCCAAGAGATATCTGTGTGATGTGTTAAATTTCAAATAAATTTTATTGCATAGGTATCATATAAATGGAATTAATTTTTATTATATAAATCATAAAATAATTATTCAATAATTTTATAATGATAGTCATCAATTCATCATACAAGATATCTTAATAGTACTTAGTGAATTTATTATTTAAGCCATCTGGTCAAGAAACATTGTCTATATTGAGAGAGAAGAAAAAAAGTGGAAATCTTATTTAGAACTATATAGGATGAGAGTTCAATTTTATGGTTTTAAATTAGATTGATAATGTTATAAATTTATATTTGGGTGTTGTATACTCCATTTTTGGAATTATGTCATTTAAAATATCCCCCCATTGAATTTGAAATTTAATTTTAAAAATTATGAAGTCATCTACTAATGTTGATGGGATATTTTATTTTACATAACATATTTTCATTTTATAGTCAATGGAAAAAACGTGAGTTCCTATCTCCATGAATTATCTATAAAAAATTCTTATTGTTTTATTCCAGACATTCATTGATAGTTTATAGATCATAATTTTCGGTGAGGGATTCTACTTCCTCCAAATAGGTAGTAACCTGATTATGGAATCATTTTTTTCTAGATAGAATATATTAATCACTAGCCAAGAAATAATTTATTGACCAAAACATTAATCAATAATATTTAACCCTTCTTATAATTATTTTATTAATTATAAATCAAATAAAATCACGTAGAGATGAATATAGATAAAAAATAATAATGAATGAAATTAGGGGATTTTTCATAAATTCAGTAACCTATACAAATGGAATGGTAACATGACCATTTTAATAGTAACATGAAACTTATGAATAATAAAATGTCCAATAGAATATAAGCCCCACTTTTGAATGTATAAATAATTTTTTTATCTTATGAATGAAAATATAATATATTTATATCATGAAATAAGTAGATAAATATTTTAATAATGATTAATTATGTATTTTTATTTTTATAAGTCATAAATATATATTTAAAATTTTATTGTTAATATATTTTTTTAAAATAAACTCAAAAATCATAAAATAAAATCATAATTTTTTTTTTCTCTGAATAATATCTGATAATTTTATAATTCCTTAGTCAATTTTTAAATGTGTAATAAAATCTACATAAATTATAGAAATGATGTTTTTCAAAATAATGATTATTTTAGTTGAAAATTATATTTCTCACATATAGATTATTTTTTCATTAAATTTATTTCAATTTTTAATTCTAGTCATTGAATATTTATTAAAATGAAATGTTGGTATTTGTCATGAATAGTTGAATTTTTGTTGTACAGTGAAATTTGATAATTTATTATATATAGAAGATAAATGAATTATTGAGTAATAGAATATTTATGGATTATTTAATCCCATAATTTGGAACTATAATTCACTATTTTAATATATTTACTGATAATTATTAATCTAGTCATAGTGTTGAAATGATATAAAAAATAATGAATTTAATAATGACATGAGTCCCATCTCATCCGCTATAAATTCCAACCATAACCACCTCTTATCTTCCAAAATCCATGATTTTATAATGGAATAATTCTTGCCAAAATACATCAAAAATAATATTTCCCTTATCCAAGAGGCTATGGACTCAAAAAAAACATATTTTACTTATGGAGGTACTCAAAGTGGAGAATTGTAGAGGTAAAATCCTCTTCCTTTTTCTAATAATTGCATATAAATTATTTTTTGTTTTCATATAGAATCCACACCTACTCTCTTAAATATGAACGATAACTCAACCAACATTTATATATTGGATTTCAATAATCATAATAAAATATCCATCATCAAACGCCTTTATATCTCCCATTTAATATAAAATTTAAATCATCTCCATTGATGTGAAAATTTACCGTCATTATGGAGGATGTATTTTCATTTTCCATTAAACATGATACGATTGTATATAATCCCATATAATGTTTTTAAAATAATTTAAAATTTATTGAATAATCATTTTTATGTTCTGTACATAGATTATATACCTAATAATAAATATTGGAACAAAACTATTTTGTGATGTTCGAAATTACATTAGAAAATGTAAAGGATTTATTGTATCCTCTTATCTAATTATTCATCTAAATAATATTTAACCAGATGATATATATAACAATTTAATCCTTTGAATGTTCGTTAATAAGAGGTAATTCAAATTCTTGAGAAATATACCAATTCTACATAAACATCCATTCTCATATTCAAGTGAAACGATCAGAGAAACCAAGAAAATGTACAGTCTTGAACAAAGGAACTGAACTCAAAAATTCATCGAAAAGAATATAAATTAGAAAAAATTGATAAAAAACAAAAAACATGAATATTAGTGTTAAAATATAATAATTACTGAATCTAATTTGATTATATGGGTTATTAATGTGAAGAGAGGTTTTATAAATAATGTAATGAGATTCTCAAACCTAACTCTCCTTTTTTTGGTATTCCACGTTCCACTCCATTTTCATAATTACTATTTCATTATTATTCCATAAAATTCGTTTCATTTTCACCCAATTTTATTTTATACAAAATAAAATTTTCCGTACTGTTATTATAAAAATTGAAATTATTTTTACAAAATAACTATTAAATCTAAAAACCACATCTCTCATATCTATAGATATTTATTCTTCTCCAATCAAGATTCATTCAAAGATTATTATTCCATTTTTAAATTTGGAACATAAATTTTTATTAATTTAAGCATAATTTAATGAATCCCCTTTCTTTCTATGGGTTTTTTATGTACAATATTGATATGTGTTCCATGTTTCATGCATGATTATATAAATTTAATGATGTGATGGGTGGGCACAGAATTCTATAGTAGATTTAAAGGTAACAATGTACTAGGCGGATCAAAATTTATATAGATCATTAATAAATTATGTTGTGTTATGAATCTAATTAGATAATAGGAAATATTTGTTAACATGATCCTATATTTGTTCACAACTATGTAAGGTATTTGACCACTAATTTTTATGAATATTTATATTCCCTTTGTTTATATAATGATTACTATCATGATTACATTAATTATGTTATGACTATGATTATTCTCATCCCATGTTATGTTGATCCACTTTTGTATCTTTCCTCTTACCCAGATTTTTTCTCAACCCTATCTTTATTTATATCCTCAAGAAATTTTTGTGCTATGGAGAACACAAGGTCCACTATGAGGATATAGAATAATTAATTTAATATTCATATGTTTAATTATGTAAAAGTTATATATGGGTCTAGTTTTCCAATGTTATTATCAGTTTGAATCCATGTTGTGAAATAAATTTATGTTGCTTATCATTAAAAAGAATTAATAATCTTGAAATAAACTTATGCTTTCAATAAACAGGATCATGGGATGATTTCCCTCTCTACTCTCTTAAGAGTCCATTATTAATCAATAACATTCCATTATGTTTCAGAAGAGGGGATTCAAATGGGTACCATCCTCAATTCCTCCTAAACAACATCCCTATATACAAGAGTAAAGGTCCAACCTTAATTGATTTTAAAATAAAGTGTAATTTACTATATGATATGTTTGTAGTGTTACACAATGATAACATACTGATATGAATTTTTTGGTGATGGTATATCCAAAGAACCAACTAGAAGAACTCATATCATCATTTTGGAAGATAAATATGGTAAGATTACATTATTATCTTCAATTCATCAAAATATATTATTTGAAAAATGTTGTTTAATAATAAATGTTTTGAAGAATTTAAACTAATACAGAACTCTAACAATATTAATTCAACAAGAGATGATATATATTTTTCCTTGATATGAACATTAACCTAACTTGGATATTAAAATGTCTTCCTATTAGTTCTGTCTATCTTGAAATAAGAATCACCACTGACCTCCAACAATATGCTACATTCATTCTATTATTTTCACCATAAAATTGTTATGTTCCAATATTTTTTTGGTCATCCATATATATATATATATATCAATATCATAAAATAGTAAACCTCCATTCATTTCATTTTATATTATCATATGGTGGATCTATATAGATTATAGATTATATGTTAGTAGTAACACAATAAAATAAATCTTAAAAAGGATATATAAAATCAAAATCATGTTAATTTTTCAGTTTTATAATTAAATTAATGGTGAAAAATTGGAGCCCACATAAATATATCTGGTTTTTTATTAAGTTTTATTTTAATTTTATTAGACACAAATATTGAAAATATTTCGTGTTAATAGATGTTGTAACATACTTGTATATATTATTACTCTACAACTCTCTAAATTTTAACATCAGATCTTCCCCCAATTTTTATTATTAACCTATGATATCTTTTAGTCAATTATATTATATAAGATATGAATGATGAGTTTTTATCTAAAAAATCCTATGTGATGAACAATATGATTATAATAATTTTAGAAGGAATACATATATAATTTAATTGTACACATATAGTCTTTTTCTTGTTTTTTCAGCTACATATCATTTTAATTGCTAACTTCTTTTATCTATATGATAATATTTATATAGAGTGAATGGTTATTCCTACTGAGTTATGAAATAATGAGGCTCAAATTCAATAAAAAATTATATTTGATGAGGATCAATCATTTAGTTTCAATTCCTATTTATTTTTTCATTACTTTGTCCCTATTCATGTAATTACATTATCATTTCTCATGTTGATCCAAAATAAAAATATATATACTATTTGACATCCTTATTTTATATAAAGCTATATAAATTTTGGTTTCATTACAAGTTCCAATTTTTTTAAATTTTAATGAAAAAATATGATTAGTAGAATTTATAGGCATATTTCACCGAATCCCTTTTAAATATTTTTTAAACAATCTTATGGATACATTTTATTAACCATCACAAATAGGGTTTCCAATATACTAAGTATTCCACCACAAATGATGCATATAACTTGTGCAATAAATATATATAAATGAAACAGTGTTAAAGAATGCGAATAATTTTTTGAAAAACATACTTGAAATAATACCAATGTAGGTCTTGGATATATATATGATTCATTTCCATCCATACCTCCTTCAAAATAATCTAATTGAATATTTACTAGTGACTATTAAATTTTAAGGGGGATAAAACATAACCATGGAGTCCATGAAAAAGTATATACTGTGGGACCCAAGGTGTATTCATGGGATCTAATTAGTGATAACCATAGGACAAGGTACAATTTGAAACTATAGTGTCATTTATCATATAAGTTTAATATATATAATAGTAATATTCTGAGAAAACAATATATAGAGTTCTAAGTGTGATCCCTTGAGCACATCATCATAACTCCACAAGAAAAAATGTCGAAATGAGTCCTTGTAACAAATTAACAGTACAACTATTGATATGTATGAATGGGGACAAGTGATGTTATCCAAAGTATTTTATCTTATATGATTTCAAATAGAATCCAAGTATAAAATCTAAGGGTTTGTAATTTAATAATAATCAGTGGTTGAATCCCCTATACTATAACATATAATTACTATAAAAATAATATAATAGATGATTTTCATGGTCTTTTCCACTATTGGAAAGTGGATCAACAAATAGTGGAGGAATCCTCTAATTGATGAATCAATTCTTTTTAGAATCCAATGGTAGATCATTATTAACAACAAATTATATATGAAAATATTCAATAATATCATTAGAAACACTAAATTTAAAATGATAACCAATGTCCATGTAATAACCATTCCAAATTTCTACATAAATCTATATTAATCAATTCATATTTCATTCATAAATGATAATTGCTAATTGCAGATTTCTTACCATTGAAAAAATTGATTTCAAATAAATCAAAGGAAAATGAAAAATAAATTTTCATTGATAATGTACGAGTTCAACACATTAAGCTAATCAAATAATTTTTTGAATTAACCCCAAAAAATATGGGTGTTTTGGTTTTTAACATGAAAATTTACATATTGGAAAATCCATTGCAAAACCAAGGGATATCTCAAATTGAGATCACAAACATGCAATTGTAGAAGATTGTCTATTAGGGAATTTGGGATTAAAATTAAAAACTAATTTAAGGAAAATAAATTTTAGAATAGATTTTTTTCATAATTTTAGTCTGTAGAAAAATTAAAATAAATATAAATAAATAATCATTATAGAAAATTATAGACCAAATTCTTTAGTGAAGTATAAATATATCATCTAGTATCTAAAAATGATTTGTGACATGATCGAATAATGTGGTGAAAGGAAAAAATTACCTGAAAATTCGGTATGTTAACTTGGAGAAAAAGAATATATAATATGGTGAGATAAATCAAGTAATATGTCAATAAATTAGAGTAAATACGTTTTTCTATACAATGTGACAAATAATGAACTGATCAGATTCATATTCATGTAGAACCAGAAGATCCAAGGTAGGTGAATGAGGAACATTCAATAGAGGGTGGTTTTATGACATTCACAGAAAATAAAGGTGGAAATATTTAAAAATTATTAAGGGTAATGTTGGGATTTACACCTATATAAATGGATATATGTTTCAGACACATGGTGGGGAGAACCATGAGCTATCAATAAAATCTCGTCGTTTATGTGAAACTAACAACGTGGTCTAGTTGTATAATTTTTGAATGTCATGTGAAACTAATACAACCCTATATAGATAATCTAAAGTATCCCACAGATTTTATCAAACCACACAACATCATGTTTACATGATTATATAACCAGTAGCATTGTGTAGTTTATCCCACACTATAAGTTCGTGGCTCTAAAAAATCCTTAAACATTGATTATACTTACATAAAATTATTATTAATTTCATATGTGAAAAAAATAATTATTAAAACTCGATTTCATTTGATTTATAAATCTATTAAGGACCATGGTCTTACATCTACCTCCTCTAAGGAAAATTTATTGTCGATTTTCCCTTCAGAATAACTCCTTCCATTGAGCATGTAAATTTTCATCCAATACATGGGTCTCATCTTGAAATCATATGTGTTTCCATTACATGTAGAAAAAATCAAATGAACTTCCAGGAAAAGTTTTTCTGTTTTCATCATTGATATAATTATGATAATACACATTACTATAATCCTTCTCTGAAACATCATATTTAGTATAATAGGTATGAGATAGGTAAAAGTTATAATGGTTAAGCAAAAATATTTTTGATGAAGTCATGCATAGTATATTACCTCTAATTATGAGCTATCTAATAGGATACATCCTCAACCTTGTCAAATGTTTTGATGTGTTCAATGAACCTAGGAGTTAGTTTCCCAAATTTTATAATTAATCAATGACCCATCCATGGAAAAATATGAAAAAATACATGATCCATGGACTCTAACTCATTATTTTGATGTGGTTTATAGGATTTTGGATTATTTTTTGACTGAGGTGATTACATTAAAATTAAAATAACTTTTACCTACATTGATCTCTCTAAAATGAGGCTAGGACCCAAAAGATCTTACTCTATTACCATTAATGAGATTCATGGTGATTAAACATAACTATCATATAATGCCTTATACAAACCCTCAATAATGTATTTTAAAATCTATTATTGTAATAAATCATTGTTATAGGTGTGTGAATTTTAATAGAATATCTAAAATAAATTTAAAACTCTAACCATATCATCAAAAACATGTATGGAACACTTGGACTAACCATCTATCTGGCGTGGTATGTTGTAATCAAATTTACAAGTGAACCTAACTCTATCTGAAAACCATTCTATAACCATGATGTTTACAGATCAGTTTATTCTAAAGAGATAGTATGTTACACTCCAAGATGGTGTATAATATCTTGAACATATATCCTTCCAATCTCATCACTAGAAATGTTTACTCTCATAGATATAAAGTGAAATAAAATTGCAGGTTTTTCAATAATAACCCATTCCACATCATTACATAAAGTTGATTTTGGTAATCTAGTAAAAATTACATGGTGACCTTATCCCATTTCATCTTCTGAATGGAAAATAAAAATAAAATTCAAACTAGATGTTGGTTTTCCCCTTTCAAATATTAAAAGGCAGAACAAATTTTGACAATACCTACCATCTAACTCTTCATTCTCAGCCACCGATACTTGCAGCGTATGAAAATGTAAATCATTTTAATCCATGGTTATACAATCCAAGTTGAATAATTATATTTTTAAATATAGTCCTCTCAATAATCTTTAGGAACATAGTGACATAAATTAGTCAACAATATCTAATTCCCATCATTGATAAAACTCTGTTGTGTGTCCATATGAACAATTCTATCCATTAGGACAAATTCCTTTTGTACTCATAGAAATATCCTTTCCACCATGTCTAGATGTGATGTGGTGACTTATGAAGTAGTATAAATATTATTTTGATGAAAATAATGTACATCAATTTACATATCCAAAATTAATTCCATAAAATATCATCCACCACCAGCCTCCTGAACTACTTGTGTTTCTATCATCCATATCAATGTCATAAACCAATATTCTAATTACCAGTATACACAATATCAAATAAAATAGGGGAGGGGGAGTCAGAACTTCACTCTTGTTCCCCCATATGCTGATGGAATAGGTCATGTTTATGGCACTGCCTCCCCTCCTCAACCCGCTTTAGATGGGAAGGGGAGTTTTTTCTGCTCCCTCGCACTCACTCTGTTCTCATCTCCCTTCTTTTTCTCCTTTCATAGATCCTTTGTCCCTCTATTTGTTACCACAGATTGAAATAATTGTTATGTTGAAATCCATCACAAATGGTGCACTTTCGGTACCTATTTCTCTTATGGAGTTCACAGAATCATCTGCTCTACTGGATCTCACTGTGGTTTCCCGATTCAGATAGGTTTTCCCATCTGTTGATGTGTTTGACCGGTCTGTTTTTCTCTTCATGGTAGTTATAGGATCACGCGATTATTGTCCGTTTACATGTGAGACACATTCAGGTCCATTTTGCAAATGAAGAAGTCCTGATTTATTCATGGACCTTTTCTCCGCACTATACGGAGGGAGATAGATTTTATCTATTCTTGTGGAGATTCAATTTCCCTCTAAAGTGTGACACTCCGACAACAACACTTAGGATATTTCTACCGGGATTGCCTCTACCTTTCCAGATCCCGGCCATCCCCTAGTTGATAGGTAATATTCGTGGCTACATCCTCTGTTTGGATGCTAGCACTAATTCTATTTGTCGTCCAATTGCAACTAGGATATGTGTTGACGCTGATCTATCTAAAGGCCCACTGGAAGATATCACCATTGTGATTGAGGGTATGCTTCACTAGCATGAAATATTATTCTGTGAGAATTGGATCCCTTTTTGTTTTGGTCAATGTTGAATAACATATGAGTCTTCCAGATGAAGTCATTTCCTTTCAATCAGTTTAGAGAAAACGCATCCATTTCTAATGAAGGGATATGTGATTGCAGTCATCAAGGCTGATGATGTCCAACCAGATATTAGAGAGGTAGTTGGTGGATTTTAATACAATGTTGATGTAAATATAGCTGCATTGGTGTAGAATCAATGGGTATCTGATCATTCTTCTCCTATGTGAAACAATAAAAGGCCGAGTGGAAATCCGATAGTGGTAGTTGTTTATAACCATTTGAGGTAGGACCTGGGTATACACCTATAGTTTCAGGATCCAGGTGATAATGGGGAAAAATCCTTGGACATCCTTGATGAAATGAACCAGAAATCTCAGTCAATTCTCCCCTATAGGCAATAGAAATGGACATTGGGTATGTAATCAGAGTAGTGGTCAAGACTTATAGAACATCATTGTAGGAGGCACCTAGTGCAGTTTCATTTCAGGTACATGGGTGGAAGGGAGAGGTGATGGTATTGAGTCCATTAGACCCAAACACTATCCCTTAAAAAACTACTTCCCACCTAAAGACTATGATCATGTTTAAGAATAATGTTCTCGAAACAGTAATGGTGAAGGCACCAGTTATACAGAGACCCCTAAAATAAGGCCCAGCGGTCGAGTTGGGCAACCACTTTGATGGTCTGTATGTTTAAAACCCAATACTGGATAAAGAGGAATATGATTCAGGTGATGATATTTACATCCAATTATATGTGGATCATTTGGAGAGAATTCAAGTGAAACGTCTTCCAATCCCTAGAATGAAGAAATGGTATAACGGAAATAGAGACTCAAGGAAATGTATATTTTTCATTGGGAAAAAACCCAAAGGGACATAAGGATTATTCACACTTTCCTAAACCAATGGAATCTATGTCAGTAAAGAATGTTGGAAAAAAGGAAATCAAGACCTCTCATAACAGGGAAGGTGGAGAACAAAAACAGAGAAAAAGAACTGTTTAAGAAAAAGAAGGGGAGGGATTGAAGCTCATCCTCCATTCCATGGAAGAAATTCCTGAAAAAAGAAGTCAAGTTAAATGATTCAAAATAGGAGATAGAAAGAATATATAAAAGACGGTTTCATGTTGATTCCAAGGAGTTGCAAGAGGCATGGTTAGAAAAACAAGAAAGAACCCTGACTTGAGGATTCAAAAAAGGTAAAATAAACATGGAGGAATTCATACAGATAGAGGAAAAAATGACTACACCCCTAGAAGAGTTAATCTGCATGGATCTAGACACCCAGGTTAGTAAATTTCACTAGGAATTATATAGACTCTCTAATTATAAAAATCCTAGTTTTGTGCTTATAAGTTTGTAAGATCTTTCAGCACGTAGAGGTACCCTGGGTTTGTGAACCTTGGTTTCCCACTTATTTTTCTTAACGTGGTATAATATAAATTTATATTGGAAGATTTTAAAACAAATCATTATTGCACAAGGCCTTATAATAATCCATCCATAATTGTGCCTAAAATATTTCACTAAAATAAATCATAGTTATATGTGTGTAAATTTAGAAATTACATCATAAATCAATAAAAAATCTATAATCCTGCAATCTATCTCATGTATGATACACTCATACTAATCATCCTTGTAATGGTGGTATGTTGTACTCAAATGTACATGTGAAGCTAACTATATCTAAAAACAATTATAGAATAGTAATGTTAAATGATAATTTGTATTTGATAAGATGGTATGTGGAACTACATAATGGTGTATAATATCTTGAATATATATCCTTCTGATATCACCAATATAAAATGTCACGATAATTGGTATAAAGTGAATGATCTTTTTCAGTATGTCAATAATCACCCACACAACAAAACTACGTTGAGAATATTTTTGTAATCTAATAAAAAAATAAATGGTGATATCTTGCCATTTGGTATTCTGAATGTAAAATAGAAATAAAATCCCTACTATTCATTGTTGTTCCACCTTTTCCTATTATGAGGATTGATAGAATTTGGCAATCACTGGTATCTACAGCTTCATTCATGTCCAGTCATACTAGTGGAGTAAGTCAATGTAAATATATTTAATCCCTGGAAACTTGAAGCACTCAATTTTTAAATAGATCTTATATCACATATTTAGAAACATATTCATATACATTATTTCACAATATGTCATCCCAATCATTGATCTATCCCGGTTGTTTGTCCCTAGATAGAACGCTATCTATTATGACCAAGTGCTTTTGGTATGATAGCTATCTCATTTCCACCAAGTTTATATGTGATGTGGTCACTTATTAATATTTATGAATTGGATTGTTATGAAACTCATGTACCTCAAGATAGATCTCCAAAAATAATTCCATAAACAATCATTGACCACTAGCATCATGAATTTTTGGTTTTGTTTCTTCCATCTCTTTATCAAAAAAAAATCATTTTATCATTGTGTATATTGTTGATAAAATTATTACCTCATTCACTCCATGTGATTAATATGATATTCTATATATATGTATTTAATGCTCATATGGACTGTATATAACACAAATAAAACTCCAATAAATTGATTTCTCATGCAATGAAAACTGTGTACTATAACTACTCGATTTATGTTATCGATTGGGTAATATTTATTATGAGGCCATAGCTATTGGGACACATATTATAGGAAAAAATATACCTATATCATTATAGATCATTGAAAAGGCTATATTAATCACAATAATCCATATATATTTTTCTCATCTATGGAAGAATCAGAAACATTGCTAATATAATCCATACATTCAACTCTGTAAAATTCATCTCACATTATTTTGAGATTTTAAATTTGATTACCAACATAGTAAATTCCATAATATGTGTTTTAAGGCATGAAATTTCCTAAATGATGAACTTATAATATCTATTAAAGAATAAGATACTTTATATCTTGAAAATGTCCTCTGGATTCTCCTAGGAATTGTCACGACCCGTCCTCGGGGACAGTGTCGTGACTACCCCAAGCCCGCCTTCCATAGGCCATGGGCTGGTGACTAGCACCAAAGGAGTAAATCCTGATAAAAGGGAAGGAATTACCTTTATATAGTAAACAAACACAACAGAGTACACGGCATAAGTAAGCACAAATTAAAACTGTATACAAAAGTAAGTGATTGAATGGAAGGGGCCAAAAATACAAGACCAACAGTAAGTACAGTACTACTGAAATTCTAGTACAACAAAAGTAATGTAAAACAACAACCACTGAGTCATCCTATGGGAATACCACCTGAAGGGTTGGTACAGATGGTCTCCTCGGCACCTCGGGTCCGTCTGTCTTCTCCACGAACGTCTCGCCAAGTGGTCCACCTCCGGGTACCTTCCAGCTCCACAAGTCACTACCACGATCAATGATGTCCATCGTCAGCATCGAAAACAACATAGTGAAGGCATAGCCCGTGTAGTTGTGAGTATAACAATAATCATTAGGTACCCTGAGACCCCCGAAGGTCTCCAAAATTCCAAGAAGTATAAACCACAAAAGGAAAGAAACAATCATGAAGTATCAACCAAATCTAGTTATGTATATGCCCACACATATACCTAAGTCATCAATACCAGTTCGGCACCAACTATCGATCTCAAGAACAACCCATTCCACACAGGAAAAAAGTCTATCACACCGACGGTAATGATTGAAAGTCAAGACTCAGCTCACACAGGTATGTATCTTTCACAATGTGATAAAGATGATCAGATGTAGATACTTATTTATCTAAGCTGTCAGACCCAGGTAGGATATTAGACCAGCTATGTTGTCTGACCCACGTAGGATACTAGACCAGCTACTCTGTCAGACCCATTTAGGATACTAGAACAGAAGTCAAACTGTCAGATGCACGTAGGATACAAGAAGAGTAACCATTGATGTCGATCCCACAGAGGAGTCCAGTATGGTAGTCGTCATCACTGAACCCACGGAGGATTCCAGTAAGGTAGTAGTCGTCGCAAAACCCACAGAGAATTCTAGTATAGTAGTCATTGCAACCGCAGCAAGCTCTAGGGTTCTCGGACACAGCACCCTCGATTCCTAGAGGGTATGCTCCTCGAGCATAGGGTTCGATACATCAACTATCAAGAAGTCTGAGTTTGATGTATCCCGATGTTCCGTCTCTCAAAAGAAACCTAACACAACAGACGACGCGTCAATTAGATGCCCGATCTGATAGATAGTAGCATTTTTGCTTCAGGGGCCTGGTTGGAAATAGGCTCGTTCCAAACCTGGCCATTTTTCAAATTTGTCCAAAACTCACATAGAGTATTGCAAAAGGACCGCTACATAACTTGGGTCCATGTGCCACAGATGGCGTGTCGAATGGATGCGCGGTCTTCGAGTTATTCCCCTTTATGTGAAAACGATCCCGACCCATTATGCCTAGTGGGCTGGCGGGTCGGGTCAACCCGGTTATGGCGGGTCCGACCCGACAGAGGTTCGGACCGGCCTAGTGAATCGCACAGACCGGCCCGGGAGGGCAAGCGGTCCGGGGGGGGGGGGGGGGCGACCCCCCCACTCCACCGAACCGGCGGCGCTGCCCTAAAATCTAGTCGGGCCGCGGTCCTGCTATGTGGCACCATTGGGTTCCACGGCTCCTTCACCCGGCCGGCCGACGAGCCGGCCGGTTTTCTATTGAAGCAGCCCACAGAGTGAAGGCCCCTGTCCTCCGAAGTGCGGCACCCCTTGTGGCACCGCAGTCTTCCTTTGGCCCGGTCGGCTTTAGCCGGCCTGTTCTTCTTCGGCAGACCGGCCCGTGGTTCCGGACAGTGATTCTTCTGCATGCGTCCAGTGCACGGTCGCTGCCTTCGTTCCTCGCCACATTCCCAAAACGATATCCAACACAAATAAAATAATCTCTAGAGGGTCTTAGGGCCGTGTGTGTTCGTCTCGTGCCCTACACGTTATGAGGTATAAATATTCCATAAACAACTATTCACATTCAACAACGATAAGTGTATAATTTTATCAAACTAAAATTATAAATTTCCCCTATCCCGCAAATGATGTCGCACATTGACAAGCTATGGAAGACGAGTGTCATGGTAGATGGAATCGTAGAAAACATTGTCATCCAGTCAACATTGGATTATGAATCCTTGACATAGATGACGCTTCTCACAAGCGGTGTCTTCTTCCGTGTCATGAAGAAGAAGAAAGGTGAAGTCATGGAGCATTATTCTCTGAGAGTGTATGGCGTTATTCATGGAAGAATAATGTCCCCCTTTAATTCTACAATGGATCCCCACCAAAATATTTTCTAAGTAAATATTATGATATTCTTCTCCCAATTTTAATGAATCGCCATGTAATTCAAAATTATTCAAAACAGATGTGCCAAATTAATTAATAAGGTTATTAATTACATTATATGGATTAATTAAGTTTGGGAGGTGGAGAGGCTCCACATTATAAATGGATTATTTCATAACAAATGCATGGGGAGTTAAATGGGGGGTTTCAAAGGTGTTGAGGAAGGTGATAAGTTGGGGCTTGTGTGGGCCCCACCATTAACTACCCATTGTAGGAAAAAACTAACATCCTTAAAATAAAATTTTGTTCCACAAATTTTAATTATTTTATTCTAAATCCCCAAATATTAACTCTCAACCTGCATAAAACGCAACTGCGGTAAAGGTCCCCTTAAGCGAATACCGGCACTATGAGTTCATCGGTGTCCTCAGATTTCAACTCCGAGCACCAGTTCAAAAGATAGAAAAACCCGCACGTATGTTTACTGAACTTACCAAAAAAACATTAGAAATTTATTCCAGGGACACCGGGCCTCAGAATCAAGTGCCGTCAGAAACAACAGACTTATAAAATTCCATTGAATTTAAGAAATAATTTCCTTGAAATTTCTGGATCTTTACATTACTCCTACATATAGGCTTTACGTCCATGTATAGCGACAACATTCTAGGGGAAAAAATGGGGGTACTGAGCTCACATCTTACCCTCCCACTTCCAAGTGATCTCTTGGAGGTTCCCGTGCTGCTAGTGAATGCACACTAGAGGAATTGACCGTCCATTTTGCACCCACTCCAGTCGATCCTCGATCTCCACCGGGACCTCCGTAAATGTCACCCCGTCATCGATGTCTAGCTCCCCGTGAACGATGATATGGGTCAGGTCATGCATGTATATCCTCAGCTGAGATACATGGAAGACGTCATGCACCCGGTGTAACTAAGGTGGAAGGGCTATGCGGTAAGCCACCTCACCTACTCTGCTGAGGATCTAGAATGGTCCAATTAAATATGGAGATAACTTCCCACCCTGGCCAAATCTCCATAGACCTCATCGTGGTGTGACCTATAGGAAGACGTTGCCACAATACTCGAACTATAGTGGTCTCCATCTCTTATTAGCATAGGTATTCTATCTTCTCTGTGTAGTCTTCATCCTCTCCTGGATGATCTGCACGTTCTCCGTCACAGCCTGAAACATCTCTTGTTCTAGAAGTGCTGACTCCCCAAGGTCAGTCCAGCATAGAGGTGATCTGCAAGATCGGTCGTACAGTGCCTCATAAGGTGATATCTCGAGTGTGGAGTGGTAATTGGTGTTGTAGGAAAACTCCCCCAAGGTTAGGTGATCCTCCCAGGTGCGACCAAAGTCAAGGACACATGCATAGAGCATGTCCTCAAGATTCTGAATGGTCCTCTAAGTCGGACTATCCTTCTGTGGATGGAAAGAAGTGCTCTAGAGAAGTTATTTCCCAAATGCCTCACGTAACCCCTTCTAAATCTAGGAAGTGAATCGAACATTCCGAGCAGAAATGATAGTCGATGGCACACCGTGAAGCCATACGATCTCCTGAATGTATAGGAGTCCCATTCTCACTATTATGCCCCGCTCTCTGATTAGTAGGAAGTGTTCTGAAATGGTTATTTAGTCTACGATCACCTAGATAGAGTCATGTCCTCCAGATATACATGGAAGCCCCGTCACAAAATCCATGGATATCTCGTCCCACTTCCATTCCGGGACCTCTAAGGGCAGAACCAAGCCCGCTGGAACCTGGTGCTCTGCCTTCACTTGCTAAAAAGTGAGGCATCGTGAAACGAACTCTACTATAGCCTTCTTCATACTCGGCCAACAGTGCTGTCATCTGACTTCTTGGTACATCTTCGCAACTCTTAGATGTACCGCTAGATGGTAAGTGTGAAACTCCCTAGTGCAACTAGTACCATAGTACGTCTTCTGAAGAGGATGGCATGCTCCCCTCCTTCTGAAAATCCATCTGGAACCTCCCCTGGGGATATCTGAGCACGTCATGTCTCACAGTCAACATCCCCACACTGTGCCTCTCTAAATCACTTAAGGAGTGGAAGAGTGACTGTGAGTGATTGTAGAAAGGATGCTCCATCTCTATCCACAAAGGATATCTGTAATGCGGATAGCTACTATGTCACCTCTCATAGTAGCTGAATGCCTGTTCTTCTACTGAGATCATCAGCTACAATGTTTCCCTTCCTAGGAGTATAGACTATCTCAATGTCAAAGTCCTGGAGGAACTCAATCCATTACTGTTGTCTCAGGTTCATGTCCTTCTGGGAGAAGATATACCTGAGACTCTGGTGGTCTGAGTAGACTGTAAAGCCCCCGCCCATCAGATAGTGCCACCACATCTTCAAGATGAAGACCACTGCTACTAACTTTAGGTCATGTGTAGCATAGTTCTTCTCGTGATGTCTCAACTGTCATCAACCATACATGATCACTGCTCGCTCTTGCATTAGGACACACCGGAGTCCGGTCCCTGATGCGCCGCAGTAAACTACGTACCCAACGCCCTCCTCTGGTAACCTCAAGATGGGTGCACTGGTCAACCTATGCCTCTTCTCCTGGAAGCCTTAATGAAATCTATCTGACCACATGAAGGGTTTCCCCTTCTTCTTCAAGGCTGAAATAAGTGCTGAAACTCAAGAGAAATATGGCACAAATCTATGATAGTACCCATCCAGACCTAGGAAACTCTGCACCACCATCACGCTCCTGGGTGGCTCCCAAGCAAGTACTACCTCAATCTTCACTGGATCCACTGCAGCTCCTAGCACTGAGATGATGTTTTCTAGAAAGTGACACTCTCGAATCCAGAGTTGGAATTTCGAGAGATTACCATAAAGTTGGTGCTCTCGGAGTGTATCCAAAACAACACACAAGTGGTAGGCATGCTCCTCCGCAATAGTCGAGTAATTCAGTATGTTATCGATGTAGACTACGAAAAAATGATCGAAGTAAGGCTGGAAGATCCTATTCCCAGGACTCATGAACATTGCTAGAGCGTTGGTTATGATGAAGGACATAACCATGAACTCGTAGTGGCTATACTGACACATGTAGGTCGTCTTCTGCACATCCTCACCTCTAACTCTGAGCTGGTTATAGCCTGACATGAGTTCTATCTTCTAGAACCATTGTGATCCCTTGAGCTGCTCAAAGAGGTCGTTAATTATCGGGAGTGAAAACTTGTTCTTCATGGTCACATGATTCAGGCGATGGTAGTCAACAAACGGTCTCAAGCTCCTATCCGCCTTCTTGGAGAACAAAATAGGAGAAGCCCAAGGTGAAACACTGGGTCAGATGGATCCTTTTCCCTGCAAGTCCTCCTGTTGTAACCACATCTCACGAAGCTCGGTGGGAGCCATCCGATATGATGGAGTAGATATTGTTGTTGTACTAGGGTACATGTATATGTAGAAGTATACCTCTCTGTGAGGAGGTATTCTTGGGAAGTCGTCAGGAAAAAAGTCGGCATACTGATCTACAACAACTGGAAAACTCAGACTCCGCACATGAACTGCCCAAGGATGAGACTAGACAAATGATGGGTGATCGGCTGCCCTCTCCTATGCATAAGTCCATCCTATGCTGAAAAGGCTCCCTTATCACTGGTGAATGTGATCCTTCTCCAATTCATGCAGACACACCACACATTGCGCCTAATACAATCGATCTTAGCATGAACTGTAGATAACCAATCTATACCCAAGTTGACATCATAAGGCCTAGACCCCACAACATGAATATCCTAGCTGAGGCTCTCACCTCCTATATTAATCTCACACTGCCGGAACTGATGCGTAATCATCTAGACTACTCCCGTAGGAGTCTCTAGCCGTAATGATTGAGCAAATGGCATCGTCGGAATCTTCGAGCTCCGAACAAGGGTAGCGGCGATAAAAGAATGACTCGAACCTATGTCTATATGTACTGCAGCAAGGGTGGAGTAGAAACAGATTGTACGTCGAATCATCTCAGGTGCACCGTGGTCGTAAGACTCAACTGCTTGAAGTTAAGCCTGCCTCTTTCCACCAGCTCTCTGAGGTCAGGGTGGACCTCCTAATGGTGGTGGTGGTAGAGCCTCAAAACGTCTCCCACCACCAACTGCTCGGCTAGCTCCACTGCCTCGTCCACCTGATCCATACAGACCACCACTGTCGAACCTCTACCTCTACATGGGAGGTCCCTCCACTGTCTGATGCTCATCTTCACGATGGTTTGGGATGTCTCGATCCATGTGACCATGCCTGCCGCATGCATAAAACTGCATGCTCCTCGTATAGCTAGATCTGTTTCGGGTTCCCTGAACAACCGAACCTGTATCCTGAGGTCGCCCTACCGATGGCCTGGTCTTCTTGGATATATGCGACATCTATCTACTACCAGCTCCAGAAGACTCTTCTACGTGTCGCCCAGCGGTGGGTCTCGCTGCTGGTGTCGGCTCAGTGAGAATGCACTCCACAATAAGGGCTCTCTCCAGCACTCTAGCATGCATCAGAATGCTAAGGGAGATCATCAAAGCCCTGATCTGATGTCAGAGTCCCTGCTAAAAGGTCCAAGCTTAGAATAATGTGTCCCGTAACATGTATGTGGAGTAGCACAAGAGTTCGGTAAACCTCACTGAGTACTGAGCTACTGTCATGCTGCCCTGCCCCAGATGAAGTAACTAACGAATACGCACCGCACAAAGGTTGGTTGGAACATACTCCGAGTGGAAGAGACTCTCTAAGTCTGTCCAATGTAAATATTCCTCGTTGTTCACCTAGAACATCATGCTCCACCATCTACCTACTGCTTCGTCCATGAGACTCGCAACAAGGATCTCTATAGGATCAGCTGGTGTCCCTACTAATTTGAAAACACATACGACAACCTCCAGCCAATCCCCTGCTGCATGTGGGTCCGTCTCTCTGTGGAACCTGGGCAGCCTCTATCATTGAAAATTGTACAATGCACTCAGGCGGCGTGCACTCTCTACTGCTGGGGCTCGTAGTATTGTTGGATCATAGGGTAGTGGTACCGCTGGTGCCTCCACTGTGATGGGGTCCATCACAGATGCCTTGTCGCTCGGTGGGCTGTCATCTCTTATAAGACTTGGAACCCTAGATGGCTACCTTTGTGGGGCCATCATGAAAAGAAAATTGTGTTCCATGGTCAAAAAAATATATCTGGTGAGCTGACACAAAGTAATCACAAAGAAACATTTTCAAAACAAACACACACACAATCAATTTTTTAATGCACTGAATCAGAAATCATAGGTCAGGGTCTTGGTGTATGGATACGTCAGTCGCCGCATCAACACTAGACTCCCTGGACTGATAACCACACTCAATAATCATAACACTATTGCTTTACAAAGAAGTAATAAACAGATTCCTGAGTTTTGTAGTAGAACCAACACCTCTGATACCGATTTTTCATGACCCGTCCTCGTGGCCGGTTTCGTGACTACACCAAACCTGCTTTTCATTTGCTAGGGGATGGCGACTAGCACCAAAGGCAAAAATCCCGATAAAAGGGAAGGAATTGCCTTTATATAGTAAACAAACACAATGGAGTACATCATAGAAGTAAGCCTAAATTAAAACTGTATACAAAATTTAGTGTTGTAAAGAAAGGTGCCGAAAATACAATCCCAAAAGTAAGTACAACACAACTAAAACTCTAGTACAATTGTAGTAAAGTAAAACAAAAACCATTGATTCGTATTCCGAGAATCCCAACAGAAGGGTAGCTAGAGATGGTCTCCTCGGCACCTTTGGTCCGTCCGTCCACTCCGTGTACGTCTCACCAAGTGGTTCACCTCCGGGAACCTTCCAGCTCCACAAGTCTCTACCACGATCTGTGTTGTCCATATTCTACATCCAACACAACATAGTGTGGGCATAGCCCGTGCATGGGTGATTATAACAATACTTAGTAGGGATCCCGAGACCCCCAAAGGTCTCCCACAGTCCACGAAGGATAAACCACAAAAGAAAAGATACAATCATGAAGTATCAACCAACTCTACTTAAGTATATGCACATACATATACCTAAGTCATCAATTCCAGTTCGGCTCTAACTCTCGAGACAATGCACAACCCAGTCCACACAGGAATGAATTCATCACAGCATTGCTAATGATTGAATGTCAAGACTAAGCTCAAATAGGTATACATATTTCGTAAAGTGATAAAGATGATCAGATGTAGTCACTGATAATCTAATCTGATGGACCCACATAGGATACTAGTCTAGCTAAGATGTCGGACCCACGTAGGATATTAGACCAACTAATCTGTCAAAACCATGTAGGATACTAGAACAGAAGACAAAATGTCGATCCCAGGTAGGATACCAGAACAGTAACCAACATCGTCGAACACATGGAGGATTCCAGTATGGTAGTCAAGGTCACCGAACCCATAGAGGATTCCAGTACTGTAGTCATCCTCGCCGAACCCATGTGGAATTCCAGTACGGTAGTCGTTGTAGTCGCAACCAGCTCTAGGGTTCCCGCAAACAGCATTCTCGATTCCGAGAGGGTCCGATCCTTGAGAATGGGGATGATACATCAACTATCACGAAGTCTAGAGTAGATGTTTCCCGATGTTCCATATTGTCAAAAGAAACCTAACACGACAGACATCATGTGAATCAAACAACCGGTCTGAGAGTTATTAGCATTTTTGCTCCGGGGCCCGGTTGGAAATACGCTCCATCCAAACCCGACCATTTTCCAAATTTTTCCAAAATCACTTAGAGTATCTCAAAAGCACCGCCACATCAAGAGGGTCCTAGTTCCGTAGACGTTGCATCGATCAGACGCGTGGTCTTCAAGTTATTCACCATTAAGTGAAAACGGGACCGACCCATTAAGCCCAATGGGTTAGCGGCTCAGGTCAACCCGGTTTTGGCCGGTCCGACCCGGCAGAGGGTCGGACCGGTACAGTGAATCGCACGGCCCAGCCCAGCTGGTCATTGCCCATCCCCGCAGGGCGCAATCGGCCGGCTGAGCGGTCTGAGGGGGGGGGGGGGGCTTTCTCGAACCGGCGGCGCCAAGCAGCCCCGCCCTCCAATCCAGGGGGCTGAAGACGGTCTGTCTTCCCGGCACAATCGGCCTGCTCGAGCGGGCCATGGTCCTACTGCGGGACACCTTTTGGTGTCGTGACTCCTTCAGCCGACCAACAGATGTGCCGACCGGTTTCCCACCAAAGCGGCCCGTGGATCGCGGGACGCGGTCCTCCACAGCATGACAACCCTTGTGGAGCCACAGTCATCCTTTGGCCTAGCCAGATTTAACCAGACAGCTCTTCTTTGCCCAAGCAGCCTGCGGTTGTGGGCCGTGATTCTTACACATGCGGCCGACGCATGGCTGCCACATTCGTTCATCGCCACCTTCCCAAGATGATCTCCAATGAAACTAATAGATACTATAGAGGGTCGTTGGGCCCTGTGTGTTCAGTCTGCGTCCTCCGCGTTAGGCGGTATCAATTGACCATAAACAACAATTATCATTCAAAAATGATAAGTGTATAATTTTATCAAACTAAAATTATACAATTCCCAAACTTCGAAAATGACATCGCACGTTGACAAGATGCGGAAGACGAGTGTCGTTGTAGATGGTATCACGGAGAACGGTGTTGTCCCACCAATGTTGGAGGAAGAATCTTTGATGTAGGCGATGCTTCTCATGAGCGGTGTATTCTTCCTTGTCGAGGAGAAGATGAAAGGTGAAGTCGTTGAGCATTCTTCACCGAGAGAGTACGACATTCTTCGTGGAAGAATTAATCTCCCCTCTAATTCTCCAAAGGATCCCCACCAAAATATTTTCTAAGCAAATATTATGATAGAATTCTCCCAATTTTAATGAATCGCCATGCAATTCAAAATAATTCAAAATATATGTGCCAAATTAATTAATAAGGTTATTAATTACATTAGCTGGCTTCATTAATTTTGGGAGGTGGACATGCTCCACTGTAAAAAGGGATGTTGTCTTAATAAATAAAAAGGAGTTAAATGGGGGGGGGGGGGGGTTCAAGGGTGTTGAGAGGAGGTGGTAAGTTGTGTCTCGTGTGGAACCCAACACTAACTCCCCATTGTAGGAAAAAACTACCATCCTTAAAATAAAATTTTGTTCCACAAGTTTTATTTATTTTATTCTAAATCCCTAAATTTTAACTCTCAACCCGCATAAAATGAAACTACCGTAAAGGTCCCCTTAAGAGAATACCGGCACATGGAGTTCGTCGGTGTCCTCAGACATCAATTCCGAGCACCGGTTCAAAAGATAAAAAACCCCGCATATAAGTTTACTGAACGTACCATAAAAAATTCACAAATTGATTCAGGGCACACAGAGCCTCAGAATCAAGTGATGTCAGAAACCACAGACTCGTTAAATTCCAACAAATTTAAGAATTTTTTGTGTGAAAATTATGGGCCTCTACATTACTCCCACCTCTAGGATTTACGTCCCCAAAAATATATAACACACTAGGGAAACAAATGGGGGTACTGAGCTCGAATCTAAGCCCCCTGCTCCCAAGTGATCTCCTGGAGGTTCCTGTACTGCCAGCGAATGCGCACCATAGGAATCGACTATCCATGTAGGAACTGCTCCTGTCGATCCTCGATCTCCACTGGGACCACAGTAAATGTCACCCCGTCATCGATGTCCAGCTCCCTGTGATCGATGATGTGGGTAGGGTCATGCATATATCTCCATAGCTGAGATACGTGGAAGATGTCATGTGCCCGATGCAACTGAGGATGAAGGGTCAGGCGGTAATCCACCTCTCCAACTCTACTGAGGACCTAGATAGTTCCGATGAAATGCGGATATAACTTATGGCCCTGGCCATATCTCCGTAGACCTCATCATGGTGAGACCCGTAGGAAGACGTGGTCGCCATCATCGAACATTAGTGTTCTCTGTCTCATATCAACATAGGTCTTCGGTCTGCTGTGTGCAGTCATCATCCACTCTTGGATGATCTGCACCTTCTCTGTCATAGCCTGAACCATCTCTATTCCAACATGTTCTCACTCCCTAGGGCCAGTCCACCACAAAGGTGATCTACAAGTTCTGTCGTACAATGCCTCGTAAGTTTCTATCCCAATGGTGGATTGGTAACTGTTGTTGTAAGAAAACTCCACCAAGGGTAGGTGATCCTCCCAGATGTGACCAATGTCAAGGACACATGCATAGAGCATGTCCTTGAGAGTCTGAAGGATCCTCTCAGTCGGACTGTCTCTCTATGGATGGAATGTTGTGCTCAAGCGAAGTTGTGTCCCAAAGGCCTCCTGTAACTCATTCCTAAGCCGGAATGTGAATAGATCATCCCGATCAGAAATGATAGTTGACAGAACACCGTGAAGACATACTATCTCTTGAATGTATAGGTGTGCCAAGATCTCAACTATGACATGATCTCTGATCGGTAGAAATTGGGCCGAATTGGTGAGTCGGTCTACGATCACCTAGAAAGAGTTGCATCCTTTGGATTTACGTGGAATCCCCATCATGAAATCCATGGATATCCTATCCCACATCCACTCTAGGACCTCTAAGGGCTGAACCAATCCCACTGGCACCTAGTGCTCCACCATCACTTGCTGACAAGTGTGGCATCATGAAATGAACTGTTATACATCCTTCTTTATACCTAGCCACCAGTGCTGTCGTCTGAGGTCTTGGTACATCTCTGCCACTTCTAGATGTACTGTTAGATGGAAAGTGTGAAACTCCTTCAGCACTTATTCTTGATGTGCAAATGGTACCATAGTATGTCCCATGAAGAGGACGATGTGCTCCCATCCTTCAGATAATCTATATGGGACCTTCCCTGGGGATATCTGAGCACGTCATGTGTCACAGTCAACATCCCAACAATGTGCCTCTCTGACTCGCTAATGTAGTGGAGGAGTGACTGTGAGTGACTATAGACCGGATGATCCATCTCTATCTACAAAGGATATCTGCAACACAGATAGCTGCTTTGTCGTCTCTCCTAGTAGCTGAATGCATGAATGTCTGCTGAGAGCATTAGCTACAATGTTCCCCTTCCCACAGTATAGACTATCTCAAAGTCATAGTTCTGGAAGAACCTGAGACATCACCGCTGTCTCTGGTTTTGGACATCCTGGGATAAGATATACCTGAGTCTTTGGTGGTCTGAGTAGACTGTAAAGTGCTCTCCAATCAAATAGTGCTGCCACATCATCAAGCTGAAGACCAGTGCTCCTAACTCCAGTTCATGGGTAGCGTAGTTCTCCTCGTGTTGTCTCAACTGCCATGAACCATACATGATCACTGCTCGCTCTTTCATCAGGACACACCCGAGTCCGGTCCCAGATGCGTCGTAGTGAACTATGTACTCAACGCCCTCCTCTGGCAACCTCAACATGGGCGCACAGGTCAACCTCTTCCTCAGCTCTTGAATGCTCTACTGACATCTATGTGGCCACATGAAGGGTTTCCCCTTCATCATCAAGGATGAATGTGGTGCTTCAACTCTGGAGAAGTCTGGTACAAATCTATGATAGTACCCAGCTAGACCTAGGAAACATCACACCTCTATCATGCTCCTGGGTGGCTCCAAAGCAAGTACTGCCTCGATCATCACTTGATCCACTACAACTCCAGCCTTCAAGATGAAATTTCTCAGAATGTGAACCTATCGAATACAGAACTAGAATTTCAAGAGATTACAATAAATCTGGTGCTCTCGGAGTGTATCTAGTACAACAAGAAATTGGTAGGCATGCTCCTCCTCAGTAGTTGAGTAATTCGGTTTGTCTTCGAGGAAGACTAAAACAAAACGATCAAGGTAAGGCATGATAATCCTTTTCATGAGACTCATGAACACTGCTGGATTGTTGGTTACTCCGAAAATCATAACCAAGAACTTGTAGTGGCCGTACCGACAACTAAAGGCCGTCTTCTGCACATCCTCATCTCGAAATCTGAGCTGGGGATAGCCTGACACGAGGTCTTTCTTCGAGAACCATCATGATCCCTTGAGCTGATCAAAGAGTTTTTCAACACTCGGGAGTGGGTACATGTTTGTCACGGTCACCTGATTCAGGTGACATTAGTCGACACATAGTCTCAAGCTCCCATCATCTATCTTGGAGAAAAAAATCGGAGAAGCCCAGGGTGAAACACTAGGTCGGATGAATCCCCTTCCCTGTAAGTCCTCCAACTGTACCCGCAGCTCACGAAGCTCGGCGGGAGCCATCCGATATGATGGAGTAGATATTGGTGTTGTCCTGGAGTGTAGTTCTATGTAGATTTCTACCTCTATGTGAGGAGGTAGTCCTTGAATGTCGTCAGGAAAAATGAATGCATACTGAACCACCACAACAGGAAAACACATATTCCGCACATCAACTGCCCTAAGGATGAGACTAGCCAAATGATGTGTGATCGACTACTCTGTCCTCTACATAAGTCCATCTTGTGATTAAAAGGATCCCTTCTCACCTGTAAAGGTGAACCTTCTCCCATCCATGCGGACACACTACACATTGCACCTAATACAATCGATCTTAGCATGAACTGTAGATAACCAATCCATACCCATGATGACAACGTAAGGCCTCGACGCCACTACAAGAAGGTCTCAGTCGATGCTCTAGCCTACTAGAGTAATCTCAAACTGCCAGCACCAGTGCGTAATCATTGAGTCTGCTCCCGTAAGAGTCTCTAGCCATAAGGATCGAGCCAGCGGCTTCGTTGGAATCTACGACCTCCAAACAAGGGCAGTGGTAATAAAATAATGACTTTCACCAGTGTCTATAAGTACTAAAACAAGGGTGGAGTAGACATAGATAGTACCTCAAATCATCTATGGTGCGCTGTGGTTGTAGGCCTCGACTACCTGGTGTTGACACAGCCTCTATCCACCAGCTCCCTGAGGTCGGGGTGGACGTCCTGGTGGTGGTATTAGTAGAGCCTCAAAAGGTCTCCCACCACCCGCTGCTCGTCTAACTCCTCTGCCTCATCCACCTGCTCCATACGGACCGCCACGGTCGAACCTCTGCCTCCGCCTGGTAGGTCTCTCCACTGTCTGTTGCTCATCTTCATGGCGGGTCATGCAGTCTCGAGCCATGTGACCCTACCCGCCACAAGCCTTACACAAACTACTCCTTGTATAGCTTGATCTGTTTCGTTTGTCCCACACAACCGAACCTGTATCCCGAGGTCTCTCTATTGATGGGATGGTCTATATGGACCTCTGCGACATCTGTCTACTACAGGTTGCAGAAGACTCTGCAACATGTCACCCTATGGTGGGTCTCGCCGCTGGTGTCGGCTCAGCGAGAAAGCTCTCCACAACAAGGGATCGCTCTAGTACTCCCACCTACGTCAGAATGCTGAGGGAGACCATCTAAGCCCAAATCTAATGTCTTTGTCCCCATTAAATGGTCCGGGCATGGAATAATGGGTCCCATACCATGTCTGTGGAGTATCACGAGAGGTCGGTAAACCATGTTGAGTACTGAGCTGATGTCATGCTGCCCTACCGCAGATGAAGTAACTCTTGAATTCGCACCACACGAAATGTGTCTGAAACAAACTTCGAGTGGAAGAGACTCTAGAAGTCTGTCCAAAGCAATGATGCCTTGTCGTGCACCTAGAGCATCATGGTCTACCATCTACCTGCTGTTGCGTGTAGGAGACTCGCAGCAAGGATCACCATAAGATCAGTTGGTGTCCCTAATAATATGAAAACACAGACAATAGCATCCATCCAATCCTTGGCTGCCTTTTGGTCCGTCTCTCTGTGGAACATGGGCGGCCTCTATCACTGAAAATTGTGCAATGCACTCAGACGGCGTGCACTCTCTACTGCTGGGGCTGGCAGTATCAGTGGCTCAGCGGGTAGTGGTACCACTGGTGCCTCGGCTGTGATGGGACCCCACACCGATGCCTCATTGCTCGGTGGGCTGCCATGTCGTACGCGACTTGGAACCCTAGCTGGCTACCTTCATGTGGCCATACTGAAAAGAAACAGGTGTTCCATGGTCAAAACAGTATACCTGGTGAGATGACACAAAGTAATCACAATGAAATCTTTTCAATGAAAACACACAGGCAATCAATGTTTTCGTGAACTGAGTCAGAAATCATAGGTCAGGGTCCTGGTGTATGGATATGTCGGCCGCCGCACCAACACTGGACTCACTGGACTGATAACAACACTCAATACTCTTAACACTAGTGCTTCATTGAGAAGTAATAATCAGAGTCCTGAGTTTCGCGGTAGAACTAACTCCTCTGATACAAATTTTTCACAACCTGTCCTCATGCCCCGGGCCATGACAACCCCAAGACCGCCTTCCATAGGCCAGGGGCTGCTGACTAGCACCAAAGGCGTAAATCTGGATAAAAGGGAAGTCATTTCCATTATATTGTAAACAAACAAAAAAGTGTATGCGACAGAAGTAATCATAAATAAAAAATGTATACAAAATTAATTACTGGAAAGAAAGGGGCTGGAAATACAAGCCCAATAGTAAGTACAGTACAACTGAAAGTCTAGTACAATAATAGTAAAGTAAAATAGCATCCATTGTGTCATCCTCTGGGAATCCCACCTAAAGGGTGGGTGTAGGTGGTCTCCTCGGCACCTCGGGTCCATCCGTCCTCTCCGTGTACATCTCGCCAAGAGATCCACCTCCGGGTACTGTCCAGATCCACAAGTCTCTACAACGATCAGTGTTGTCCATCATCTACATCCAACACAACATAGTTTAGGCATATAACTTTCAGGGGTGAGTATAACAATACTCAGTCGGGACCCCGAGACCCCCAAAGGTCTCCCAGAGTCCAAGAAGGATAAACCACAAAAGGAAAGATACAATCACGAAGTATCAACGAACTCTACTTAGGTATATTCCCATACATATACCTATGTCATCAATTCCAGTTCGGTTACAACTCTAGAGCCCACGCACAACCCAGTCAACACAGAAAAGAATTCAATCACACTGATGGTAATGATTGAAAGTGAAGATTCAACTGACATAGGTATACATATTTCGTAAAGTGAGAAAGATGATCAGATGTAGTCACTAATAATCCAAGATGACAGACCCACGTAGGATACTAGACCAGCTAATATGTCAGATCCACGTAGGATACTAGACCAGAAACTCTGTCGGACCCATGTAGGATACTAGAACTGAAGTCAAACTGTCGGTCCCATGTAGGATAAAAGAATAATAACCATCATCGTCGAACCTACAGAGGATTCCAGTATGGAAGTCGTCGTTTCAAAACCCACAGAGGATTCCAGTATGGTAGTCCTCGTCACCGAACCCATGGAGATTTCTAGTACGGTAGTCGATGGATTCGCAGCCAGCTCTAGGGTTCCCGCACACATCACACTCGATTTCAGGAGCATCTGCTCCTCAAGGAAAGGGGAAGATTCATCCATTGTCATGATGTCTAGATTTGATGTATCCCGAAGTTCCATCTTGTCAAAAGGATTCTAACGCGATAGACGATGTGTGAATTAGATACCCGGTCTGAGAGTTATTAGCATTTTTCCCCGAGGGCCCAGTTGGAAATACACTCCTTCCAAACCTATCCATTTTCCAAATTTTTCCAAACTCACATAGAGTATCTCAAAAGGAATTCTATGTCACGAGGGTCCTAGTGCTGTAGACGGTTCATCGATCAGACACGTGGTCTTCGAGTTATTCACATTTAAGTGAAAACGGGCCCATCCCGTTAAGCCCAATGGGATGGCGGGTCGGGTCAACCCGGGTTTGGCGGGTCCGACCCAGCAGAGGGTTGGACCGGCTTGCTGAATCACGTGGCCCGGCCCGGTGGGGCATGGCTAGCCGAGCGAGCGGTCCGGGGGGGGGGGGGGGAGGGGGCGACCCCCAGCTTTCCCGAATCGGTGCCGCCAAGCGGCACTGCCTTCCAATCTGGCCGAACAAAGATGGACATTCTTCCCGGCCCAAGAGGAGCACTCGGGCGGGCCACAGTCCTGTTGTGCGGCACCTTTGGGTGTCTCAGATCCTTCACCCGACCGGCCCATGAGCCAGCCGATTCTCCACCAAAGCAGCCCGCGTAGCGCAGGCCTCGGTCCTCCACAGCGTGGCGACCCTTGGGGCGTCACAGTCTTCCTTCGGCCCAGTAGGCTTTAGTCGGCCGGTTATTCTTCGTCCGAGTGGCACGCGGTTGCAGGCCGTGATTCTTCCCCATGCGGCCGGCGCACGACTGTCACCTTTATTCATCTCCACCATCCCAAGATGATCTCCAACACAAATAAAAGATACTACATAGGGTCGTCGGGCCATGTGCATTCAGTTTTCACCCTCTACATTAGGCAGTATCAATTGGCCATAAACAACCATTCGCATTCAACAACGATAAGTGTATAATTTTATCAAATTAAAATTATAAAATTCCCCTACCTCGCAAATGACATCACACATCGACAAGTTTCAGAAGATGAGCATCACAGTAGATGGTGTCATGGAGAATGATGTCATCCCACCAATGTTAGAGGATGAATCCTTGATGTAGATGATGCTTCTCGTTGGCAGTGTCTTCTTCCTTGTCACTCAGAAGAGGAAAGGTGAAGCCGTGGAGAATTCTTCACCAAGAGAGTATGGTGTTCTTCGTGGAAGAATAAATCTCCCCTCTAATTCTCCAAAGGTTCCCAACCAAAATATTTTCTAAGAAAATATTATGATAGACTTCTCCCAATTTTAATGAATTACCATGCAATTCAAAATAAATCATTAGAGATGTGCCAAATTAATTAGTAAGGTTATTAATTACATTAGTTGGCTTCATTAAGTTTTGGAGGTGGACAGGATCCACTTTTAAAAGGGAAGTTTTCATAATAAATACATGGGGAGTTTAATGGGGGGTTTCACTGGTGTTGAGGTGAGGTGATAAGTTGGGGCTAGTGTGTGCCCCACCACTAACTCACCATTGTAGGAAAACACTAACTTCCTTAAAATAAAATTTTGTTCCAAAAATTTAATTTATTTTATTCTAAATCCCCAAATACTAACTCTCAACCCGCATAAAACACAACTGTGGTAATGGTCCTCTTAAGCGAATACCAGCGATACGAGTTCATCGGTATCCTCAGATTTCAATTCTAAGCACCGGTTAAAAAGATAGAAAAACCTACACATACGTTTACTAAATGTACCCGAACAAAAATTCAGAAATTGATTCCATGCACATTGGGCCTCGGAATCAAATTCCTTTAGAATCCACTGACTCGTAAAATTCTAAAGAATTTATGAAAAAATAT
Source organism: Viscum album (assembly GCA_963277665.1). Taxonomy (NCBI): domain Eukaryota; kingdom Viridiplantae; phylum Streptophyta; class Magnoliopsida; order Santalales; family Viscaceae; genus Viscum; species Viscum album. The sequence goes on along the minus strand of OY728164.1, from coordinate 1,815,793,207 downwards.
TCCTTCAAATTTTCAAGTCTTTACATGAATCCACTAATTTCACCATATCTGGATCCATATACTATAAATATTCTGATATTATGTGACATATAAAGTGAACCATATCAATCCTAATGATTATTTTTTTAGATTATAATACATATGCTACAATATTTTGTATTCAATATAATATATATATTTTTGGCATCTGCAATAAGACCACGAATATAATCCCTGATATCATTGATGAAGACTACAACAATTGGATCCAAATACAGTGGGAGAAAAATATTCCTTAGAGTTGTAAAAATGACAAGAATGTTCTTCCAACCAAATGTCATAAACAAAACTCATATTGGCCATACCTTCTGGGAAACGTTTTATGGGGTTTGCCATAATTCCTAACTCTATCAGATGTTATATTACACTCATATTGATCTTTAAGAAAATGTGATATCACTGTATCTGTTTGAAGTGGTAATCTATATTGGGTTTGATATACCAGTTCTTAACTATATGCTGATTTATTATCTAGAGACACACAAAAATACTTAGGGTCTAATATTCCTTATCAATGAAATGATTTTCTGAATGTCAAGTGTAAGTAATAGGTTGTATAAACCAATATTCATCATGGTCATAAAATTTTCAAATGAATTCATGCATCACCATAGACTAAATCTTATACGGTGAAATAGATATTAGCGCTACTATTGCAAACAATTAAAAAGTAAACTCCAACTATCTCTTAGGAGGTAGTTTAGAATTTTTATTATGGATGAACACCCTTGAATCTCCCCAATGTTGGAGAGATGTTGTCACATAAAATTCCATAATTTTATAAAAAAGAGACTAACTTTCTTCAACTCTAATTTCCACCCACGATGTTAATGTATATCATGACTATCATGGATATACAATTGACCCTTAAACACATAGCTACTTCTCTGAGGTGGCTAGAATGAGACGATGTGAAGAGAACTGTTAATATCTTAATATTGGAGAACCAAACAGTCTATATAGAAAATGATATTGGATATCATCCTCTAAAGGATGATGTGATCCTATAAGAATTAATAATAATCAATCTCAATGGGTAACACTCTGTGTTATAATTCGTCATCAGGCCTTGCACTCAAAAGATTATCTTTCACAATCACTCCAAAAATATTTTTATTCTCGGTCCTAATGTATTACATGATTGTCACAATGACAATATAATGTGAAGAACCTATATCAAAATGGGTGGATACTAAAGTTATGGATACCACAATCATACTTTGTACTTTAGATGGATTGACACCATATACATAGGAGTAGACTATACTATGTATATATAGCATGATATATAGACCTGATGTGTAACCCAACTACCCAGAGTTGGTCTACACTGCATATCCTAAGACTGGCCTCCTGCATCACGTCCACCTCCTCGACTAGTGTAACTAGTGGTGGTCCAACTACCAAAATGGAATGAAGCTACCAATACTATCCAGTTAGGTAGTCTCATAGGGAATCCAAATCAATTATAAATAGAAGGAAATGTCTAAAAACACACTAATTAATACTGATTCTACCATAGGATCGGTTGATAGATGGGTTATTGTCACACATAGGATTTATTTCTCCTCCTCATCTACACTAATGCCAAGATCAACAACTACCATTTGGGATACTATAGGTTCTGCTACTCGATTAAGAAGACTCCAAAAAATGTTTCACTTCACTAAGAACCCTACTAAAAACGTCAAAGATGAAACACACTTTTGTTTACCAACATATTACCTCAAATTGTTCTACTGATCATGGAATTCTTCACAATATTTGAAATTATAGTAAGTAAATTGCTATTTAATTGAGACCATATGGATAATTTGCTCCCATAATCAATATGTATCACACATGAATGCTTCTTATAAGACAATATGGGTAAAAACACTAAAATAAAGTAAATATAATTGAGTAATATATATCAAATAGGGTCTCATTATCAAATTTCATTACTTCACTTACACAGTCAACCCTTAGTGTCTATAGAATGAAATAGGAATATAAACAATAATGGAAGTGTCTCCACAGAAATTCCTACAAATTGTATTCTTGAATATTTTTTTCCCTCAAATTATATGTAGAACCATGGTGAATATAAGATGAATGGTTTAACCTCCTTTATAGAGGCATTTCCAGAGGATGAAATATATACAACATGGCCTCCATCCATATTTCAATATCATGGGGTCCACTATCCATAATAATGTAGGTGGACTATGCTATTGTAACACTTATGTAATAACTTTCATATTCAAGGTAGGTCCCAAGGCATCCTATATGGTTTTTATAAGCCATAAATAACTATCCCAAAACTAGGAATTAGTTCCCATTTCTTGTATAATAGAAGGTGTCTCAGGTGGAACTACATGTGAGTGAGTACCCACTACCTTAGGAGGATTATTTTCCCACCCTTTCTAGCACTATACCTCAGAACAACATGGAGGAATATATCTAAAATTGAAATGAATACAACATAGAACTCAATAAGGAATGAAAAGAATCTCTTACAATACATGTACATGCATAATCTGTCACTAGCCAAAGCATACAAACCCAAGTACTCTTGAACTACGGTGAATGTATTTTTCACCATTTAATTATTAATAACAATGTTTCATCATATGCATTTTTTATATATTTTATATTTGAAAATGAACATGAAGAGGTAATTGTAATACACATCCAATAAAATAAAAATCATTAAATTTAGAATATAACAGTTCAAAAGACAATATATATATATATATATCAAAATTTAAATATATAAATATTTTGGTGTATATATATATATATAATTCGTGTGTTATAATGTATTATGGTTTATATGTTACAATTGGTAGAACATTTAATTGTAACCCAAGGTTTAACTATAAATATCAAAATATAAAATTTAAATAGGTAGAAATACATATTAAAATACAGTGTGTATCCATGTAATTATTATATAATAGAAACTCATCTCATGTAACTAGTGGTATGGATCTAAAACACACTATATATTTTTTTAATTAATGTTTCCCGATCATGCTATATGGGACAAAAAAATTATGATCAAGTAGACAAATTAATAAATCCAAGGGTTTTATTCCATTAGGAAATGTTAGGAAAATATATATAAAAATAGTCATTGAAATAAGAGTATGCATCTTGAAATGAAAAAAGTATATAAAAATTGAATTGAATAATGCATGATAAATTAATTCCCATGTTCCTATAATGATATTAAAATTAATTCCTCAATTCCAAACCTAGCCATGGGTAAATAGAACATCCAAAATGACAGTAAAATAAAAAATTCATGTTTATCAGTCAATTTTGAATTTTTTAGATCTATAACATGAACAATAAAAATCTTCAAGTGACATCGTAAGAATATATTATTTCTCCCTATACATGGGTTAACAAATCCTAGTGAAAGAGTCATTACCAAATTCCAAAATGTGTTTATCTCATATGTGCCATAATAAATATTAAAGAACTGAATAGAAGGTTCTAATACATATTTGTGATGTCATAGATTCAGTTTACTCATAAGTAACAAAACATTATTGGCCACATGTCCACATTTGATCCTCCCTATATACTAATGGATACATACTAGGAGTTACAGTTTACAATGATATGTTGGGGAGACAACACCCTCATGATCAGATTGGAATGTGTTATTATAATAATTGAACACATATATAATTACATAATAAATAAAAACCATCGTATAATAATTCATAGAATTATATATAATATTAATATACATAACAATAAAAATCTATATTGTGTAAAAAATGTTGTCAATGTCATGATTCTATAAAAAAGGAACAATCATTCATGGAAACGATCACAAATATAGTAAAATATTATTAAAATATAATATGTCCTCATGGACTATCTCTAATAGAATCACATGATTGTGCTTGTTCCAATTCTCCCAAGATCGCATTCTGCTAATAAATTATGACTCCATGAATGGGGTTTTATCACTATTACCTACATACAAAAACAATATTTTTCTAGGAACCAGTCACTAACTATAACAGAGTTTCATATATACTCAATAAGTCACAACCAAAAATTTATATAAAAATAACTACCTATATATATATGTATAAGTGTGTTGGAATAAGAATACATTATAACATTTTTTTCATAAATAATGGTTATGTGGGGATAAGCTCATCATGGGATTATCGACTGATCATACATGCATTATTTTTTTTCCGAAGCATCTGAAAAGGGTATCCTATAAATGGAAAATGTATAATAAGAAAACAATTTATTATAAGTGGATGATTATATATATGATAACTAATGTGTATCCAAGGAATTCATGTAGTCATAATTGGAGGATATGATCCAAAGAAATACCATTTAATACACTACCTTAGAAATTCAATCCATATGTCAGTAACAAACCATGCATCGTATCTATAGAGTTTTAATTTCAATCCAATGGGATCAAACATGTAATTAATATAAATATGTAACACCACATAATGATAAAGGGTTAAATGAATAAATGATATGAATCATGTCAACAAGGTGAACCTTCCTTTTCGGGAGCCAACCTGATTAGAACTATATAGTTAAGCGTGCATGGCGTGGAGTAGTTATCTGGATGGGTGACCTTTTGGTAATATTCATAGGGTGTGTTTGGGTGGGGATAAAGAACACTGTAAAGAACATGTGTTGGCTTCTGGGGACTATCAATAGTCAGAAGACATGTTCGTGCATGTGGTTAGGCCCCATGTTGGGGACCATGTTTCTTCGTGGCCACTGGTGGTACCTAGTGGGCTAGGACCCGACGACCATTTTTATGTCATGGTGTGTGGGGTGTCACTGGGGTCCAATTTTTACATTTGGAATCGGAGCTGGTACCTAGCCTTAAGTGAGATGCACTGCTTGGGATGAGATGTATGGCCCACAATGAGGACGTTGTGCTCTAAATGTGCGTAGGGATGACTGCAACACCCTATAATGATATACAATAATTGAATAGATGATTTTACTCAGGTCAATAAGGTTCACCTTACTTTTTGGGAGCCTACCTGATTATAATTCCACTGTTAAGCATGATTTCCTAGATTGGATATCAGGATGTGTATCCTTTTGGGAAGTTTCTCAGGGTGTGTGTGTGTGTACAAAGCACACTGAAAAATAAATGTTTTGGCTTGTGGGAACTATCAATATTCATATGACCCGTTCAGGCATGTGGGTGGGTGCCATGGCGAGGACCACGTGTTTCAGGGAAACTGGTGGGACCATGTTGGCTAGGACCTGGCGACCATGTTAAAGGCAGGGTCTCTGTGCTGTCACAGGAGCCTAGTTGTAACAATTTAATGTAATGACCCAGGGTTTCAATGTATTGTTTAATAATATGGAATTGTTATGAGTATGCGACATTTTAATTCACGTGATTTTGAGGCATGGTGTGCCCTGAATGTATTTCTAAACTTTTTTAAAGTTACTTTCAGTAAACGTGTGTGCGACATTTTCTATCTTTGGAACCGGTGCTCTTATGAAAAATCCTAGGCCACCATTGAATCCACTGCTCTGGAATTTGACGGCCATGTTAATGGTTTGGTTTCTTTGCTGCCAGTGGGGACCATTTTTTACATTTTAATGTAATGACTTGGATTTTCCATGTAATTGTTTTTCAATTATATGGAATTATTACGAGTTTGTGAAATTTTGTGGCAAGTGATTCTGAAGCCTAGTCTACTCAGAAGGAATATCTTTTCTATTTTTATGGTACGTACTTTAAATGAATGATAGGTGTTTTCTAACTTTTGAACCGGTGCTTGGATTAAAAATATGAGGGAATCATTTAATCCGAATCTTCGAGATTATATTACGGGAGACTATCCATTGACCGTAGTAGTTCTGGAGAAAAAGTTATGTTTTGTGAGTTTTTAAATGAAACGAAATGAAATAATTTTATTATTTTCATTCATATCCTCCAACGGAAAAACATATTTTTGGACTAGCGATGTGTCATGACATTAAATGGCTTGACCATTCATTTCTATGTGATAGAAACATTGTAGAATTAGGAAAATTTCTAATTAATGATCCACCATTAATTCTCAATATCGTTACAAACCTTCCCCATCTCCTATTGATATGGGGTTTGGTGGGAGGTACTGGGAGAACATCACCAAACAACGAAGTGTGAAAGGAGTGTCGAGACACCAAATCCTAGGAGGAGGGAGCTGGTTTCAGCAATCGGTGATGAGTAACACTGAATCCCGGAAACGAAATAAGATGTGCAAGCGGCGTCTTTGGAAGCTTGTGGCAAGAACGAAAGCCACCAATCCACCTACATGCGTGGACCTTCTCTAATGGGTCTACGAGGTAGGGGTTTTGAATATTATTTATTTCATGTTATTTTATTGAAACCATAAATCCCCCCTTATGATTAAAAGCTATCTCGGAGGGCGCTGGTCTAAAAGACATGGCATGGACCCTATACTGATATGCTATCCCTTCGCTGATATGGAAGTGTGTTGGCGTGGAGGCACCAACCGAATATGAAGGAGGCGGCACACCGACATGACCTGTAAGAGGCGTCCATGGCACAAATCCATATATGTCGATGGAGCGGCTGACACTAGATGGAAGTAGAGGAGGTGTGGCCCGCCGTCGTGAGATACTGGTCATCAAAGGGTCCCAGCTATTCAGCCAAGGCGATTGGAAGAGGCAGCCGGAATGATGACTTACCAAGGAACCTGATGCAGTGAGACCTGTGTGACGCCGGCAGACAAGATTTCAGAGTTGAAGCTACAGAACAGTTAGAACCCATGCCTTTAGCGGGTTCCATGGTGACTGAGCAGCGCCCGCACCGTGTCGCTGGAATGCAAACCGAACAGTCTCCAGGCCGTTCTAGTGTTCGCGAGATTGGGGATAACAACCCCTGATCCAGTTAATTTGGACCCATAGTGGGATGCACTCTTCCTTGGACCAGATCGTGCACCACCAAGGGTCGGGCCGTGCCCCACCCTGGACCGCACATCACCCAACCTTGGCTTAGGCTGCGCTACCCCTTGGTTCGGGCCGAGCGAGCCCAGCGGGCTGCACCATCATGATCCTGGACGCGCGACTCCAAGGGTCCACCCTTTGTGGGCTTCCCTTTATCCCCCCACTATACTGGCTGGGTCAACCTTAAAAGATTCCCTTTGCAGGCCTCCCCCATTGTGGGCCTGGCTCAGACCACCATGGCCCATCCCAGAATATGTCGTCCCAACTATGTCGCATCGGACCTGGGCCTAGAAACAAATAAAGGGACATACCATGAGAACCAGGTGTCTGTTTGATGAACTGTCTCGGTGTTGGGACCTAGGGATCGAGATGGTCCTTTTGGTATACATCACTTTTATTTTGAATACAGTTGGAGTATAGATGGGTTGGATCGACTGCAAATCCAACAGGGTCCCCAGAACTAAAACCTTTATAACTCACAGACTATGCATCTGATTGATACACCATCTGTCGCGTTGGATCCCTGACGACAAAGACATACATTGGGTTTCTTCTCCATGGAGCATAGTGGTGGATGATGTTGGACATATATATCAATGAGAATATACTAATGTACTCAAGAACACCAGGTGCAAGTAATCCAGTGGCTGGGAGTGAGGAAAATGTTGGAGACATCTCATATGTAGGTTAGTATTGATTCATCATGTCTGGGTCAACACTGATCATGTGTGGGTCAGATCCTTTTTGGGATAGTGCTTAGTCATCACGTGTTGGCCAAAGCATAATGATCCTATGTGGGTTAGATACTGTGTTGGTGAGCACTCAACGATCCTATGTGGGTCAATGCATACCGATCCTGGGTTGGTCAGATCCTATGTGGGTCATTAAAAGGGTTAATTACTTATCGTTCTTGGGCAGATCTGATCATGTATGGATCATTGCGGGTGTTAGAACCTATGGATCATGTGTGGGTCAGACTCCATATGGTCAGAAGTAGTTCCTTTTGATATAATAAGATGATATAGCATCACAACTAATAATTTGTACTTCGATACTTCACTAATACGTGGTTTGATCTGAGATTCCATTTGAGTCGAGACTCCATTTGAGATGAGACTCCAATTTGATCTAAGACTCCATTTGAGCTGAGAATCCATTTGATCATAGATTCCATTGGATATGAGACTCAATTTGAGATGAGAATCGATATGATATGATATTCCATTTGAGTTGCAACTCCATTTGATTTGAGACTCCATTTGAGCTGAGACTCCATTTGAGATCAGACTCTTTTTGAGCATTGTCAATTGCATTGTGATTTGTGATTAAGATAATGTTTTTTGGTTTTCCATTGTGGAATTATGAGAGAAATTCGGGGGTCTTAGGGTACTTATTGGGTATTGTTATACTCACCCCATCATGGGATTCGCCCAAACCTTGTTGTGTCTTATCCAGATGAAGAAATGTTGGTATAAGTTTTGAGGGATCCATGAACTGGCAGTACAAGGAAGAGATGGGTGGAGGTGGATTGTTGTAGAGGCGATCAGTACATACCCTTTAGTTAGGATCCTCGATGGACGACCAAGGAGTTGTTTTCACTTTTTAGTTGTATTTGTACATTTTAGTTGGGCTTGTATTCTGAAACCCTTTACTTTCAGTACACTTTTTACTGGAACAATTTACATTACAGTTGCTTCGTGTTGCATTCAAGTCTATATTTTTGTACAGGATTAAAGGAAATGCCTTCCAGTTATAGGTATATACCTATCTGGTGCAATTATCCAGCCACAGTGATATGGAAGGTGGGATTTGGGTAGTCACGACACATGCCTCGGGGGACGGGTCATGACAAAGTGGTGTCAAAGGAGTTGGTTCTACAAAACAACTCGGACTCTTATATTTTCTATGTGGTAATAGAGTTACGTATATGTAGTTTGGTTTTCATTTCAGGGAGTCCAGTGTTGGTGCAAGGGCAGATATATCCATACACTAGGACCCTGAATTATGATATCCATCTCAGTACACGGAAACACAGATTGAATATGTTTTCGAAGTGTTTTTCTAGTGAATTATTTGAGTCTTCTCACCAAGTATAACTTGTTTACCCTGGCACAACTGCCTTCTTTCAGGATTCCACCACATAGATAGCCAACCATGATTCCAGAGAGAGTACGTGATGACGGCCCACCGAGCGATGAAGCCCTGATGTAGGGACCTCTTATGGCGTTAGAACATTTCTGTGGTGTACCATCATCACCAGTACCTGTTGGTAAGTTATTTCCACCAGCCTTGATAGCAAAGGATGCACATAGACTAAATAAGTTGCATGAGTTCCAATGGAAGTGGCCCCCATTGTTCCACGGTGAGATGGTCCTGCAGGCAGCTTGGGATTGGCTGGAGGCTGTGGTCAGAGTTTTTCTCTTGGTAGGGACACCAGATAACCTTGTGGTGATCCTAGGAGCCATTCATTTCTAGGAAGCAGTAGAGAGACGGTGGATATTGCTGCTCTAGATGCACTATGAGTTATTCCTCATCTGGGTGGACATCGAGTTCTTTTTCAATGAATAGTTCATCCCAACGACATTACGCTCAGCGCATATACATTGTTTTTTGCACATACAGCAGGAAAGCATGTCGGTGTCCATGTACTCGGTGAGGTTCATTGATCTCTCCTTCTACTTCACCAACATGGAACGCGACCATTTCATTAGGGATTAGACCTTTGAGTTGGGTCTCTGATGGGAGATTATAGCATCGATGGTATCCCTCTGCATTTCGACACAGGTCGAGGTTCTAGAGAGTGAACTTTTGGTTGAGAACTTCCTAGCTGACCAGGCACTGACAGCGAGACCCACCACCGGGCGACACGTAGCAGAGTCAACTTAGGCTGGTTGTAGGCAGATGACCCCCTGGTCTAAGCCAACCAGACCATTTGGTGGATGGCCCTGGGACGTAGTGTTGGAGGTGTGGGTCTTGCGAGGAAGAGGAGGTCAGATGAGGGACAAGTAGTGCTACATGTGCAGTGGGCAAGGCCACATGGCTCGTGATTTCTAGACCCACCATACGGATGACTGACTGACGATCGAGGGACCGCAGAGGCAGAGGCAACAGTTTGATCGACGATGTCCATGGGCAGCAAACAGTTGTGATAGGGGAGCTGGATGTGTAGTAGGCTGTGGGAGGCAATTTGAGGTTCTACTTCCACCACCACTAGGGGACCAACCCGACCATTGTGTGCAAGTGGACATGGAAGAGCTCAGACATAAGTAGCTGAGGATTACGACCACGGTGCTCTGGAGTTGATTAGACGTATAAAATTTTTATATTGCACACAATCTACAGATATTATATACATAGGTTCTAGTCACTCTATTATTTCCATGACCCTTGTTCGGAGCATAGAGATTTTGGTGGAGTATTTAGCTCGATCCTTACGGATATGGACTCCTATGGGAGATGATTCGACAATTACAAACTACTGTCATAATTTTGAGATTACTCTATGAGGTGAGAGCTTTGGTTGTGATCTCTTATTTGTTCCGTCGAGGAGTTATGAAATCATCATGGGTATGGACTGGTTAACCACAGAGCATGATCAAATTGACTTTATTATGTGCAATGTGTTGTGTGTCTATGCTTATGAGAGCAGGTTTTCTTCCACCAATGAGAATGGAACCTTTCCAGCACATGATGGACTTACCCAGAGGAGGGTGAAGAAGATTAAAATTCAGTAGGCTAGCCTTACCCCCAGAGCAGTAAATGTTGAGAGTCTGGGTTATCCTGTAGTGGTGGACTAGTATTCATTTTCCTTTTCTAATGATGTTCTAAGACTATCTCAATGCTGAGAGGTATAATTTTAAATAGAACTATACCCCACAATGACATTGTTATATACACCAGCAAATAGGATGGCTCCCACGGAGAACCATGAGTTACGGGTAAAGTCAGATGACTTGCAGAGAAAGGGGTTATTAAGGCCTAGTGTTTCTCCATGGGCAGCCCTGAATTTGTTCTCCAAGATGGAATATGGGTGTTCGAGACTCTGTATGGACAATTAGCGCCTAAACCAAGTAACCATTATGAAAACGTATCTTCTTGGTAGCATTGATGATATTTTCGATCATCTGATGTGATTTCACTGGTTATCTAATATAGAACTCTGATCATGCTATCATCAGCACCGAGTATTTTATTAGGATGTTCTGAAGACCACCTTTAGATATCGGTATGGCCACTATGAGTTCTTGGTTATACCGTTCGGAAAGGCCAATTCCCCAATAGTGTTCATGGGACTCATGAATAGGATATTTCATCCATATGTAGATCCTTTTGTGGTGGTGTTCATTAATGAAATCTTGGTATAATCAGCGACGGAAGAGTATCACACTTATCATCTCTAGATAGATCCAGATACACCCCGAGAGAACCCTCTTTATAGTAAGCTCTCTATGTGTCATTTCTGGATAAGAGAGGTCCACATTCTTGGACATGTTATCTCAGAGGCTGGAGTTGCAGTGGATCCAGAAATGATAGATGCTTTTCTTTCTTGTGAGCCACCAAGAAATGTGACCAAGGTGAGGAGTTTCATGAGGATTGCTGGGTACTACCAATGATTTGTTCCCAAAATTTCCATAGTTTCATCACCCTTTTCAGCATTTACAAAGAAGGTAAAACCTTCATATATACGGAGAGATTGTGGAAGATTTTCCAAGAGCTAAGCCAGAGACTGGAGAGTGCCGCTATATTGATGCTACCAGAGGAGGGTATTGGTTATGTAGTCTATGGCGACGAATCATGGAACAGACATGGATATTTCCAGATGTAGGAGTGAGTAGTGATCACATGTTGATCGTGAGAGTTGAGATAGCATGATAAAAAATACACTACCCATTACCTGGAGTTACCAGCAGCGGTCTTCCCCTTGACGGTGTGGCGCCATTACATGATGGGTGAAAACTTATTTTCTACTCTGATCACAAGAGTCTTAGGTATATTTTCCCTCAGAAGTACCTGAACTTGAGACATTGGTGATGGCTAGAGTTCCTCCTGGAGTATGCCTTTCAGATAGTCTATTCTCCATTGTAGGGGAATGTGGTAGCACATGCACTTAGCGGGAGGTCTGGTCTGCAGTTACTGAGTGAGGCGACAGGGAATATAGCTGCATTGGAGATATCCTTCATGAATAGGGATAGAGAATCATAACTTCAGTATAATACAGTACCCCCCCCACTTCATATGCGAGTCAAGGAGGCTAGCTTGGGGACCCTGACAGTGAGGCTCGACGTGCTCAGATATCCTCAGGACATGTACCAAAATTTATTTTCTAAAGGTGGGTAACACGTCATCCTCTTCATAGGATGTGCCATCGTACTGGTGGAACTGTGGGGGTTGGTGTTTAGGGAGTTTCATATGTCCCATATAGCGGTACATCCTGGTGTTGAGAAGATGTACCAGGACCTCTGGCGTCAGCACTAATGGCCAGGGATGACGATGTTTTTAGTAGAGTTTTTTTTAGTATTCCTCACTTGTATAAAAGTGAAGGTCGAACATCAGGTTCCAACAGGCTTAGCAGAACCACTAGAGGTTCCTATGTAGAAGTGGGATGGGATCTCCATGGAAATTATGACAGGGAATCCATATAAGTTCACGGGACAAGATACTATCTGGGGGATCATTGACTGAATCACCAAGTCGTCCCACTTTTTATCCATCCAAGAACAAGGATAAGTAGATGTAATGGGATGACTCTATGTAAAAGAGATTGTGAGACTTCATTGGGTGTCACAAATGATTATCACGGACCAAGATTAACGTTTTAATTTTTGATAGTGGAAGGAATTATAGGAGGTGTTTGGGGATCTGCTATGTTTGAGAACTTCCTTTCATCCCCATATGGATGGTTAGACTGAGCGGACCATTCAGACCCTGTAGGACATGATTCATGCACGCATCCTTGATTTTGGCTATAGTTTAGAGATTCACATTCCCTAGGTATATTTTTTATAAAAAAACATTTATCATTTAATTATTGGTATGACATCATTCAGGGCCTCGTACGGACAACATTGCTAATCACCTATATGATGGACAGACCTATGGGAGTCAACAATTATGGTTCCAGAGTTATTATGGGCTACCACTGAGAATGTTAAGATCATCCAGGAGTGGATGAAGAGTGTACATAGAAAATAGATGTCTTATGCTGAATGTAGATGGACACATTTGGAGTTCCATGAGGGGGACCACATATTCATCCATCTTTCTTCTTTTTCTGGGACTAAAGAAGTTTGGATGATGTGATAATTTATCAATGAGGTTAGTCAGACCTTTTCTAATACTTTAGAGGATTTTCTAGGTAGCTTTCCACTTGGATATTCCACAGCAGTTGGAGAGGGTGGATGATTTCATCCACATATCCCAGCAGAAGAGATACATGCCAGACCCATATCACGTCATCGACCATGGAGAGATAGTCATTGATGATGTGGAAGTTTTTCTGGAGGTTCTAGTTGAGATTGAGGATCATTTAGAGTGATTCCTTCATGAGCAGTCAGTACCTCTTGTGCACATACTCTGGCACCACGAGAACCTCAAGGAGATCACACGGGAGAGGGAGGCTCAGATTCATGCTCAGTACCCCCATTTGTATCCATAGTCTATGTTGTGGATTTCAGGGATGAAAATTCTTAAGTTGAGGTGTATGTAAAGACCTAGATTTTTCATTAATTTTTTTAATTATATGGAATTATTACGAGTCTATGAAATTTGATGACACGTGATTCTGAGGCCTGGTGTAGCAGGAATGTATTTCTGAACATTCTTTACGGTATGATCAGTAAACGCTTGAGCCGCATTTTTCTAACTTTTGAAATGGTTCTCAGATTTAAAATCAGAGGGCACTGTGGAATTCACAACACCATGATTCACTTTTGGGGGAATCTACGTTGATTTCAGTAGTTCTAGAAAAATAATTATATATCGGGGAATTTTTTAAGAAATGAAATGAAATAATTTTTTTTATATTATTACATTTATTCCAATGGACAAATGGAGTTTGGGACCAGTGATGTGTCAAGCCATCAAATGGATTTAACATTCATTTCTATGTAACCATAATGCTGGGGAATTAGGAAATATTTTTTATTAATGAGACACCATTATTCCCAATGTCATTATTTAACCTCCCCTCTCCTCTTTATATAGAGCTTGGGGGGAGGTATCGACACAACTTCACCACGAAACGATGTGATGGAGTGTCGAGACACCAAATCATTGGAGGATGGAGCCAGTTACAGCGATCGGTGATGAGAGACCCTGAAACCCCAATCCGAAGGACTATGTGAATGCATCGTCATTTTAATCATGTGCTGGGAACGAAGACAACTAATCCACCATCATGAGCAGAACTTCTTCAATAGGATTATGAGGTAGGTTTTTTTATTCTTCTTTATTTTAGGTGATTTTCATGAACCCTTACATCCTCCCTTTTGATTAGGAGCTAATTCGGAGGGTGCGGGTCTAACGAAAATGGCCCGAACTCTCTGCTAGTTTTCTATCATTGCACCTATGTGGAAGACATTTGTCTTGGAAAAACCAACCAGATTTGATAGATGTAGTGCACCAACGTGCTCCGTAAGAGGAGGTCGGGGCACAAAGTCACGGTGGTCGATAGAGCGGCCAACACCGGCCGACTGTGGAAGAGGTGAGGCACGCTGGCGCACACTAATAGTAATAAAAGGTCCCCAACTCATCAGTCGTGGTGAACATAGGTGGCAGATGGCATGATGGCCGGACGAGGAAGGGGAGGCAGTGCAACCAGCACGCCAGTGGTGGACAAGAAGCTGCTGTTGAAGCCACATTGAAGACAGAACTCGTGCCACCATAGGGATCCATGGAGACTGAACAACACCATGTGGGCACTGCCGCTATGCAAACCGAACAACCTTCGAGCTGTTCAAGAGTTCGATATATTGGGGGTCACCCCCCCCCCCGCACTGGTTATGGAAGACCCCACAGTGGGTCATGCTCCACCTCAGACTGGACTGTGCCCCAATTTATGTCAGGCTGAGCTCCACCTCAAACCGGACTGCTCCCCACCTCGGGTCGGGCCACACTCCACCATGGATAGGGTTGTGCCATTGTAGAATGGGATAAGCGAGCACAGTGGTCCACCATTTATAGAATATCCTATATGGGTCGGGCCGCCCTTGAGGGTCATCCCATTATGGGCTGGGCCGTCCCGCTTACTGGACGGGCCAGACCTCGGCCCAGCGGGCTGATCCCACCGTGGACCTGTGCAGACCTGGTCGGGTTGGGTCGATCCAACCAGGTGAAGCCGAACCCAAGACCAACCTAGCCTAGAATCACATAAATGGCAATACCTTGAGAACCGAGCATCCATTGGACGAACCATATATGATGTTGGGACCCTTGGATCGAGAAAGTATTTTTGGTATACTCCACATGAGTTTTGGAGACATTTGTAGTATAGAAAGGTGGGATTGAACCCATATCTAACCATGACACTAGACCTAAAATGCTTATAACTCACAGACTGAGCATCTGATTGATGCACCGTCTATCACACTGAACCATTACGACATGGCGGTCCTTTTGCGTACTCGTTCGTGGAGGATAGTGGTGGTAGAGGTACAACTGAAATCTATAGAGGAAGATACTATAGTACTTGAGCACACCATGTGTGAGGAATCCAGTGGATGGAAGTGAGTCAGAGGATAGAGACAAATAATATGGAGGTTAGTGCAGGGCTATCCTGTTTGGTTCAGCATCGATCCTCTCTGGGTCAGATCTTATGTCGGTCAATGTCAATGATCCTCTATGGGTCAGCACATACTGATCATGTGTGGGTTAGATCCAGTATGGGTCGTTGCGGGGGTTGGCTACCTATCAATCCTAGGTGGAACAGATCCTATGTGGGATGTTTTGTGGGTTAGTACCTATCAATATTATGGGGGTCAGACTCTGTATGGTATGTAGCAGTGCCTCCTGATAGAATAAGAAGATCTAGATGTGTGACTAATCATCTGTACTTTTATACTTCACTGAAACCTATTTTAAGTTGAGACTCCATTTGGTGTGAGACTCAATTTGACCCAAGACACCATTTGAGCTGAGAATCCATTTGAGCTAAGAATCCATTTTATCTGAGACTGAATTTGAGCTAAGATTCATTTGAGCTGAGACTCCATTTGACATGTGACTTTATGTTTATATAAGACTCCATTTGGGTTGAGACCCCTTTTTTATCTTTGTCTATTGGCTTTCGTTTTTTTGGTTGAGATCATGCTTTTTATTTTTCCTTTGTGTAATTATGAGAGGCCTCCGAGGGTCTTGGGGTCCCTACATTGTATTTTTATACTCACACCTACACGGGCTTCGCCCACTCCTTGTTTTGTCTTGGGAATATGACAAGCAGGTGGGTTGAGGTTTGAGGGTGCTAGGACTAGGAGGTACGTGGAGGAGACGAGAAGACATGGATTGTGGTAGAGGATAATTTTACCTACCCTTCAGGTAGGATCCTCGGTGGATGACCCATTATATGTTTTTTCTTTTCAAATATACTTGTTCCATTCAGTTGGACTTGTATTCTGACCCCCTTTACTTTATGTAATCGTTTTACTGCAACAATTTACTTCATAGTTCCTTCTTGTTTCATTCTAGTTTGGGTGTTTGTTCATGTTTAAGGGAAATTCATTCTCGTTATTGGGATATGCCTTTCCGGTTCTTGTCGCCTGCCCCAGGCCTATGGAAGGCGGGCATGGGGTAGTCACGACACGGGCCCTAGGGGATGGGTCATGAAAAAAAATTAAATATATTCCATGGAAGGCATCCACAGTCAATCCCATGATATCGATGAATAAATCCTTATGAGATAATTAAAGGACTCATGTGGCTATGGACATCCAGTAAAATCCTTGGAGTTAATCTAAGGAATTATAGTTTATAGATATGAAGTAGTTGAATTTTATGTACTTCACTGAGACAGTATCATACTAATAAGATAATGACTGAACTTAATTAAGGGTATATCCTTTGGATACATTTTTAAAGAATTAATGTGGAATCCTCTATGTTATGAATTAAGTTTCTTGGTATTCAATGTATGGATCATGTCTCACTACTCCATAAACAAGTAAAAAAACATTGTAGTAGTTGGAACATTTCACTTCATAATATAACCAATGTAATTGTAATAAACATGAATACTTATTATTTCAATACAAATTATACTTTTATATTTTAATTCAATAGTTAAATGGAAAATTTTAAGTACCATACCACAAAAACATTCAAATTTAATAACATCCATCTGAAACATACATTTCCTTAGAGAATTTAACATTTATCCCTATAAATAGTATAAATACTTGTATTATATAAAAAACAATCCAAAGGGTTTTTTATTAATATTTAAATTTTCATACAGGGATATTCAAAAAACACCCAAGGAAAGGATCACATTGAGATCATTGAAATTAAATGAAAGAAGGGGGAATTTGGGAACTTGGGAATCAAATTTTGATTCCAATTTAAGTATTATTAATTTGAGGTTTCTTAATTGTAGTTAATTTATGTGTTCATTGCAATGAAGACACTATAAAAAATGATACTTGTGGGAATCTTATAGACCGTCCAACAATTTGGTTATAAATGAACTGTCAATCAGTTCCATATTTAAATTTGAGGCATTAAAGACTAAAATAGATAAAAATAAAAAAACATATGAAAATATGGAATATTATAATTAATATAAATTATAGTTTAGGTTGATAGATAACCCATGAAAATATGGTAACATAATGATGCACATATATTTGGATAACAAACATGATATAAATTCTCTATATTGACGACTGATTGAAGGATAACTAGATGAACTTGGAGATGATATTAAGGATCTCTCAATTGTGGGTGGTTTTTTACATTTAGGGAAATGTAGGGGTTGGAGTTATAAAGGTTTAAGGGAAAAAAGTTAAATTTTATCTTTTTTAAAAGGTAACATTATTTGGTCATAATATTTTCCCAAAACAATCACCAATCATGCTAGCTCATTACAATTATAGAACTCACCATGGATGCTATGAGAACTGCTTTAGAAAACTCTTTGAGAACCATGTTTCACCCCCATTGAAACTCTATAGTTGACATCAATATTTTTATCAAGCCATAAATCCTCTTGTGAAAAATATAAACTAAACATATATCAGTTCCCATTTCCCCAAATTTCAAATATTTTGTCTTATAAATATACACAAATGCTCTTGGAACCACCATAAACTCATTATAAATTTACATAAGGATGAATAATAGATTAATAATTCTTATTTTTGGAATCCATAATGATGTTAAGACACAATAACTTATATTTTAAATCTTTAGTTGTATGGGGAATTTGATCTCCCCAATAATGGGGTCTCTCCTAAATATCTAGATCCTCTTATGTCTAAGAGTTCATTTCATGTACTTTTTTCAGGTTGTTTGTCCAAAAAATCCATAAATAATAAAATATTATAATTATAATGTATTATTTTCTATAGGATAAAGAAAATTTAGTACTAAAACTGTATGATTTAAGCCTTATATAATATAATGGGAGATAAATAATTGAATTTGAATTTTTTTATTTATTGGTTTTAAATATTAATCTATAGTGATGAATAAAATGATTCATTAATAAAGTCAAAATGGATTATTTTTTTGTATGGATAATGGAACTAGATGTCTATTCCAATATGATATATTGTTTTTGGAGGTATATGGAGGAGGTGAAAAGGTTTTTTGATGAGTTTTATTGGTTATGTAGGAGCGCCACAACCATTTTAGTGATGGTTGTAGTGTCGATCCTTGGGTTTCAACGTATGCCTAGATTATGTGGCATAGTATTTAAGATAAAAAATATGGGTAGATTATTAAAATTTTAGATACACAACCAATTTAAGAATCACTATAGTCTTAAGAGTGTATATGGAATAGAGTTGGATTTCATTCAAGAGTGGTGTGTAAATGTGGTGTTGGGTGTAGTGTTGAGGCCTAGGATTTCCCATGGCCTCCTCCATTTTTAATGGTTTATATGGAATGTATATATTTGAAAATCATGGAGTCCTGTTTGACTAGCCCGACTATAGCATGGACCAACCAACGACATCATAGACTAAATTCACTACAACATAGTGAGTGACAAATGTGTTGTGGTAGTATATTTTATATAACAACAATAATTGTTGAAATCCACATGAACACTTTACCATTTATTAACTTCTATAAATTCATTGGAATCACACATCCATTCATGTAATATCATTATTACCCCATTAAATGGAATTCAACCCTTGTCTTTGATGATCAATCAAGGATGTTTTAGGTGTCACTCGTCCTTATAATCGTCAATTTTCACTATATCTAATCCATGTTAGATATTTTTTTCTATGGGGAGCCTACTATTTTGATATTTATTGATATGGGAATAGTGTGGGAATTTTTTAGAGATTTTAAGGTGTTATTATTAATTTTAATATTTTTTGGTGGCCTTCCTGATGACCCAACACTATGAATAATAGCAGAAAAATCCACTCTATGAATGATATCATTTTTTTCTATCATACAATGTCCAACATGACATGTTATTCATTTTAAACTATTTTTGGGTGATATTTAACATCATTAATAATGATTAATAAACTTTTTAATATAAATATAATGGGTATGGGCTTTATCCACATTTTACCTACATTTATATTTTTCAAGTTCAATTTTATGAGATTAATGCCCCACACAATATAAATGACATTGGGAGATTTTTTATTAAATAGATGATTAGTCAAGGAAATAATTTCTGTTAATTTTTTATCACCTTCAATAAAATGAATAATTAATAGTACCCGATTAATAAATTTATTTTTATTGTATATTATAGGAATATGTAAGATTTCTATTGAATATTGAAATTCAATAGGATAGAATCAACATGATAAATACAAAAATTATTATATGAATATGTTATTTTGTAATATTTTTGATGTATTATTGTGATGTGGGAAGATTTTGTGACATCTATGAAAATAATATTGGTTTTTTGGGAGAATCATGTTTATAATGTTTTGAATGTTATGAAGAAGTGGTTGAGGTTGTGTGATGGTTGTAGTGTTGGAAAATGTTATGAGTAGGATGAGATTCATGTTTCTGTTGTCTTCTGTTATTCTAGTTTTCTTGGTATTAATTGATTTTTTTAAGATTAATTTAAATGGAATGTAATAGTTAGAATTTTAGGTTGAAATTATTAATTAATACATATTGATATGGGATGTGGGTAAATTCATTAATTTCAAAATGAATTGTCGACAAATAATAATTGATTGTGCGGTTGAAATTAAATTTGATGGAAAAGAGAAATCTAGAAAACAAATTATTGAAAAATTAAATGAAATAATGCTTTTGGGTTACTTCTTATTATGTGGTGTTGTTCATGAAGTGGTCATGTTGAAAGTAATGGTCTCGTGAGGTTGGGTGGTGGATTTTTGAGATGGTTGGTGCTCGTTTTATTGATCGATATGTGTGGCTTGTGTCTTGGTATTATATTCACACACACACACACATCCATCTTTTTTCTCGTGAATTATATATGGTCCCACCAATTGTGAGAACATTTTGTTGAATACCATTTTTTGTTAGAGTTGTATTCTTAACATAAATTGGTGGGTATGGATGGTATGATATCTATTAAATTAAATGGTCACATCCATATGAAATTAAAAAAACGGTGGTGATGGCTAATGCCAAAATTAAGGTATTGAGATGTGATTTCAAGTGATGGGATTGAAAAAATCAGTACAGATGTGATAAGATGATATCTGATTAGGTGGGCATTTTTTGGGGTTATTAATGGGTGGATAAAGGCATGAAAATGATGTCATTCATGTTCATGATAAGCATATATTACGTTCATGGATTTGATGTTGTTTCCCATTTTTCTTCACGTGAGATGTGATGAAACTATCAGTTTCACACAGGGAGTAATGAATGATGCGATTTATGTAAGAGATCAGAGTTATGGCACTTATGTTGTTGGGGTTTGAGAGTGAAAAATATAAATTGAATGACGTGTGAGGTAATATTGTTGATATTTATCATATTATTTAAAAATAATTTATTGTG
Source organism: Viscum album (assembly GCA_963277665.1). Classification (NCBI taxonomy): domain Eukaryota; kingdom Viridiplantae; phylum Streptophyta; class Magnoliopsida; order Santalales; family Viscaceae; genus Viscum; species Viscum album. The sequence goes on along the minus strand of OY728164.1, from coordinate 1,815,772,033 downwards.
ATATTTTATTTCATTACATTATTTAGGATCTGAGTTAATACATTACCTAATGAGGTGCGGTTTGTTATACAATTTTCTTATGGGTTTATTAGAATTAAATTTTTATATGTTTATGACAGACCACAAAATTATCTTAATAAGTTTACATTTTTTCTGACTTTATTTATATAAAATCTTGTTTTTAGGAATCCAAGAGGACATTGTGGACAATATTGGGCATTTCTAGCGTGGTATTTATAGTTGGTTAGGTTTCACTACCTTATTATTTTATTTAGGGTATTAAATTGGAGGCTTTTACCTTTATTTTTTATATTTATATATATATTGTGTGATGTTTTTGGTTTTCCTTTTTTGACTATTTCATGGAATTTGATTCCTTTTATTTATCATATATACAGATCATATTAATATATAGGTTAATGAATCCCATTTTTCTCATTTTATACCCTTGTTCTTAATCTCAATCATGGGGCCGACTAGGGTTAGGAATCAATGGTAATTGTATATCTTACATCATTACCAACCATGGTGGGGTATGTTTTGATGGAGGGTTCATGAAAAAAGTTATATAATATGTGATGGATATGTGATATGATTGAGAATATATTGAATCACTATGAGGTTTTCATGGGTTTATATGTCAATGAAATTAGGTTAACATGGTGTATGTCATAATCTAGTGAATACTAGTTAGGTCATATGTTTTTGGGGGGCCCATGATATTTCATAAAGAGTGTAATTATATAAAACCACCTATTATAGTTTTACTACATGAATTATATAGTCCTTATGGAGTTACATGATTCATTTTTAGATTACTTTCTAGTTTGACATGGGTGTTTTTATTTTAATGTAATTAAAATGAATTAAAAATAATTATAAAATTAAATTGTATTATAATTATTATGTCTCTTTTTATCTTTTAGAAATGGCTACAAGATATTTTAAACTAGTGGTATGTAAATTAGTGGTTTAAAATGATGATACTATTGATTTATGGATGTATGACACTTTTGGGGATGAAGATCAATGGTATAACGGATTTCACTATTTTTATTAGAATTAATTAGGTATATGTGAGGTATGTGTTTATATTATAGATATAGATAAATGGGTTGAGAAGATAAATATAAATTTCTATTTAAAAATGACCTTTACAATGTTTTGGTACATATTGGTAGTTATTTAGTTGTGGGAATTTGATCTTCAGTGGTGGTCAGTGATCCTAAGGCAGTGGAAGGTGGTATATGTTTCATGGGTTGATATTGATAATGATTTAGAATAATATTTTGTTTCATCAAACATTAATATAGTGAGGATTTCAAAGATAATATATATTTAGTTAGGGATTCTGTTTATGTGGTATCCTGGGTTCATGTTCACTAATCTGTAATGTTTGTTAATATACCATTTTTCATATGAGGCTTCTAATGAATTATGCCTTTAAGAGCATTTATGTCCTATGATATAGTATATAATTAATCATTTTTTTATCAATTAAATTTGGTGGTTCTTAAGAATTTATATGTCATCTTGTGGATGTACTCTTGAGGAGGATTATAATGATAGGAGAACCATCAGATCTACATTTGGAGAAACGTTTTCAGTGGAAGGTTTTTAGAGTCGAGGCTTCAATGTATTAGTAAATGGGGAGTTAACCATTAAGGCCTCCATTTTGAGTGTTTTGGGAGAGTTATTTAAATTATTTACCTTAAGGAATACTCTATTATGTTTTGGATATGTGGTTTCTGTTCATTTTCATAATCACATCCATATTGTTATTTGATCTAACTATATTTTAGGTAGATAATGTTTTCATCAAGCATGGGTGCACTTATGAGTTATACCATTTCACCAGAAGGGGTTGTATGATTATTCTTCATCGAGGGAAGATGTAACATGTATAGTTCATTCATTTTATTTCTATAATGTTCATTGACCTAAACCTATGTCCTTCCATGGTGGTGGTCATCATCTTTTGGGTATAGGATATGGATATTTCCAGTTTATTGCAGTGGATTTTGTAGTACAATAGGTTTCAGATATTGGTAGATGTATGATTATATTCATGAATAATTTTTTTTATTTGTTTCATCTGGTATCTTCACACCCCATTTATTCACTATCTCTAATCTATGATCAGGGACCAAATTTGGAGAGTATTCGGATTACCGTGATTTTTATATGATAGATGGAGGCCCAAACATATTGTTTGATGTGTGCTGGGATTTTAGATAGCTGATATGGACACATTAGTCATGTGTGGATATTTCCATTCTATATATATTATGTAATAATAATTCATTATTAGCAATGAATGGTTGAATTCACTTTATTTTGTAATTGAATTTATAAGGCCCCAGCCTTAAACCTTACTTAATCTTGAGTTATTACAAGATTACACATTGAGGATCTTTTCAGGTTTAGAGTTTTAGAGAATTAGATCATGAAACTTGCATTACATTCCACATTTAAACAAAGTGGATTACATAAAAGACAATATTCATTCTTCCCATCAACGAGAACATATTTAAAATAAAACATGGATTCTATCTTAACACATCCTTGACTCTATCGTCCTATCATGTACCTTTCCTCTTGACCTGAAAAACATTTCAGAAACTTGGGATGAGCATAAAAAGCTCAGTAAGGGACATAAAAATATGGAAAGGAAACATGAGTTCGTGTATACGTAAAGATGAAATCATAATTTACCCATAAAACATAGGCACTTTAACCTAACTCATCAAAACATGAATAAATCATAGAAATCATAAGACATAAAGGTAACTTGAGGCATTCATAACATTCTTACGTAGGGAGTAACCCTCTTGGTTACGTTTGGAATACCCATCACAGTATATTCCCTAAAATCTCTTCGGAGAAACCTTAACGTTTCACTCCTTCGCGTTACCCAATGCATTGGAGAGCTATAACGGGCTCACCCGCCCTTAGTTTATCACGGAACCACACGTTCTTCATAACAATGCCCAAGAACCATAACATACACGTATCACATAAAATATTCATAAAGGAAACAAAACATTTCCACATTTCAAACACAACATAACATTTTAGTATTTTGAAATAATGAATCCATATAAAAAGAAACCATTTCCAAAACCATTTAAAACATTTAATAAAGATATTTTTGAATCAAAGTGTCCCATACCACCTTGAAGCTTTTAAAATTTTAAACCATTAATATCCATATAAATAAATCCTAAAACCACTTTGAAAACATGGATATTAATAAGAACGAATAATTAAAACATTTAAAATGATATTTTGGTTAAAGGGGTTTTACCAAAATTAGAGACACTTGAATACAATAATTGAGGAATAACGTTTAGTCAGAACTTTATAATATCATGAGAATAAATGGATTCATGATATAATACTCCAAAGGACAGTATATACACCATATAAGAGTGAATTGGTGCATAACAACAATGAACCCTCAATAGAAATGTCAAATGTGATGAAATCCCTTATAAAGAAGGTATCCTTAAATTAAGGACAAATCAATCACAAAAATATGTGTGAAGAATATAAATACACCCAATATAAGTGGATATTAAGTGTAAAACAATAAAATGTCATTCACACATATTGAATGGATGACATATTCAATGACTACATGTCGAACCCAAAGAAATCGAAATTGGGTTAAGAAGTTCCCTTGACAGCCTAACGGCGTCACATCAAAATGAGTTGATGAGAGATAAAAAGAGTATCTCATCACTTGGACACAAAATTTACATCATTAAGGATACATGAGAACATATCCCAATGTAACAATATGTAAATTAAAAGACCCAATAAAAGAAGTCTTTTAAAAAGAGGGGGGTGAAAGGTTCCCTTACCGACTTGGGTATCTTTCAAAACATACACCCCATGAAAGAGGGACAATAGATCATTGATGTAAATACTCATAAACGAAAGTATTTTACACAAAGTGTAGAATAATGGGCAGTACATACACCACTCAATGAAATTTGTGGCAAAAGTAGCATAAATCTCACGAGAATAAAAGTGAGATGAAAAATCCCTTACGAAAATTCGGCAGCCTAACGACGCCACTCAAAACTTCCAAAATGGATTGATGAGAGAGAATAGGGTCTCTCATCACATGAACATAATAATTACAGTAGGATTAATATAAAAGAACATCCCAATCATAAGAAAGATGAGCTTAAAAGAAATGACATAAAAGAGTGTACTTAAAGAGAAAGAGAGTTGCAGGATCCCTTACCTCGGGTCCGACTTGACTCGATCGTTCTTTAACGTCCTGAATAATAAACTTGAGTTAATTTTTATTTGCTTAAGAACCTTTTCCAAGTTCATTATTCCTTTTATATCAATTATTGACATGTTGTGAACATTATGTAATCATTTAAGTTAATAATGTTCATTTTGTCGGTATTTGGTTCTTAAGTCGAAAGTGGACTTCTTACAATTACATGTTGTTCATGTGGCCAAATGTTTATTATATCCAGAATTGTATTCATGTTGTAGTTATAATATATGTCATATATATCCAGTACATTCATGCATTTATAACATTACATAATCATTTAGAGGTAAGAAATGAAATGCACCGTTCATGGAGACGGTAAGCCGTACGTACGCATGAACGCTACTTTCATTTCTATTCGTATTTTATAGAATGGAATAATAATGATATAAAGGTATATTATAATTCCAGTATAATATAATATTTAATATCATAGTTCCATCCTTTATATGTCCCACATATGGTATTTAACGAATCAAATCACTTTGAGGGGGCGGTAGTCCGCACTTCCTTAAATGAAGATATCGTGTTTACCCATAATGGGAACCATAAAGGTTTGACCAAAATGTAAAAAACAGAATCTTAAGGAAAACATAAACATACTATATATAATATATAAAAATAGTGACATCATAATGGCCACCTTTGAAGGTGTTAAATGAGTATTGAACAATCATCGTTTCGGGAGGCAGAATTTCACCATCCACGGAAACCGTATGTTCTTTAACCATTTGATGTAGTTGTGTGAGAGTGTAGCTCAAATAAATATTATAACAACATCCTAGTATATTGAAGATACTGTTGTTGTTACAAAATAAGTAAATAAAAAGAGATTAGGGGGTTGGAGAAGCAAAATAAAACAAAAGATCATGAGAGAAACAATTACCTTTAAAAGTGTAACTCTTTTTGATTTGAGCCTAAAGTCTTCCTTTGAAAGGATTCTGCCCAAGGTAAATCCTATAGGATGAGGAGAGGGATGTGGAGAGAGCAAATGGGCAGGGGTTGGCCGAGCCAAAGGCTTTTGAAGTGTGTGAAATAAGGTGGAGGTGGGGGCCTTTTATAAGAGGAGAGGAGGGGCACTTTTGGAAAGCAAAGAAATATTACTTTATTTGAAAATGCTTTTCGGTTTTAAAGGGTCCCACATTGGTATAATTCGTGGATAAGGTGATAAGGCATCGAAATCCACTCATCCAATTGGTTTTGTCCATGTGTATATTGTAGATTTTTCATTATCTTTCCATTTTAATTAAATTGTCAAATAATGATGTCATCGCTGCATCATTATTATGTCATAAATAATTTAATTTCTTTAATGTCTAAAAATTATAAAAAAAAATACTATGATATAGGAAATCTTTTTATCTTTCCAATGACTATTTATAATCAAAATTTGGACTTGTATAACCCCACTTAAAAATTGTTTTAGTAAAACATACTATGTTAGTGTCATTTTCACTTTAACATTAAATAAAAAGTATTTTATGTTATTTCCCAACAAAAGTGGATCCATGGGGTCCCCAAGTTAGGCCATGGCTTGTCTTGGTCGGCCATGACACAACCAATAGGGTTGTGACATGTGTCTAGGTCATTTCATATTTTTAAAGTATTATTTATACCTTAAACTACACTAATTATCACTAATCGCGATTAAAAACTTAATAAGTTACTATTCACCAAAAAAATTATTATAATCTCATTGAACCACATTTTACTTCTTAATGACAACCATGTATGTCGGATTTTCAAAATTCAATACACATTAGTGGTAAACTTTCATTTAACTGAAAAAATCAGTTTGCTTGATTATCACTTAGTGGTTTCACTATTCATCAAAAATTGAAGTTTTTCAGAAAATTACCAAAAATTCACCCTAAGCTATATTTGATATTCTGAATTCAAAAATGAAGTCCGTTTTACAAAATTCAAAACATATTAGTCACATTAATTAATTTAATAATTAATTTCCGCTGTCAGAGCAAATAGCGTGTTTTTATAAAACAATAAGTATCAAAAGATTGACACCAGTTTAAGTCCGATTTCAAAGTGAAATTAATTCCAACCACCACTATTGGATTTAATGGTAAAAATATTTTCTAATTTCACTTTAAAACCAATTCAAAAGATAATCTAATCATATAAATAAATTAGATTAAAAAGTGGTTTTGAATTAAAATACAACATTTTACACTATTCCTTAAAAAAATGAACTTTATCGGAAAGATACCAAAAATTTACACAAAGTAAATTTTGATGTCCCGATTCTTAATAAGAGTTTTATTTGGTCCAAAATAATGTTTAAGAGTGAACAAAACTATATTTAATGATGGTTCAACATCAAAAGGTGATAAGTGAACCTTTAGTGAAAACTAGGGCATATACGCCTAAAATTGAATTCTTTCCGTATTTTAAGCCTCTATTCTTTATTGGATAAATGTAAAAACAATTAAAAACATATGAAATCATATTTTAGTTATTTCTATCCATTCCCGCCAATACAACGGCTACATGTTAACTATCATTTAAAATAATATTATTTTATTATTAGAGTGCAACGTAAGATTCCCAAGAAACTCGTTGTTGCGTGTTGGGTACGCCATCGAGCATAGCGTCCCCTTTAAAGTCATTTAAATATTTTATTCACAAATATGGATAAATATGAAATGTCATATTCTTTATTTACCTGGGATGTTACATCCTTCCCCCCTTTTGGGAATTGCGTCCTCGCAATTTTAAAATTGCGCTTGGAAACATCCTTGAAAGTCCCACATCGGAACAAAAGTCGGTAAAACAAACACTTTAAAATAAAGAAAGATAAGTACAAAGGTCACTCGAGTTAACCCATACTAGGATTCCAAGTATGAAAATATGGACATGGAGGAGAAAACATAGGGTCACGTTCTTATGGAGAGTGATAGAAAACATGTTTAGGAGAAAGTTAACAATGAGAAAATCACAAACTTGTGATGGGTTAAACGGTATTCGATTCCCCAGTAGGAAAAGTTAATATACAACATTTTTGTTTTAAGTTACTTTTTATTGAGGAATTTATTCATAAGGAAACATAATCACTTATCATATTGACTTTCAACTTTTATTATATTCCTTTCACAAACTCATATTTTCTCCAAAAGACGAGTATTTAGGAAGATTTGTTCACATTAAGAGTACTATAATCAACTTCTAGAGAATCACCTAATCCACAAAAGAGAACTATGTACATCCTATGTCTTTAGGCTTAAACCAGAGCCAAAACCAAAAAGTTTAGTACAAGATCAGATAATCCAGAAAAGGATAACCCCTTATAAAAAGAAAATCTATTCTTAATCTCCAAAATTTGTCCAACAAAACCCAAAGTTCAACGAGGACCATCCGATAAACAATTTGTCCATAAAATTCTTCAAAGTAAACCTAATATAATATTGAAACCCAAATATTTGAAGGATTTAGTCACACAGTCTTCCATGTTAAATCGTAACATTTATCTCCAAACAACATTAGTTGCTCCTAAAGTCTAGTATTGAAAAGTAATTAACCTAATCACATATCCTCCATGATATGTTAATCATTTTTATAAATAACCCAAAATCAACTTACTCTTAATTCATAAAATCATATAACCAAAAATAATCAGTCAAACTAACCAGGGACTTCACGTAGTCCAGTGGTAGGCGATAAATACCAGTCGCACTTTGGTTGTGGGTTCGATTCCCGCAGCTTTGTCCGACGCGACAGGATGTCACACGGTCCGCGTGTTGTCCTTTTTCCAAAACTATATAATTCTCAAAACATTCCCCAAAATGAGATAAAATCTTCAAAAATATTCATAACATATTTTAACCTCAAGTTTATCTCATTCCTTTCCTTTTCCATCATATCATAGAGTAACCCATAATTACCTAAAAAGTAAGGATCATATAAACCCTAATGGTTACCTTAATAATTATTACCTGAATTTCCACATCGAGTTGGCCATCTCGTAAATGATGCATTAGAGAACTCACGAAGGTTGAAGTGATTGATCATGGATCCTTGATAGTTGGTTTAGAACAACTATGAGATTCCTCATTGAATCCCCTATCTCATCTAGTATCATAATCAGAGAACCACCACAGTTTCCTTCAAACCCATTGTCACTTTGGTGCCTGCTAGATCCATCCATTCACTAAAAACATAAATGTCAGTGTGAGTATATCAACAAAAACATCATGTACTAATGAGGAAGGTAGACTCTAAGATATACTTACTCATTCACATTATCTAAAATTAGGACTCTTTCTGAAATTCTAACCATTATGGTAATGTCACTTATGCTTAAAGAATACCCTAACCTCTAAAGTTATCTAAACCGACCTTTGATACCAACTATAAGGCCCCAGCCTTAAACCTTACTTAATCTTGAGTTATTACAAGATTACACATTGAGGATCTTTTCAGGTTTAGAGTTTTAGAGAATTAGATCATGAAACTTGCATTACATTCCACATTTAAACAAAGTGGATTACATAAAAGACAATATTCATTCTTCCCATCAACGAGAACATATTTAAAATAAAACATGGATTCTCTCTTAACACATCCTTGACTCTATCGTCCTATCATGTACCTTTCCTCTTGACCTGAAAAACATTTCAGAAACTTGGGATGAGCATAAAAAGCTCAGTAAGGGACATAAAAATATGGAAAGGAAACATGAGTTCGTGTATACGTAAAGATGAAATCATAATTTACCCATAAAACATAGGCACTTTAACCTAACTCATCAAAACATGAATAAATCATAGAAATCATAAGACATAAAGGTAACTTGAGGCATTCATAACATTCTTACGTAGGGAGTAACCCTCTTGGTTACGTTTGGAATACCCATCACAGTATATTCCCTAAAATCTCTTCGGAGAAACCTTAACGTTTCACTCCTTCGCGTTACCCAATGCATTGGAGAGCTATAACGGGCTCACCCGCCCTTAGTTTATCACGGAACCACCCGTTCTTCATAACAATGCCCAAGAACCATAACATACACGTATCACATAAAATATTCATAAAGGAAACAAAACATTTCCACATTTCAAACACAACATAACATTTTAGTATTTTGAAATAATGAATCCATATAAAAAGAAACCATTTCCAAAACCATTTAAAACATTTAATAAAGATATTTTTGAATCAAAGTGTCCCATACCACCTTGAAGCTTTTAAAATTTTAAACCATTAATATCCATATAAATAAATCCTTAAAACCACTTTGAAAACATGGATATTAATAAGAACGAATAATTAAAACATTTAAAATGATATTTTGGTTAAAGGGGTTTTACCAAAATTAGAGACACTTGAATACAATAATTGAGGAATAACGTTTAGTCAGAACTTTATAATATCATGAGAATAAATGGATTCATGATATAATACTCCAAAGGACAGTATATACACCATATAAGAGTGAATTGGTGCATAACAACAATGAACCCTCAATAGAAATGTCAAATGTGATGAAATCCCTTATAAAGAAGGTATCCTTAAATTAAGGACAAATCAATCTCAAAAATATGTGTGAAGAATATAAATACACCCAATATAAGTGGATATTAAGTGTAAAACAATAAAATGTCATTCACACATATTGAATGGATGACATATTCAATGACTACATGTCGAACCCAAAGAAATCGAAATTGGGTTAAGAAGTTCCCTTGACAGCCTAACGGCGTCACATCAAAATGAGTTGATGAGAGATAAAAAGAGTATCTCATCACTTGGACACAAAATTTACATCATTAAGGATACATGAGAACATATCCCAATGTAACAATATGTAAATTAAAAGACCCAATAAAAGAAGTCTTTTAAAAAGAGGGGGGTGAAAGGTTCCCTTACCGACTTGGGTATCTTTCAAAACATACACCCCATGAAAGAGGGACAATAGATCATTGATGTAAATACTCATAAACGAAAGTATTTTACACAAAGTGTAGAATAATGGGCAGTACATACACCACTCAATGAAATTTGTGGCAAAAGTAGCATAAATCTCACGAGAATAAAAGTGAGATGAAAAATCCCTTACGAAAATTCGGCAGCCTAACGACGCCACTCAAAACTTCCAAAATGGATTGATGAGAGAGAATAGGGTCTCTCATCACATGAACATAATAATTACAGTAGGATTAATATAAAAGAACATCCCAATCATAAGAAAGATGAGCTTAAAAGAAATGACATAAAAGAGTGTACTTAAACAGAAAGAGAGTTGCAGGATCCCTTACCTCGGGTCTGACTTGACTCGATCATTCTTTAACGTCCTGAATAATAAACTTGAGTTAATTTCTATTTGCTTAAGAACCTTTTCCAAGTTCATTATTCCTTTTATATCAATTATTGACATGTTGTGAACATTATGTAATCATTTAAGTTAATAATGTTCATTTTGTCGGTATTTGGTTCTTAAGTCGAAAGTGGACTTCTTACAATTACATGTTGTTCATGTGGCCAAATGTTTATTATATCCAGAATTGTATTCATGTTGTAGTTATAATATATGTCATATATATCCAGTACATTCATGCATTTATAACATTACATAATCATTTAGAGGTAAGAAATGAAATGCACCGTTCATGGAGACGGTAAGCCGTACGTACGCATGAACGCTACTTTCATTTCTATTCGTATTTTATAGAATGGAATAATAATGATATAAAGGTATATTATAATTCCAGTATAATATAATATTTAATATCATAGTTCCATCCTTTATATGTCCCACATATGGTATTTAACGAATCAAATCATTTTGAGGGGGCGGTAGTCCGCACTTCCTTAAATGAAGATATCGTGTTTACCCATAATGGGAACCATAAAGGTTTGACCAAAATGTAAAAAACAGAATCTTAAGGAAAACATAAACATACTATATATAATATATAAAAATAGTGACATCATAATGGCCACCTTTGAAGGTGTTAAATGAGTATTGAACAATCATCGTTTCGGGAGGCAGAATTTCACCATCCACGGAAACCGTATGTTCTTTAACCATTTGATGTAGTTGTGTGAGAGTGTAGCTCAAATAAATATTATAACAACATCCTAGTATATTGAAGATACTGTTGTTGTTACAAAATAAGTAAATAAAAAGAGATTAGGGGGTTGGAGAAGCAAAATAAAACAAAAGATCATGAGAGAAACAATTACCTTTAAAAGTGTAACTCTTTTTGATTTGAGCCTAAAGTCTTCCTTTGAAAGGATTCTGCCCAAGGTAAATCCTCTAGGATGAGGAGAGGGATGTGGAGAGAGCAAATGGGCAGGGGTTGGCCGAGCCAAAGGCTTTTGAAGTGTGTGAAATAAGGTGGAGGTGGGGGCCTTTTATAAGAGGAGAGGAGGGGCACTTTTGGAAAGCAAAGAAATATTACTTTATTTGAAAATGCTTTTCGGTTTTAAAGGGTCCCACATTGGTATAATTCGTGGATAAGGTGATAAGGCATCGAAATCCACTCATCCAATTGGTTTTGTCCATGTGTATATTGTAGATTTTTCATTATCTTTCCATTTTAATTAAATTGTCAAATAATGATGTCATCGCTGCATCATTATTATGTCATAAATAATTTAATTTCTTTAATGTCTAAAAATTATAAAAAAAAATACTATGATATAGGAAATATTTTTATCTTTCCAATGACTATTTATAATCAAAATTTGGACTTGTATAACCCCACTTAAAAATTGTTTTAGTAAAACATACTATGTTAGTGTCATTTTCACTTTAACATTAAATAAAAAGTATTTTATGTTATTTCCCAACAAAAGTGGATCCATGGGGTCCCCAAGTTAGGCCATGGCTTGTCTTGGTCGGCCATGACACAACCAATAGGGTTGTGACATGTGTCTAGGTCATTTCATATTTTTAAAGTATTATTTATACCTTAAACTACACTAATTATCACTAATCGCGATTAAAAACTTAATAAGTTACTATTCACCAAAAAAATTATTATAATCTCATTGAACCACATTTTACTTCTTAATGACAACCATGTATGTCGGATTTTCAAAATTCAATACACATTAGTGGTAAACTTTCATTTAACTGAAAAAATCAGTTTGCTTGATTATCACTTAGTGGTTTCACTATTCATCAAAAATTGAAGTTTTTCAGAAAATTACCAAAAATTCACCCTAAGCTATATTTGATATTCTGAATTCAAAAATGAAGTCCGTTTTACAAAATTCAAAACATATTAGTCACATTAATTAATTTAATAATTAATTTCCGCTGTCAGAGCAAATAGCGTGTTTTTATAAAACAATAAGTATCAAAAGATTGACACCAGTTTAAGTCCGATTTCAAAGTGAAATTAATTCCAACCACCACTATTGGATTTAATGGTAAAAATATTTTCTAATTTCACTTTAAAACCAATTCAAAAGATAATCTAATCATATAAATAAATTAGATTAAAAAGTGGTTTTGAATTAAAATACAACATTTTACACTATTCCTTAAAAAATGAACTTTATCGGAAAGATACCAAAAATTTACACAAAGTAAATTTTGATGTCCCGATTCTTAATAAGAGTTTTATTTGGTCCAAAAGAATGTTTAAGAGTGAACAAAACTATATTTAATGATGGTTCAACATCAAAAGGTGATAAGTGAACCTTTAGTGAAAACTAGGGCATATACGCCTAAAATTGAATTCTTTCCGTATTTTAAGCCTCTATTCTTTATTGGATAAATGTAAAAACAATTAAAAACATATGAAATCATATTTTAGTTATTTCTATCCATTCCCGCCAATACAACGGCTACATGTTAACTATCATTTAAAATAATATTATTTTATTATTAGAGTGCAACGTAAGATTCCCAAGAAACTCGTTGTTGCGTGTTGGGTACGCCATCGAGCATAGCGTCCCCTTTAAAGTCATTTAAATATTTTATTCACAAATATGGATAAATATGAAATGTCATATTCCTTATTTACCTGGGATGTTACATCCTTCCCCCCTTTTGGGAATTGCGTCCTCGCAATTTTAAAATTGCGCTTGGAAACATCCTTGAAAGTCCCACATCGGAACAAAAGTCGGTAAAACAAACACTTTAAAATAAAGAAAGATAAGTACAAAGGTCACTCGAGTTAACCCATACTAGGATTCCAAGTATGAAAATATGGACATGGAGGAGAAAACATAGGGTCACGTTCTTATGGAGAGTGATAGAAAACATGTTTAGGAGAAAGTTAACAATGAGAAAATCACAAACTTGTGATGGGTTAAACGGTATTCGATTCCCCAGTAGGAAAAGTTAATATACAACATTTTTGTTTTACGTTACTTTTTATTGAGGAATTTATTCATAAGGAAACATAATCACTTATCATATTGACTTTCAACTTTTATTATATTCCTTTCACAAACTCATATTTTCTCCAAAAGACGAGTATTTAGGAAGACTTGTTCACATTAAGAGTACTATAATCAACTTCTAGAGAATCACCTAATCCACAAAAGAGAACTATGTACATCCTATGTCTTTAGGCTTAAACCAGAGCCAAAACCAAAAAGTTTAGTACAAGATCAGATAATCCAGAAAAGGATAACCCCTTATAAAAAGAAAATCTATTCTTAATCTCCAAAATTTGTCCAACAAAACCCAAAGTTCAACGAGGACCATCCGATAAACAATTTGTCCATAAAATTCTTCAAAGTAAACCTAATATAATATTGAAACCCAAATATTTGAAGGATTTAGTCACACAGTCTTCCATGTTAAATCGTAACATTTATCTCCAAACAACATTAGTTGCTCCTAAAGTCTAGTATTGAAAAGTAATTAACCTAATCACATATCCTCCATGATATGTTAATCATTTTTATAAATAACCCAAAATCAACTTACTCTTAATTCATAAAATCATATAACCAAAAATAATCAGTCAAACTAACCAGGGACTTCACGTAGTCCAGTGGTAGGCGATAAATACCAGTCGCACTTTGGTTGTGGGTTCGATTCCCGCAGCTTTGTCCGACGCGACGGGATGTCACACGGTCTGCGTGTTGTCCTTTTTCCAAAACTATATAATTCTCAAAACATTCCCCAAAATGAGATAAAATCTTCAAAAATATTCATAACATATTTTAACCTCAAGTTTATCTCATTCCTTTCCTTTTCCATCATATCATAGAGTAACCCATAATTACCTAAAAAGTAAGGATCATATAAACCCTAATGGTTACCTTAATAATTATTACCTGAATTTCCACATCGAGTTGGCCATCTCGTAAATGATGCATTAGAGAACTCATGAAGGTTGAAGTGATTGATCATGGATCCTTGATAGTTGGTTTAGAACAACTATGAGATTCCTCATTGAATCCCCTATCTCATCTAGTATCATAATCAGAGAACCACCACAGTTTCCTTCAAACCCATTGTCACTTTGGTGCCTGCTAGATCCATCCATTCACTAAAAACATAAATGTCAGTGTGAGTATATCAACAAAAACATCATGTACTAATGAGGAAGGTAGACTCTAAGATATACTTACTCATTCACATTATCTAAAATTAGGACTCTTTCTGAAATTCTAACCATTATGGTAATGTCACTTATGCTTAAAGAATACCCTAACCTCTAAAGTTATCTAAACCGACCTTTGATACCAACTATAAGGCCCCAACCTTAAACATTACTTAATCTTGAGTTATTACAAGATTACACATTGAGGATCTTTTCAGGTTTAGAGTTTTAGAGAATTAGATCATGAAACTTGCATTACATTCCACATTTAAACAAAGTGGATTACATAAAAGACAATATTCATTCTTCCCATCAACGAGAACATATTTAAAATAAAACATGGATTCTCTCTTAACACATCCTTGACTCTTTCGTCCTATCATGTACCTTTCCTCTTGACCTGAAAAACATTTCAGAAACTTGGGATGAGCATAAAAAGCTCAGTAAGGGACATAAAAATATGGAAAGGAAACATGAGTTCGTGTATACGTAAAGATGAAATCATAATTTACCCATAAAACATAGGCACTTTAACCTAACTCATCAAAACATGAATAAATCATAGAAATCATAAGACATAAAGGTAACTTGAGGCATTCATAACATTCTTACGTAGGGAGTAACCCTCTTGGTTACGTTTGGAATACCCATCACAGTATATTCCCTAAAATCTCTTCGGAGAAACCTTAACGTTTCACTCCTTCGCGTTACCCAATGCATTGGAGAGCTATAACGGGCTCACCCGCCCTTAGTTTATCACGGAACCACCCGTTCTTCATAACAATGCCCAAGAACCATAACATACACGTATCACATAAAATATTCATAAAGGAAACAAAACATTTCCACATTTCAAACACAACATAACATTTTAGTATTTTGAAATAATGAATCCATATAAAAAGAAACCATTTCCAAAACCATTTAAAACATTTAATAAAGATATTTTTGAATCAAAGTGTCCCATACCACCTTGAAGCTTTTAAAATTTTAAACCATTAATATCCATATAAATAAATCCTTAAAACCACTTTGAAAACATGGATATTAATAAGAACGAATAATTAAAACATTTAAAATGATATTTTGGTTAAAGGGGTTTTACCAAAATTAGAGACACTTGAATACAATAATTGAGGAATAACGTTTAGTCAGAACTTTATAATATCATGAGAATAAATGGATTCATGATATAATACTCCAAAGGACAGTATATACACCATATAAGAGTGAATTGGTGCATAACAACAATGAACCCTCAATAGAAATGTCAAATGTGATGAAATCCCTTATAAAGAAGGTATCCTTAAATTAAGGACAAATCAATCTCAAAAATATGTGTGAAGAATATAAATACACCCAATATAAGTGGATATTAAGTGTAAAACAATAAAATGTCATTCACACATATTGAATGGATGACATATTCAATGACTACATGTCGAACCCAAAGAAATCGAAATTGGGTTAAGAAGTTCCCTTGACAGCCTAACGGCGTCACATCAAAATGAGTTGATGAGAGATAAAAAGAGTATCTCATCACTTGGACACAAAATTTACATCATTAAGGATACATGAGAACATATCCCAATGTAACAATATGTAAATTAAAAGACCCAATAAAAGAAGTCTTTTAAAAAGAGGGGGGTGAAAGGTTCCCTTACCGACTTGGGTATCTTTCAAAACATACACCCCATGAAAGAGGGACAATAGATCATTGATGTAAATACTCATAAACGAAAGTATTTTACACAAAGTGTAGAATAATGGGCAGTACATACACCACTCAATGAAATTTGTGGCAAAAGTAGCATAAATCTCACGAGAATAAAAGTGAGATGAAAAATCCCTTACGAAAATTCGGCAGCCTAACGACGCCACTCAAAACTTCCAAAATGGATTGATGAGAGAGAATAGGGTCTCTCATCACATGAACATAATAATTACAGTAGGATTAATATAAAAGAACATCCCAATCATAAGAAAGATGAGCTTAAAAGAAATGACATAAAAGAGTGTACTTAAAGAGAAAGAGAGTTGCAGGATCCCTTACCTCGGGTCCGACTTGACTCGATCGTTCTTTAACGTCCTGAATAATAAACTTGAGTTAATTTCTATTTGCTTAAGAACCTTTTCCAAGTTCATTATTCCTTTTATATCAATTATTGACATGTTGTGAACATTATGTAATCATTTAAGTTAATAATGTTCATTTTGTCGGTATTTGGTTCTTAAGTCGAAAGTGGACTTCTTACAATTACATGTTGTTCATGTGGCCAAATGTTTATTATATCCAGAATTGTATTCATGTTGTAGTTATAATATATGTCATATATATCCAGTACATTCATGCATTTATAACATTACATAATCATTTAGAGGTAAGAAATGAAATGCACCGTTCATGGAGACGGTAAGCCGTACGTACGCATGAACGCTACTTTCATTTCTATTCGTATTTTATAGAATGGAATAATAATGATATAAAGGTATATTATAATTCCAGTATAATATAATATTTAATATCATAGTTCCATCCTTTATATGTCCCACATATGGTATTTAACGAATCAAATCACTTTGAGGGGGCGGTAGTCCGCACTTCCTTAAATGAAGATATCGTGTTTACCCATAATGGGAACCATAAAGGTTTGACCAAAATGTAAAAAACAGAATCTTAAGGAAAACATAAACATACTATATATAATATATAAAAATAGTGACATCATAATGGCCACCTTTGAAGGTGTTAAATGAGTATTGAACAATCATCGTTTCGGGAGGCAGAATTTCACCATCCACGGAAACCGTATGTTCTTTAACCATTTGATGTAGTTGTGTGAGAGTGTAGCTCAAATAAATATTATAACAATATCCTAGTATATTGAAGATACTGTTGTTGTTACAAAATAAGTAAATAAAAAGAGATTAGGGGGTTGGAGAAGCAAAATAAAACAAAAGATCATGAGAGAAACAATTACCTTTAAAAGTGTAACTCTTTTTGATTTGAGCCTAAAGTCTTCCTTTGAAAGGATTCTGCCCAAGGTAAATCCTCTAGGATGAGGAGAGGGATGTGGAGAGAGCAAATGGGCAGGGGTTGGCCGAGCCAAAGGCTTTTTAAGTGTGTGAAATAAGGTGGAGGTGGGGGCCTTTTATAAGAGGAGAGGAGGGGCACTTTTGGAAAGCAAAGAAATATTACTTTATTTGAAAATGCTTTTCGGTTTTAAAGGGTCCCACATTGGTATAATTCGTGGATAAGGTGATAAGGCATCGAAATCCACTCATCCAATTGGTTTTGTCCATGTGTATATTGTAGATTTTTTATTATCTTTCCATTTTAATTAAATTGTCAAATAATGATGTCATCGCTGCATCATTATTATGTCATAAATAATTTAATTTCTTTAATGTCTAAAAATTATAAAAAAAAATACTATGATATAGGAAATATTTTTATCTTTCCAATGACTATTTATAATCAAAATTTGGACTTGTATAACCCCACTTAAAAATTGTTTTAGTAAAACATACTATGTTAGTGTCATTTTCACTTTAACATTAAATAAAAAGTATTTTATGTTATTTCCCAAAAAAAGTGGATCCATTGGGTCCCCAAGTTAGGCCATGGCTTGTCTTGGTCGGGCATGACACAACCAATAGGGTTGTGACATGTGTCTAGGTCATTTCATATTTTTAAAGTATTATTTATACCTTAAACTACACTAATTATCACTAATCGCGATTAAAAACTTAATAAGTTACTATTCACCAAAAAAATTATTATAATCTCATTGAACCACATTTTACTTCTTAATGACAACCATGTATGTCGGATTTTCAAAATTCAATACACATTAGTGGTAAACTTTCATTTAACTGAAAAAATCAGTTTGCTTGATTATCACTTAGTGGTTTCACTATTCATCAAAAATTGAAGTTTTTCAGAAAATTACCAAAAATTCACCCTAAGCTATATTTGATATTCTGAATTCAAAAATGAAGTCCGTTTTACAAAATTCAAAACATATTAGTCACATTAATTAATTTAATAATTAATTTCCGCTGTCAGAGCAAATAGCGTGTTTTTATAAAACAATAAGTATCAAAAGATTGACACCAGTTTAAGTCCGATTTCAAAGTGAAATTAATTCCAACCACCACTATTGGATTTAATGGTAAAAATATTTTCTAATTTCACTTTAAAACCAATTCAAAAGATAATCTAATCATATAAATAAATTAGATTAAAAAGTGGTTTTGAATTAAAATACAACATTTTACACTATTCCTTAAAAAAATGAACTTTATCGGAAAGATACCAAAAATTTACACAAAGTAAATTTTGATGTCCCGATTCTTAATAAGAGTTTTATTTGGTCCAAAAGAATGTTTAAGAGTGAACAAAACTATATTTAATGATGGTTCAACATCAAAAGGTGATAAGTGAACCTTTAGTGAAAACTAGGGCATATACGCCTAAAATTGAATTCTTTCCGTATTTTAAGCCTCTATTCTTTATTGGATAAATGTAAAAACAATTAAAAACATATGAAATCATATTTTAGTTATTTCTATCCATTCCCGCCAATACAACGGCTACATGTTAACTATCATTTAAAATAATATTATTTTATTATTAGAGTGCAACGTAAGATTCCCAAGAAACTCGTTGTTGCGTGTTGGGTACGCCATCGAGCATAGCGTCCCCTTTAAAGTCATTTAAATATTTTATTCACAAATATGGATAAATATGAAATGTCATATTCTTTATTTACCTTGGATGTTACAGAATTATCCTAGAGGTGGGTCGTATTCTTGTATTTTGATGGAGAACTATCGTTTTTTGTGGGAATGTAGAATTATTAAGTGGGTTGTAGATTATGTGGAGACCCTCATTCTTATAATGGATGTATATTCAATGTATCCAAATAACTATTATGGTAGGGGAGTCACATAAGGGTTCTAAGGAGTTTATTGATGTTTTTCATTAGCTGGGTGTAATTTTACCCCCTTGATGAGATGTTTAGTTCAGGGTAGACATTATAACCATCAGTTTCATTGATATTTATTTTTAATTATAAAATTATATCCTCTATATAATGGTAGATGAGAATTAAGAATAGAGATCTAATTTAGAATGTATTTAACCAAAAAAGTGTTCCAGTATAGGGTAATCTAGTGTTGTTAAATAAAAAGATGGATTTTATTCTAATGTTGAGGTCTAGATGTTGAATCAATTGATAATCAAGAATAATTTTAATATCATAATATTAGATCATATATTCAACAAGTTTAGGATGTTATTTGGTTTTCAAGGAATGATATACTGTATGGATTTCACTATTTGAGGGTTAAGGAGTATGATGTCCTAATGATTTCCTTAAAATGTATGTATCTACACAATGAGTTATTATTCATGCCATTTATTTTCACAAACACACAGTCTATGTTAATTGGTCTCATGAACACCATGTTCCATGAATTATTAGTCTGTTTCATAGTCATGTTGATTGATGACATCTTGATATACTTGAATTCATTAGAGTAGCATGACGACCATATTCGAGATGTATTTAAAATTAATTGACTCTAAATATCTATAAATATTATCAATTCTTGTGTTTTTAATATGAGTGGGACATTTCCTCATTAATGCGGTGTCCTAGGTGGGTGTGGTTATGGACTATTCAAATACCATTGAAGCTGATTCTAGGGAAGTACCCAAAAATTTTCAATATGTTTAGAGATTCATCTATCATTCATGCTATTATTGAAGATTTGTATCCAATTAAACATTTTTTTTCCATATTGATGGATTCGATAAGGAATGTCCAGGATTATATTTTTTTTGAATAGTCTCTATATACCATTTACTACCTAAGGGGGAAATTTAACAATGATATAGTGGTTAAACATCCAATTGATGAGGAGATTGTGGAGGTGTTATGTAAAAATTATTATTTTGGATAAGGATGTGGCTTTATATATTATAATCTAGTTATCACAAATGGACCTAGGAAGTTATATCCTCACAAGAATAACTATGGAACCCATGATCTAGATCTAGCATCAGATGTATTTTCATTAAATCCAATTCAAAAATTCTTTATTAGTGATTACTTAATTGTATTAATAGATAATAACATCTTGAGGTATATCATTTATAAACATGACAAGGATCATCAACAATATAGGTGGATGAGGTTTCTCTATGCCTGTAAATTTGTGAAATCCATCATTATTGGAATGTACAATGTCAAGGATGAAAATTTCAGAGAAGATAATCTATATGGAATGTGGTGTAGGAAAAAAAATTGATATGAATCATATTATTATATAATTTGTGGTAATTTTATTTAGTGAGTGTACCTTATTGGTTGTGATGTCCTATAATTAACATGTTAAGGTTTTGGTCATTTTATTGTATGATCACATAAGAGTTTGTATGATCTTATCACATGTGCATGATATACCTTGATAGGTTCTTAATTCGAATATATTTATGATCAACCTATGTATACCAAAACTATTTTAGGTTCCCAAGACCACTTCATGGATGATGATGTAAATTTCTCACTAGGGATTTAGATCTATTGGTTTACCATTACATTAGCATTTAAATTTTGGTATTTAATTAGAATAATTTATATATATATATATATCAAATAAATTTACACATTCATTATATGATGGTTTTGGTTATATTTTTATATTATGTCAGGTAGTTTATAATTGGGGAAGATTATATAATGAAATACCTCCAATTTTTTAGTTTTTTATACCGTTGTTTCTAGTTCCAAAACATAGGGAAAACATGAGGCAATATATTTAATAAAATTATTTATCATCCATCATTATTCCATAGAGGGTACCCTTTGAGTGTGGGTTTCTAGAAAGGTATGAATCTGATTTGCGTTAAAAAAATGAACAAAAATACATAATAAATATTACATTAAAAAGAAACCAAATTGATCATAGATAAAAATAATATATGGAATTAAATTATATTATTTTCTATTTAGGATACATATACAATGATGGAATTTATAATAATAGTTATATGGAGATAAAAATAGAATCTATATAAAATCAGGAAAAAAAATTTAATTTGGTGAAATTTGGAATGAATTTTCTGTTGAATAGAAACAAATTTATTTAAATTATCTGTATGTATAAGATTTCAGGCTAATGTAAATAGATTATCACTTTTAATAAAAGTACAAGGAGGAATGTGGAATGATGTAGAATAAAATGTGATAAATAAATATAAATATCTCAAGACCTTCGTTCCTTACTTAATTTCTAAATGTGACCCTATAAAGATTCATTATATTAGGTAATGATGTGATGTTAGTTGTTTGATAATTAAATGGGTGGGGTTTAAGAAACTATATAATCCCATATGATAACATTAAATATCGTTAATAGTGCTATAGAATAAAAATAATTTGTAATGAAAAATGAAAAATAATTTATAGCATTTATATGTTTATCAACTTG
The DNA here is from genome assembly GCA_963277665.1 of Viscum album. Classification (NCBI taxonomy): domain Eukaryota; kingdom Viridiplantae; phylum Streptophyta; class Magnoliopsida; order Santalales; family Viscaceae; genus Viscum; species Viscum album. The sequence continues at coordinate 1,815,749,710 of OY728164.1, read as the reverse complement.
TTTTCTATTTATTGTGATATGTTATTTTAAATACTATTAAAATTTTACTGTGTCCCTTATTCTGGATGACTTATTTTGCATTATTATCATTCATACGATCTCTATGATTATATATTGTATAGTATTACATAGGATGAAATAAAATTTATGAATATTTAGTTTAAATATAGAGTGAGATATTTAGATATATAAAAATATAGGAATAAATCGATATGTGAATGTGTATAACAGAAAGAATGTATCAAATAGAAGAATAATAGTTGGGGTTTCAACATCTAATTGATATTTCACATATGTTATGTCTTTCATATATCTTGGTAATTTATATGTAATGGAAGGAAAATACATATTTAATACCATTGTATCATCATGTTGATTCAATAGTATTCAAGGTACTTTTATTATAATTTTTCTATAATGATAAAAATATTCTTTTAAAAAATAAGAATTTAATATGTTTTATATTATAAGACACCTTATATTAGAAAATATATGAATCAGATAAAATGTGAAACTGATAGTTACATCAATTCAAATTATATATGGTTATTTTATTCTCAATTGTGTTAGGATGAGGTTGGAGATTTGACAAATTTTAGTCATGTTGTAGTTAATATCAAGATATATATTTTTAGGTTTTTAATGATAATATTGGATAATTATATAAAAAAAATATATAGTATTTAATATTGTAATGGAACCCCATTATAGTTTAATGTGAGAGTCTATGTTTTCTTGATAGTGTCCTCTCAACTGGGGTAATAGAGGCTTTGAAATTGAGTAATATCTTAACCCTATTTGGATGAAATTTTCTAGATTGTAGAATGGTTTTTAGGTGGTTTATTATTTCAAACTCTCTCCACAAATAGAATAGATTCAAAAAAATCATTCAATTCACTTATCTATATCTTTATCATCAAGATGTCTCCCAAGTCATTGGAGTAAGATATTTAGATATCAAGGATGACCAAAAATTCATAGACTGGCTAGTGGGGATCCATGATCATCATGATAAAGTGATGTATGGATGGAATATTCCATTATTTCACATGTTGTGGAGGCATGGTGGATTGGAATTGAATATGTTCGTTCAAGATACTCAAATATGTTCTTTCATACCAGAGATGTTTGTATCATTTTATTTTATTTATTGTTTCATTTTTCATGAGAATGGAATGTTTAAAACATAATATTTTATGGGATTTTAATTTCATCGATGGTGTGATTTTTTTCTAATCACTTCTCAAATATGATATATGGAACAAATAATTCTCAATAAAGAGGTGTTGTACATTGACACATTTAAAATTTTAATGCCGATTCAGTGTTACCCAAAATTGAAAATATTTGGATATAGAAGATTTAATTAATTGATATATGTTATTTGGGGACATGTTGTGTATTGTATTTTTCTATTGGTTTGGAATATGTGGAGTACAATACTATAGTGGAGTTTGATTAATATAATACTTATGGTTGTTCCTACTGGGGAGGAAGATATGGTGGTGTGGTAATGTGGTTTCATAGGATGTTTGTTGATATTTTTGGTTCATATATCTATGTATATTTGGTAATGGTGTTTCAATTTTAATTATATCCATGACCGGTATCCTAAGGGATGTTTTTTCATTCCTCAATTCCCATTTTTTATTTTCAAGAATGATTTGATTTCTTATGGTGAGAATAGCTTGAGATGGATCATATCATCAGACACAGGACATTGAATCTATTTCCATGTTATGTTTGGGATTTTAAAGAAACTAGAGGACATTACAATGATTTTCAGGTGTATAGGTGGAGAATGGGGGACACATCCATTTTTTGGAAAGGATGTGGCGTGAAACATTTGATCATTTCGTACTCTATTATTATATGGTGTTATATAATTTATTTAATTTATGGTTGGATAAGTGGGATTTTAGAGATAGGTACAATTTCAAAAAAGGAACGGTTTGGATTTGTGGATGAAACATAGATTTTGGTTTCTTACCTGAGTATATGGAATATAGTGGCCCATGGTAGAGTTTTCAGTGGTTTTTATTGTACATTCTTGGTTGGGATAGGGATAGGGGGATGTTGGATAACCTCTTCATGGTTGCGGGGTTTATATGACATATTAATCTGGAATGTATGATTGATTACACATAATTTAAATGATATATGGGATATAAATAACTATATTTCTTGGAAACATGTTTGACCATCCTAGTTTAATCTTGGTTCTCCTCATTAAATTATAGACATCAAACTCTATGGTGTAATTAATGGTTGTTTTTTTCTAGTGATTTATTTCCAATAAATATTATCAATTAACAAAGTATCAAGAAAACCCAATTTTTTAGTCATTTCTCTAGTTTAATGGGATACCCTTGTGCTTCTTAAGGATCATTTTCATCCCCTATTAATTTTTTTCCCATTTTTCATGGATTATCTGTCCATTTTAATTTAGGTGAGTTTCCTCTTTGTTATTATCTATTTTTTATAACTATAATTTCACAGTAATGGTTTCTATCAAGAGGAACCATGTTTTCTAATGTAATTATGATAATGGATTTCTATAGATGTTGTGTTTATGGTGATAAATGTTTTCTTCTTCACTGTGATGTTTATTTGTTTCCTTAATATTTAGAAAACAGAGTGTAGAAAATAAAAAATTCTTGTTTGAGGATAAGGATAACAGATTTATTGCCAATTGTATAATGATGAGGGGATAATGCTTATTTAGCCATAGGAAAAATGTTTTCATTAGTCCGAATAAGAATAAATAAATGGTTTAAATACAATTGGATGAGGGAGGGATTGAAAAAAACTTTTTACCACCATTGATATTATTTTATTTTTAATTGTATGGGAATGATGCCCCACCGAGACCCATGTTTATTTGAGTATTTTTGTGCTTTATTATATATGTTATGGAAGTATGTTCTCTGATTATTTTTAACACCTTAATTAAAATAGATAATTACATTTCTATATTAAACAATATTTTTCATATATGTATTAATTTTGTTTATTTTATAATTAATTTATAAAAAGGATTGTCAGGAAGTCAACCTGATTAAAGTGATAATTTATTCCCAAACCAATTATGTGATTCATTTGTTGTGTTTTGGTTGTATTTTGGGGATTTATATGTTATTTTCCATGGTTGAGTTATGGGGTAGTATATATGGAATGGTTGTGGTGATATAGCAGATGTGATGAGGAAGTTTTTTAGTTACATTATTGTGAAATTATAGAATGGTTAGGACATTTGTTATGGTATTTTTTTAATTTGTGTAGTGATGTGGTAGTATCCTAGTTTTTAATGGAATTAAATGTTAAGGATGAATTGAAATAAAATGTGATAATTTTTCTAATGGTTTGGAAGGACTAATATGTAAAATATGAATTAGGATGTGTTGTTAAAGGTGTCAATTTGAAATGAATGTGACAAAAAATTGAAGGGACCAAAAAATTGTGATTTGATGGAAATAGTAAATCAATAAAATGGTTTAAATTAATAATTATTTGAAAAAATTATTCTATATTGTGCTTAGTTGTGTGTTGTTGTGTATTTAGTGGTGGCAGTGAGTGTTGTAGGACTCTAAGTTGTGGAAATTTATGAAATGGTAGTAGGTTATGTTCTGACGACATAAAATAGGAATTTTTATTTGGCTATTAAACATATATATATATATATATATATATGCTATTTCCTTGTTATAGTTGTACACATCCCACCGATTTTGATCACTTCATCGGGAAAACTAGGTATTTTTTTGGTTCATTGTATCCCAATAACCCACTACTAAGTATAAATGGAGAACTAACAACTCTTTCTTGATCAATCTATTTGTTAATGTAAATATTATTGGGATGTGATGAATAGATGTTACAATTTCAATATTGAGATGTGTTTTGATGTCATATATCTTTTTCTTTGGGATAAATGTTACGAGATGAAATTTAATGAGATTAGAAATGATATTATGAGATGTGATGAGGTGGATCATTAATGAAGTCATGCATGTTTGGAGGCGTAATCTGTTTTATATCCATCATGCTCATGATAACCTACTAATATGGTGCATGGAAATACATTATCTATGGAAAATGTCATTGTTATAGGATGTATGATGTTTTTGTTAGAGAGAATAAAATCTATAGGGAAAGTGGTGTTTTGTAAACCATATCCATATGATTCATATTATGTTACTTTTCATGGTTTATTTATTTGATGAGTCTGCAGTAGTAGAAATATTATTTTACAATTGTCGAATTTAGGTTTTCTTTGTTCTATTGTATGATCACATATTCATTAGTATAATCTTATCACATGCACATGAGAGCCCTTTGATCCTTACAAATAATACATGTACGACCACTGTATCTGTATACAAAATATTTTAATGCATAAAAGATTACATCATAGACTATTATAAAAATTTCTCACTCTAGGATTAGAATTTTTGTTATGTCGTAGCCTTAACATTTACCTTTTGGGTATTTAATTTGATATATATATATATATATTCTATTTATACATGCATCATGGGATGGTGGAAAAAGCTCTTTGGTTCAGAAGAAAGTGTATTCTTCTCTAATGTAGAAGGTGGAAGGGACTCATTTGGGAGACACGGAGCTAGATGTAATGAATTATCATGTAGAATATGGTGATGCCCAAGAAGTATGGCCATAAGATTGTCAGAAAATAATGTTTCTTCTAGGAAAGATATTTCTTCTAGTGGATATGCGCATGAGTGTTCTACATGAGTTTTATAAATAAAATTTCACAGTACAACCCAGAGTTTCTACGATGTAACGTGGAATGAGAATGTAGTTTTTATGACCTAGGATGAATCACGTTGTGGAAGAGGATCTTCCATTGAGAATAATGTCTCTGGTGATTTTTTGCAACCATTGGATAATCACTGGGGTAAATAGGATGAAAACATAATGGATTTCGTCAAAGGTTTATCCATAACTCAAATAGATTGTGAGATTATCTCTGTGATAGTGTATCATTTAACAGAATCAACCAAATTCATATTGATCATGGAGTTTGGTGCTATAGATTATGTTCAAAAGAAGTACATTGGTGAAGCATTTTGGTTTCAGGGAATTTCATGGTTCATTGACTCAGATTGAGATACATGGTTTACCAGGGAAGTATTAAGGGGATTATAGCATCCTTTTGGAACTCATTTATTCTTTAGAGCTGCATTCCACCATCTTACAGATGGGAAGAGGGAATTAACAACCTAAATATTGTAGGATATGTTGAAAACATGCATCTTAGTATTTTTTAGTTCATAGGTACGACACCTACCCATGGTGGAGTTCTCTGATAATAATATATATCATTATTCTATTTGAAATACACTATTTTAGGGTTTTTATGGAAGGTAGTGTCATTCACTAATGTGTTAGACATAGGTTGGGCACTTAGCTATTCTTTGAACTAATCTGGTGCAAGGAATAACCGATAAGTATCATCTTGTTTGTGAGACTATGTTGTAACCTAAAACCAAAATAATCCTTATTCTAATCAAATGAGGTGGCCCTTAGAGTTAGATGAAGGGTACCATGTTTTCTTAAAGGGTTCTCATTGAAAAGGGAGGCGTTGGTTTGGTAGAGTGAGTAATATTTCTCCCAGGTTTGTTGGACCCTTTTGTTTGTTGGGGTGATATGGAATTGTGGAACATCGAGAGGATTTTCCACCATAGTTAGAGAGGATCCATGACATCTTTCACATATCTCAGCTTCGTCGCTATTTTCAAAATGATTCAAATGTGACAGATTGAGTATAGTTGAATTTTGAGGATGAAGTCACGTTTTTGGATCATCATGTTGTGATCGAGGATCATCATAAGAAGTTTTTGTGTGGGAAGACCCTAACATAGGTTAGGGTGTTTTGGTTGCATGGATAAAAGGATGAGAGTACTTGTAAATGAGATACATATATGTAATTTTAGTAATCAATGTTGTTTTATGTTTTTGTTTTCTTGTTTTATTTTTAAAATGATGTTTGATCCTTGTCATATATGAAATGATATTTCTCTTATTGGTTTATGTTGTCTATGGTATAATGTGTGATAATTTACAAACACACATAAAGTGGAGGACCAGATTTATAATCCTAAAAAAGTTATTGTGATGTGATTAAACCCTTACTGTAGAGTCAGTAAATTAAGAAGTGGATATCATGTAAACATGGAATACAAGATTCACTGATAAAAAACATGATTGCATGGATTGGGTGGTGTGTTTCTTGTTGTATATTGGGTTGAAATGTGGGTTAGATGTCATTATATGAGGTTTATAGAAGATATATAGGTGTCCACTCCCTCTTTCAAACATGATGGAGTGGTTTATCCTTGATCTTCGATGTGTCTAATAGTGTTTCACGTCTAACGGGAACCTTGATAGGTATCTCGAGGGGTTGTTGTTTAGACCCCTCCTCTATTTTCCATCAGAGTTTGTTTTGAATTATCAAGGGAGATAATAGTTGGAGACCTATCTAATAAATTTCCTAGACCCCTCTTGTCCACTACATTCAGAAAATATTGTGTATTACATGTTATGGGAGTCCATAGAGTGTAATATCAACACATTTCACAATTCCAAAGTTTCGATGTTTTCCAATGGGGTCCCACCATGGTGGTGGGTCCCCGGAGGTGGAACACTTATGATGGCTCTCTCTTAGTGGATATCGTATAGTAACTCAGTAGCGGTCGATCCCTGGTAGTTGATCATCCAGCGGTGCTTCACCATGAAATGGTTTGCTTCACGATGACTCACAGACAATGATAGGCAGTTCACACCAATGGTTGCTCATCCAGTAGTGCTCATACATTGATCAGTCATCCAACAATGTATTTTATAGTAGTCAATCTACCAATAGTTCTTCATATATTGGATTCCCTAATGGATGTTACTTATTAACAGTGACTTGTGAGTGATGCCATATCAAATAGTGCCTCACCTAACAATGGCACATGAATAGTGTCTCAATATTCTTCTATTATCTTCCTTTTGATGCCTTATTTTTCATTAAACCCCATTAATAGATTATTTAATGGTATTTGAGAGATATTTGAATCCCATAAGTCATATCCTAGTATTCTTATGAGTCGGTAGGGATTTTAATTGGTCAAAATAAGTTATCTTGACTGTATTTAACATTAATGAAAAATCAAAAATTGTATCTAAATCGTGAATGTATATTGATATTCCCAAATCCAATATACCATTTCCCCCATGTTCTTACTTTTTATTTTCTCTAGTATGGTATTACTTGAATCCTTCTTCCCGTATGAGTTGTGTGGTCGGGCTTTAGATTTTGTCTTCTGTTTCCCTGATTTTTTATATGTTGCTTGGGCACCCCTGCATTAGTTCCACCAGGTTGTTCCAATAAACAATTCTTTTAGGTATTTTTTAGTCATATTTATTCAATATGTGTCATTCAGGGTGGGTATATGTGTATTTCCCCTGAAAATACCGTTGAATTCAGATAAATAATTATAATTGAATTGTTTTAAGATAAATATGAGTGGCCTGGGAAAAGTGACATATTATCATGATATGTTTTATTTTTATTGATATTATGATTCATAAGGCATAACTACCAACTTTAATTTGTGGACATTTAGGGTTCTTGTGTTTGCAAAAAATTGTTATATGTGGAAAATTTTAACCACAAATATTTTCTTAATAAATTGATTTTATACAATCATACTATTATATAATAAATCCTTAAAAAACTAGTGGAAATTATATAAGGTATTTCATGTTAAATCCTAAAAGTGATTTCCATTGGTTAATGGGATGAGGTGGTTGTATGAATGGTTGTGACTAGGGGGTTTTGTTTCTATAGTGATATGGGTGTGAAATTATTGTGCAACAGGGCTATAAAACTTGTTGGGATGTGATATGTTTCTAGTTTTTTATGTGATTTGGGGTTTGTTTTTGTTGGAATGGTGGTCTGGGTAGGATGATTTTGAATAAATACCATTTTTATTAGTATGGGTACTACACCATTAATAACAAGAAAAAATCATCACCCCATACCAATAGGTCATGGTGACGTTACTTTAATGTGATGTGCATTAACATACCATGGATGTTTCTATGCTTAATAGTTTCTCAGGTAGTGGCAGAATGAACAAATAATTATTTATTGATGTTTGGAATTTCTTGGGTTGTTTTGGTTAATGAAAAGTAAAATATTAAATAAAGTTATTGGAAAATTGAAATATGATTAATGACGTAAAATGTGGTGTTGTACATTTATATAGAGCAATAAAAGATGATATTTTTGTGACATGGTTGTCTGTATGAGAACACATTTAATGGGATTGAGTGTTTGCTATTAATGATATATATTTGTATTTACTTATTTTTTCTATGCACACTACACCGTAGTTGATTAATATGTGCCTAACAACGCCATAGTCATGAGGGAGTGTGTCTTTCCAAACATCTATGTGTGAGGATGGATGGCTGGACACCTGATCTTCCATGATCCATCTTCTTGGTAATGAAGATCTATGTTTCTTTAGGTATGATGTAGTGAGATGTTGTAGACTATGTTTTTTTTGGTGAGGTGGTTTTTTTACGAGGTGTCTTCGAGGTGATTTTTGACATGGTGTCCCATGTTTCTTCGAGATGAGTTGTTATACGATTTCCATTGTATCTTTTGGATTACATGGAATGTGTTATGAGGCACAGTTGGGTATGAGAGGGATGGGGTTTGAGTCCCATGTGTGTATAGGTGAGATGTATTGTGAGTACCAATTATCTATGGGTGGGATGTGTTGTGAGGATAATGTCTGTGTATGCGAGATATGTTGTGAGGCCCGAGTTTGTGCGAGCGAGAAGTGTTGTGAGGCCCGAGTCTGTTTGGGTGGGATGTGATATAGAAGATTCGTAAGATGTGGGAGAGCTATGGAACTTTCTATTGGGGCCTGAGAGATGCTAATATTTGGGAAAGTGGTCCAGGGTACCCTATCATAAATGTTATTTTTATCATATTACATGGAATTCATTACTCGGTGAGTGTGCCTTGGCGATGTTGGAATTGGATAGTATACCAGTTTAGGTGCTATTTGGTTCTTCTATTTTCTCACAGGTGTATCAGTATTCCTATTTCACATTTGAAATGGGGATTGTTTTTTAAAATGGTGTATACATTTATTCTCACCCAACATATATAGAATACTATCAGTTTTAAAGGAGGATTTCTCAAACAGTGTTGGACCTTACTAGGTAGGAACATGATAGTTGTTGCATCGCTGCATAGAATTAATTTTCTATATTTGCGTTGGAGGTTTTCTATTTGTACCTGTTTTATTTTATGCACACAACCGGGATGGTTTGGAATTATTTATATCATGTCATGGAGTTTCTTTGTGGATGACCTATCATATCTCCCAATATAGTTTCTTCAAAATGGTAATGCCTCCCATATTGTGATAATTTTACACCATTAGTGCTATTCACCATCATGGGGCCTACTATTGGAGGGACTCAAGGGTTTTTATGTCCATTTGAAATTTTCTATCATATTAGTGGTATCATTGGATAGAGTTGTTCGTGTAAAGTAAAACAACATAATAAACTATAATAATTCATATAACAACACACACATATTTATATATATTACAGATAATATTTTATAACATTTTTATTAATAATTATACGTATCTTCATCATTATAGTTGTTAAAAACATCATTTTTCATATATATTTTGGAATCATAGTTTTGATCCATGAAAATTGAATATTTTTTAAACTATATATAGAATGAAACTATTTAAATAAATTTCAAAGATGTTATTTATATAAATATTTATCAACATTCCTATAAAGTGGTGATGGAAAATTAATTATGTCTCCACATGGATTCAGTAGTCTATATATAATCATGAAAACCATTTCAATTTTCTGATTGATGGAATGATAAATTTCTAAATAATAATTTATAATCAAAAATAATATTTATAACATAAATAATATAGATATAATTTAAATATATCTTATTACGTTGCCATGATTTTTGGTGTTGGAAAATTATTTGTATCATTACATGGATTTGATAGTACACACATATTAATGAGTGATACATTGATATCACATTGGGCTAAAATGTGTTCGTAAATGGTTGTTAAATAATAATAATAATATAAAAGTGAATTTGAAATAGATTATTCATAGTTTTTTATGGGAAAACATTTTTCATTATTTATAAGAAGAAAGAAATTTGGATAATATTAGTTATGATAGTTACCACTACTTTTCTTATTCTCCTTTGGCTTTCAACTAAATCAAGTTTGGATTTTTCGTAAGATTATACATATAGAATTGTATTGAAGGCATGGAATCTAGGAATAATTATGAGGTTTTATAGTCCATGATGTAATTCTAAAATTATTTGAATAATAGAGAATGATAGGTTTTGTTTCTATAATTGAGGGGAAGGATACCCATAGTGTTTATAAAATGTTATTAATTACATAAGGTAACATTTATTTAAATGATGTTGTAAATAGACATACATAAAAATTTACTATATGTGAATGGTGACATATATTCAAAAAAATAATATGTATATTTCTGTGTGTGGAAATTCTACACTTATCCCTTAGTTATAACCCCAATAAACAGATTTTATCTTTAAATTTCATTAAAAAATATTAACATTTTTACAATTATCTATGAAAAACATAATTAAAAACTATTAAATAATATTATTTTTAATTTTTTTAAATATAGAATCAAATTTCACATAATCCCTTTCTATATAGAATATAATTAAATACTATGTAAGCACAGAACTGGAAATAAATCCCATTTTAGATGGATTATAATGTAAAAAACAGTTTTTTCCATTAACATCTATGTTAAACGCAAAAATTTATTTTAATTTTTTTATTATATATAAAATCTATTAATTTAATTAATATGACTAATCAGTTACGATTAATTTAATTTATTCTGATGAAGACCCATTGTGATTATAGAATGATTATTACAAAAATAGGTTTTTACTCAAAAATATTAACTTATACCAAAATCATATACAATAAAGGTAACTATTTAATTAAATATTTAATTTCCATTTTAGTAGGCTTAGGATAATTTAATATTAAATTCATAATAAAAAAGAAATTTATCTGAAATGAAATGAAATGTTTTGTTACGATTTTTATTTTCACTATTCAATGAAAAATAAATATTTTTACAATAAAAAATTTTAAAAATCATCATATGATAATATACAGTTGATGAAATTAAAGGTCATCTTAATTTCCTCAATAAAATTTAATAAGTTGTGAAAATAATTGTAATTTTCACATGTTAAAATATTACAAAAGCAATTATTAATGAAACCATATTTTTGAAAATAAACTGAAGTTATGTAAAATTTATTACTTGATTATTACGAATTAAAATTGTTATTTTTTTCTTAAAAAAATTTAAATATTTTTTAGAATGTTGATATTTATATTAATAATAAAAAATATAACAAATTGGTTATAATGTATTACTCTATCAGAATTCATAGAGGCTATAGGTTTCATATAAGGAATGATTCAAAATAAATGATGTTTTATTTCAAATTATGTAAATATAAAATACTGTTGGGTAACACAAGTTCTGATTTCCAATGAAATTTAATTTACCAACTCTATGGTGTCCTATCACATCACCCATGGGATATCTTTTGTCCAAACACCTAATAGAACACCCTCTCATCTCCAAGACCAGTTTTCATGGGTTTTATGATTATCTTCATCTAAACAAAAACACTAATACTTTCAACTGATGGTTTTATAAGTCACTAACAACATATTCAACCATTTCATAGTTAAGCACTCAACAGAAATTCCCATCATTCATTTTTGATATCTATTGAAATATGTACTCATCTATAATATAATTTATTTTCACCATGACACCCATACATGGCTTCACATCCAAAAAATCGAAAACTATGTTTCCCTTTGGGATAAAGTCTCTTGGTGATATCAACCATCCTTTCTATTAAAAATAACATATACAAGAACAATGAGGCTCATGGAAATTATATCTATCTACCATATTGAAATAATGGGACTATGAAACCACCCAAACACACATAAGTATAATGTAATGAAAAACCATGAATAATCATTAATATGATATTGTATCATATCATCCATTTATCTTAAGCATTGAGTTAATATATCTCAACACCTAACTAAACTAGGTTTGATACTTTCCATGATCTTATATGCTTATCATGAAGAAGAAAACATTTTTAAATTATTAAATAAAATTATAATTAATTACTAAATTAAATTTCAAATACGTAATCACCTAATATTTCATTGTTAATAATCATCCTTAAATATTGAAACCAAACTACAACTGTTCAGTTTTTCAAGAAAACCTCTCACTACCATAATATAAATCCTCACAACCCTCACACAATTAAACTATGATATTGTTGAATATTCACTGAATCTTTTTTCCCTATCACATGAAAATTATTGGACTGTTATTTTATAAAACAAATGATTAAATTTTTTTTGATCAAAATTAAAAAATGAAGATGAAATAGAATAAAAACTATCAAAATTTTGAGAGTATGATAGGATGAATAAAAGAGTGTTGATATTGTTGAATGGTATCCACATTTTTTCATCTCATACCCACAACCATTATAAGAATAACATATAATTTTCAATATTTCCCTACTAATGTATTGACACATGCCTTAGATATTAAATGATTACGATAGTACTAGCGATAATCACTTCTACATCAGGGATGTAGAAATACCTCATCCATTTATTGTGAGGAACCTCACACCCCCTATACGAAACACCAAATAATTGTCCATTGATGAATGTCCTAATATTAATAGTGCTACACACTATCGTTTTTTATTTTCATCATGTCTTAATGGTTTTGATCTAACAGTAATCCATGAAAAAATAACCATACTAGGACATTTACCTCCTCCAAAATCATTTCCTAAGGATATATCAACCCTTAAATTATCGATCGATATCCAATTCTCATAAAAAATCCTAACATAGATCAAATATAAATTTTAAACCAAAATTTTACAACCATAAAATATTTGGTATATTAAAAACACAAAACTATGTATATATTTTCTCATCCATGATATGTTCATGGTGTCCTTCAACCAACCCTTTTGATAATCATTTCCTCAAAACTCCTCTGTTACTCAATGCATTATATTCATGAATCCGAAATTATCTTTTAGTCTGATATTCAATCCCCAATGGTACACATTCACCAGAATCTAACCCACCAAGTTCACATTTTCACTAATATTGAGAGGCCACCCAACATCTCCCCTTTATCCTATGATTTATAATAACCCATAATAATGACATCCAAAATTACATAGTGATCCCAAAATAAGGTATCAAATAAAAGAATATTGTTCAATACATTCGTTATCATCACAATAAAAACCACCAACTAAGAACAATATTCTATTGTTCCATTAACAAGACTATATATGTCTTCCTCTCACTACATTATAAAAAATTATTTAAATTTATAATCCCTCCTACAATGTAATTTTACCATAATCTCATATCCATGATTATGAGGAATCACAAAAATACCTAGACTAATCATTATTACATACCACCCTATATCATATAATGAGAAACCATATACCGACAGTATATTTAGATCACAAAACTCAATTGAATACCTCATATAGATCACTGAACATTCATATTTTCCATATTCATGTTCCCCGAAACAAATTTACTTATATAATTTCAAATTACATTATATAGAAGTAACATAATTTAGATATATTTCAAATAAAATCAATCATCAAACATTGTATAAATATAAAAAATCAGTATTTTCCAATTATCTAGATTGCAATCAAAACATCCAAAACAATGGAATTAAAAAACCATTTTGATCATCTAATTATCATTCTCAATATTTCAATAAACTCTTCACCATGAGTTTTTTTAACATTATATAGATAATATTCTCTAAAAACCATAGAATCAGTATTTTAGACTACCAAACTAAGAAAACAAATCTATATATCCAATGATCCGTACATCACAAAACATAAGGACTGTGATTGGATATCCAATTCATAAAATAAGACAATTGTATTTATTCCTTTCAAAATTACTAAAATACCTATCATAGTAGACAATAACCTTCAATGATTTCGAAATTAGTGTATTGTGTAACAAATTACCACCTCATCAAACAAGAAATTAAATTATTCAAATGAGAATTTCAATAACCCCCCATATCTCATACAAGAGAAATATAATTCAATGATTGAATAAATATAAGAGAATCATGTGTAACAGGTGCACCTATGTATTCTCAAAATGTGGTTTTCCCATAAATACCTTTAAATGGACGAACCCCTATTTATGGATAGTGACATATTTATAACCCTCCATCAACTATAATCATATGATGATATCAACCAAACCCAATGGATGTACCCACTAATAGAAATAAAAACTATACCTAAATCATGTCCCCATGAGTCACATCTCTTCAAACCTAGACAGATGTGCCTAATCTATCAATCATGCATCTTTTCCTGGTCTACCTTGTCTAATAAAAACAATTTAAAATGGTGTTCTTTCCAATTGGACCATAGAATCAAAATGCTTTAACCAAAAAACCCATTATGATCCTCCATCAAGGATTCATTCTAAAATAAATAGCACCAAACAGTAATCTAACTATAATTCTAAAAGTAAATCAAATATTTACAAGAGCATACACTCAATTTGTCCTACCATATAACCTATCCTCAATAAAATTTCCACCTCATGTTTTACAAAACTACATCCAATGGATTCCCAATTTTTTTTCTGTAACCCTCTCAATGTTATCTGCATTCTGTAGGAAACTAATTCCCATCTATGTATCATCTTTCAGTTATTACATTCTTATACTTCCCAATAGGTGTTAAATATATATTACTTGCATAAGGGTACAATATAATCATAACTGGAGAATATCGTGCACCATGATCCTTACAATATTCCATTGGAATGATACCCATGAGTGGAAATAATGGCCTATATTATCCATACTCAAACAAAATGTTGTATTGGTAAACATTATATGTATATTTGAAATTACAGAAAATTTTGTTTATATCATATATCCATCAATATAAAACATATTACAACTAACTCCATTATCACATGAATGACTCATGTGTGATGGAATCTTGAAGTTGTCCCGATAAAGAAAAATAAAAATAAAAATATCATATAAGAAATAATATTTTTATAAAAATATAATTAATTATTTGGAAAACCATGAACATCATTTTCAGTGCACATCAAAGTATAAAAACCCATGGAAATTAGGGTCACAAATCACTGATCTAAGGTACATTAGAATTCCTTTCATGTCCCTACTCTCATTATACAATACCAATAATAGAAAGGAGATTAAAATATTTCAATTGATTACAAATGTAATAATAGGACCCATTCCAAATGGGCCAGTAGGGCTGATAAAAGTGCAAGCTGTAACTACCACAAGGCCGCCTCAATAGTCAGGGGAAAGGAGAAATGTGGTGGATGGCCAAATTAAAATGTGAGGAAATTTCTTATTGTACCTTTATGTACACACCGAAGAATATATATAATGAAGTGTTGAGGAATAAATTAATAAATAATGATATGCATAGTAAAAACAAAGAATGTAGTAACATGATGGATTAAAAAAAGGATATAACAACAAAATCTAGAATATAAAGGTACGAATTATCACAAAACTAGATAAAATTCCTCAAAGTGAAAATATATTGAAAGGTAAATACTTATAGATCCCGCACAAAATCTAAATTCCTTGACCACTATACACTGTCAAACACTCTTACATATTCCTATCTAATTTTAAAATTACTGTAAACATGTTTGTCATCTACATAGGAAAATACATGATTAGGTGAAGACCATTTTGGGGTGAGTAGATAAATACACAACATGACCCCATAAATACTAAATAAGGATAAATAGAATACATACTATAATAATTCAAATCATCATAATAAAGGTTTTTCAATCATTATATGAGACAACAACCATAATGAAAACCCAATATATTATCATCAAGAAGCCCAAAATATATATATAGTGGGTCTCTATATCAACATACAATGGTAATAAATAGTAATATTCTTATAGCTCTAGAAAGGGACTATCTATGATGGACAACATTTAACATGTATTTCTGAAAAAGTAATTGGTTGAATCCATTTCTCTCCACATTACCAGATATTTGAGGGAATATAATTTATAGGTAGAGAAACCATAATCTAATATAATTAGTGGGTTATAATTAACAAAATTGGAACTATTCCCAATCAAAACATAAGGGTTCCACTTTGATGATAGAGCATAGTTTCCTTGTCCCATTAGGAGGGTTCCACTATATGGATAGAGGACCCATGACCTGATAAATTATGAGTGTTCTACCATATGGATAGAGGAACAATGACCTGATATAGGAAGATGGGTCCACTATATGGATTGAAAATATATTACCTTCCCAGTATTGGGGGATCTACACTATGAATTGGAAACCCTATCCTAATTCACAAGTAGGGTTACACTCAGTGGATAAATGACTCATGCTCTAATACAATATGAGGGTGACACTACTTTGTATGGAGGACCCCTTCACTGATACTGCATGAGGGTTCCCCTTAATGGATATGGGACCCATTAAATGTCCCCATATGTGGGTTCCACTATATATATATATATATTAACAATTCCTTGATACAGTTGGAGAGTTCCACCCTATGGATAGAAGACATTTTTCTATAAAAAAACTCGAGGTTTGTATCCTTTGGATAGAGGATCTATGCCCTATCCGGACATTAGGGTTCCAATATTTGTATAGAGGACCCATGAATTTTTATATCATTGGTGTTTCTCTCTATGTATTGTTATCCTATGACCTATCACACTGTTAGGGATCCACTCTTTGGTTAGTGGTCTCATATCCTAAACACAACATGAGGGTCCCACTCTATATGTTATTGACCCATGCGCTGGTCCATTACTTTGAATGACACTCTAATGATCCTCCACAATCATTTTCATCGTATATCATATCATAAAGAATTTTCATTCTTTTAAAATCTCATATCATATCTCAAAATCCACTTTTAAGGCCACTAGAATACTCCTCATAGAAAAAACTCATGATACGGTAATCGTGGGGAAAAATAAATGACAATAAGGAAACTATAAATGATGTATAAATTTCAAATGATCTACATATAATGTATTGGATTATTCATGTCATGTTTCATCATTCAAATTCTATGGTGTGTCCTCACAAGCATGTTGAAGTCATTCCATGTAGTTCTAAAAATATTGTTAGGGTACAACCAAATATGTATCATCCAAAATCCTAATTAATTCATGATGCTTGGTGACAGTCAAAGGGAAAAAATATGAAACCACCTTCATTCAATAAAAAATTAATTGAATGGTTAAACATGCCACACCAATTTTATTCATTGAAAAAAATAGTCAAATATGCGATTTCCATTATCAAATCTGACACCCTATTAAAAGGTATTTAATCACATTACTCTCGAACATCATTTCGTTGGACAGATCCTTGATACTAAATTAAATTCAGGATATTTTTTCTAAAATTAATTCCTCAATAATAGGTTGTAATTTCAGATATGGATTGTAATTTTAATATCATATAGAAAAAATACATCAAGTAACATATTTTATAATAATAATAATAGTAATAATAATGATGTTATTATTACTTTATTGTGAACTTTATAACATCACGGTTCTGAGTGCTGCCCAAAAGTGCACCGTACTCTGTTAGTCTGATGACCTCAAGCGCATTTCCCTGAATTCCATAGGATTTCATCTAGAAGCATGATCCTTGGGTGAGATTGTGGGGAAACTATTCTCTCATGGCTAGAGTAACACAGTGGAAACAAACATAAAATAGTAGGGGAAGTAGTAATACCATAAAATAGAAGTAAACATCAGAAGAATAGTAGAAAATGATCAACTAGAAAACATATGTAAATGATGAATGTCCCATATATATAGGAAATTATCTAGACAAGTAAAAATTCTATAAATAATGTACTCAACCAAAGTACAAATTTAAACATGTACTATCATACAACATCAAAAGCCTCATATTGGTCTAATTCTCTTTAACCCTAGAGAAATCAAGTACCTGATGATGAAGGGTTAATGAACATATCAATACCTACCGCCATATAATCTGCTTCAGTGCAAACGTATGACCCTAAAAGGGTGTAAGACGAATCCCAGTTGGAAACCACAGAACTATGTGTTCCAAAATTTTAGTTAATATTTATGGTAAGAAATATGCAAAATGAACGAATAAAAAAGGAAGTATTCAGAAGTAAGTAACCCTAGAGTTTATAATCAAATTCATTTAATATTATTAATCCTTGAAACCATTGAATAATGAAAAAATGGGATCAATCCTGGGCATTTTATCCCCTGTATAATAAAAAAATAGAGGTATTATAAGACCGTCTAATAATAATGTAATATTAAGCCAAAGATTGTAATTTATTTGGAATATCAGTCAAAATGAATTGATCGCAAGCAACCCTATGGGGTTGTTATCAAAATCTATCACCTCTGGTTCAACATATCAGCAAATCAAATAAATATAACAACCCTCTGGGAAATATCACATTGTATAACCTCTTTGGTCTCACAAAAAACAAAGACTCTATGGGAAAGCACTCACCGTCAGTTCCCCATATGTTCATTTAAGGATAAACAACAGACACTCTAAGGAAGCAGTCAATTAAAATTCCACCTATGGTATTATAAAGGAATACTAGAGAAACTTTGGGGAGCACTCACCATCAATCCCCCTAAGGGTCTAACAATGTAAATGTTACATACCCTTTATAGAAGCCCTCAACATAAATTACCCATATAGTCTAACTAAAAAAGGTTCTCACAGCCCTGTGTAATTCAATCATGAAAAAATAATATCAAGAATCCCAATGTAATCCCAATGAAAAAAAGGATAAGAATTTACAATTTATAATACAAGAATTTAACAAGAAGCAATATGAAATCAAATCCAACCTATTAAGAAAGGCAAGGAAACAACATCTACCTCATTGAAAACCTAGACCAAACGACAATAAACATTCAAATAAAGAAAACCTCCCATAGTCTATTCCCTAAACATTTAATTTAGAATAATATATCAATGAAATCCCATAATACATCAATAAATCTAATTCATGTTATAATATGGTTTAAATTCCATAGCCTGAAGAACCAGAATCATTTGCAATCCGCACTTAGGAACATAAAAATCAAAGACATACTCAATATGGAAACAAACCACATAACTTTAAATTTTACAAAGAACAATCTTGAACATTGTCCATTATATCATATTATAATGTCATAGATCTACAAAAGGTCAAAAACATTCAACCTTGAATAACTTGATAAAGAGGAGTAATCAGAGAAAGAGTTTCAAGAAGGATTATTAACTCATAGAGGATATTCCAACGCACTCATCAGAGATAGGATATGACCATAGAAGGAGAAATTGTAGCTCATACATTGATCATTTCTCCTTGTTTCTCCTCGATTAATGAAGGCCATAAAAATATGAATTTGTAGAGTAGAAGGGACCCCGGTCTCATTAATCGAAAAAAATAAAAGTAAAGAGAGTATTTATTAAATATACATGTCATTTACTCTTATAAATTGGACCATGCATTATCTGGTGCACAAGGCCGTGTACTTGGACCTTACACATCCAATTCATGGATACCCATGGCAACCGGGTTCACGGCATGTACTCAGAAGTACATGGTGTGTACTCAGAAAGTTCTAAAATCACCCTTTTCCTCAAAAAAAATCCACATATCATGAATCATACCAGAAATGAAGATCTTTGTTCTTAAAAACTCCCCCTTAATGAAATTTGTCCTTAATTTTTCATTCCATGCATGGAGATGAAGAAACATCAAACTACTCTATCTATTTGGATCAAACATCAGCCTCCCATTCCCATTCATCATCCTGTACTTGCACGTGCTTCCATATACCCCATACTAGAGGAATAGACAAGCCCCGAAGAATGTTCATACAATGATCCAGAAAATGTATGTGGTGATCCTCAAAAGATGAATCCACCTCCAACTCAACCTCCTAGGGTTTAAAAATGTGAGACATGTCTGAAATGTAATGTTGTAGCTGAGGAATATGGAAGACGTTGTGCATATCACAACTCCTATATGGTAACTGATACTAATAAGAAACAAGCTCGACACTGTCAAAAATATCAAATGGCCCGATGTATTTTGGTGAAAGCTTTAACTATATCTTAATACTCGAGTGTCCCAACCTTGGTCTGAAACGAAAGATAACCTAATAGCCGACCCCAATTCCTAGAGGACATATTTGTTGATCAGCAAAAGATTCCTAGAATTATTGTGTAGTATCCATCCTCTTCTGAATAAACTCCACATGCTCAGTGGTCTCATGGACAAGATGTGGTCCTAGTATATCCCCCTCGCCTACCTCTAGAAAACATATGGGTGATAGGTATGACCTACCACACAAGGCCTCATATGTTTCCATCCAAATTATTGTCAGAAAATATTTAGTATAAGAAAACACTTCTAAGGGTTTGTATCTCTACCAAGAGCCCCAAAAACATGGAAGCATGGTCGAAGCATGTACTAAAAATCCGGAATCGTGTTCTTGGAATAGACAACTATTTGGGGATGGTATACTGTACTCAGATTAACCTATGTACCCAAATCCTTCTGTAGTCCTTTCGAGAAACGAGAAGTAAAATTGGCATCCCTATCTTGAATGATAGAGTGTAAAACCCCATGGAAAAGTACAATCTCTCAGATTTAAATCATTCCCATCTCATCAAAACTAAAGGACTCCTTGATTAGTAAGAAGTGTGAATCCTTCATGATTATATCCATGAAAACACAAACATCCCCATTCCCGTGAGGATACCTCGATAGACCTATCAAGAAATCCATCACGAAATCATTACACATCCACTAATGAATGTGAAACTACTATAAATGACTTCCTAGTCACTTATGGTTAACCTTCACTTGCTATCTGGTGGGAAATCATATAACAAAAAAGGAAACATCTCTCTTCATACATGGACACCAATACTGATAGTGTAGATCTCAATACATATTGGTGACACAAAGATGAACTGCCCAATATGAGGAATAAAAATCCTACATTAGCTCTTATCTTATGTAAGATGGTACACATGTGAATCCATGAAAGCACACTATCTCATCCATTAATATTTTCCATCTAGGTGTAGGGTCCTCTTCTGACACACTATCCCATAGGACTAGGACATCAGGATATGATATATGCCTCATTTACACCAGATCCAATAGATCATAGGTAACAACAACAGAATAAGAAAATTTCTTTACTTGTCTATAGTGCACCTACAAATTAATCTCAAAGAACATATCCATAAGTATCCACTCACTGCTGACCTCCTGAACTGCTTGTATCTGAGTCCTCCTACATAATGCATCAGCCACTGTGTTTCCTTTACAATGAGTTTAGGTAAGCTCAATGTCAAATGATTAAATGCACTGAACCCACCTTCACTATCTCAAATTAAAATCATGCTGAGTGAAGATATATTAAAAAATATTGTGGTCAGGGAAATCCACAAAATTTTCTCCCAAAAGATAATTTCTCCAACAACATTATACTTGTAAAACATTAGCTAACATGAGATCGTGCTTTGAGTAATTCCTCTCGTGTGGCCTCAACTGCTGAGAAACATACACAAAGACTCCTTCCTATTACATAAGCACTAATCCAAGTATGAATCATGAAGCATCATAGTAAATGGTGTAATCCATGCCCGTTTCTGGAAAAAAAGTTTCAACACTGAAGTTAACAGCCCTTTTGGATCCTGAAAGGCTTACTTATAAGAATCTATCCATAGGTTCTTCACACCCTTATCATTCAATATTGTAAGTGGTGTTGTTATGTGTGAAAAGTGATGTATAAAATTCATGTAGTAACCAGCCTTCCCTAGAAAACTCCATGCCTAAAAAACATTCATCGGATTCTACAAGTAATATACCACTCTCACCTTGTCACAGTCTACAAATACTTCTGTATCTGAGAGGATATGACCCAAGAAGTGAATATGAAGTATCCAAAAGTTTCATTTTGAGAGCATAGAATTCAACTGATGCTACCTAAGTATATAATGAACTATTTCAAGATGCGTGGCATGAAAATTTAGTGTATGAAAGTACAACAATATATCATCCATGATGACTACCAAAAATGAATCCAAATATGGATTGAACACTTTGTTTATCAGTTCAATGAAAACTGAAGGCATGTTAGTGTGACCGAACGACATAACCAAATACTCGTATAGACCATACCTACTCCGAAATTATCTAAGAGGTGTATATGATTGTCTAACATGAAAATGATGATAACTGGATAATAATTAAATAATTGAAAAAACTAAGGCTCCTCAATGCTGATCAAAGAGATCATCAATCCTTGAAAATAGATATCATCTCTTGACCTTCAACTAGTTCAGTATCTGATAATCCACAAAATTTTTGAGGGTATTGTCTGCCATCTTCTCCATTAAGACTATCTATCAACAATGAGAAGTACTAGGTCAGATGAAAACCTTTTCATAAAACTCCTCTAACTGCTTCATGAACTCCGGTAACTCTGGTGTATCCATACAATAAGGAGGAATGGACACCAGTGTCACTCATGGAACAAGCTCAATAGAGAAATCTAGATCTTTCTCTAGAGGTAAACCAAAATAGTCCTCTAGAAAGACATATCTGATACGATACACCACTAGAGGAATTTCCATCTGTGAATTCCCCAGGTCATCCATATATAAACTAGAAATCTAGGTTGTAACTCTTGCCAACCAATGATTCTTATATTTCCATGAAAAGACTATCTACGGCGCTTCTTGATTTGAATCGGAGAAGTACCAAATATAGATGCTTAACATCCCCTTTTCAGAGCTCTAGACTCTCTTAGATTACGCTCGGTGATTAATTCCTGGTTGACTATAGAAGATATGGATGTCATCCTAATGATGATCACCGGTGATTTAATGTCATTTTGGAGACCATCCTCAATCTTCTTGGCCAAGAATAACTCATCACACCCCAAAATGGGTGTAAAGTGGCCCAGCTATGTGAAGCTAGAAGAATACACCACAAAAGAAATAGTACCCTTTTCCAGACCCATAAACTTTCGGGCTCAATTGGACGTCAAGGTCTACGGGTAGCAATATTCATAGAAGGTATACTGGAACTTATCCCAAGCCATAATTCGTTGGCGTCCCACTAGTGATATCGCATCACACCATCTCTGAGCGGAATCTCGAAGAATGTAGGTCGTGAGAATAACACTACTCTCAATATATGTCTAAAAATGCTCGAAGATATACAAAAAGTATTTTATCCATGAATCTGTAGCATTTGGTAATCTATCCTCTGAGAAAGTGGGAGATGATGCTACTGAAATTACCACATCAACTCTTCTATAGACAGGACGAGATTCTCTATTCCCTAGATGGTCTGCAACATCCTCATAATGCCTTCACAGAACTGTGTCTCAGTGCCTATGTCTGGTATAAGAGGTGGTGCGAAGACATGCACAATGGGAGGATCTGCTGGTAGTAATTAATCTACCATTTTTATTTTCTAATCATTGCCCTATATCTGGCACACAACCATAGAACATCCTTGGGGAATGAATATGAAAGTTCAAGAGCACACGTTAGTTTAAGATTTTCATGAAATGAAACGTAGAAGTGAAAGAAAGGAACATGAAAAAAGAAACATTTATGTTTTTTAAAAACATGGGCACATGGCAAGTATGACCTCTACAGAGAGTTTCCCTTCATGATGTTAACATGGAATTTACCACTCCCAAAATTGGTCATGTAACACTCATTAACATGACATGTTTATCATCAAGAAATGGTGTGTTCTTGAATTTTATCTCCTCTCTATATTTTTCTACATGGCCAAACAAAATGATTCTCTCTAAGGTAAAACTACATGGTCTGTTAACCATACACATCACGTGTTCCAATTATGTTCTAACCCCTTGTTTCATTAGTCACATTCCCTAAGACATGGTAAAATCTACAGGTAGTGAAGGAATGGAAATCAGCATGTACAATGACTATTTTATACATCTGTGTCATTAGTCAAACTGTGGAATACATGGCCTCTTCCCACCGTGTGAACTCCTAGAACACGATGTGTTCTACACATGTTTCTTAACCCCATTTCACTTCTCACACAGTTAGTCACATGATAAAAGACTACATAGAGTATACATATAGTAGACGATGTCTACAAAAGAAAAGTAGTTTCTTCTAGAACAAAAGAACACATAACAAGGTTTCATAAAACGACATGCCATGTTGTCTAGGATTCTAGACAGTAGACCTGTGAAACTTCTCTGGAACCCTTGAAATCATAAAATCTTGTCCATGGAATAAAAAATTCCATCACAATAGAGCATGCACTCCCATGAATTGATGATCGACATCCTTATTCACTTCATAAGTAGACATAATTCAACTAATGTTCATAAATGATCCACCAAAATCTTATACAAGAGGGTCCATAACACCTCAGGGAACAATTTTTTCCTACAATCCAAATGTCAGTACACATATTATAATACCCTATTAAATAATTATGTATTATCCCATGTCATCAATCACAACAACATGCATATCTAGCACACCTTATATCACAATAACATATAATCAGTAATATACCCTAAATGGAATAACACTAATGCATGACATGTAATCTTTAAGAATACATCCAACATGGTTTAAATTATAAAAACATAGATCAAGTGTGTCACCCAATGGTGAAATCTAATAAACTATAACAATTTCAAAAACCAATAAAAAGTCAATATTAGAGATAACATGGATTTTCCCTATAAAATGGTAAGATAACACTGATAAAATATTATTACCGACTATCTATTCCTTCAAATCCCAGTCTATAGGCTCCAAAAATTTTCAAGAAGATTAGAACCCACTATGATACCACATTGTAAAGTCCTAGTTCTGGGTTCCGCCCAATGGTTACCAATAATAGGTTGGCCACATGGCCTCAACCACAATTACCCAAATTCCAGAGACTGCCGACTAGTATCTTGGTCCTTCAGTGTAATAATGGGGAATCTATTCCCTCATTGTAAGAGTAATACAATGAAAACAAATAGAAAGTAGTAGCAGAAGTAGTAAAACCATTCAACAGAAATAAACATTGGATGACTAATAGTAAATATAAAAACGAAGCACACATGTATCTATGAAATCATACAAACAAGTCAGAATGATGAAAATATAGTACTCATCCAATGTTAAAAAATAAAACACGTAAACTCATACAACATCACACACCTTTTCTTGGTCATATTCTTTCGAGCTCCAGAAAAATCAAGTACCTGATGATGAAGGGTGCTTTCCCATGTCTATAACTACTCCATATAATTTGTTTGGGCCCAAAATCATGAGCTAGAAAATGTGATAGAAGAATCCTAGTAGGCCACCACCAAAAGATCTGTGCCTAGCAGTCAACGAATAAATATGTTAGGAAATATGAAAAATGAATAAATAAAAAGGATGTTCTCAGAAGTAAACAATCCAACTATTTACAATTACATTAATTTAGATTTATTAGTTATTGAAAACATTGAATAGTTAAAACACATGGTCTAGACTAAACTCTATATCCACTATGTAATAGAAAAACACATGTCTCATAAAACCACATAACAATCATGTAAGACCGAGTCTAGGATTTTTTATTGTCCTGGAAAACTATTCACAATCAATCAATCACAAGAAACCTTATGGGAATTTTCTCATAGTATAACCACTCTAGTTCAACAAATCATCTATTCAATTAGATATAACAACCCTCATGGAAATATCACATGGTATAACCCCTTTGGTCTCATAAAAAAAAGACTCCTTGAAGAACACAGATGGTCAATTCCCTATATAGTCTTTTAACGATAAAATATAGTCTCTATGATGACCCACTCAATTTCAATTCCCCTTGTGGTCTCGTAACGGTATGTTGTATACACATTAAGGGATCAATAATCATCAACCCCCCCTATGGTATATCGATTTAATGAAACAGTCATTCAGGGGAAGCCCAAACATCATTTCCCTCTATTGTATAATTACAGTTGGTTCTCACATCCCTGTTTAATACAATAGTTCAGAAACGATATCAAATATCCCAAATTAAGCACACTACTACAAGGCTAAGTAGTTACAATTAATAACACAAGATTTTAACAAGAATTAATACAAAATCAAATCCAACATAACAATCAAGGCAAAGATTCAAGGTTCGACTCAATGGCAACGTGGACCAAACGACCATAAACATTCATACAATGAAACACACACACGATGTGTCCCCTATACCTGATATATTCCAAACTATATCATCGAAAAACCATAAAACATCAATCAATCTATGATTTTTCATAATTGGGTTCAAATTATGTAACCTAAAATAACCAAATCATGGGTAATTGGAACATAGAAAAATATAACCGAAAGAAAAACCCAATAGAAGAACAAACCACAAACCTCGATGTTGTATGAAGAACACTCTTGAACATCGTCCCTTGAATCTTTCTAGAACATCGTAGATATAGAAATGACAAAAAACGTTCAACCTTGAGTAACATTATAAAGATGTGAAATTAGGTTAAAAGGTTCAAGAATAATAAATAACTCAACAAGGATATTCCAACATTCCCAATAGTGTTCTTATCGTTCCTAGGAAATGGAAATGGTGGTTAATACATTGATCATCACTCCTGGAAGCCCCTAGATAAACCATGGCTAGAAGAAGATGAATCTGGAGATTAGACATGACCCCAGGACAAGTAATCAAATAACAAGAAAAGAACACTGTGTGATCATTTAATGTAAACGCCTTGTAATAGCCTAAATTGGCCCACACATTAGGTGGTTCACACGACCATTTTCTCAGCTATTACATGACTAGTACACTACTACCCACAATAAATGGGTACATGGAATATACTCATGATTACATGAAATATACTCATAAAATTCTAAAAATCTTCCTTTATTCCCCAAAACACCCAAAATCAAGACATATACCTAAAATAAGGATCATGTTTCTTACAATATTTAGGGACTAAAACCATTATAGAAAATTAAATATCCAATGATGGCCTTTAAATGATTTTTTCAAAACATGGGTCATGATATCGCTGATGAGTTTTGAATTTGATACATCATAGAGAAGTCATAGAGCAAATGATGTTTTGACAATAATAATTTTTATAATAATAATCATAAAATTATAATAATATTATAAAATTAATAAATGTTAAGATATTAGTTTTTATCCCCTCCACAATTCACATGATGCAGTACCAAGCTCACAATAACCCCTTCCACTTTCCTTTTATCCTTTTGATTTAATATTATCTTTATTATTATATTTGATAATAATGGTATTAAAAAGGAAGGTAATAACTGAATTACATGTGTATGAATTTCTCCAAACTCATTAAGGATTCTTAAAAATTCATAAATTCAATATTATAAACTATTTAATTTGTTATAATTATTCTTCAATATAGTTGTATTAATAAACAAACTAAAATTACATTTATTAAAATAAATTAATTTAATTTTTTTATCCAAAAAAATATTTATATGTTTTTATTATTATAAAAAATATATTTAAACCTACCACATTGTCCAAGTCTGATAACCTCGTCAGAGATTCATATCTATCCACCATCACATAATCGTTGAGTTGCTTCTTCCATGAGAACCCACAGATGAACTCTTCTCAGAAATGATACCATCTCACCACATATGATCATTACACTTAAACCCAGAAAATATATTTCCTCAATCTGACCTTGAATTGGATCTGTTCAATCAACATCCACTTTTCACCCCGATCAAATCATCCATAGTGCACTCAAACCGCATTATTAAGCTCATCTATTATCATTAACAAAATCACACCATTTCATAAATTCATTAACAACCCTTCAATAATTTTCTTTTCATTCAATATAAATGAACTCGGGGATTTAACCACACTCTAACCTGCCCAAGAAAAATCAAATTGTGGCCCCATTGTCCAATTTGTAAGAATGTGAAGAACATATATGGGAAATGAATCATCAAATATAATACCATCATTGGCCAAGAAATATTGTAGAAGGATTATATAACCGGGGATATAACATGTTAAAATTGGAAGGAATAATATGGATTCAATATAATATGTAAATTAAGGTATTATATGAAAAACAATTATCATAGGTCTAAATTATAAAAATTTCATTCAATGGATTTTTTAATCAATCATTTCAAAACCATAATTGTTGAGTCCACAAAATGATTATAGATTGATCATTAGTGAATAATGGGGTTTTCAAATCTTCATTTGTGAGATAGACAACTATGATGCACACTAATCTCCAATCCACAATCTGGTTGTCACCAATCCAAGAGTTTTCCCACAATCTCTACTATCAAATAATCATTATATGCATCTAATAAGAAAATTTTTCCATATAAATATATTTTTAAGAAATATTAATTTTAAAAACAATAATAAAATAATTATTAAAATTTAAATAATTATATATCTAATGATGGTGCGGAATCCCTAAAACTGACAAAGGTCGTGTTTTTGTCCCACATTGGATGAAGCCAATGTTTTAGACACCGTGATTGTATCATATTTCCCTATGAGTCCCCATTTGGGTGTTATATGAGTCTTTCTTATTATGTAATGTTATAAAATTAAATAATTGTTCAAAATCACCCTTCAATGGATTCCTCTAATAGATGCATCCCACTGACTAACACTCTGTCATGCTTACATAAAATACTCCAATTCATATTTTACTAGGGAAATATATTTGTTATTATACAGTCTTTTTAGAAGATATAACATGATTTTTCAAAAACAATGGACACAGTATATAAAATTTGTATAATTATTTTATGAAACAAATTTCATGCTCATCGGTCCACGAAATCATAAGACGTCTATAAACATCACATTGAAAAATTTCCCATAAATATTCCAATTACATACAAGGTAAAAATGAGATCTTAGATTATTCACATAGTCAACTATCCTCATTCCCAAAAAATCACACAATATGAAAAAATGTGGGGATATTGATCCTACATCCAGCTCTTCAGTTTCAATGATCTCCCCGAATGGTTTCATGTACTACCAAAAAACATGCTTATGATGAAAAAAAATTCTCAAAAATTGTATTTCTATTATAATTCTAAACACCATAGGTTATAATAATAAGTAATATCCACCAACATGACATAGATTATCAAGGATGGTATCATAAAATGACTCATGTAACACCTTCTCAGTTGTGACATGTTGAGAACTCTCATCACCCAATTTAAATACAATGCATTCAATATATATGTTATCATTTCTGGAATCATTGGATGGAAAACCTCACAATGAGAATATTATTCCACAATCATTCCATGGGTGTCCCTCATGATAAAGATATATCATCCTCTAAAGAAGCCACTATCACTCTCATGTAATAGAATAAATATACTAAGATGTTGGCCATCAAATCATATACGTATTCCACAAGATAATACAAACTACTTGAACTACAGGAGCATGTATGTCTCAATCATCAAGTGTCTCGTATGCTCCCAAACTAATGTCAATGAATCATGGATTATTTCAAATAAGGATATACTAATCTAATCCATTGAATGGTAATTTACTGTCCCACAAGTCTATAAAACTCAACAATTGTATTCAATATACAAAATTAAATCACATATATTTCAATGAAACAATAGTGGATCTGTAAAGTCACACTAAATAATTACAAAAATCGATCATTGAGATGGTGATAATCTATCCTTATATCAGACTCTATGATCTACATTTTATATATCCACTTTGTGATGAGTAAATTTTTTCACTAGGGTGAATACATTATCATGATAGTCAAATGTTTTAGGTGATTCCGTTCCAAAAATATCCAAAAATAATGAAAATACTATTAGTGTAAGAACAAGGTACTTTTTTGGAAAACAATGTGTTGTAAAATTCCCATGTATTTAAGACCCATATAATCACACTTCAATCTCTCCTTGATTGAGTAGTTCACCTGAAATTATTGCTGGAATATTGAGGACTCCCTACTGTATGTTGATGAATAAAAAACACTTGATTTTGAGGTAAACACAACATGTCCTATGGTTTGACTACCACATAATCCCCCCAAATTATAATAAATAGAAATCTTAATGCATGTGCTTCTTCCAGCAGTAATATTATAAAATTAATAGGGAATTCCCTTTAAACTACTGTGAATTACCAATTCTGACCTTACTCAATTATCACACATTATCAAAGTAGACAAATCTATCCCAAAAAAAATCCTTTATAAACTCACAAGTAGAAATCACTTGACCGTAGATGGTAATGACAATCCTATAATAAAGAAACCATCCTTTGATCCCACTATTACAATGGAAACAAATCATTTGAGGCTCTAGCTCTCTCAATATCCTTGAAGAGTCATGTAATAATGTCAGAAGAAATAGGTGATCATTGATAATATCAGAATGATTCTCCATCACTGGGGTTATGAAAAATGGGCCCCACTACGTTGGGGATACATCTATGGAAATTTCATGTAAAAATATATTCCGCAACTACATATTGAGATTTGGATATTGTTTTCAATCCCCAAACCACACTCAATGCCACAAAGCATCCATCTCCGACCACCTGAACCTATCTATTCCCTCTCCCGACTGATCACCACATATGCAGCCCTCTCACAAGCCTTATAAAATTAAAAGTACCTCAAACATATAGTAAATGGGATCTCATCCACCACTCCTTGAAAATATCTTCTATGGTTTAACAATGAATAACCAATACATTTTTTGATCATGTCAGAAGAACGAATATATGTGGGAGAAGAATATCTCTTCCTCTAATGTATGCATCTATGTTGAACATCACCATAATAGGTATTTATAAATTCCTTGTATCACCATATTAAAATTTCACTACTAATACTCCATCAGGATGGTTCAAATCTATGAGGTAAATTCATACCAGAGTCTCATGTTAGTCCTTATCCACATTAGAATGGAGTATGTCCCACCATGAAGTCCTGGAGATCTCTATCTATATAACCCATGATGCCCACTTAGCACAGGTTCGTCATATGTTGGTACATATGGATTGTAAATATACTCTATGGAGAATATTGGACTCCAAAAAAAACCTGATTATTTTAGGTAAAAACAAGTAGGAAAACCCCAACCACATCTTCATATCAAATATGTATTATTTAGGTAATAATTAATAATGAAAAATAAGCGGCTTTCAAAAAATGAATCTTGCATTATGAATAATGTCTACACATACCATAATCCTTCCCTTCTGTAGAAATAAACTAATCAAAACATGGATTATCATCATTCTGACCCAAAAAAGGATCCATGTTCTTCAAAATTAGTGGTATCACTACTAATTGGGTTTTTGGAGATAACAACTCATGGGTGGGCTACTCAACTGAGGTCTCATCGCTCGACCTATCATTATCATGACACAATATCAAAATTATATTTTGTTATCATCATAGAGTCTTTATGAATGATATCAAGACAAATTACAAAAAAAATTAAATATCTAGAGCCATGACATAGGAAGGATAGTCACATGTATCAATCCTATATAATTCATTTAAAATTTATCCTTATAACTGATGTGTCAGTATGCTATGTAGACAAGAAGGTATTCATAGTCCTAGTGAATGTATACATAGGACGATTAACTAAAAATGGGTTCCCTAGAAAATGATATGTTCTCGTGAAACATTATCCCCATTTATATATGTTCCTAACCAAAACTCATAAGGTGAAAAGTACAAAAAATAATCTATATTTAGATATTCTGCCAAACACCAATCTGTCATGACCTGACCGAGCAGGACCATCTAGATCATGGAAGTCCAAACCACAACTCCCCATGCCAACCTCTTTTTTAAATGGGCATGAAACAACCTATGAAATGAATAAATAAAATCAGATTCCATATCCTAATATGCATGATTATATAAACCCACCCATATCCATGTACAATATGAGAAGAATAGAAATAATATATAGTAACAGCTAGAGTAAAAACAAGGCATGTAGTAACCTTTACGGAATTAAAATGTTTATTATAATATCATATAAAATTAAAACATCAATATTAAATTCACAATCAAGAATGATGTCCCAACTAGACAATAACATTAATGATAAAATAAATGAAATCCCAACTTTATATCTCTAATCCCCGACCATAGTAAGTGTTCAAATTCATCTCAACATTCCTATGTTCCTCTTAAATTTCCACTGACAGGTCTATCATTATTAATATACATGAATTGTTTTGTAAAATCTCTTATATTTGTGATTATATATAAAAAAACTAGGACACCTCAACAACCGATGATGAAGCGATGAAATTAACAATATACGTAATCAAATCATCTCAATGATGGTATCTGATTCATTATATGACACTAAAGCCATAAAATACTAATAAAATCTCCCAAATATGCCCAAATACGAGATAAAGTAGATCTCTATATCAATAACCAATTATACGGACAATTAGTCTACCTATAAATATTGATGGGGACAATATTTTATGCCCAGTATCTTATTTTTCTATCCAAATAAGTTACCATGTAGGCCCAAATCTTTCCATCGGGCCACATATACCCGAAAAAATTATCTCTAAAGAGATGACCCATGAATAAATACAATATAAGGGTTACAATCAGCAGATAAATGACCATTCCATGTACAATTAATATAATTACACTCTATGGATAGAATTCATGTCCCCAATCAATGAAAGAGGCTTCTACTATATGGATAGAGGGAATGCACCCTGATATAGTAAGAGGTTTCCAATCTATGCATAGGGGAGTTATTCCCTGATAAAACACGAGAGTTCAACATTGTATATAGAAGAATATTTTCATATCAAAATATATGTTTTCCACAATGTGGATAGGGAACTCGTACATTGATACAGCTGGAGTGTTCTTATATTTTTATAAAGACCTTGTGCCCAGATACTGTAGTGGGGTTCCGCAGTTTGGATAATAGAACCGTGACCTCAGTGAACTAGTGTTTTTCAATGTGTTGATAAATGAAACATGCCCTAATAGAGATGTAGTATTCCATTATATGAATATATGACCCATTCCATGATACACTGTAAGGGTTTGACTATTTGGATACCAGACTTGTTCTCCATCCCAAAAAGAGGGTTGTACTCTTTTAATAAAGGGTTCATATCCTAATAAAATAACAGTGTTCCACTATATAGATAGAGAAACTGGTCCCCATCCCAATAGGATGTATCCAATATATGGGTGGTGGAATCAGGGCTTAACATAACATGAGTGTTCAACTTTTTTTTGAGGTCCCATTCCTAGGTTAATTAGGGGGCAGCACTCTCTAATAATAATTGCTAATCACTATCGTCATTGTACATTGACTAAAGAATCATCATTCGCTATATATCTCACATCATATTCCAACATCCACTAAGAAGGATATGATATGTAGAACCCTAATTCTATGTTTGGGAACATCAATACCCATTCAACATTTCATTTTCATATTATTTTTTAAATATAATCACTTTCATTATATTTGATACAAGTTATTTTAAGGGGGTAGGGAATCCATTATTTATAGTTTTATGTAGAGTTCCCCAAGATTAATGGTGCATCAATAATTCATCATTTAAATACTATAAATTAATATCCTTTTAAATTTATTTTTCAAATTTAATATCATTAAAATAAAAACATAAATTTTATTTATTAAAGTAATACCATAAATTTTTTTAAATTTTGTTATTGTTATTAAAAATATTAATAATGCTTTCCAAATTGATCATTTCTAACCAACTAATTGAGGATCCCTGACCAAAAACCTATGTTCCACACCGAGCATCCATGGCCATGAGAACTTACACACGAACAAAACTTGAAAATTATATCATCACAATGCATGTCATCTTCATTCATCAACCAGGAGATATGAATCACTGATATGATCTTGAACAACCTCTCACCGACTGCATCCCTTGACATACCATGAGAATATCATCATTTGAGAACCCATACACAAGGAACTGATAAGATCAGTTCAAAAAATGCAAACCCACTCATTCATGAATATATCAAAAAACAATCAATACCTATGTTTTCAAATCTTCTATAATGAATATGGTGGGTTCAACCATGTTCATACCCACCCCAGCAATGTCGATACATGTCCCCATTGTCCAATAGTGATGAATCTGAATAAATGATGAGGTGTAAAGAAATAGAGAAAGGTGAAAAATCATTATCTAATAGTTCATGGCCAATTATTATATAAATTTGAAATGAAATGTTATAAAATTGATTTTTTTAACATATCAATATAATGATTAGATTTCGATGCTCCTATGACAAACAATTAGCATAGATCAAATGAATATAAAATAAAAGATAAAATATTTTAATAAAAAGGGTGAAAACATAATTTATGGGTTCAACCCTGATTATTAATTGACTAATGGAGATAAACGGTTCCATTTTTTCAACAATAAAAACATCCCCAACAGTTTTAGACATCCGTCCCCAGTCAATGATCTTGTCATTGCTCAAGCAATAGTTGTCCTCCGAGTGATCCTCCAAAATATCTTGGATATGGGGATAACCATAATATTTTTAAATTACCAAATATTAATATAAAAATTTAGGATAAGATCAATTATAATAAAATTAAATAAATAGTGAACTTTATTCAATATATTTTTCAATGATGGAACTCAATCCCAACACAAAAAATTGTCCACTTTTATGTCATGCCTAGGGTAAAACACACATTCTAGACTCAACCGTATCATCGTATTTTATATTAAGACTCAAATTCTGACAAAGATTGGAAAAGATTATTAAAATAATAATAATTTTATTAATTCTTATAATTCACTCTTTAAAGGATTCCCTCATCAGACTAAAAATTTTAACCAACTATATGTTACACGTTTGGTAAATGTATTGCCCAAAATTCAATAATGGGAATATAGTTTTGAATTATCCCTCAATTTGTTTGATATTAAACTGTTTTAGAAAAATAGGGTGTGGGTGATATAAAATGTTTTTTTTATTTTGATTAAATTTATTTCAAGATCACCATGTCATGGAATGGTTCACTACCTTTGCTCATGTATCCAAAAATATTTTTAAAAATATTATAAAATATTAAAAGGAAAATTAGGATTCTCTACATGAAACAGAGTAAAAAAATAACATATGGATATGATGGAGGACTATTTGTTCTTAGGGTATCCTCATTGGATGGACTATGATAATGAGTAGCATCATGGGTCTAATTCATAAAATGTGGATAATATCCCCACGATCCATTGTCAATGTATTTGTGGAAATAAACACACAGTATTATAAAAAATATAAATAAGAGTACGATTATATAACTAAAAATGATTATAAAAAATTATTATATTAATGAATAATATAAAAAAAATTCTCCCACTAGGATGATCAATAAAAAAAGCCTAAAGGTAAAAACATAGGTGCTCTATTGTCATGCCTGATACTCAAAAAAATAATATTTTCTAATATATCTTGAGTGTGTATGTCTTGATCCACATAACAAAATATTTTTAACTTGGATGCATACAAAATAAACTTATTCAAAAAATATTTCCTATTTTATTTTTCTGGAATACATCTATGTAGGGTCACAAGAAGAACCCATAATACATTCCGTCATATTTACGCTAATACATGAATAGATGGATTTAATTAAATAAACTTTTTGTTTGATATATAATTTTCAAATATAAACCCCATAACACAATATGAGATATAAAGGACTAACATGATATTGTGTGGTATCTTAGAATCCATGGAACTCTATCGTACCATCTTAAAAACCATGATGTAATCCTTTTATCAAAACATGACATCAATGATACAATCCAACAAAATCATGAAATAAAATATGTCATATAATCTACTTAATCGTCATCTACTACGTGCCTGTATATGTTATGCCCCAATTTCCAAGACTTATTCCAATAGTAATTACACTTGGTAGGTCATCCTTCAATCTCATACCATACTAATGTATCATGTAATGGTCCAAAATACACATCTCTTTATAATAACATATCACTCAATAGTTTCCATCATCTACGTGTTCCACCATATTACAAATAGACCCACCATCCCACCGATGAAATATCTCAATACCTAAAATTTCATTCTCCATCAAGTAAATGTACCAAG
Organism: Viscum album; assembly: GCA_963277665.1. Classification (NCBI taxonomy): domain Eukaryota; kingdom Viridiplantae; phylum Streptophyta; class Magnoliopsida; order Santalales; family Viscaceae; genus Viscum; species Viscum album. The sequence goes on along the minus strand of OY728164.1, from coordinate 1,815,713,156 downwards.
ACACGCCTTCCCCATTATGAATAAAGAATCTTGTATCAAACCATATCCTTTATGTCATGGTACACTAAGAAATCATTGACATGAATGACTGTATAAATAAGGATGTTAAGAGAGTGTTATAATACTCATAGAGGGTATAGGGATAATGGTCAATACCTCCACACTATAATACACATCCTATCAAAAGAAAAATATAATATATACTTCTAGAATCCCTCATACCCCACATACCATCCAACAGATAAATATCTTATTAGTTGAGTGATTTATAGTATAGACATAGGCTCTTATATATAGTCATTATAACAAAATAATTGTTATCACACCATCAAAAACAAAAAACAAAACATAATCAACATTAGCATTGTATCTATATGATATGTATGGTTTATTATTCATGAACACCAAGTTATAAAAAATATAACACACTAATCAATTACCATGCAATGATTAGGTATTTAAAATAACATCTTCAATGAAATATATTTCAACAATCCACCTAAAGGGTAACTATATCTATCAAATGTATACTCTCAGAGGACTTATCTCAGTCGTCATGTGATCTAAAACATTCCTAAAAACATAAGAGGTATTTTTATGTTTTTCATGTTTGGTTAAACTATCTCATAAAATAAATCATAATCCCACTCTCATTATAATTTTGTTCTATCCATATGATCAAGTCAGAAGATTTATAACATTAATCATGTACCCTATAACCTATATAAATTTTTATGTAATTATAATATAAACCTTCCCCATAGTGAAATAGTATTTTTCATAAACCAGTTCATTTATGTGCTGAATGGAATTTATAATATCTCACGAAGTCACCCAATATTCCACCATCTAAGTGACCAATTCCCTTAAATTCCCTAGGTTTCTTTCCAATGTAATGATATTACATAGGAATGGACTACCTTGCATAAACATAAATATTATCTTGTTCCATAGGGGATTCCTACAATTAACAGATTGGTAACCTATCATATATATATATATATATACATTAATACCTTTTCAATCTTTTCTAGGTTCTTAAGAACCTATCTCACGAGATATGGAAATATTAGTAAATTAATATAATTTATAAATAAATATAAAGTTTATTTACAATGATATAATGAAATAAAAATTCACCACTACTTTTCTCCATATGGAGGAAGATCACAATCTAATATATTCATAATATGGGACTTCCCCATTATACAAAACATGAAATTATCATCACTATCACCCAATTTCACTATGATATGTTACAATACACACCAAGAATTATCCAAATTTAAGAAAATAATTTAGTTCTATAGAGATGAAATTTAAATTGATGAATAATATGAAAACATAAATCAAATCACTACCAAAACATAAAAAAATATCACCCACCATGGAAAACTATAAGAATAAATAGGGAGTATGAGATATTTCCCAATATTCTCTCCATGTCATCCACTATTACCCAAAACCATGAGTGAAAGGACCATTATAGTATGATTTTTTTTCTAATAAAAACATACTCAACCATTATTTTTGTTGTGACTGAGAGTGTCCTGGTGTGATTACATATATCCCCTGATATTTTTATAGAATTAATTGTAGGGTTTTTCTACGGAAGAATCTTTTGTATGGAAGGAGTAACTTACTCACTCTTTCATAGATCAGTATCTTTCAATACCACAATAAAATACCTTATAGTATAAAAATTATTAGAGATCTAAAATTTTTGGTGACATATGCTTCTTCATAGGGAATGTAAAAATGATTTGTTAACAAACATAAATATAAAATAGAAGCAAACTAAATAGTCAGTTTATGTGGATTGGACATAAAATATTTTATTTTATAACTTTTTTAAAAAAATATTTTTATTTGGTTGGGGAAATTAGAATTTTTAGATCAATTTATATTAATAGAATTCAAACAATAGAATATTTTTTTTATCATGGTTGGATTTTTTTACACATATGTAAATGAATTCATAGTTTTCCAATTTATTAATATTAATCTACTATATAGTTAATAGAGATATTCCATGATCCATTACTCTATCCCCATTAAATAGATAGGGATGGATATAATATTCATAACATAGATATCATCATTCTCTACCCCTTATTATATGTGTGAGTGTTGCATCATTACATCTTGGATGACTAATCTATTTTTTAATTTTTTATTCTTTAATATAAAAACCCAATAGTTCAGACAATGGCTTTGTGCATGTGATGATGATCTCTAATCACTTCACTAGTTAACCTTATCTTGTTTATTCATATGTAATGTAGATCTTTATGGATACATAAAATGAAATATTCAACAATGAAATTTTAATTAATAAAATAGATATTAATTACAATAATACTTTTTTATAAACACTACTATTTAACTATTGAATGTAGTTTAGAGGAAAAATGATAAGATTACATATAATTATTGAAAAGTATTAATGGTCTACATTTAGTCCGACCACCCCTTCCCAAACACCATGTTATTTTTACTCTCCCATGGATGTTTAGTTGAGAATACTATGGAAGATTATGGAATTATTACAAAACAATATTTACAACTAGAAGTATAAATTAAAAGCATTAACATGTTTTCCTCAACTAGTACATCATTTAAAATTTTTTATGAACTTGAATAACATAATATCATATAATTTAATCGCATAAATTATTCATGGGAGGTCAGTAATCATCCATAGATGCAACAAATAATTTAGTCCCATGTTAAAAATTAGTTTTCAAATGGTTACTCGGCCAAATGTCATGACATTATGTTATCCACTCCATATTTTTTATTTCATATTTCTTCTCATCATCATTATTCAAGGTAATCCATATACTATAATTCCATGAATAATAATGATCCTATTAGTTTTGTTTTTTTCTCAATGAATATTTCAGTTTAGGGATACCAATCTCGATTTACATAATTAACAAATAATTCATGGAATGAATGGTTATTTTTATTGATTTTGTCCCCATTTGTGTTTGATTCATCAATTATAATCCTTGTAAATTCCCAATGGTCAACCCTTATCTTGGAATGTCTTTCTACTATATAATTCTTGATCAAAATTTCAAATTATTATTACTTTCTAACATTCATTTTATCAATCTATAAATTAAATAAAAAATTATATTCTAGTAAAATTATTCTAAATTGAAGATAACCATTAAACTCCCTCAAAAAAATCAACCTTACCCTCAAACTTCAATGAAAAAATTATACTTATTCATGTAAATTTTCTTCTTTTGAAAATTTCCATAAAAAAATAAAATATACATAAATATATTTATTAACCATTAATGTAAATGTAACATTAAATCAGCCACTCATTGAATTATATTCATCCATCTCTTGATGTAATTAGTTTAATATTTGTTTTCATCATACATCTATTATAATTATCATAAACAAGGAATATATGGAACTTTTCATCTCCTCTTCATAATTAAAAAGAAAAATATTAATCATGAAGACATTGAATGAAGGATGGAATATTTTTTAGTCATATAAAAATAATATAATGAATAAAATAAGGTTAAAATGTTGTTTTAATCTAATGTGTCAAAAATATATTGGCATATAATCCCAATAAAGTGTACCTTTAATAATGAAGATTTAATATCACTATTCACCAAAGAACAATGAGGGAACATGACATGTGTAATAATAATGAATTAAATTCCGTATCATGTATTTTCATTTTTATGTTATTTAAACATTTTTCTTTTTTTCCTTCCTTACAATTTAGGATGTTGTGATTTATAATATTCAATAACTTTTTGGGGCCAAAAATTTATAAATGGAATTTAACTTTTTATAATAATGTCAAAAAACACATGAAAAATATATAAACCCATATAAAACATTATTCTCATTAACGATGAAAAAATAATTGATATATTTAGAAATTAAGAAAACCATACCGATAGAAATTTATGATGACCATTTCTTATAGTAATGGTGACAATGGAATAATAATCTCACCTATCGATATATATATAAAACAGGGGGTTTCTTATAAGTTATAATATGAAAATTTTTTAATACGGTATAAATAATTAAATCATTTTAATGTTATAAATTAATAGTTGTTATTTTTTAAAAGAATATTATTTATATAAAATTAAAATATTAACATAAATAATTTAATGAAAAATTTTATTAATAAAATTCATTCATAAATATAAAATATTTTTTATTGTTATTATACGATAATTTAAAGATACCTTAATTGATATTTAAAAGGGTCAAAAACAATTTTTATAATATTAAAATCAATGTTTTCTGAATAAATAATGATTTTGTATAAAAATTAATATTATAAAATACAGAAAAAAATATTCATAAAATGGATAAAATCATAAAAATATCCCTATAAATAAATGTATAGGGTACATTTTTTGAATTTTATTAAAATATTTTTATTTTTATTGAACTGTGAAAAAAATTATGATATAGTCTATATAATTGAATTTTTAAGTCACAACTAGTGTTTTCCTCATGTATGTATCATTTTAATGAAATCTTATTTCTTAGTTATTGTATTTAGTCATGTGAATCAAAAACATTATAGACCATCCATGTTTTTATTCTAAAAATCATGGATATTAAGAGTATAAATATTTCACTATTTTATGATATCTATTTATAATATAATTTAGTATCATAAAATTTGTCTTAGTGTTGACAAACTCATTATTGAGGATGAGTGATGGTAAAAAAATCCTCACCATTGTGGATGAGTCACCAATAGGAAAGACTCAACAATGTGGATTATTCACCACTAGAAAAGACACACTACTATAAATGGTTCATCACCAAATTGAGTCACCATCAGGCCTAAGTCACTGACTTGATTTACCCACAACCAAAGTGGAGTGACAACAATAATTCATTGGCCACTTAAAACGAACAACCATTCATAAGTGTCGTCATTGCATCAATTCACCTTTGAGGCAAGTCATCATTGAGAGGAGTCACTATTGAACATGAATCAATGATGAAGATGAAAAATCATCATATATGTCACTACTGATGAAGGCCTAAATCTAGATAACCTACAACCATCCAAACTCACCATTGGATTACCTCACTTATATACAAGAATCAATACTATAATGAATCACATTTGATATTCACTGACTTTTGAATTTAAGTGATTCTAAGGAAAAAAATTCCAATTTAATAACGATGAATTTTGGAATTAGTATTCATTAACTATTGTTGAAATCATTAAATTATGTCATAACATAGTACAAGGTGCCAAATGATCAGAATCATTTTTCATAATAGAGGAATGATGAAACATTCTAACAAATTGAAACTAATATATGCATTATTCCCAAGATAAAACATATGATTAGTTGTTCGATTTAAAAAAAAGATATACATGAAATATTCATACGTGAATCCTACTATGATTGAGTGGAAAAAATCAATCATCCAATTAATTTCCTAGAGTCACAATAATAAGACATGACAATAATCTATTTACTTCTATTTTCTATAAAATAAAACTAGCTCTACAACATATCACAATGATATAGTTTCACGTATTCATAGAACATTTGACTGATAAATACAACATTCTATAAATTATTATAACATCTAATTTAATATTTCACATTTATATTAGATAAGTGTGTCGTTTAATTTGTTTATTAAACTCACATTATATCCTACACTATAGCTGTAAGATAAACAATATTTTTCCCTCTTTTTACATTTCATTCCCATAGTATTGTAATAGAGAACCCTGCGTTTCCTATATTTAATTTATTTCCATATTAATTTTTAAACAGATCACATGCGTAGCCTGATTAATATGTAGTAGTTAACTATATACCCGATCCATTTTGTTGATCGTGATTATTTTTGTATAATATTTATGGTATTGGTTGATTTTTATGTGGATGATAATAGTTCTCAAATTGAGACTAGTCAACATTTTAAAATTCTGATGTGTTTCTTTTTTTTATTCATTAATGTTATAAACATATTTTTTTAACAAAAAAATCTACTTTTATAGTTAATATTAAAGATTATTATATTATATTTTTATTAATGAAATTGATTTCAGAAGATAATGTTATTATATAAAATTGTTTTAGATAAGACATGTTTACTCATTGAGAAATAATTTAAATGGCCATAACGCACACACTCATATATATATATATATTATTTAGATTAACAATTAAAATTTATTTGAAAATTTCGGATATTATTTAAACTAGTTTTAAAATAATTTTATTCTGATGTAGGTTCACACCCACTTGAGTTAATCGAAAGGAAAAAAGTTTGGTTTCAATGGATTTTAAATTAATTTCAAATGTGTTTTCAGGTTTTTTAATGATTAAATGTTTCATTTAGTTATAAATTCTTCTTTTTAAAGATATAATATAAAATAAGGTTCTACTAATAAAAATCCACACTTCTTCAAAGGACGTAACTATACTAAATGGAAAATAGAGATAAAAATTATTATCAAAAAATGACATTAGAAATATGGAATGTTCTATAATATAAATATGAATTACTAGAAACTGAAAGATTTATATGAGTTTATAGGACTAAAATTCACTATAATAATAAATCTGAATATATAAATTCTATTTAATATTATTTAGGTTATAAAGATTTTAATTTCATATCTACTTTTAAAATAACATTTTAAAATTTGATAGCATTATCTATTTCTCATGAAGGATATATTATTGTTAAATAAATGAGATTTAATACATATACAATTAAATATTATATATTCATGATTAAACCATACAAACTAATTTGGATATGTCTATTAGGTTCATTACGATAGCTAATATCATGAGATAATTACAAAATCATATATAATTAAAAAAATCATGTGATTGAAGACATGTATTCTAGAAAAATAGAAAGGAACATTAGTTTCAACAATTGAATCATGTGATATTATAAAACAATATGTTAAGGATTTGATAGTAAGTATGATGATTTATCAATAAGAGAATAACATTAATGATGCCTAGATAGATGAACATAAGTGCAAGTTATTATCCTTCCAGACTACAAGAAAAAAACAAAATGAAAAGGAAAATGTACAAGAACAACTATACAGTGATGTGGAACTACCTGCCGATAGTTATGAGGAGATGGACCGTATGGCTATATTGTTAATGAAACTATACAAAAAGAATAAATTATTTATGAAACCATGACATAAGAGAATATATGATTTTATAGATAATTGTATAAAATACATGAAAAGAGATGATAATTAAAATGAAATTATCTATTCTGAGTGTAAAAAAAGGAATTTTTATGGTTGATGATTCCAATTGAACATAATTAAATTACCTTCATAGGTTACTAACATGAATGGAGAAGAATATTTATTTCATCTATTGTTTATAAATCCAATTATAGAAATTTATGTTCTAAAGAATATACAATTAGTTCTATTAATGATTTTATTTCAATGATTATAGATTCTATTTATTGAAATTCCATTATGAAAATATGTGTTCCCTAATGCTTAATTACTAGTATTTATGGACCTAATAATATTTGGGTATAAAAATAATTTCTCATTTAAAAATATTTTATACAGAACTTTCATAAATAGCTCCAATAAAAATTAATTGTACATAGATAATGGATATTCTAGAAATATGAAATTAGATTACTCAGGCATCAAAAATTTGATAATGATTTACAGTTTATATGTCACGATTAGTTACATTTCTAAAGGAAAAATTACTGTCCTTTTCCAAATCAACATCTCTTAATGAACTTTAAATTTCAAAATTCGTTTTTGTTAATGGTTTTAAATGAAACCTTTTATGTATCTCATAACTATATGATGTTGTTTTTATTGGAAAATTGTAAAACAATAATTTAAATGCTTCAAATTATATAAATAATTTATTATTTATAGCTTAAATAAATGAAAATGATTATATTTTTATCCACGAATCATTAATTTTGAAAAAATTATTCATTCTTAAGTTCTTATAATAACAAATCATGGATTTGGTATAAGATAAAAAGATCTGTAAAATTCTCTCAAAGATAATGAATACTAATAATGGGTTTTTTAAGGATTTACCATAACATTTAATCCAAAAAAAACAATGTTTATAACCCATATAAAAAGGGGAAACAACAAAAATTATCATTCAAATCATAGAATGAAGATCCATCCTCTGATCCACATAAGTAATTTCACATATAATTGTATGGACCATCCATATTTGCTATTTTTAAAGGTATTCAATATGCATATGTCCTTGCAAATTAATTTTCAAGTTATACCTCAGTATTTTATTTATTTCAAAAAAGGTAATTGTTCCATTACATATTCATCTATGTTAAATTATTATAAAAATAATGAGGAATAATGATTGAGATATTAAAAATTGACCTTTGTCATGATTTTGAAAATCAATAGTTTGAGTCCTTTTTAGAAAAAAAGATAAAACCTTATCATCTATGGTATTAATACCCCTCAATAGAATAGAGTATTAGAAAGGAAAATTAATACCCTTAAATAGATCTCTCACAAACATCGTAATGGATATGAAATATCATCCTACTATTGGGAAGAGGCTCTGATATAAACCTGCAATATAAGTAATATTATCTTAATCAGATAAAATTTAATGATTAACCCTTATGGAATTTGATGATACATAAACACATGAACCTAAAATAATTTTCAATTTACTTAACGATGACTGATCAAGTATGCATATTAATGAAAACCCTGCAAACTGTGTTTTAAGAATATAGATAAATATTCCAGTTCTGATGAACTTATATAATAACAACCAAAACATCAATAAGACCATGCAGAAACTAAGAAATCATGTTTAATATATGATTTTAATATTAAATTCCACCATGTTGTGGTTGTTTAAATAAATTTATATACAGGTACATAGTTTATAGGTTCTAAAAAAATCATGTTGACCATCATGAATTATTGTCCCATATTTAACCTAAGAACATCAATGAAACAATTGATGATGAATTTCAGTTTATGGATACGATTTATGAACATAATAAATATTAATGTATTAAAATTATTATACCTGATGATAAACCTTAATATACCATTTCTATTGGCACTAAATGGGCCTTTAGAAAAGTGTTTGATAAAAATTTAACTATAATAGAGAACATGAAATTAACAGTTTCACAATGTATAGTCATAAAGAGGATATTGACTATGAAGAAAAATTTTCACAACTAACCAAACATTATGATATAATTATACTTAATTCATATGCTACACATCAATATTTTAGACTATATCCATTGGATTTTAAAAGTGAGTTCGTTAACATTTATATAATTAATTGGTTTTTTTGTTGAGAATCCACCTAGATATCTAATCCTATATATTCTAAACAATATTATCAAATAAAAAATATTAATATGTTTTAAAAAATGAACCTAGATCTCGGTATGATAGGCAAAATTCATTTCTTATTTTTAAAGGATTTCCAAATTGTATATCAGAATCTACAATTTTTATAAAACTATTTTGAAATTTTTTTATGTTGTTCATATATATGTAAATAATATTATATTTGGATCATCTAATTTTTTTTTCATATATTGGATTTTCAATGATTATGATTTTTTTTTCAAAATGTGTTTAATGGGTGAACTAACATTCAACCTTTTTTTAGATTTTTTAATATGAAAAAGTATTTATTCTATATTAAAGAAAATATAATTAAAATATTTTAATAAACTGTGGGTTAGATAACACTAAAAGTAGGGACACAATTACGTGTATCACCTTTATGTTTAATCTTGACGAATCTAGGAAATATGTGTATCAAACCCATTACATAGGTATGATTGGGTGTCTTCTCAACTTATATATTATTTGATCAGACGATATGTTGTTTTCATCAATGTGTGATGATTTTCATGAAATCCTAGATGATACACACCTACATGTTGTCGAATTTTTTTTTCAAATACCTCATATATAAAATAAATATACAATGTGAAATCATATATAAAACAAAATCGACCTATTTATTCATTCATATATGGATTTTAGTTATTATATTTTAGATAGGAAAATCATCTCGAGAACATTAAATATTTTGGGTGATCCTCGAGTTTAATAGTTTAGTAAGAATCATAGTATTGTTACAGAATATATTATTGACGATGACTGCATTTTAGTCGGTCGCAAATGTTGTAAGATTTATTGAATAATAAAAATTCTACTAGACTATTGATATCAATTTTGAAATATACGTATACATTGAGAGAACATAAGGACTATAAACATTTCTATGAAAAATATGTTCCAATGTAGAAAAAAATTCATAGATATAAGGCTTAAATTTTGTAGATATAAATTTCAAAAGGGTGATATAACTCTGGAATAAATTAAAACAAAACATTAATATTCTTATATTATGATTATGTTGTTGAATAATCACATGAAAAACTACATCAAACATAAATTAGGCATGTTTAATTTTGTTTGAACATAAATTTTATTTGACCCACCATTACAGAATACACATAATTAAAATTTTCCAAAAATTTATGTTTATAATCCATTGGTGTTTACCCACCATTATATTATTCCCTGCTTTTTATTTTTCCCAACAATGGAACTACTGAACAATCAAAATGACTCACTATTGGAAATGACAATCGTTTTGAATTTAGATCACCATTTATATTTTTTATTTTCACGTAAAATATTTAATTTATTTATGATTTAATTTTTATATTGTTTTTTGTTATTTTTATTCCCAATATGAACTAAATTAAACTCTTCGTTTAATTCCATACACTCACCTCATTCATTTCCATTGAAAATTATTGTTACCATCTGTTTTCAAAACTATTATCCTTCCCTTGACCTCACATGAGTCATTGAACACATTTTCAATAGATAGAGTGTAATGTGATGAAATTTTGTCACTTGACCAGTCACTACATTCAATAAATCATAAATAAGAATCAATCAGACTTACTGAAGAGCTAAGAAGTGTAGATCTTATTATGCATATAGTAGTTCTTGTTAAATAATTAAATATTTAGTGGTTAATGTAAATTAGATATTTGGTGCATATTTTAATCAATAAATTGGTGGAATAGTTATTAAATATCTATAAGTACATTTATTCTATTTTAGTACAATATTTTTATTATAATAACGTGATTTTACTTGGGGAAGTTAAATATTATGTTTGAAGTATGAAAAATGGAACGAAGGTTTTTTTCTATTCATTTTGAGGGGATATATGATTGAAAGTACCACATGAAGGTGTTTAATAATATTATTAGGTATTGATTCCAAATGATAGTGATAAATTTAAATATTTAGTAGCTTTAGTTGAGCTAACGGGATATGGTACATGGGTAAGAGAAGGTACAACCGAGCATTATGGTGAGTGTCATTGGTTTTTATGTGTATTCAGAACATGTTTTTCCCATGGAGAAGTGATTTTAGTAAAATGTGATAAAGTTATTTTTAATTGTTATATTTTTTTAAAAGAGGATAAAATTTCAAATTGTTAATCTATTATAAATATCATATGATTTAGATGTGTATGAAATCATAGAGGTCAAACACTCTAATTTATCCTTTGTTAATTTCACTCATACCGTAGGCCAAGGGATTGGTTTATGGGGAAGAATAAGTTAAAACAATATGCAATAAATTATTTACTTTAGAATGTTATATAAGTACATATTTATAATAGCATTATGAATCATAGACTTTGATACAAATTACCTTGAATAGTGATCTTAAAATTATTAAATATAAATTGTTATTATAATTTCCAATTGATAAAATCATAATAAGTTATGGAATTGGCGAGTAGGATCATACCATATGAATCACATTTATCTAAGCTTCTATTGGTTAGAAAATAAATCTGTTTTTTCGAGGACCAATAAGATGTAATTATTCAATACATATATAAAAATAATTGTTTATGAGATATGTTTTGGCTCATCGAAATCATGGAACAATCCATTAATGGAAAACTACCAAATGAAAATATCACCATCACATACCAAACCCCTAGAGTGTTTTCCTGTGTAATAAAGGGTTGTTTAACATGACCATAATTGTATGAATTTGTAAAATAATGATTATTTTTTTAATTTATGATTATGTTTACTTTTTAATGACTAGATAACGGGGTTGATAAACATTTGATATTATTAGGATACATCAAAATTTGTGTTTCTATTGGAAAATGTAATGTTTCAATTTATATTCTCTGTTATAAGGAAATTAATAATGATTTAAATAGTTAGTAGATTAATAAAATATTTTAATGAAATTATTTTTATGAAAAATAAATTTTAATATAATTTCATAAAGTCAAATATAATTTTTATAAGTGTTAGCAAATAGTAATTGAAAAAATATATGTATTTTCAACAAATGATATTTTTATTTCTAAAAGTTTAAAATCACAAAATAATATATTTATGAATATAATAAATAAATGATTGAAATTTCTATGTATATATAAGAAAATATTAATATTTTCATAATTTATTTGGATAATATATTTTTTATGTAAAAAATTAAATACCATTTAAAAATATATATTTTATTATAAAATCATTACTCCTAAAAATGATAATATATATTACATAAGGAACATTCATTTATATATATATATCATATTTAAATTAATAATTTTAATTTAATTTTATTAAATTTATAAACCAATTTATTAATCCACCTAATCCTATAGGATATATTAACATTTTAAAATATATTATTTGTTAACATGACTCACATCCACACTTAAAAGTGTAATATTTTAATGATTTGTTCTCTTAAATTTGTAACACATTGAAATAAAATTCAGATTGGAAGAATCCCTAGGAAAATCATTCGATGGATTTGGATATAAAAATATTATTTTATAGAGTCCAAAACCTATGTTTGGGAAGATATTTATGTACACCCCCACTTCAACAAAATAAACCCACCTAACATCTCATCTTTCTTCACTCTAAAACAAGGGATCATGAAATTAATATAACCTCAGTTATCCATATGATTCTCAATATTCCCCCATTATCTCAATATTCATCTCTTTTGATTTTTTGAACACCCTATCATTGTAAAAGATCAAAGCCATATCCACCTTATTCAAGAACTATATTTGTACTTTGAATTTTTATTCCAAAATTTTTATCATGGAATACATCATAACATTTCTATGAAAACAACATTATGGTTTTTATTTTCTGATTATCCCATTTCAATATAAATAATACTTCCCAAAAATCATTGATTGTCTACGTTATAATGTCAAAATAATAATGTTATTTTCATCCCAATCATTTTATTTGTGAACACTCATCCAAATTTATACAGTGGGAAATTCAAATTAATATTTTAATAGTTTATATAATTTTTATTTCAATGTATTTATCTAACACACCATAATCATGGTATTTAAGGTGATGAAATGAGATTATATTTTAAATATTATATGTGGCACACTTAAGTATTCAAAAGATATGGAAGGGATGAGTGGGTATGGAGTTATATATCCCTACAATGAATTTTATGTTTTATTAATATCATGGAATTCCATATATATTGTGAATGAGGATACCTGAAGTAGATAATTTTGTTTCTTGTTTTTTATGCATGACCTATGCTTATAAGTCATTTTGTTACAATGTTGCAAAAATATAATTTTTCATTTTGTAAATAATCATATATTAAGATTAAATGATCATTTTTATGACCCACAAAACATTTATGTTCAATTAAAATATCTATTGACTGAAATTTATTAATTTGATCATGGTTTAAATTCTATATTCATTTACTAGGAATTGTAGCTCACCCCTTTATTATGTACATATACAGTTTGTCCCATGATGTTTTAGAAGATAGATGAATATTTAGGACTATGTTAATTAAATTTTAAAAAACAATATTGTACTCACGTATAAAGTTGACAAGATATGTATCTAATCTCACAAATATACCGGCCTCATGATATTTTGGGAATTTATTTTATTCTCAAATTTATGGAAAAATTCATGAAAAAAATTATAATAATATATTTTTCGTCATAAATAGTCTTTCTAATATCATGAGTCTCATTAAAATATGAATTTAATGAATATAATAGTATTATTATGTGGATATTTTACTAAATATTTTATTTTATTCTTAAATTGTAAAATGTAGGATTCAATGTATAAGTTATTCCAAAAAATAAATGTGTAACTATTCATATTCAAATTGAAACTATTTAATAATATATTTGATAACAGCCCAAAAATTTTCCAGAAGATAACATGACTGAATATCTCAAAAAAATATTAAATAAATGGAATTTGTAATATTTTAGTCTGAAAACCCCACTAATAGATAAATTTAGAGAAGAGCTAATAGATATATTTTGAGGAATAGGTAATCAATCTAACTGATATATTTATTTTTATAGTCATATTTACCACCTCTATATATAAGATGTTTATCATAAATTAATATTATTTGTATCTTAAGTATTATTAAATTTTATTATTAACATTAAGTCACCATTATACAATATTTTATCGACAAATAATAAATGAAATTATCCCTCATGCGTATATACCACATACCGTCCCCACGTAGTGATACAGTTAATATTTCATCACCATATTTTATGGATTGGTATTATAATAGGTTAATTGAAAATATATAATATATAATATATAATATTATTTCTATAAGTATGAATTATTATATACTTTTCATTCATTCCATAAATAAAAAATGTGAATCAAAGTTTGTGCTAACATGTTGTCTACCATCTCCCTGGATGATGAAATTCATTTTTTCATTGGATAATTTATACAAATGAATATATATATAAATATAATTATTAATTATAAATTTTATACCATTTATAGGGTATTATGAATTATTATACCATGATAAATGTATAATGATGAAGTCTTCTAATCAAATAAATGATTGCAAAACAAAGACATTCTCACCCAGAACATTGATTTCAATATAAAGTTATTAATAAATATGTGATACTATATTATAAAAAATAATAAAATATATGATAATTATATTTTTATGTAATAAATTTATAATATATATTTATAAATTATTCACTATCTCTTGCATGAATAATGAATTTTGACACCTTAGGTATTGGAATTCATAGCCCAATTTCGGATTCATTTAGTTAAACTACTATTTCATTGATTATGTTGTTATATGATTATGTGTTAAAGTATTTTTTTTATATTTTCTTCATTTTTTTAATTATTATTTACAATGATCACATATAATTCATTAAGTTGATTAATTATCATATAAATGATAGGATAATTTTAAGAGTATTTCTACTCTCAAATTTATTTCTGTGATACTTTTTTCATATTCAACACTTGTTTGTTTTATATGTTGTATATACTAACCATTTATGAAATAAATTATCCATAAACTAAAATTTATTTTTATTTATATATCCAGTTTATGATAAATATTTCGTGGAGTTCAGCGATCCAATTTTACAAATAAGGACGTGCAATTTTTATTAAATTTCCCTCTTTGATGGATATGCTATTTTATGTACCTATATTATTTTACAATGTTTATATAGTATACATTGACATGTTATATAATGAATATAATTAATATAATGATATTAAATTTTTCATGTACTTTTAGTTTCTACTTTGTTGGAAATTTTATTTAAATTAATACCATGTTTTCTATAAAAATGTCCAAAATTGTTATTAAATTATCTTTTAGAATGTTTCAAGGAAATTATTTCATTGATTTTGAATTTTGTTTAAATATAATACATTATATGGATATTGAGTTATTTTCAATGAAAAAATGTTTACTTAATGTTTTATTTTATTAATAAATCAATGGGAAACAATATTTTCATATAGATATGTTTAAAAAAAATGATATTATGACATTATATTCCTTCTAAAAAGGCTTTTGTTGGTGTGAATGCGGATTTACTGAGTTTATTATCCATGGAAACTATTTTTATTTAATTTTTTAATGTTTTATGTTTATAATGGCATAAATTATATGGTTTTTTTCAATATTTATGTTACTATGAAATTTTTATAAAGACAATTTCAATTCAAAGATTATGATTTGATTAATGAATTATATTCTTCTCGAACACATATATCTGGAGTTTATTATGTGATCAGTTGGCCCAATATATAAATAATATTAATTGATTATGGATGTAGATATCATGATATCTACTTGACTATAATTTTTAGCGACCCTTTTAATTGAAATATGGGGATATAATCATCAAAGAACTTATCTAAGTGAATGACTTTTTCTTCTAGGATGGTTTTCATACTGAGCCTTTAATTATATGTAAATTATTTTATTTTCTTAATGTGTATTAGAAAATTACTTGTCTTATGTTATACTCTAATGTATCATGTACTTTTATTATTTAATGACTTGTGTCTTATGTTTATCTATGTTTTATTCCGGAACTAAAAATGTTGATCTTTGATATAAATGGTTTAATTTTCAAATCTCATTCTCATTATCACAAAACCATTTTCATGTATATGTTTACCCTTACTGGGTGTGTCTAATCTCACCCATTTCATTTTTTTTAATTTTTTTTATTGGTAATTTGAAAATTTGAAAATATTTTTTTTTTCTAGATGGATTTCATATGGAGGATATTGATGACCAGATGTGAAATAAGAAAAGTTGAATAATTTTTTGACAATTATGATTTCAATGAATCAATTTTGTATTAAATAAAGATGTTATAATATATTCTTATTTTTCTGAAACAATAAACCAAAATTTTTATTTATAATACATGTGATAAAAAAATTTATATTGACTATTTTTTCTGTAATAAATTGGGTCACATTGGAAAATTTTATGTCAATAATAGTTTTCCTAAATCTGAGGATTCTTTGATTTTTCATGAGGCACTCAAAAATTATCTAAACTCTATGCAATCTCCATGGGTTTTTCGTATTGAACACCAAAAATTTTTAGATAAAATACCTAGACTAGATTCCATTAAAATAGACAATTAAATTATTCGATTTGTGAAAAATAATACAAACACCCTAAAAACATACCTTCATTAAATGTCTATGATTGTTGTGATGATGGATTCCTAGGATATCCCCAATGAAATCAATTACAAATCTCCATTATAAAAATTAAATCACTATGAACTAATGGAGTATTCATAATAAACTCAACTAGATAGATCATAAATTGTAGGGGATGAATAACTAAGATCAGTGGAACCCACTTGACGTTCATTCATAGCTCAAAACATCAATGAATTTACCTGAACAAAAAAATGTGGTATTAGATGAAGTATGTGGTGTGGATCATGTGGGTCGATATGATCATCGTGGCGATGTTGTGGAGTGAGTGGATAAAGTACCACCTGGGTGGATTGTGGACACATTCATCTTTTAATGAGCTTCTTGTTATCCACATGATTTGGTTGTAGAGTTTAACATATTGTGAAATAGTAATGTGCACATACCAAGGTATTAAGAATATTATCACATTGTAAGGGCTCGTTGTTATATAGAAATTGTTACAACACTAAATCTCCCACCAATAATGTAATGACCTGGAGAGTTCATGGATATATTTTTTTCTAAATTTCCTTGGAATTTTATGAGTCTGTAGCTTCTGACGGCACTCGATTTTGATGTCCTTTGTTACCGGAATCAATTTCTGAGGTTTAGCTCGGTACGTTCAGTAAAAAACGAGTTTATTTTTCTATTTTATGAACCAGTGATCTGAATTGAAATCTTAGGGTACTGTTAAACATGTAGTGCTGGTAATTGCTTAAGGGGACCTTTTCTAAAGTTTTGTTTTATGCAAGTTGTAAATAATTAATTGGGGTTTAATTAAAGAAGTAAATAAATTTGTTTGTACAATTTTATTCTATAATTAAGGATGTTAATTCCTCCCATGGGTTTTTGTTGGTGGGGCACACACCCACCCAACATCCCCTGTGTGGATAATTGAAAAGTGGGGCCCACACGAGACCCATCTTTTCACCTTCCCTGAAAATCCTTAACCCTCTTAAAAACCCCAATTAAACTCCCACGTTAATGTTGAAAACGCTCCCAAATTTTTGTAACTCTTCACCTTTCCCTTCAACCATTATTTCTTACCAACATTCCTTAATTAATGAGATGAGTCACTTCATTTAATTAATTAAGTGGTTTGGTTTTGAATTTTAAAATCTTTGTGGTGTGAATAAAAATAATATCATGAGATATTATTTTGAGTTGGAGCTTTTAGTGTGTGGAGAAAATTTGGTGAAGTTCTCTAGTTTTTGAGAGAACACTTTTGTGAAGAAGAAGAGTAATCTTCTCTCGACGAAGAACGACGCCTCTTCAATGAAGAATGCCAGTTCAACGAAGATCAAAGACATGCTTCCTTTTCTTCCTCTTCTTCAAGGGAAGAAAATATAATTGCGGGGAACTCGCCAACCACGACAGTTCTTTCCTGACGTTGACGGAGCAATAACGCATTCTTCATCTACGACGAATGAACCATAATAAAGTTTGGGGGATTTTTTATATTTATGTTTACGTGTTTTATAACCTAGAGCATGGAAGATTTCTCTGTTGGGTGTTTATTCGTGCCTCTAACGCAGAGGGCACGGGCTAACGGACCTGACTGGACCCTCCATTGGTTGTACGTTTGTGCACGGAATGGCGCGAGATGTCAAATGGGGCCACATAGGTGATTTGAAGTCATCGTAGTGATGAATATGTCTCGTGAGAGCTGTAGGCATAGACGGTGGGCGAATCGGACCTCCGGAGCGCATCTGGTGGTCCACGGACGGCACTGTCGGCGCGCCTGACTGGCGCGGCGGCGCCCCAGCCTGCCACCGGAGGATATCTACAGTGGAAACAGCTGCGGCGGTGATGCGGAGGATCCCGCAGCCGTGAAGGATGCGGGACTACTGGGGGCGGCGCCAGCTGGCGCCGCCGTTGTCAATCAGCGGGGAGGCTGCGCCTCCCCGGCTCGGTGTAGCGCTCGACCAGGCCAGCTGAGCCACTACCTACCGCACGGGTCGGGCATCCGCATCGCGCGGGCTAGGCCGTCTTGCCACGTGGGGCGGGTCGGTGCCCTAGGTCGGTCCGCCACGCGACGGGGGTCGGGTCACCGCCCTGGGCCGGGCCGCCACGCCCGGCGGGCCGGGCTGGCGCGTTGGGCCGGGCTACGCTCTATCGGGCCAGATCAGGACACGGGTTGGGTCGACCCGGTTCTGGCCGACCCAGGGGGTGTTGGGCTGTGTCAGATTGGGCCTAGACACCCTATTTTCAGACCGTTTTTGGTTAAACGACCATATCATGAGCTACCGAACTCTGATCGATGCACCATCAGTTGAGGAGGATTCCTTGGATATAGACAATTTTTTAGTTATATTACACTCAAGTTTTCGGAGATTTTTTTGTAGGGCTGGGTTTGTTCGAACCCGAAACCAACCGGCCCCTTGGAGCAGAAACAATTATAACATAAGGACCAGATGTCCGATTGACATCCCATAGACTAGGTTGGATTCCTCTTGATGAGACAGTTCATTTGGCATACTCGACACAGGATTCAGATGTGTTCTGAGCATGGCCTAGTTGGATTCTACCTGAAATCCAACCGTGCCCTTAGAACTTAAATGCTAATAACTCACAAACCGAGCGTCTGAATGACATTCCATCTATTGCGTTGAGACCCCTATGAAGAGGCGGTCCTTTGAGATAAATTTTCATGGAACGTCATGACACTTGGAGGGTATACAACTAGCTCGTGGATTGGATCCTCTTGGAGATGAGCATTTAGAGTATGGTGACCATGTAGCTGGATGAAACCTGATGACTGTTTGTCCGATTCATATCATAGTGACTTGACTAACCCAGTGGGGTGCACTACTTTGTTGGGGTGGAAGACCCATGGCGGGGAGCACTACTGTTTTGGGGTGGTAGACCCACGTTACTCGATAGGAGGAGTACCTCTGTAGGCTAGTAGTAGGAGCACTACTGTGTTGGGGCGGTAGACCCATAGTGGGGAGCACTACTGTTTAGGGGTGGCAGACACATGATACTCGACAGAGGAGGAGTACCTCAGCAGTCTAAGGTTTGTGAGCAGCGCCTCAGAGTCGCGAAAGGATCACTGTACTCAACAGAGGAGGAGCTCTTTAGTAGTTGTGGTTTCGATATAATTAATGAAAATCTGGGTTTGAGTTGAGTCAATGACCTTTGTGTTTTCTTCATGATTGAGATGGGTTACTTGATAACATTGGTATATGTATGAGAATATATATAAGTAATGGTTATCTATTGAGATCATTCTTTGTGGTTATCCTTGTTGGATATTGCGATACCATGAGGGTCTCGGGGTCCCTACTAAGTATAGTTATACTCACCCCTGTACAGGCCATGCCCGCACCTCGTTGTGTAGGATGCAGATGACAGACAACACTGACAGAGGCCAACTGTACGAGGACTGGACAACACCTGAAGGTGGACCTCATGACGAGTCAGTACCCGGAGGTGGACCTCACAATGAGTCGGTACACGGAGGAGGTTGACAGACGAGGGAGCTGAGGAGGCTATCTGTACCTACCCTTCAGGTATGATCCATGGAAGACGATCTACGAGCTGCGCGTTCTTTAACTACCCTTTAGGTAGGATTCGTGGTGGACGATCCATGAGCTGCTTATCACCTTCTAGTTGTTTTGTGTTTTAACTTGTACTTTATCGTTGGGCTTGTATTTCCAGCCCCTTACTTTTGGCACTACATTTGTGTTAAGTTTTACTAACTGTTTTCTTCTACTTGTACTCGGGTTGAATGTGTTTACTTTTTATAAAGGCAATGCCTTCCCAGTTTTAGGGATTTACGCATTTTTATGCTAGTCGCTAGCCCCTGGCCTATGGAAGGCGGGCTTGGGGTAGTCACGGGAAGGGACCCGAGGACGGGTCATGAAAAATTGGTATCAGAGGAGTCGGTTCTACCGTAGAACATAGGACTCTGATATTTTTTTTCTATAAAGAAATAGTTTTAAGGGTACTATGTGTGGTTTTCAGTTCAGGGAGTCCAGTGTTGGTGCGGGCGGCTGACGTATCCATACACCAGGACCCTGACATCTATTTTCTAACTCAGTGCATGAAAACATAGATTCTGTGTGTGTTTTCCAGAGTTTGTTTCAAATCAACTCAAACCAGGTCAGCTCACAAGGTATATACTTTTGACCGTGTAACATCTTTTTCTTTTAGGATGTCTTTACCCAGCCAGTCAGCGTGGGTACTGAGTGGAAAGTGCGATGATAGCTCACCGAGAAGCGAGACCTCAGTACAGGGGCATCTTCTAGTTGAGATAGCAGCAGAGAGTGCACGCCATATGAGTGAGTTGCATGAGTTCCAGAGATAGAAGCCTATGAGGTTTCGAGGCGATTCATATTTTCAGACAGCTGAGAATTGACTGGAGTTTATAGCACGATCTTTTTACACAGATGGGACACCCGCTGACTTGATGGTGTACCTAGCTGTTAGTCTCTTTCAGAGAGTATCTAAGAAGTGGTGGAGCCAGATGCTCTAGTTTTGCGACAAAATGACCTTCACTTAGGGAGACTTCGAGAAATTCTTCAGGGTGGAGTTTATACCAGTGACTCCACACTTTGAGCAAGCTCAAGAGCTGCTTCTATTGTCGTACGGTTTTCCGCCAGTGTTCCAGTCATCTGTACACAGTAGACGGATGATGTAGAGGTCCAAGAGGACTAGGCCAATTGGTGCGAGACTTCAGGATATAGGTTCGGTAGTGTGGGGCACCTAGGGTGGAGTCAGAGATAGGCATACTAGGAATGCACAGTGTTTCTCCTGCGAAGGGCTTGGTCACAAGTCACGTGGTTGTCCTACTCCTCGCACAGTAGATCAGCATGAAATGAAGGATCCACCGAGACAGAAGCAGTGGCAGAAGCATGAGAAACAACTGAGTGGTGCACAAGGAAGTATAGCTCCAGAAGTAGGTGGACAGGAGCAGGACTAGTTCCAGGCATGGAGGCCTTAGTTCAAGGTGCTTCTAGTTCCATGTTGTTGTTTTTTGTGGTTGTTGTGTGTCTTTTTACTTGATCTGCAGTAATAAGAGACAATTGTCCTTGTGACATTTACTTTCTATCCTTTTTGTTTGGTTGATACTATGAGGTTCCAGTTTAAACTTTTGAATTGACCCTCACTTTTGAGATTTCTACTAGAGAGACACAATAACCACACACTGATGTCGATAGTGTGACTCAACCCTTGGAGGCATGAGTAATGGTTGGATCTCTTAGTAGAAGCTTCAAGGCCTTAAAATGTATTCCATGACATGAATTAGAATCATTCATGCCAGGATTGACTATATTAGGAAAAGGAACGTGGTTCATCCAATAGATGGGAGCAGATTTCTCTTTTCAGCAGAGGAGAAATCTCAGAAGCTGTTTGGTAGAACGTAGACAAAGAAGGGTGGAGATGAGTTCTTACAATTGGATAGTCTCACCCATTGTTTGATGAGCGAACGGTTTACGGTTATCTCCAACTATATAGTCTTAGGTGTATCTTCTATCAGAAGGGCCTGCACCTGAGATATTATCAATGAATTTAGTTCCTCTAGGAATATGACTTTGAGATAGTCTATACTCCTGGGAAGGAGAACGTTGTAGCAGACGCTCTTAGTATGAGATCTGGAATTCAGCTGTTAGGAGTAGCGAGAAAACAGATGGATGCATTTCAGATATCCCTTGTGGATAATATTGGAATCACCATGTGTAGAACTACAGATGGTCCAGGCTACGACAGAGAAGGTGCAGATCATCCAGGAGCGGATGAAGACTACACAAAGCCGACAATAGTCCTTTGTGGATAGGATACAAGACCATTAGAGTACGAGGGTGACCACCACATCTTTCTACGGGTATCACCTTGATGAGGTCTTCGGAGATTTGGCCGAGGCATCAAGTTATCTATGTGTTTCATCAGAACATTCCATGTCCTCATCATGGTAGGTGAGGTGGCTTACCATTGGCCATTCCACCTCAGTTGCACTGGGCGCACAACGTCATCAATGTATCTCAGCTGGGGAGATTTGTGCACGACCTCTCAGTCATCATCAACCATTGAGAGATGGACATCGATGACGGGGCGACTATCACGGGGTTCAAGTAGAGGTTGAGGATCGACATGAGTGGGTCCTACGGGGATAGTCAATTCCTCTTGTGCACTTTCGCTGGTAGCAAGGAAGACCTCTAGGAGAGCACATGAGAGAGAGAGGCTCAGATGCATGATCAGTACCCCTTTTGTTTCCCTAGCATATGTTGAAGCTTTAAGTGGATGTAAATCCATTAGCTGGGAGTAATTTAATGACCCGGATAATTCAAGGACATTTTTTCTTAATTTCATTGGAATTTTACGAGTCTGTAGCTTCTGACGACACTCGATTCCGAGGTCCGGGGTGCCCGGAATCAATTTCCGAAGTTTAGCATGGTACATTCAGTAAATGAATGAGTGTGATTTTTGATCATTTAAATAGGTGCTAAGAATTGAAATCTGAGGGCACCATTGAACTTGTAGCACCAGTAACTACTTAAGGGGACCTTTACCGCAGTTGCGTTTTATGCATGTTACTAATAATTAGTTGGGGTTTAATTAAAGAAGTAAATAAAATTGTTTGTACAATTTTTTCTATATCTAAAGATGTTACTTCCTCCCATGGGAAATTATTAGTGGGGCCCACACCCACCCCTCATTGAAAGTGTGGATAATTGAAAGGTGGGGCCCACACGAGCTCCAACATTTCACCTTCCCCTAAACTCCTTAACCCTCATAAAACCCCCCATTAAACTCCCATATTAATGTTGACAACTCTCCAAAATATGTGTAACTCTTCACCTTTCCCTTCCATCATTAATTCTTGCCAACATGCATTAATAAATGAGATGAGTCACTTCATTTAATTAATTAAGTGCTTTGGTTTTGAATTTTAAAATATTTGTGGTGGGAATAAAAATAATATCATGAGATATTATTTTGTGTAGGAGCTTTTGGTCTATGGAGGAACTTTGTTGGTGTTCTTGAGTTCTTGAGAGAACTCTTTTTTGGAGAATAAGAGAAATAATTTCTCAATGAAGAACGACGCTTCTTCAATGAAGAAGCCCAGTTCTACGAAGATCGACAACACACTTCCTTTTCTTCCTCCACATCAAGGGAAGAAATATAATTGTGGGGAACTCGCCAACAACGACAGTTATTTCCCGACATTGACGGAGCGAAAATGCTTTCTGCATCTATGATGAATGAATCATAATCAAGGTAGGGGGATTATATATATATGTTTATGTGTTTTATACCCTCGAGAATGGGTGATTTTTTATTGGGTGTTTATTGGAGCCTCTAACGCAGAGGGCACGGGCAAACGAACAATCCCGGACCCTTCGCTAGTTGTAAGTTTGTGCGCGAAAAGACGAGAAACTTGAAACGGGGCCGCATCAGTGATTTGAAGCCATCGCAATAAAGAACAGGTCACGGGAGAGCCGTCGGCATAGACGGTGGGAGAATTTGACCACCGGAGCACGTTCGGTGGTCCGCAGAAGACGCTTCCGGTGCGAACAGGTCCCGGATACGATGGCCGGCACCGGCCGGCCGCCTGGTTGCGGCGGCGCCCCTACACGCCGCCGGAGGAGATACTCCACGGAAACCGCCGCGTGGGAAACGTGGAGGATCCTACGGCTACACAGGATCCGAGACTACATGGGGGCAGCACCATCTGGCGCCTCCAGTGTCAATCAGCGGGGAGGTCACTCCTCCCCCGCTCTGCGTAACACTCTACCAGGCTGGCACACGGCCGGATGCGCAGGCTGGGCCGCTGTGCTTGGCAGGCCGGGCCGACGCTTTGGGCTGGCCCGCACCCTATCAATCTGAACCCGGAACCGGTCTTGTCGACCCGGTTCGGGCCGACCCAGGGGGTGTATGGCCGAGTCGGACCGGGCCCAGACCCCCTATTTCCAGAGGGTTTTTGGTTAAACGGCCATATCGTGAGCTATGTACCTCTGATCGATGGATTGTTAGTTGCATAAGATTCCTTGGATCAAGGAAGCCGTTTCGGTATATTAAAATCAAGGTTTCGGCAATGTTTGGCTACAACTGGTTTGTTTGAACCCAAAACCATCCAGGACCTCGGAGCGGAAACACTTATAACATAAGGACCAGATGTCCGATTGACGTGTGTTCGACTATGATTGATTTTTATTAATGAGACGGTTATATTAGAATAATCTATATATGTTTTATATGTGGTTTGAGCATGGCCGGGATGGATTGTACCTGAAATCCTACTGGGCCCCTAGAACAGAAATGCTAATAACTCACAGACATGTCCGATTGATGTACCGTCTGTTACGTTGTGACCCCTATGACGAGGTGGTGCATTGAGATACTTCTTTGTGGAACATCGTGATACTTGGAGTGTCGACTAGTAGCTCATGGAGCGGATCCTTCTGAAGATGAGCATTCGGAGTACGGTGACATTGTAGCTGGCTGAGACCTGATAACTGTTTGTCTGATTCCTATCAGATTGACATGACTAGCCTAGAGGGGAGCACTACTGTGTTGGGGTGGCGGACCCATGGCGGGGAGCACTACTGTGCTGGGGTGGTGGACCCGCAGTACTTGACAGGAGTAGTACCTCTATAGACTAGCAGGGGGAGCGCTACTGTGTTGGGGAAACCAACCCCTGGCGGGGAGCACTACTTTGTCGGGGTGGCAGACCCGTGGTACCCAACAAGGGAGGAGTACCTCAGAACTCTAAGGATAGTGAGCAGCGCCTCAGAGTCATGACAGGATCACTGTACTCGACAGAGGAGGATCTCTTCAGCAGTTGTAGTTTCGATATCTTTAATGAAAATCCAGGTTTGAGCTGAGTCATTGACCTTTTTGTTTTCCTCATGATTGAGATGGGTTACATGATAACTTAGGTATATGTATGGGCATATACCCATGTAAAGGTTTTCTGTTGAGATATTTCTTTGTGGTTGACCTTCATGGATTTTGTGAGACCATGAGGGTCTCAGGGTCCCTACTGAGTATCGTTATACTCATCCCTGCACAGGATATGCCCGCACCTCATTGTGTTGGATGCAGACAACAAACAACGCTGATGGAGGTTGGGTGTACGAGGACCGGACGACACCTGGAGGTGGACCTCATGACGAGTAGGTACCCAGAGGTGGACATCACGATGATTCAGTACCCGGAAGAGGTTGACGGACGAGGGCGCTGATGAGGCTATCTATACCTACCCTTCAGGTAGGATCCATGGAGGACAATCTATGAACTACTCTATCTGTACCTACCCTTCAGGTAGGATCTATGGGGGACGATCCAGGAGTTTCTTGTCACCTTCCAGCTGTTTTTTCATTTACCTTGTACTTTACAGTTGATCTTGTATTTCCAGACCCTTACTTTCATCACTACCTTTGTTTTCATTTTTACTTAGTGCTTTCTTCCTCTTGTACTCTGGTTGAATGTGTTTACGTTTTATAAATCCAATTCCTTCCCAGTTTTAGGGATTTATGCCTTTTGGTGCTAGTCACCAGCCCCTGGCCTCTGGAAGGTGAGCTTGGGGTAGTCTCAGCATAGGTCCCAAGGACGGGGTATGACAAATAAAGACCAACAATCCCATCATGGTTTGGATGCATGGACTACTAATCGTGTTCTAACCATGGAACACCAACATTGGACCCATCTGTAGAATGGTGTAACGTTTTTAGAAAACCGCACACTACGATTCCGAATCTCTACTATATTTATTTGTTTCTCTATTTCATTAATTATTTATTCATGAACCATGTATATTAACTATTTTAATTTCAACATTTGAAACCAATCCTTTAATTATAATTATCTCATATGGTTTCTCCAAAACTAATAACCCAAGAATGTGAACACTAGTTAGAAGACACCAAATCATTATAATATTAACCCAAATCCTATAAATCTTATATAAACACATAATACACTTCATAGACTGACTTTTCATCTGAAATTTAAAATTTTAGTCATTTTATGTGTCCAAAATCCTTTTTGAGTGTCTATTAAATATTTGAACCATATTTTAAATGAAAATTAAGATTACTTGCATAATTTTCAAATCATAGAAAAAAAATATCTAAATAACACAACCCGAACATAATTATCATCAAAGAGCTATATTATTAGTCATCCATTTTTACTACCCATCATTTATTAAAAATTTATATTAAAAGATCATGTTTAGTTTTTTAATGAATGAAATATATCCAATATAAAACCTCCCAATTCAAGGCACACATCTACCTAAGATTCAAGCCACTATATTTCTAAAAACAAAAACACTATGGTGGTGGATACTCAATCACATCCAACGAAAAAACATATCCAGTAGCTAATCCCTCATTGAAGCTCTGAATCTCTTCACTATATGAACTATAAAATAATTATCAACAGCCCATGTTTACCACCAATCCTATCAATAAACTCACACAACACAATGAACACATTGTCTCATTACATACCCAAAAATTTTCCCAACATATGACACCAAAAAACCCATAAGAACACATATCAATGTTGTAACACAACGTCTCCATCAAAAACAAACTGAAGTGGAAACATTCCTACATTCCATGAATAACCAATGAAAAAAAAAATTTACATCAAAAAGCGTAATTCAAATTCTAAAACACTCCATTCATTCCCAAAATAAATTTTAGATATGGTTACCATGTTTTCAAACCCAATTAATATATCAAACCAAACAGATCTATCGTCATCCAAAGAATTTCCAAAATTCCCTTTTCATCTCTCATAATATATCCACCCCAACTAAACATGATGCATGTATTCTTACAGGCATTCTAGATAAATCCAATCATACCCACTAGAGTAAATACCCTGCACATTGATGGATTCCATATTCATATCCTCAATTAAACTTGAATCATCATCTTTTCCTGCCAAACACTTCAAAAATCCTCCAACAATACTACCTCATATTGGTCATTGTAACATCCATGATGTTGAAACATACTCTAATCTAGTCCATCCACAATAATGAAATCCCGATTATAATTTCAAATGGAATTTGATAACATACCTCATATATTATTCACTTTCATTATGCTGCCACAATTTTTTCTTCACTTAGATTTACAAACATATATGTCCTATAAGGTATGGGTTTGACACTGTTGTGGCTGACACTTCACTCCTTACCACATGATTTTCATTTCAACCACCTCAATCAAACTACATCTCCTTTAACGGCCAATTCCACAACCTCTGGTAACCTGTAATGTTTATAAAGATATATCTCTATCAAAAGAGTGACAACAACAATGTAAATTATCTCCCACTCCCATGTTCTATGAAGGTTACCAATGGAATCTGATGTCATCTAATCCATCATTAATACCATATTCCTAGATGATGGGTTGTTTAATAATAGCCAAATTGATCCTCAAACTCACCCCATGAGATCCAAATCTAATGTAAACATTTATTAAACCATAAATGATAATTTTTCCACTGTTAGAATAGGCATTTTTATCCTAGTGAAATAATGTTTTTTGAATGAAATTATGTAGGATCATATCTAGAATAAGAGTACACTATGATATTGTCGATTAATTTGACAAAGTCATATTATATTTTGTCACCTACAACTTTTGTTACATGCCACCTCATTCAGGGGACCTGATCCTCCATTCCAATATGATCCTCAAAACACCCCCATTAGTCCTCATTATAATCATGTATTCCCCCAGTTTTTTTAATTATAAAGCATACATCCGTAAAGACACATTTTTTAGCCAAAGGACTATGTTTTTAACTAGTTCACATTTATAAAACAACACAAACATGAATAATTGTTAAACACTCTTCTATAAAAAAAGCATAAATAATATAAGTAACTCTAGTGAGTAAAATTTCATGAAAACTCAACACATATTTCATATCATCAAGTCATTGGTTTCTCAAATTCTCATCTACCGCAACGCAAAGTAGCCCTGGTGTTTCTAAAATAAATATGAATCAAAAAGACAAAACCACCCACATGATCTCTCATTATCAGAGAATAATTAATGAATTCCATTATGTTTTTAATACACTTTATCTTCATTCATGATTACATATCCATAGCTAATAGGGTCAGACACCTAAACAATCAATCCCTTAGAAAAAATTTTCTCATTCAAGGTATCAAAACAAAATTTGTTTTTATGATATGGAATCCAGACATATCCATGGTTCAAATACCTAACGCCACTTACATTATATCCTAATCTGAATGTATCCATTTCTCACTCATCCTTCAACATTCATGTTATAACATGGAAATTTAGTTATTATTAATTGAAAATCAAAAAATAAAAACACAAGAATTTAACCTTTTATAAACCCTTAATAAATCATTAGAGTCGTAATTATATTTTTTGAAAAACCTTGACTACATATAAGAACCTGAATCAAATTCATATCTTTATACCATCCACAATATATAACTATTATAAAAAAGTTCTCTAAAGAAAAATTCACCCCAAATCATAAAAACTATGTTAGGTAGTATACTACATCCACCGCTACAAATTGTACCAAACATATATATGTTCCATAAAAACCATTGGAAAACATAACGTGTATAGAACCTCTCAATTTTCACCCTAAAATACCACATTTTATTGAATCCAAAATCTAGAGTAACATCAATAATTTCATTAGTCTCTCCCACAAAGCCCCACTGACCTAGCATCGTATCATGTCACTAGGTCCAAAAAACATGGATCATGCCAAATCACCAAAATACACAAATCATAAAAACAATACACTCACTTACAAATGTTACAACACATAAACATGCCAAAAACCCATCTCTATTATCTCATATATAAAATATTTCATACTCGAAGCCAACTACCCATGACTAAGAAACACATTCCCTTTGAGTATATTCACCTCAAACCACTCTATGGAGGATCATGTATCATAACCAACCTTGTATAAATGCATCCTTATAGGATCGAATATTTATATATCCATATTATGGTGACACAACAGGGTTACTCAACCCAATTTTCATAGGGAGTAATACAACAATATCATCTTCCAACATCTCATCACATATCTTCCTAAGATAAATTTGAAATGTGATATTAAAAAAATAGGCCTAGTAATGTATAAATAAATTACATAATTATATCATATAAAATGAAATATATGTTGTTGAAACATTAAAAAATTTACACACTATCTTTTGTGAGGAAATATACTAGATGGCCTATAATATGTGGATCCAATGAGTATATCATGATTCATGAGAAACATCTTGACTCTACATTCTAGGAGTAAATTACAATTAACCGTACTATTACTTATTTAGTATGAGATATAAATTCATCAAAACAATAATAAAACCAAACAACATGTGAAACATCAAATTAATATATAATCTACAACTACGAAAAAGAACACATAGAACATCTCTTGAGCCCATGTAAACAGTGACATCAAACTATAACTAATTTGTATGTCTATCATGCCTCTATAATTCATTGTTTCAGAAAAATTTCTATATCTACAATCTACCAAATCCATAAGATCAATTAGTCAACTATTAAATTAAAAAAAACCATGTAACAACCCTCCACAGTTCACTCTACAACCATAACTAGATTGGTTCGCCACATGACCTCATGCTCGCATACATAAATGTAAGAGTTCACAGAATAGCATTGGGGATCAGGTATTCTGTTGTATAGAGACTATATATAAATATAAAAGTGTATAATAGTAATAAAAATAAGCATCCATGGTATATATCATATTACCCAGATGAAATAAATGTATTAAATATAAAATAATAATATAAATTTATATAAATTTTTGAAAAACAATGTCATACATACAACATAAAATACCCTATGATGGTTACTTAATTTTATTGAAGTAAATAAATGAATAATAAGGATCCACAAAACCATCGAGCTAAGGCTCATATAGTCTGATCATACCATTGAGGTGTCCTACAAAATACTCAATGACTCAACCTGATCCTCATCTAAAACTCCTCCAGTAATAAATATTATATTATTTTTTATATACCCGTGTGTATTTTTATCTCGTGTCGGTTATGTGTAAAATTTAGTTGAAAACAACCAATAGTTTCAAATGAATATAACTACTAATGTAACACTCTATGAAGATAAAAATATGGTTAAATTATTTCTATGTAAAATAATATAATATTAAAACAAATGTAGTTATGAATATATTGATCATTATGTTCTAATGAAACATCTAAGGAAACAGCACTAGAAACTACCAATGTTGATTATATTAATAAATACATAGAGTGATATACAAAATAAATAATTAAATTGTTTTAAATTTATCATGAATATTTTTCATTTTTATATATTATATACAAAAATTTATCAATATAAATATTAATTGTTACAATATTATTAGTATAGCTCATAAACCAGGTACAAAAGCATAGGTAAATGAATAAGAATTTATGTACGTTAACTAACCCACATGCATGGAACATTTTGTGCAAAATTATCAACCTTATTTGTGGAGATCCAAATGATAAATTCAGACCCATGCATTAATAATTCCATGTACAACTATCTCAACATTATATGTGGAGTTTCATATCATGAATATGAAACGACACATGAGTAACATCATGTCAACTATCAGAACCTCAAATGAAGAGCTTCGGGTTTTTCATCTAGATCCATAAAAATAATTATAAAAATCATTATTCAAAATTTTGAACATAAAAATCATTTAAAAATCATATCGAAATATTTTTAGACCATTAACACATATTGATGCTAAAATAGAACTGTAAAAAAATAGATCAAAATTTCATTCCTTTTCCATTATCAATGCATACATAGACTATTTAATATAAAATTATAGACCTCACACATCCCATTAAAATATTCAGAAAAAAACCTTAAAATTTCAATTCATCATCATTGACACCCTGGACATGGAAAAAATTTATTTTCATTAATACTTTTAAAATTTTCAATAATATATTATAAATAAATCACCACTTACACAACAATTTCAAATCAACAATTTAAATTCCTTTTAAAACCCATTTCTATAGAACATGGAAGTCAACACCAAACCATAATGATGTATACAAAATAAAACAAATTATCAATCCCATGAAATACAACATGGTATTAAAATCCAAATAACAAAGTGAAATTATTTTCCAAAGACTCATATCTATTTCAAAAAAACCAAGATAAATTTTTTTTCATATTAATGAATAAAACATAGAGTAAATCATGTTTTCATATGGTATAGTATGTATATCATTAACATTTAATCAATTAAAAGGTCAATCATAGCAAATTTATTTTCATATACCACTATATTTACCCTTTATTATCACTTTAGATTATCATAGAAATAGTTTACTACATGAAGTTATATGTGTTCGATCATAAAATCAACAACAGCTCTAATGAGATATATTTTATGTTAAGCTATTAATTAAAATCCTAGAACCATATACTCAATACAAGGATTATAATACACAACTCATCAAATTTATGGTTTCTTAAAGATAAAAATATTAATAAATTAACAAAAAAGGGTGAATCTATCAGAATGCCTATTTTATCAAATATGATTTCCATAAAAAATCCACAATATGGATGGAAATTACATGGTCTATCTGTGTCTCATCTGGACGGCTATGAGTTTAATTGATCTTAAATCGAGAAAACCATTTCGTTCCCCATTTTATAATAAGTATTTTTATTGTAAAAATTATAATTTATTATTTCTATATAACCAATTATAGGATAATTAATGAAAACACACAAGGCGATCACATATTATTGAAACTCGTATTGACAACTATGTGTTGTTAACAAAGGACCCCAAAAAATGAATTAGAAAATAACTGAAATTTTATACCATCACAAAAACTAATTAAATTAATTCTATTATGGAATACATAATAATATTAATCGTGATAACATACCCTAAAATTTTCGTTCAAAATTTTGAATATGTTGTGTGAGGATATCCTCTTGGAAAGACAACCACAAGCCCATTGTGATAGGGATGATTCTAACATGTTCTGATAGAATAATACAGAAAAACTAAAATGAGGAACTAATAAATTATAGAGGAGGGAGAAGGAAGAGGAATGAAGGAAAAGAGTGTTTTAACATTACTACAAAACATCAATGTCATTCTATGAAGAAACCCTAAATCAAGGTGTTGGAGAATTTGAAATGGGTTTGGAGCTCCCCTCGTCATCGCATTCCAAATGGGAGTGGAAATGGATATCTATTTAATAACCTTGATGGGGGAATGTTGATCATTTCCCACTTATAATTAGCACATAGCTAGAACCATGACTTGGCCAGAAATTTTTCAAAACATGATTCTATTCATGGACCCTTTACTAAATATTAAAAAATGTCTTGAACATTTAAGAATCAGATTCAGTCATACTATGCTCCAACCATACCCTTTATAATAGCAAACTGAATCACCCACTACATGGATAGAATTTTTTTTATTAAACCTATTCCAAATGTGAATTATTATACTAGATCCCTCTATAACAGCAGCCGTAGTGTTTTTGAAGCTATACACCATGCTTGAAACTGTCGACCACATCACAATGTTTCACATTTTTATTCGAATGGTTTACACAAAACCATTATATAACAATGGAAAACAACCAAATTCTATTTGAAATGTATATAATTCTCTTTGTGTATCATGTTGTGCCTCATTTTCATTTTAACCATACCCACCATATAGGGAATAGTAACATTAAATCTCCAAAACACCGATGACTTAACTTGAATCATTTGAAGAAAACCCAAGCACATGATCTATATCTGATGAATCATTCCTTTAATAAAATCTAATATTTATTGAAATTAAAACCTATTAAATTTTTTCCATGTCTCAGTTCAATATTAGACATGTCCATAATGTAAATAGTCAGATTCTTTATCAAATATTAAAATCATAAGGACACATGATCTTGGATTCTGAGATTTTTTTATGGGATCTAGTGAATGATATTGTAAACTTTTATATAATGATCCATTATAATATTTATTAAATACATTTAATGTAACTTGTATCATCTGAGTTTATATAAATATTTATATAAACATTATGTTTAAAATAATTTTAATATAAATAGGGGAAATGTATAAGAAATTTTTGATCATCCATTTGAGTGGCCGATACACACTATTTTTATAGGGAGTTATTTTTATAATTATTGTCCAATTATGAATTAATATTTTATATAGGATTATTATCAAAAAGAAATAACAAAATATCATTTACACATGATCTATACATTGGTTTTTTATTTTAAGGTTATGAGAGAAATATTGATTTATATGCACTGTATTAAAATTCATTATTTAGTTTATGTGTCTCTTGTATATGATCTATTAATTTATAATAAGGAATTTACACATGTTATAATGATTTAATTCAACATTTTTAATGGGGGAAGTTATAAATACCTCTTAGATCTAGGATAAAAAACTATGATTATTGTATATTTCTTTACTGGTACATAGATATCACTTTAAATTACATTATGTTTGATTTTGACAACCCATCTTTAATAAAAGTTGTAAATTAACCCTCACATAAATAAACTAATATATTTTTAATTAACTGAGTCATGTAGCTGAATATAATTTCGGTTATGATTACAATCTATATTTGGGGATGAAAATTAAAAAGTTTCAAGAGTTTTTTTGATTATTATTTTTCAAGCGTATGGGTAAGGATAAGATTTTACTGTTCGATAGTGACTATAATAGGTCGATGGGGTTTAATTATATAATAGAAAATATTAAAAAGAAATAAATTATTCACAAACTATCTCAATGATTTGTTAATATTAATACACTAACATATAAACATGTGAACTATTTTACATGATTTTAAGAGCATCAAAAATTAATTTTATGATCTCTTGAATGATGTCTTTAGAGTTATATTATTTAAATATTATATGCAAGAGTTCAAACCATCCATACATTAATTTTTTTTACATTTTTTGGAATTTATTAATTAGGAGCCATTATTAATACCCACTTTTATACACTAACATTAAAACCTTTTTATTATATCATTGATAAATTTTACATAGTTTTCTATAATTTTATAATTTTTTTATTATGATTTTAAAAAATTAATATATATATGGCTAAAAATTTCATGACAAATAATTTTATATATAATTTTAATTATAGATGTTTTTTAATATATTCATTACTAATCCACATTTAACTACATTAAATATAGGAACATGATGTATGATGTTTGAATGCGGCTGATGAGAAAAAAAGATATGAACATGAAATATGATGTTTGAATGGTGTTATTAGAAAAATGGATAGTCAAGGAAGAGTGATAGTGAGGGGGATCCAATTTCGTGAACAAATAGTAAATTTTTTTACATGTAAATAAAATTATCCAACATATCCTCCCAACTGAAATATAATGTAGTTGTGTTATAAAATCAATATTATGTATTTAAATATAGGAATGGATATTTTTTGTTTTTTTAAGAAAGGTATGTTAATTTATTATATATCTAGATCATTATGGGTTCAGTGGATTAGGGAGATAAAGAGTTTTAATTTTTATTATTTTATATATAGAGGTTTTTTATCCATTGATATGTTTTTTATAGTTGTATTAACAATATCTTTTAATGTTTTACAAGTCCAATCCACTGATAAGTATTGTGTAAACTATTATGAATGTAAAAAATTTAGTTTTGGTTATGTTATATTCCATTAAGGCTTATATATATATATATATATAAAATTAGTTAAGTAATACACATCTCTAAATTTTGAAATGTAGACATCATTAGCAAGAGGTTATAAACCACTCATATCATTAATTTCATAGATTACATAAATATATATTTCAGATATATTAATCAAATATTTTTTTCCATCATTATATTTTATGGAAGAACCCATATATAATAACATCAATAACAAATAAGTTAATATGTTAAGATGGATATATATTTTTAATATAAATAATATTAAATAGAATTAATTAATATATATTTATAACATTTAATTTTTAGTTATATATGAAATTACGAAAATTAAATATCTTGAATAATTTTCCCAATTAAAATGGTTTTATATAAAAATAATTAAATTTATTAGGATTATAATATCAATTTTTTATATTTATCAAATAATTAAATATGTAGTTATTATAAAATAAAATGCAATTTTCGAAAAATATTTAATTTAATTTATATTCTATATTAAACACTCTAAAAATAATAACCATGAATCATAAGATTACTAAATGATCAAATGAAATATAAGTAATTATAAAAAAATGAAATTGAAGACATGCATGCTATTTTTTATGTGAGAATTTAGTTTATATTATACAATATAAATCTCTTTTTTTTGTTTAAATTAATTTAACTGATTGATTAGGATCTATAAAAAACAATATCTTACAATAGTAGACAAAAGAAAATATTACTGAAAATTTTAAATAGAGAATCACAAAAAAAATTCAAAAATTTAAAATATATATCCTCAGTGATTAGTGGATCACATCACTAGAATTTTGAATTTATGGAATTTTCCATGGGTTTTTTTCTCTTATATTGCTTAAAAAAACTCAACCTCTCTTCGTCATAATCTCTACCATTTTAGATTGGGCCACAAAAGTCATTGGAACATAACCAAATAAATTAATCATTAAATCATATAAAAAACTAACAAATGAAATCAGTTAAAACCTTCAAACCACCAAAATAGAAACCAAATTACCAATGCATTAAAACTTACTCCATGAAATCCATTAATTATCAAATGATAATTCCAAAACAGGAACCAAACGATAGGTTCCACCTTCATAAATGTAAGACAACCTCGAATAATAGGGAAATGATCATAAAACTATAATATACAAGGATGATAAAAAACTAGAATGTTTATCTGTTATAGAATTCCATCCTTTCTAATTTGAAATATTGAGTCAATAAAAAATTCCCTAATTATATTAGGTCAACATTATACAATCAATGAATATTATTCTATGATAATACATATATTAAAAAATCTAAATAATTTATAGAAAAATATTTGAAATTCAAAAACCAATTACTATAATCAAAACCATCAAGATACACAATTAAGAATTCATCTAACAAATTCAAAAACAATTATTAGAACTATCATGAAACACCATGAACAAGGTATGATACATATATTTTTATACTAGTATCTAGGTAGGGAAAATGAATCAATCAAATGAGTGAATGTACAAGAACAAAACTATAATTACTAAAAACACCTAACATAATTAAATAAAACCCAAAGCTACTAAAGAACCCTATATAATTCGTTGACCAATAATATAAAAACCAACCCAAATTTAACAATATATTATACATTGAGGATACTAATAATTAGACAAAATATCATAAATCATTTTTTATGATAAATATTTTGTATATTTCTTATAAATAACTCCCCTTAATGATACTTGAAATGGGCATTTATTTTAAATAGATGCATCTAATAGCTATAACTATGAATATTGGTGTTCAAGTATATCATATCCATCATTCTACTACACATATAATGTCCCTTTCTATGAAAATTGAATTTAACTCTGCGGGAATATTAATCCTTTATGTCAAATATACTTCCAATGATTTTTTAATGACTTAAAAAATACATATAAGAATTAATGATATTTCAAATGAAACCATGATTATTATTCTCATATAAAAAATTAATAAAAAATTCAATTTACATTTAATATTACTATATATTTAGAATTATATATCCTGGATTAAAATTATTAATATTAGGATTTAATTAATCATATTCCTTTTTATATAAGTTTAATATTGAAAAGGAATGGTTTAAATAGTGATTACATTTTTAGAAATTTCCTTTTGGAGGATGCCAATACAATTACTGTTAGTGCTGAGAATATTGTAACAATATTAGATTATGTAACCCATGATCTGAGTAATAATCAATCATAATATCTAAAAAATGATGTTCTATGGCCTGATAATCTAACAATTTATTATTTCACATGACATTAGACTCTAAACATTATAGTTTAAAAAAAATTAATTGAAAAATGAGAAATTGATTATTTCCATTTAAATTATACTTCTGACATTGGGATGATATAATGTTATAAATGTTATAATGTTAATATATTGTCTTAATAGTTACATTTATCAACTCTGGATCTTGATCTAAAATACTAAGAAGGATAATTTAACAAAAATTATAAAATTGAGAGCTTTTAAATTAATATTCTTAAGAAACAATTTCCCACATAGAATATAAATTAAAATTAAGGGATGCATTCTCATCATTAAGTAAAATATAGAAGAAACTATTCTAGAATTTGATTTTACCTTTATAATACATGACATCTGTGTTTTGAAATAAAAAAATATTATTTAGAATTAAATGTTGAAAATAATTTAAGGGGAATACGACTAGTATTCAAGAGGAATTCGATTTAATGATATTTCATTATATGATGAATCTGTATTATGTGCGATTTAACAATAGAAATAATGTTATGGATCCTATGTCATAAATTTGTTATCATCAAAATAAGAAATAAGGAAAAATTTATGTGAAATATAGTGTTCTATAAAAAATTAACAAAATGAAATTATTACATGATGAGAAAATTAAGGATTTAAACACCATATAATATGAATATATGTCAAGATAGTTTATTAAATTTTTAATGATAAGGGTCATATATCAATTGAATTTAAGTGAAATAAATATCCCACTACTATTTAAAAGTTTAACTATAATGAAAATTTTATTTATTCAAAACAATGTCCCATAAATTTGGACAACTTATAATAAATGAGGATACGGGGAGAAAAAAATTATTAAGAATTCATATAATACTTTTTTGATATTCCTAATGAAATTATAGAAGAAAAATTTACTATATCCTTAGATTTTTATAATTAATTAATTTGTTGGCCTGATCACACTCTTTAATATCATCCATTTATTCCATGAAAATAAGATATTTCCCTATAACTATATAAAGAGACTCTCTAATCCATGATTTTAGTGGAGATCTCAAAGAAATGATTATTTTTTTGAATGCCCTCATTATTACACATCAACAAGACCCTTTTTTAAGAATTTTTTTTATAATTTTTTTGCATTGAAATAATCCATTGTATATATTCTATTTTATAATATAATGAAAAACGTTAACTGAAATTTGATGAAAACTATGATTCCAGATGAAGACATGTAATTTATATATAGTGCGAAGAATTCATCATCCATTCCATGACTAGAACCACCTACAGTATCTACACTAAATGAGATTCCTATAAAAGAAAAGTAGAGAAAATATACTGTAGATAAAATTATTTACCAAATTGATGACAAACCCATGGTATAGTAATATATCAATGTTTTTTGTAAAGAATTATTTTTTCATCCAGTAGAGTGAAAATAGAAGTATTCTGTTTATTTTATTCATGATTAATGACCTAAATCAGTCTATCCCTATTGAACGAACCATGTTGTATTTGTATAGTAGAAGAAAAAACATGAGGAATGTTGTAAAATGTTTTACTTACCTTATTTTTTTATCATTTGTAAACACTATTTTATTCAGTAAAAGGAATTATTAGAATATGAAATTGTGAATTGATTACATTGATTTCAATATAACTATGATAAAGAAAAATTATCATCTACCCATTATATATTACATAGTAGATCAACATCATGGAGAAAAATATTGTTCAATGATTGAATTTTTTTCTACGTATCATTAATTATGTGTAAAAAAGGATGATATTATAAAAGTAACATTTTTATGAGGAATTAAAATTATGAGATTATATTAATTCCATTTGGAATTATTAATGAACCTACTACTTTTTATAAATTTTATTAATAGATTATTTAAGGAATATATTGATATTTCTATTGAAGAATTTATTCATCATATATTTTTGTACTCTAAAAGCTATTATGGAAATTATAGAAAAGTATTTTTAATTCTATAGACTATTAGAGTAAAAGAGATATATCATTAATTTAGTAATTGTAGATTATTATTTTATAAATTCTCTTTTCATCACCATGATGCCTATCTTTATGGAGTCTTAGTTGTTCCTTCACAAAACATGGTTGTAAAAAAATGGCATGCTCCAAGTAACACAATTGATATAAATAGTTTCATCAGGTTGGTAAGTAATTATTAGTGATTTTTTATAATATATCTCAAATGTATAACTCAATAACCAAGCATACATGTAATGGAGTTATTTCCATACCGATTGTTATTGTAAATAATGATTTCATCAATTGACGGGGAGATTATTCAATGACTCAATTTTTACTCCATCATAAAAAATGATGGATTTGGGATACATAGTGATAGATAAAAGAAGGAAAATAGTTGTTTTTTTATGAATAATGAAAAATTTATTACCTACAATTCAAGGATGTTAAATGGTCACAATCAAAAAAAATCCTTCTACAGATCTTGAATTGGTCAGTGTAATTTTTTACATTGATGATATTGCAACATTAAATTTATGGTGCATGATTTTAGAAATATATATATATCATAAGATAGAAAATATATATATTTTTCATGACTGATCTCCCAGGACCTGTTCCATGACTACCCCAAACCCACAATCTATAGGCCAGTGGTTGGAGACAAGAAATGGAAAGGCATATCCCTAAAACGGGAAGGAATTTCCTTTACACATATATAGACACAAAATCCAAAAACACAACAGGATGAAACCACACAGTAATACTATAGTAGTAAAGGTGTGTACTAAATGTAATGGGGCCATAATACAAGCCCTGCTGAAAAGGTATAACTACAATTAAAAAAGAAAACAGCTCCTGCGATCGTCCAACCAGTATGTTACCTGAAGGGTTGGTACAACATGTCTCCAATGATCTCCACATCAACCGACACCACCATCCACCATCAATTCCAAGCTCCCTGAGTCTCTATCAATGATACCCATCATCTTTACATGACACAACAAAGCGAGGGAAATGCTCGTGCAGGGGTGAGTATAAATATACTCATTATGGACCCCGAGACACCCAAAGGTCTCTCAGAATTCCATAGTGGAATAACATAAGCATGATATCAA
Source organism: Viscum album (assembly GCA_963277665.1). Taxonomy (NCBI): domain Eukaryota; kingdom Viridiplantae; phylum Streptophyta; class Magnoliopsida; order Santalales; family Viscaceae; genus Viscum; species Viscum album. The sequence continues at coordinate 1,815,671,842 of OY728164.1, read as the reverse complement.
ACACAAAGCACAAAGAAATATACACTACTAAAACTAGGTATACTCATATCATCCACAATGAAACCTAAGTCCCTGACCTCAAGCCATATCTAGGATTTTAATAGAAGGATCAAATCGTAACTCAAGTATCAGGAGTATATGCTCCATTAATTGTCCATTTATGATGGCACCCATATGAGAGATGCACTCTAAATGGAATAACTCAACCATTCATCATGGAATATCTAAGAGGACGTGCTCCATATGGAACTTTATTCTAGGACTACCTCTAGATCCCAGCACGAGAGGACTCATAGTCACAATTTTGGGCCTAAGCTATGACCATGTGAAACCAAGTGAAGATGCACACTCATCGACATTGTGTCCTACAGTTGAGGGATCTCAAACCACCCAGAAGGACCCGCTCGATGTCACTACTCAAAGACAGGGGAGTAATAATCCATATGTGAGGACCTGCACCATAACAAGTAAGGGATTACAACTTGGGTAGTTTGTTGTGGGGGACACATGCCTTAGTATGTCAGGGAAGTACCTACCCCAGTCTAGAGGAACGACACCCTAGCATGATAGGGGAGTACCAACTATATGTGTGAGGACCTTCACCCTACCTAGTATGGGAGTAAAAATCTGGACGTTTTGTTGTTGTTGTGTGGGACCCTCACCCTAGTACGTTAGTTGAGTACTGACCCCAGGCTACATGACCTGCACCATGGCATGACAGAGGAGTACCGACCCTATGTGTGAGGACCTGCACCCTATCTGAGAGGGGAGTACAACTCTTGTTGTTTGTTTGATGTGGGGGACTCGCTCCCTTGTAAATTAGGGGTGTACTTTCCCCAAGATAGAGGACCCACACCATGGATTTTATGTGTTGTACTGACTCTACAATAACATTGGATAAAGAGGACCTGATACCTCGGTTGACATGGGGGAACCTACTACTGACATAGGGGACTCACACCCTACCCGATAGGGGAGTATCTTACTCTATGTGAGTTAGGTATGGAGGACACACTCCCAAGTATAATAGGGGAGCACCTACTAAAAATATAGAAAAACCAATTAGAGGGAAACAAACCTGTACACAAGATTTGGGGAGTCCCATCTCTACCAGAGTAGTGGGGTAATGAATAGCCGCGCCTTGAGTCAACAAGGGAGCATCCATCATAACTCTCACTACAAGAAACACCAAGGTTATGTTCTTATGGTTATCATTAATACCTAAACCACCATGAAGATCCACAAGGAATTATCCCAATGATCTGTCTTGTCATAAGGTTTTAAACACAATAGACAACATGTCAACCAAACACCCAGTCTGTAAAATACAGGAATTTTAGTGTTGAGGGCCCGGTTGGATTCAGGTATTATCGAACCCAGCCAAACTCCAACTATTTATGATTAACTCGTGATGTACCTCAATAGAACTGTCTGGCTCCAATGATCCCATTACCACAGGTCATGAAATGGACGTCCTGTTTGCATGAAATGACCTTTTAGACATATCTAGGCCTGAAGGGGTCAGGGTGCACTACGACCCAGTTTGACTTGCCCAGTTCGACCAGGACTAGACCGACCCAACCAGGTTCTGGTCAACCCAAACCGGTTTGGTTCCTACCCAGTCTAGTCGGGCCAGCATGTCGGGTGACGCGGCCCATTTCTCTTGTGTGACTCGCCAGACGTGTGGCCGCCAACTCCTCGAATGACTCTAGAAGAGTCGTCCTGCTCTATAATTAGCAGTGCCACATGGTGCCGTGAAGTGTCCTGCAAGACTCTCGGGATCATTTCCCACTCCTGCCACATCTTTGATGTCCCATTCCCTTCACCAATTCATGCAATGACGCACCTCCATGCCAACGTGGAAGATTGGGTGTCGGCCTCCCCTACTGGTCTTCCGTGGTGCCAATCTTTCCCACGCTCCTCTACAGCATGTGAGCATCGTTCGCCACCTATACTACCAGCGTCAGTGATCATTTCTGCCATGTTGTTGTCACGTCGGAGGATCCTCTATAGGCTACCATGTGAGCTCTGGTTTTCAGTTCTATTTCCGGACGCACATGTGGTCCCCCTCGGGAAGCCATCATCATTGCACGCCTCCCGGTTTCAAGGTTATGTCATGTTGGAGAAATCTGTCGCCATAGAACGCAATGAAAATAAAGCGGAGGAGGGTCTCAGTCTTGTTTTTTTGGTCCACCTTCTCCACTTTAGAATTATAATAAGAGGAAGTAATTTATACATCACATTAAACATAATGATAATCCTTGTTCAAATCCCCCGAAACAACCACCCACAAAATCAAGAACGATGTTAAGATACAAGGAAATTTTTTTATTTAAAAGACAACCCCTACCTCATGAATCATTGGAGTCATAGTGGAGGTGGGAAGATAATCCATGCTTTGTAGAAGACTATTGCGTTCGTCGCTCCCAATTCATTGCCGCCTTAGCTTCAGTCTCCGTTGGTGGAAGGCATCGCATCACATAGCCATTGTTTCCTCACTTGGTGAAACTGTTAGGTCCACAAGGCTGAATACCCTGAGATGGGGGATGAATCATGGTATGACTAATTTAAAATTAATGCCCGTTCTGATCTTGTTTCACTGTTAATCAAAACAATCTTATCTCTCTTTCCTATTGCACAATATAAACAGAATGTCAAGAAATTATAGGACACAACAATTTTACTTGGTTCACCGCTAAGGGATACATCCAAGGAGCATACGCCGATAGGTTTCCGGTTGTACCAAATTGTATAATACTTCACTAGCTGTGGATTACAATGTTCAGGTACAGTCACTCTGTCCCAAGATGACTGCCTTTGCAAGGTTTAGGGTCATCTCACTGCTTTTCCAAGGTTCACTCCCTATTTCTCTCTCTCTGGCTCACTACCGGTGGAGAGGATCACCTTCTTTCTCTTCCTATGCTCGCTGCACTTGGAACGGATCCACTCATAGTTTATAGACCTGTTGGACTCTTCATTTGCATGAAATAATGCATCTTCAACTATTGATAGATACTCTGTTCAAGTCCAACTTTCGTCCACTAATGAATACCACTTTGCCTCTGACCACTGGGAAACTACCTTTGGAAAGTACCTTCGCAAAGTTTCCTACTTCGTGAGGCTTCCAATTTCGCGAAGCTCAAACAAGCCATCACGAAGCTCCTACCTTTTCGTGAAGCTCTCTCACGAAGCACTCTCATGAAGCACTCTCGCGAAGCTCAAGCCGTTGCAGAGCAACATCCCTTGCGAAGCTCACAACTTTCGCGGAGCTACAATAGCCACCGTGAAGCTCCTCTTTCGTGAAGCACAGTGGCTCCGCAAACCACCTTCGCAATACAAGAGAATAATATTTTCTCTGAAAATTTTCTCTGGTTCTCTCGAGGGGGTCGACCTATAATTAAAGGCGATTCCACCGACCCTCGAACGTTCCGCGTGAAGTCAACGCCACATCATCTCAAATCGCGAAGCTCCGAAGTTTCCTTCAGAATTCTGTCCAAATCGCGAAGCACCACGGCAATTTTCCGATCGCAGAGCTCGTCATATTCGCGAAGCATTCCGTCAATTCCTTCACACCTTCACCGCGAAGCTCCCTTGTAAATCTCTTCATCGCCGCGAATCTCCCATGCAAAGCCCTTCATCACCACGATGCGCTTCAGCCTCTATCATTCGCGAAGCTTGTCGTAATCACGAAGACTCACCGCCTCCATTACTTTGTCATCGTTCTTTGTCAATATGGATTGTCAACAACTTTTCGGGAACTCGACAATTCTACATGGAAACCTTCTTTGTCAATAAATGCAATCAAACCAAAAATACTGCAATGTTACCTTGAGGGATTTTTTCCCAACAGAAACCATGTCGAAAATCCATCCATATCCTCACATAAATAGAAGGGGAAAAGATTGAGTAACACACGAGGAATTAATGAGTTTCATAAATTTTTTTAATTAATGTTCTTTATTTATTACACGAGGGGTGGTCATAAAACCAAAGTGTAACCAAGCATTAAATATCCCATATTAAATGAATAATTACATACATAGTCCCTTCCACTACCACTCAACGGGTGATAGAAAAAAGGAATAAAATTAAATCCTACTTGTTATTTTATTATTTCTTAATTTTTTTTTGAAAACTAACTTTTTCAACTGGCCAACTATGGTCAATGGAACATGTTCCTTGAGTGAATATAGATGTTGCGAAATCAACGGTGCCCTTGAATTTCAATTCCAGACATCAAATCAAATGTTAGAAAATTTCACTTTCCCATTTTCATAATTTCTATTAAAAAAGATCAAATTTTTTTAACAGTCACCCTCGACTAGCAGCGGTTATGGTCAGGATCCACCTAATAGGAAAATTCCCTCACTTGCTCAATATTACTCTCTAATTTTCAATCCTAGTTACCATTTAAAAGTTAAGGATTTTACCAAAAAATATTTTTCACTTCATTGTTTTATTTAAGACCAAAGTCTTAATTCCACTGGTGGGCCACACCGGCCAATGTTAGAATCTACCTGAGGAAATTATACACTCACGAGTTCAGCTATGGTTTCTGATTTTTAATTTGGGTCACCGTTCTTTAGTTATAATCATTTGAAAAATAAAATAATTTTATTTAATAATTTTATTTATGGTTATGCCATTTTTGGGTTTTCTCACTGGAGGCATGCGATGAATAAACATAATACATGCCTAGGGTAAACCTGCCATCTTGAACGCAATGGTGTCCTCAAATTCTGGATCATAGAACATGTTTAAGTGTTATTATACTTTTCAAGAAAATTACCGATGCATGTTATTTAAATCTCAAAAAATTTCGACGGGCCATTCCAGACACTAAGGGCCTCAAAATCATGTGCCCTCAAATTTTGCGGTCTCAAAATTATTCTATATAATAAATAATAAAACAGAAATTACATGATATTACAATATTTTCACAAAATGTTCTTGATAAGATAAAAATGAGATTTCTGATAATCCACTTGGATTACGATTGACTAATACACTCTTACAGAGGGAACGAAAAATTAGGAATCAATTCTTTTGGGTATAAAATATCATGTATTTTTTCTAAAATGGGGATTTTTAGGGATCCTATGTTCTTGGATTTAATAATTTTGGATATTGAAATGATAAATGACTGTGGGACGTCACCCATTTTCGAAATTATTTTTAATAATTAATTTTAAAATATAAAATGAATATTACCAAGTGATGATATTTTTTAAAATAATATTAATTCTATAGGTCATTAGAATTTTGTAGAAATGATATAAAAATATGGAATTTTGAAAATGGAAAGGGGGTATCTGTTATATCTATACATGAGATAAAAACGAAAAAATTACATAATCATAACATATATATTTCATCATTTCAACTTTGTAAGGTATTTTGATTTGAAGCAATATTTTTTTATTAAATAACATGATGAATTTTGGATAATGTATAATGATTTTTGGTTTATCGATGTTTAAATATTGAAATAAAGTATCCACAAGAAACATGTACCCTCTAAATATTATAATATGAAAATATTAGGAAACTTTTATTGATATAGTAACTATTTTTACAATGAATTTATTAAATAATTCTTCTACTTGGGATATTGTTGATTTTAAATCCTAATATGAATATTCCATTTATTTAAAAAAAATATTTTAAAATTTAGATCCTTGAGAAACTCTACATAAATTATTTTTTGGAATTATATATATATATATATATATATATGTTGTGTCGGACCATGATCCATGGTTTATATCAAAATTGTGGATAAATAATATAAAGGCTCATAATACTGAGCATTATATGAGAACTATTTATCTTCCTAAAATTGATGGTTTCTCATAATAGACTATTTAAACATCAAAATAGATTTGAGGTTTTTCTCACATTTATTTAACAGTTAGAGAAATCCTACATTACCTTGCTATATATATAATATAATAAAGACACCCTTTAATGAATTAATATAGACCAATATTATGCATTAAATAGAATAAGATGTTGTATATCAATACATAGAATTAACATTGGTAAATGGGGTCTTGTATTGCAAGGACATGTTGATGAGATTATGAAAAATATAAATACAGTAAAGATTCAAATTAAAAAATACTAATTAAGGGAAAAGTGTTATACCACTAAACAATGGGATAATTTAATATATAATGGTGTAATAAGGTTTACTAATCAAGATAAATTATCCCCTAGTTATATCATAACCTTCATGATTTTGGAAAGTGTTTGATCTATGTCTCACAATTTTTCAATTTCATGGAGCCTCTCTATATTACATTATTTGTTTTATATATCACTATTAATAAAGTATATTACAATCTACAACATGTTTTCATCTTAGAATTAAGGGAATTATATCCTGATTTATCTGACTATGGATATCCTATAATGATTGTTGACAATATAGAACATGTTCTTTGAAATCAAATTTTTATATTGGTAATATATCTTTGGAAAATAGTAAAATTGAGGAAGAAACATTGGAACATAAAGATGTTATGAATAATTACCCCAATCTATTATTTATAATGTAATATCAATGGAATATTTTAATATGATTCATTTTGAATCAATTTTTATTGGAATGTCGCAAAATAATATTTTTGAAACTTATAAAATACCATAGTACCATGAACGTCAATTATAACGTACCACATCCCCCCCTCTCACACACACACACATCTTGATCCATTTACCTTAAACAATCCCTACAAAAATTTATATTGAATTTTTAGTTACATGAATAGTGGATATAACCTTCTCAAATAATGAAACCCAATGTCTTAAAAATGTTCTGCATAGGAGGCTTTTCTATGAGGGGTAATTTTCATAATAATAATTTTTTTTACTTCTTATATTACCACCATTAATTATTACCTAAATATTACGAAATTTTAAAAAAATATCTTTAATTTAGTAATATGTTATTACGATTATATAATAATATTTATCTATATCCTTCTCATTAAATGGGAAACAAAACAATCACTTATGTACAAGGAAGACAACGACATTTAGAACCAATTTCAATTTTGTTCCCTCGACGACTCCCATGGATAGTCATTGTTATGGATCCAATGAATATATATTATAATAATGAAAAAATAATGATTTTTTTATATAATATATCATCAATTTCGTTACGATTTCAAACATTATGAAATGACAATGTCACTCATGAATATATGTGGAATATCACCTCAGTGAAGAGATTACATTGATTTTATATATAAATATATTATGAAAAACTACAAAACTATATATAATGGTTAAATATGATATTTAGAAAATTTATATTATTGTTGAGATAATGGGACTATATCCTATGCATATGAACTAGACTATCTAGGACAAATATATCATGAGAAACAAAATGGTTTACTCCCAAAAAATGATAATTATGAAACATAGTCAACGAAAATGTGAATATTTATTCTGATAGGATCATAAATAATATTATAAATATTAATATGGTTCTTGTGTAAATTAATAAAATGCATGAATCTGAAATTGTATAGGATAAATGTTGTTCATATAAGGGGAAACATGAGATAATTTATTTCTTGTCATTTATGACTGCATTTAGGAATATTTGTTATAGGTAAACTATATATTTTTATATGTTGTATATACTAATGAATTTATTTATTTAACAAAAATAATAATTTATTCATTATTATTAATATAATAATTCAACATTATATTTTTTAGGGTTTTCAATTTCAATGATAACAATGTTGTAAAAATTAATTTTACAACCTCATTTTAGGATTTCCCTAATTATTATTTATGTAATATTATAATTAATCCTACATAAAAATCATTATATTATCAAATTGTTTTAATTTTTTCAGTTTTTTTATTTTAAACTCTTGGGAAATTTAAATATGTATAGAAATTTTTAAATGATAATCACATATTATTTGTCCATTTCTTAAGATTTATTTTTATTAATTGTCCATAATTTTAAATTTTTTTATAACATAATAAATTTTTATATACTAAAATGATTCAGTAAGTATATTTTATGTTATTAATTAATTTATAAAATGTTTTGATGGAATATTTATAATTTTTTCTAAATGTTTAATTTTAAAGTATCTATAACCAATGTTACGAATAATTATTACTTGTAATATATAAAATGTTAAAAATCATTCCCACATCCATATATGTTTAACAATATTTATCTTTTTAAGCATTTAATCAATTATTGTAAAAATATTAATCTTTAATGAGATTATTTATTAGTGTTTCACTTGTATTATATTTTATTCTACAAATACATTATTTAATTATAAATCATATAACTATGATGAAATTATTTTTATATTTTTAATCTTATTAATTTTATGTTTCTCAAAATTCTTTTGAAATATTCCCCTTCTTGTGGTCAATATTAAGAAGAAATTATGTTTTCCTTAAATAATCATATTTAAGGAATCATGTATATGAAAATTTCTCAAATGTTACATTATTTCTTCATTTGATCTTTTATTATTATTGTTATTTGATTAAATGGGAAAAAATTGATAATTTTTATCCCTTAAAAAATATATGTATCTGTTGATAAGGAATTTTATTTTTGATTTAAATATATCAATCAATATATGGGGAATTTGTTATACATGAAGTGGTGAGAGGGGTTTTCTTATATATAGAAAAGTGATGAAAATATAGGACTAATGAGACAAAAATGTTTTCCAAATACATTAAATGAAATTTTGATTTATATATACCTATATATTGAACATTCATATATTATGGTAATGATGGTTATTATATAAGGATGTTTGATATGATGATGAAAATGGTTATGAAAATTCATTCATGATAATTAATAATATATTATCCATGAGTTTAAAAAATCAATATTATAAATTGATGAATTTAAAGCACTAGTTATTTATTAAATGGAATGGCATTTATAATATTTAAGGATGCAAAAAATTTAAAATCACATTTTCCCATTAGAGTAATAGAGAACATGTTTGTGACTATTTTTTCACAACACATATTTTAATCATTATTTTGTGATGGAATCCCTATAATCTAATTCCATTTAAATTTCTTGACACCAACTTTTTTTTACTAGAGGTATGGTTGTTAATTTCCTGATTATGAAAGATTTACTTTTTGGAATGATATTTATACTATTATTTATGTGTTCTTTTCATATGGATAAATAATTATAATATAAGTATATTAGTGAGTGGAAAAATTATACATCCCCACAATTAATTATTATGATTCATGAGATGAAGTTTCAAGTGGTATTTAGTGTTTTCTGAAAATTTCATATCTGATTCTTTATCAATTTCAATTCTCAGTATTATATTACTATCTCACATTATGAATTTCATCATTTTAAATTTATTTATGTTTATTTATGTAATTATTTATTTCCATTATAATTACATTAATTAATAAAATTATATTACGTATTCATATGCAATTAATTAATTATATTTTCCATCTACATTGGTTATATGATTCATAGGGATTGTTAACATGTGTATTCCAATATCCCTTAATGAGACTCAATGATAACTAATTCATTATGTTTCCCCAACTCCCATGTTAATCAATAGATGTACTATATTTTAAATTTAAAGCATGCCATTGATTTAGAAACAATGTAACATTTAAATATTTTTTTAACAATCATGTATTTTTTATAATATTTCATCATAATGTTAATGTATATATCTGGAATCCTATGTATTATATAAAATTTAAGGAATTATGATAAATTTACTAAAATATTTTTTTTCCATTTAATTTTGGACCCATGATCTCTAGTGAACATTGTGTAGTGGAGTTATCATTTATTTAAATGTATGATTATTATAATCTTTTGAAATATATTAAAATAACATAATATTAAAGATATTAATACTATTGAGTCTATATGAACATATATAATTATTATATTTTTATTTGATAATGTATTTTGTTTTTATTTGAAATGATGAAGTCATTAATATCATGTGTTATTTTGTTTTTCCTCTATTAATAAGAATTATTGTTTATTTATAACATAATAATATATTTCACTTATATTATAAAGACAGAATCATTCTAATTATCTAGAAAAATATCCAAAAAAAATTAATAAAAAATTTATGTATATTTAATTTGTTATCAAATAAGATTTACATTTTTAGTAATTTTGGTTTTTATTTTATAAAATTTTATATAAATAATTTGTAAATAAAAATTGGTGTCTTCAAATACTAGTTCATAAATAACTAGATTGAAAATATTTACAATACCGTAATACTCTATTTGTATTTAAGAATAATATGATAACAAATTATTATGTTATTATCATATATAATATAATTTTTTTCTTAAAATGATAATTTGTTTGTTTATTGGTGATGAATTTTTTTCAATACTAAGGTATAATTTTTTTAATAATTATCTAGGATAAATACTTTTTTTGTATATAATTGAACACTAGGATCATAAAACAAAAGAATCATATAAGAAAAAATTGATAACAAATTATATCATTAAAATATTTGGATGAATAGTATTTATAGGGAAAATATAATAACCTTAATCTCAAATAAATATGTATATCACATATATTTATATTTATATTTAATTTTAATGTGGGATTTTAAATAAAACATTTTTTTATAATAATGGAACATTTTATAAATAGAATGTGATATGATAAACAAAAGTTAATTATATATTACTATTAAAATAAAAAAACTTTATAATTTAAAAATATTTAAAATGTAATAAAATAATAAAGTAATATATGAAAATATCTGAAAAACAGGTTGGACATATCATGCATTTAAATAATAATAAATATATAAAATAATAATAGAAATATTGTATGGATATATTTATCAAATAAATAAACAAATTTTAATTCTTAATATCACATGCATATGTAAATAAATAAAACAATTTACAACATAGTATCCAAGAAAAAAATATATATTAAAATTATGATTTTAAATAAATAATTTAAAAAAAGATTATTATATACAAAAAACGTTATTTTTATAATATAATGTGATGATATGAAAATGAAATTCAACTAGACATTATAATTCACTATTTATTCTCTGTATCCTCTTTATAATAGTATAAGGTATAAATTTTTAAATATCTAATTGAAAATAAATTTTTATAAACCATTATTCATAATGAAATATTTTATACATTTCTCAGAATAATAAATTTTCCATGAAATAGGTTTTTTAAATTTATTTTAACAAATCAATAATTATTTGGTAACAAAGTTTAACATATATATAGTATTATTTTCAAAAGATTTTTTAATGGAAATGTACATAAAGGATTATAATTGTATAATACATATTTGAATTTAAAATATATCATAACATCTATTCATATGAAATAATATAATATATTGTTATATAGATTTATAATTCTTTAATTTCTTTCATTAATATTACATGATTATGTAATTTTATAAACAATATTTTAAAAGTAAAATTAAATTGTACAATTAATTTATGACATTAAATAATATTTTACGATATTTTTAAATGATTTATTTCAACTATATAATTTATTAAAACATTTTTTTCTCATGTTTTGGCACATTAAAATACTTTTAATGGTTATAGATGAATTTTTAAAATTAAATATTATATAATTTGTTTTATTCTAATTATTTTCAACATTAATTTATTTAATACAGATACATAAATCCAAACATAAGGTAACATATTTTGCTTTGTAAATAACTTGAATAATAGTTCAACCATTGTCATAGTAATGTAGTTGTTTTTTTTAATTCCTATCAGATAAAAACTGGTCGTAGAAGTATATATTTAAAACAAAAATTTACATATATGGAATATGAATTTAACTAAATGGATTATATATTTTGAATTAGGAAATAATATTTTTTGGATGTGGAATATTTTTTTAATGTTTCTTAAATTTTTAATAGTTCAGTAAGAAATGGTAAAACACATTAACATGTAATCATTACAATACAAACTTTACCAAACAAGACGAAAAATTATTTCATTCCAAAAATTTTAATCTAACCCCCATAGTGGATTACTAATGAATTCAATAAGGGTAAATGGGTGTATAGAATCCCAAAACCATTTTAGTGTTTGGAATTTCTATGAAATGTTAAATTTAAACTATTTTTTGGTTCAAAATTTGAGAGCCATTCCAGAATTTAATTTTGGAGGTTTTAAGACTCCCAAAAGATACATTTTAGGAATAGAGTAATGTGAAATTGGACGATTAGAGATATCCAGAGTGTCTCTATGGTTTTTGTCATATGGTTTTCATTCATGAATTTTTCCAATTGGTATATTTTTCACTATAATCATGATTTCCAACTACGATATTGATTAGGGGAGGATCATTGTTTTTTAAATTGTGTTAATTGGACATTATACGATGAAAAAAATTATACGATATTATAGATCCATATACTTTGGTAGGAAAATGGATTTTCCGACCATGTGCAAAATCATATTAAATAGAGTGTATCTAGGATGAGGGTATCTAATTATAGGAATAATGTGTAGAAAAGGGATTTTTTAAATTTTGTTCCTGAAGGAATTTTGGGAGAATATAGTTTTTTAGTATTTGTTAGAAGCATCTAAAGAAACTTCTCTTTTCCATTTTGGCCAAAAATAGAAATGAAGTACCTCTATCCACTCTCTTGTACTACATAGTGATTCACCATCATCTAACCTTCTAATATGAAATTCATTTATGTTTTTTGTATGATATATATGTTTATATGAGTCTTATTTACCCATTTTTTATTTCTTCAACTCTCATGTGTTAACACAATTCTTTTATGTGTTATGCCCATTTTTAAGGTGTTTTTCTGGTTCATAAATTTAATCAGTTTACTCATGAACTAGGATTAGATATTATACATGTAGGTTTATAAATGTTTTTGTTCATTGGCCCCATTAATTTTCAAAAATTATTTATACTACTTTTGTTAATGGTGTGGTTGAGTAGGTTTCAATGTAATTTTATAATTATTAAATTAATTAATTTTTTAGTTATCATTATTTTAATAGTCTATTTATCATTCAATAGATATTATTGAATGATAGTTCAATTATTTATTCTTATTGAGATAATTAACCTTAATATGGATCAAATTAATTAAACAACTAAATAATATCTACATTATTTTTAGTTAAATCAATTATTCAATCCATGGTTGTGGTATAAATTGTCACATTGAGTGATTTTTTGAAAGGGGGTCAACCTTCATGTTTTAACAGAACTAATAGAATGATAAGTGTGATATAGTCGAGGGATTACATGTTGATAAATGATATTAAATATAAATTTTGGAATTACAAAAGATAAAAAATCTAATTTTTTGTTGTTCAAGGATAAATGTTGTGTGTTACCGACTTTTTTCATTTTGATGTGTAAAATATTGATAAAAGATGAATTTTGAATATATAAATTATAATGTTTTTTGAAATAATAATTTATACATTTATTGGTGTTGAATATATTCAATACCAGGGAATAAATTATTTAATCATTATCTAGGATAAATAACTTTTTTATATAATGGAATACTTGGTACATTAAATGAATGATTCATAGAATAAAAATTGATAAAAAATTATATTTTAAAAATATGGTGATGAATATTATTTATGGGGGAAAATATTATAAGCATAATCTCACATAAATATTTATATCAGATATTTTTTAATTTTTTATTTCATGGAAAAAAGTTTATATAATATAGACACTTATTAGCAAGAAAATATGATATGATAAACATATTTTCATTTGATAATAATTTTAAAATAAAAATATATATATATAATCTAATAATATTTAAATTTTATTAAAATAATATTTTAATAGATTAAATTTTTCAAAAAATATCATCAATTCCATTAATAATAAATAAATAAAATTGTAATATAATCGATGTGTGGTAATATTTATCAAATACTTACACAAATTTTAAATATTAATATCATATATAAAAGTGAATAAAAAATATAATATAGCGCATAGTCCTTAAGAAACTTTAAACATATACAAATTATGCTTTCAAATAAAAAAAATGAATAATATATATGAAAACATAATTTTTATATTATAATGTAATATATGAAAATAGAATCCAACAAGACATTATATTTCACTATTTATTATCTTTCACCTATATATAGTTGTATAAAGAATAAATTTATAAATATCTTAGTGAAAATAATTTTTTTATACTCCATGAATAATAATGAAATATTTTATACACTTTTTAGAATAATAAATTTTCCATGAAATTAATTTATGAAATTTATTTTACCAAATCCATGATTATTTGATAAAAAAATTTAACATCATTATAGTTGTATTTAAAAATTATTTTTAAATTGAAATGTACATAATACACTATAATTGTATTACCTATATTATAATTTTATATATTTCATAACATCTATGCATAGAAAATAATATAATATGTTATTATATAGAATTTTAATTATAAAATTTACTTAATTTCTATTACATGACTGTATAAATTTTTTTAAAAATGTTTTCAACGTAATATTAAAGTGTGGAATGCATTTATGACAGTAAGAAATATTTTATGATAATTTTAATTGATTGATAACAAAATATATAAATTATTAAAACATTTTATGTTCATGTTTTGGTACATTAAAATAAATTTTAAGGTTATGGATGTAGTGTAAACATTAAATATTCTATAATGTACTTTATTAAATTTAATTTGAAAAATAATTTTATAATACAAATAATTAAGTCAATTCTGGGGGTAATATATTTGTCTATATAAATAACATGAATAATAGTATAATCATTGTAATACTTATATAGTTGTTTTATGAAACTCATATCACACAAAAAGAAGTTATAGTTTTATTTATTTAAAGCAGAAAATAAAATATATAGAACAAGAAGTTAAAAAATGAATTATATATTTTTAATTAGGATATAATATTTTTAAATGTGGAATATTTTTTTAATAATTTTTAAATTTTTATTATTTCATTAAGAAATGGTTAAACACAGTAACGTGTAATCATAATGACATCATTAATATATAAACATTGCCAAACATTACCTATATACATTCCATTCCCAAAATTTCAATCTAACCACTATAGTGGTTTAGTAATGAATTCAATATGGAGAAATGGGTGTATTGAATACCATATTTGAAAGGGTGTTTAGAATTACTATGATGTTTTAAATTTCAACTATTTTGTGGGTTAAAATTTGAGATGGATTCTAGACTAGAATTTTTTTAGGTTTTAAAACTCCCAAAAGAGACATTTAGGGAATATAGTAATTTTATATTAGAGTATCAGAGTTATCCAGAGTTTCTCTATGGTTTTTTTCTTAGATATTTCATTCATGAAACATTATCAATTGGTGTATTATTCATTATAACCATGAACCCAAACTGTGTTGTTTATATAGGGATGCTCATTGTTTTATAAATTGTGTAAATTGGGCCATTAAATCATGGAAAAAAGATATATTATATTATAGAGCCATATACATTGGTAGGAAAATGGATTGCCAAATAATCTGCACAATCAGGTTAAATAGAGTGTATCTGGGAAGGGGGTATATAATGAAAGGCATATAGTGTGGAAATTAGATTTTCCAAATTTTGACCTCAATAGAATGATGGAAGAATAACAATTTCGATTATCTATTAGAATCTTGTAAACCAAATTTTATTTTCCATTTTGGAAAAAATGTAAATTAAGCCCCTCCATCCAATCTCCCATCTTACATGGGGAATCACATTCATCCAATTTCTAAATTGTCATCTTTTTATGGTGTTATAAAGATAAATATAATTTTATGAGTCTTATTCATAAATTTTTTATTTATTTTACTATCATGTGCTCATAAGAAATATTTGTGTGTTATACCCATTTTTAAGGTGTTTTTCTAGATTATCAATTTAGTTAGTTTATTCATGAACTATGATTATATGTTAGACATATGGGGTTATATATGTTTTAGGTCAGTGGCCCCATTAATTTACAAAATTTGGTTTTACTACTTCTGTGAATTGTGTGGTTGAGTGTGTTTTTATGTAATTTTATAATGTTTAAATTAATTAATTTTTTTAGTTTTTATTATTTTAATGTTATATTTTTCATTACATAGATATTAATGAATTATGATTAAATTTTTATTCATATTGAGATAATTATACTTCATATGGATAAATTTAATTAAATAAATTAACAATATATATAATATTTTGAGGTGAAATCATTCTTTTGATCTATGGTTGTGGTATGTATATTCACATTGAGTTATTATTTGAAAATAGAAAAAACTTCACATTTGAGAAAACCTAATAGAATGAGATGTGTGATATAATAGAGGGATTATATATGGATAAATGTTATTAAATAATATTTTTGGGAATTAAAAAAAGTAATAAAATATGATTTTGGTGGTTCAATGATATATGTTGTGGGTTATATAATCATTTCATTTTGAAGTGATAAAATATTTATAAAAGTTAAATTATGAATATACAATGTATTTTGTTTTTTTAAATGATAATATGTATGATTATTGGTTATGTATGTTGGTCAAAAAAAGGTATAAATTATTTAATCATTATCTAGGATAACTAATTTTTTGGTATATAATGTAATAATTTGTATAATATGTTGAAAGGTTGAATGAAATAAAGAATGTGGGATATGATGGGATTGGTGCCAACACTTCATATAATACGTGTTCCATGGGAATTATTGGATGAGAATATAGAAACCATATGATACTCAATGGGTGGTAATGATTGGATGAGCACCCAAACACAATGAAATTGATGAATAGTTTGAGAGTCCACAAGGAGTGTCTATACCCACGATGACACATTATTCTTCATATAATTAGTTTGAGAACATTCATCCATTGGAATTGATGGATGATAACCAGGATTTCATGTGATTATTGATGAATTTTGAATGTTTGGATGTTTTAGTAGATTAAATATCAATTATTGTATGAGAGTATAGATTCCATATGGTATAAAAGGAATTAGAATGTCAACATGAGAGCCTGGATTTCATAAGATACCTAACTAGTCTAAATAATTTCCAGATTACTTCATTGATTCAATGTTTTTACTTAAATTGGTATGTATTTTGTCACATGATTAGAGACACATATTCACTGGTTAAAGAATGTATGTCTGATCGAGGTTATATAAATAAATATCAACATTGGTATAACATCCCTTAGGTTTCATAATGATCCCATGAATCAGTGGTTGATTATTGTTTTTATTTAATTTGATTAACAATATTAAATTGAATAACTATTTCTTTATATCACTTTTTAAATATCCACTTACCATAATAATTTTTTAGAGGTTTCATTGCCATTTATTGCTAGGTTACTCTCACACCCTGCTTGGGGAGAAATATAAAATAATTACATAAGTAGATAATATTAATTTTTATAGGATATTAGTTATTAAAATTGTTTGATTTTTATATTTTTCTGATTTTCTACATATGTTAGAGTAATAAGATATAATCAGAACGACTTAGGTATTATTTCTCGATAGCGAGTTCACTATAGTATTATTTTTTAAAATTATAAAGACTCTAATATGACCCACCAATATGGATCCAATTTGTTTTTTATGACATATATATTTATTTTTTAAATTGATGTTGTGTTATTTTTATTGGAATATTCTATTTTTTCAATAATTATATGGATTTGTACCAGGCGATATTTTAATTTATAAATTTTTAACTATGCTCATGAGATAATAGTTTACCCATGGTAAACTTGTAGTCTTTCAATATTACTTAAAATCTTCTACCTAATTTGTGTCATTTTTTAGTCTATATGGAATATAGGACATGTAAACCCATTAAAGGGAATCAAGGTTAGGTCATTGAAATTTTGAATTAGAGTCATTTTTATTTTGATTACAAATTTTGGTGTTGTTGATAGAAGATTATTTTTCTTTCAAAACAATTTCATGAGATTGATTTTGGGTTATCGAACCCCATGTATTAGTGAAAATCCATGTTATCATGGAAGTGAATTATTTTTTTAGGTTTTATTAAATAATTGATTATTTTCCACATTGATTTGTGTATATAAAAGTGATTTCTAAAATTTATTGCACTTATAATCATTAATTGAATAATAATTGGAATTGGTCATTCCTACTCCATTATATGAACATATCATTAATATGTTATACACATTTCTCAAGTGATTGATTGCTACATGTTATTCAAATATGTTATTTTTTATTTTAAATCAATTTATATATATATGATGAAAATTTATATATGAGTATATTATTCGATATTTAAAATACATTAGTTACTTATATTCTGTATAGAAATTTATATGGATGTATATTTCAGTATGGTGAAATTAAACTTGATTATCTCCTCAGATGACATATTATTAATAGATGTGGAATACTGAGTTATTCAATTGGGGTTCCTATTAAAAAATGATTAAGTAAGAATGTTATAATGTGTTTTCTATTATAACTTCTAAATGATAATATTCATATCATAACCATTTAATGTAAATATATAGTAATTATTATTAATTTATTTAATTTAATTATGTGATTAATGATTATCTTTTAAATTATAATCATTCTTTTTAAATGGTGGAGTTATACTTAAACATAACATACAGTTATTGGACCTATAGATATCATGGTGAAGAGGACCCTTTTAATATTTTTATATACTTTTTTATAGGTTCTATTTAATATATATAGGGAGAATGTGTGGTAAGACCATAACATATGGGTTGTGATACCTTGATTGTTTTTCTATGTTATATACGTATAATTATTTCTAACTTTATCTTTTGGCTGGGAGGTATCCTTGAGGTATTGATGTGTTGTCTTGAACTATAGTTTTTGGTATCCTTTTTTTATATGACATTATTATTGTGTATTTCATTATAATGTGTGGGTTGTGAATGTTGCTCCATAGAATATAGATTTGTACCAATGGAAATGAACGACCTAGAAAAAGAGGTTTTTTAAAACCCTGAGAATTTATGAGATATAATCTTTATAATGTTTTTGATTTCCTGTGTTGTATTCTACACCAATATTAGCATTCTCAATATGCAACACTGTATTATATTACAGTATACACAACACTCTTATTTGAATGTGGTGCACAGAATTGTATGTTCTTTTGATAGAATTCATTTCACGCATCTTTGAGTATAGTTTTTTTCAATACATTTAATAAAAAATTTTGTATTATGTTATATATAAAATCAATGAAATATTTCACCACACACAACACTGACATGTCTTGCATTACATGCAAGAAAGACTTTCCTTGATACCTTATGATTTACATAATAGCGAGTGTTAATAGACAATGATATATAATTAAAATATTATTATTTAATGGGATATAAACTAGACATTATGGATATTATTAAATACTTTTTTAATTTTATATAACATTAAATTTCATTTTATATATTTTCTATAATGTGATTTATGAACAAAATCAATTTTTCAGATAAAAGAAATACATTTCGAGAAAATGTTGTTTTGAAACCTTTTGATGGCACACCCATTTTAAATATAATTTTAGAATATCTTTTATATTCAATTTAAGAGAATGATATTCTTTTTTTAGATTGGAATATAAAAATTTGCTTTGGATGAATTTTTTGTATTTTTCTGATAAGTTTAAATATGCGATGAATAGTGAAAATTGTGATTTTTTATTAAATAGTAAAATTATGATTTGGATAATTTTTTTATATTGATTTGTTCATTTGTATCTAATTATGGGTTTTTAAAATGTTTTTTATCAGATTTTATTATAAAAACAGTTTCTATTTAAAAAGGGGCATTTTTCCAAAAACTATTTTTCATGACATTTTAACAGTTTTATTTTAAATTTAATTATAGAACTTATTTAAATTTAATTTTGGAAATTGGATGTCAAATTTTTATTCATTATGTTCAAATTTGGTAATTATTTCCAATTTATTTTTGACCAATATGAATAGTAAGCAAGGTAAATTATATTACAACAATAAAGGGAAAATTAAGTAATTTAGGTTTAAAATAAAATTAAAATGAATATAAAATGAGTTAAATAAATGAAAAAATATTTTTTTTATGAAAGAAAGCTTTCCCTTAATACATTAGAATAAAGATTATGTCATTTGATATACACTTGTCGATGAAAAAGACTTCATAATATTAAAATCAAAGAATGATAGAAATTATAATTTTTTTCTTAAATATCTATTCTTTATCCTCATATGAAAAAATGGGTAATATGAACAAATATAAATATTATTTTTTAACATAATAAACATATTTCACGGATTTAAATTTATTTTTGACATTTTGGGGACCTTTGGAAGATATTATGGAAATTGTAATATTATATTTAATGAAAATTTAAAGACGTCACATTGAAGTTTTAAATAATATATATCTTTTAAAATAATGATATACAGAAGATAAGATCGACTATAATTAATTATGTGAAATATGAAATGTATATATTTATCATGAAAATTTACTTTAAATTTTTTGAAATGAAATAATTATCTTAATGTTTTATATATGGATGATTCAAAAATTATTTAATTGATGAAAAATCAATAAAATAATTATAATTAAATTAATAATAAGAATTAAATGAGAAAAAACATAAATAAAATATATTGGTCAAGTATATAAATACCATAATAATTCAATGGACTTGTTATGTACCATTTGAAGCCACTTGTAATAGATTAGAACATTTTTTTATTTAAAGTAATGTTAAAATTGTCACATTCATATTTTACAATGTATAATATTTTAAATGTTTGATATTGAAACATATAAAATCGACTACATATATTCTTTATAAATATAGTATTTTTATATTAATAATAGTATTTTAGATTTAAATTTTCTTAATAAAATATGTATATGAAATTATTACACAATATTGATGTAGTAATTATTTTACTAAACAAATCATCAAATTAATGTTAGTAAAATATTATAAACAAATATAATTGTGATAATTAATTTTTCCAATGAATTTTATAGATTAACATAGGAACATAGAAATAATATAAATATTTTTATCATGGATAAAATACTATCTTCATATTTTATGAAATCCCTGAAATGAGTAGTGTCGAAATTGACAAAATTGATATTTTTTCCAAATAATTATATATTAAATTTTTTAAAAACATAAAATATTTTTAAAAATATATAAGAATTTTTATATTTTAATTAATTTCATAAATTAATCATTTAGGTGCAATTTACTTCAAATAAGTATTTATTCCACCCTTTAAATATTGAAATATATCTTATCCTTGTTAAAAATTAAATAGAATAAATAAGTATTAAATAAAATCATAATGTACCAATTGACATAAAAATGTGTCTAAATTTTATTAGTCATTGATATTATAACCCTTTATAATGTCATTTTAAATGTTGGGACGTTTTTTTGGTCTTTATGTGGGATTTTTTATAATAAATTAATATTTTTTGAGGTTTCAAAAAGAATCCATCTCTTAAATTATAAAAGGGATCCTCTACCCTCATTTCTCCATAACTCATTAAGATTTCATTATCTTCCTTCCCATGACAATTTATATTCCCAAATTCCATAGTCACATTCTATAGGTGATGGTCTTTTCAAAATACCATCTCTAGTTCCATTAAGAGGAGATCTAACGAGAGCACATCAAAGAAGAGGTAATCTTCTCTACCGATTCATTCCTATTTTTTTACTACATCTACTTCTATATCATGACTTGTTTAATTATATAATAATATATATAGTATAAAATATATACTGATATTTCATTATAATTATTAAAAAACTATATTTAACTTTATATCCATCCAAATAATGATGAAATCCCCACTCCTGCGTGTGTACAATTTACGGTCTCCAAGACGTGGTTCAATATGTTTTTCACCACCAACATTCTTGTATGGGAATAAAAATGGATTTAATAACAATATATTATTATAATAAACTGATATTTATCATTACTTATAGTTCACCAATTTAATCAACTTGAGCCTTCAATATCGGAAAACCCCTACCCATTTCAAGTCAATAAGGAAAAAAAAAATAGCGTTCATCCGTACGTACGACCTACCGTCTCCATGAACGATGTGTTTCATTTCATTTATCTATCTATTATATATTTTTATATATTGAATATATATAATATATAAATCATTTTTTACATTATAGATGTAATTAAATCATGATATAAGTAATAATAATATCAAGAACAACAAGTCCTAACACGTACGATAAATGAAACGATTTTACCCAAAATGCTTCTTTAACATGGAATTGACAAAAACGGGTATTATATAGTCATAAGTGAATAATATATGATATCATAAATATTATTATGGTTCTTTTACAAGTTAATGTTATATTTAAACCTACTATACTGGAGTTTCAGACACATACAAGAAAAAATTGGACCTCTGGTAAGGGATAATTATTCCAATCTCGTTCTTATCTGAGATTGTTTATTCGTAAGTATTTACTGGGGTTATATTATTCATCCATGTCCAGAAAATTGTTTCTAATAAAATGTTTAATATTCTTCCATGTGTGTTTAAAGTCAAGTTTACCCCTCTTTGAATTTTATATTATGTTATGGAATGAATCATTCTTTTGGTTACCATACAAAGAACATTTTGACTCTTCTGTCAAAAGTATGAGGAGAATGTTTTTTTAACATATACAACATGAAATTTTTTTTAATGTTTCATAATATATTATTTAAATGAAGCTTCCTCTACAAAATATCAGGATTATTTTCAACAAAATCTTTTTCTTTTAAATTTTCATGGCATTTTGAGAAAAGAAAATTATTTTTAAGAAGAATGAAGGTTTTCTTCAAGAATTTATTTCAAGTGTTTTGTCAAAAATATTTTCCATATAAGATGTCATTATTTTGTATGATTATGTTTCAAGTATAATGTATTAAATATTTACATGTTATGATTCTTATTCTGATGAAATCATATCCATTTGTTTTATATGGATTACTTTATGATGGGATGATGTTTATGAAACCCATTTAATCATTTAGGTTATGATGAAGGATTTATGATTGATTTGTGGAACATCTAAAAATGATTTCATTATGAGATGGGTGGTATATATAAATCCCACCAATGCATTGGGTAAATAATTATATCTCATGAGATATACGTGGCTATAAAGGAAAGTTAATCTGGTTCAGTGATACAAGACTGGAATGAGGAGTGAACTTGATTTAGTAAGGGACATTGTCCACTATGATGGTCTTAGGAGAAATGCCTTGGCTAATATGGAAATAATATCATGTGATTAATGGATTCCAAAATTACATTTTTTATTCCCATGATATTTTATCATGATTAATGTTCTTTTATGATCTATTCCTTATCTACTGCTATGATTTATATCATGCTCATGTTTTTACATACAAATGATTATGGATTGTTTTATATTTACCATTATTTACAATTTGAGCTCACCCTTTCAATGATTTTTTTCCACTGGATGTAATGAATTGTTTTAGGTAAGAAAACAAAAGGGGAAGATATTTATGGGAGATGTTGAAGATCTTTCACCATGATTAGAAGATTTTGTTCTGAGTTTCCAAAAACCTAAACAAATACATTCTTCAGGTGTCTATTTTTGTAATGTATTAACTATTTTGTAAATGTAATATAATTTTTATGTACGTCATGTATGGTTCTCTACAGTTGGTATCAGATCAAAGGTTTAGTTAACCTTTGGAAACTAGGATGCGAAAACTTTAGTGAGATCCCTAGAGATATTTCTACGGTATGTCTAGGGAGGTCACTAAGGTTATGTATAAGTATAGGTAATAGTTCAAGAATTATAGTAACTATATTAAAATTAAAAATAAGATTTTAGATATTAAAGGTACTCCCCCTTTATTAGGTTGTTTTCTTTAGCATGAGTTTTTCCTCTCACACTATTCTTTTAGGGTTTTAGACGGTGGATGGAACCCGAAGGAATTGTGTTAATCAATATAATGTAAAATGTAATGATTGTCCTCCTAAACAGACCAATGTGATGGGAGATGGAGTGATAAATATTAATGCTATACTTACACATGAAATGAATCATTCTAGACATCCAAATGAGCAGATAAGGGAACAATATTCTACAGAGTCTTTCATGAGGAAATGTCCATATTCTTTCAGTGGGTCTTCTAATCCACTTTTGCTGAACAATGGATTAGTACCATTGAAATGAAATTTACCATACTTCGTTGTTTGAAACATGAAAAATTCATTCTAGTTATTTACCGTTTAGAAGTCAAAGCAGACCAATGGTGGACTCTAATTAAGAATACGAGGCCCAGAGATGAAATTGAATCCATGGAATGAGATGCGTTCAAGAACTTATTTTTCAATAAGTACTTCACTCGTATTCTTCGAACAAAGACAGAGAATGAGTTCTTTGAGATTAAGAAAAAGGATTAATAATCTTTTGGTATATATGAAGAGAATTTTACAAGGCTTTAAAGGTATGCATCTGGCTTTATCATCCAACCTAAAAGTAAAGATGATCGATTCATCAGTGGCTTAAAACTAAGTATTCTAGTGGAATTAACTATAAGAGACTTCAGTAGATTTGAATAAATTGTGAGTTGTGCAATCAAGGTAGAACTGGAAGTTGGTATTACATATCCATCTCATGGTTTTGACAAGAAAAGAATGATGGAATTAAAGGAAAAATCACAGAACAATGATAAATAGAAGTTGAATGTAACATTATGCTCAATGTGTGGAAAGAAGCATGGTGGAGATTGTCTGAAAGGTACTAGATAATTTTTCAACTGTGGAAAAGAATTTCATTGAGCAACTGAGTGTCGAAGTAATTGGAAAAAGGTTTCTAATGTCTTGAATAGAGATAAGACTACATAGAATTCTCCACAAACACTTCAATGCTTCAAGTGAAAGGAAATGGGGCATTATGCTGATCAATGGCCTAATACAAGTGTTAATGATGATCGACGTGAGAAACCTCTTAAATAAAAAATGGAGGTCCTGTGCGATCACTATTTATGATGTTGAATATAAAAATAATGTTTTGTAATGATTAAGTGTTTATATAATGGGATTTTGAAATAGTATCATGGAATCTAATTTATGTTATCTTGGAATTTGGGATTATCTATGTATTGGTTTTCAATAATTATACGGTACTGGTAACCATGAAATGTGATTGAAATATTTTTAGAAAGAAGATGATATGGGCATAATGAAGGGATAAATAGAAAATGAAATGACCTCGTGACTAATATCATGGTTTGAGTATATAGAAATTTTGGGATTTTCGTATATGGAAACAATTATCTTTTGACAATATTCATGTTTTCACAAAGGTTTGATGGGTTTTAATTTTTCAAGAGAATACATGATTATGGTATTCAAATGTCTTGATTGTGACCAACAAGATATTTTTAATGATATATGGTGGATAAATGATGGTTATTACAAGCTTGGTAGATGACCTGTCTAGTAATCTTTATCATTATACTATGAGATTGGACAAGAGTATTTTGGATAAGACTCAAGATTAGAATGGATTAATTTATACATAAGATAATATTTTTTAAGGCAAGAAAATGTTTTGATATTATTACCTGAATGTTATAATAGTGTAATTTTAGAAAAAGGACGACCTGCAGGATGGGCGACAACCCGTCGCATCAGACAAGGTTGCGGGAATCGAACCCACAAAGGAAGTGCGACAGGAATTTATCTCCTACCACATGCCTACTGGAAGCCCCTGGTTACTATAAATTAGTTTTATTTTATTAATTGGTATGATAGATGATGTATAAGTCCATTTTTGGAACCATATATGATTAATCTCACCATAGATGGACTTATGTATATCTATTATCTTTTTCTATCCTTATTTTTGAGACAGGTGGAATGACTAATCATTCTATCGCATGATATCATAATTTTTCAAGAATGAAAAATTCAACTTCATTTCATTAAATAAATGATTTATTAGAAATTGTTCATGGAATGACTAATGATGATATTACCCTGAAATCAATTAAATATTTATCCTTATGTAAAAATTCATCAACGTTATGGAAATGATCTTGAAACCCAAAAAGGTTGTCCTAGTACTCTCATATCTGATTAATCAAATGGTACCTTAGATCATCGAATTTTTTTGGCTATGTGATTGTTGGATTTTTCATATACTTGTTCTCTACCACTCTCCATCAGAAATTGATGGTTATATTTCTCATCCATTTCCTTATTTTCACCTATGTTCTCCTTTCTAGAAACCGAATGATAATTTAATTTGGGTAAATATTATGTTTCATACTTTAGTTATTAAAATTATGTTTTATTATTCTTTTTTACGATGTGAGTTTCTACGAATGAAACTTTCAAGTAGTAAATGATTTATAACCCCCGATGAATTTTGTCAGTGAAATTAATTTTAAGTGGGGTAGAATGTAACACCCAAAGATTTTATGAGATATATTCTTTTTGATTTCTTTGATGTCTTCTATGGAACACATCACCAAGATTAGCTTGTACTATACACAACACTTTATTAACTTTTAGTATACGCAAGGCTCGTGTTACACACAATTTCACGTTTGTTTTTTAGAAATTATTCTACACAATATTAAGTATATATTTTTTTAATGTATAAATGAAATAAGTTTGGATTATGTTATACGCAAGACCATAGGGATCTTTCACTACTTTCATTACTGAATTCGCTTTCATTACATGCAATCACAACCTTCCTCGATAGTGTGTGTAGTACGCAATACCGGGTTTCACTAAACAAAGATATATTATTATAATATTTTTACGAACTTGCTGTTATGAAAATTAATAACTAAATTTTTAATTTTATAACATTATTATTCATTGTACATACTTTCTAGAATATGGTATGAGAACAAAATAATTTTTTTGGGGTAAAAAAAGTATTTTTAAAAAAATGTTGTTTTGCCACACTTTGATGGCACACTGACATTAAATCTAGTTTATGAGATTTTTATAAGTTCAATTTGACAAAATAAAATTATTATTTGAAAATAAGGATTTAATAATTACTTTGGATAAAATTTTCAAATTGTTCTCATAACTTTCATATTGTAATGAATATTCAAAACAAGCTATATTTTAATTAAAAACAACAATTTTCATCGTAATAATTTATATGGTTAAATTATAATATTTAATGGATACAATGTATAAATATAATATATTTTTACCATTTAATATAATTTATGTTATTATCATTGATTTAAAATTTAATTCATAGGCAAAATCATTTCAATCTTTTGCAATGCTTTAACTTTTAAAACACGTTTTCTTAACAATGGAATTAATTTTAAATTAATTTATACAACATTTTTGATTTGAATTTAAAAACCTAGATTCTCTATTTGCAATCAGTAGTTCCAAATTATGTTAATTGGATACTTTTTATTTTTGGCCACCATGAATAGTAACTATGGTAAATTTTATTTACCATAATTAAAGGTAAATCGGATAATTACGAGTAAATATAATATTATTAAATTTCCCTAAAACTTGTCTTAACATAACTGTATGATTATATTTCGTCTTAATGCATATTTGGTTTGAAATGTAATCCATTGTAACCCCCTTGGATGTGATTACGACCTTTAATTTATTTTATTCTATAGAATGTGAGATATATCTCACTCAAACATTAATAATTAAAGTATTATTAAAATAAGGTTATACAGAATATAAATTCAATTTTAAATATTCATTTGAAAGGTAAAATGTATTTATTTGTTATGGTAAGTTATTTGTAATTTTTAAGAGATATTTAATTACCTTAATAGAATATAGATTAATGATGTAGAAATTACTTATTTAGTGAAAAATCAGTAATATAGTTTTTATTAAAATCATAATACACATTAATACGCCCAAAAACCTGACCAAAACATATTGGTCGTATCTATTAATACCATAACTATCCAATGGTCTATTGTTTGACCATTTGGAGCTTTTTTAAAGCGATTATGACACTTATATTATATTATTTTAATTGATGTCAAAGTTGTCACCTTCATAATTTAATAAATATAACAATTTACATGTTGAGAATTTAATATGATAAATTCTAGTAAAATATTATTTCGAAATATATTAAATTTATAATAATAATAGTATTTTATTTTTAATTTTTTCGAAACTAATTAGTATATTAAATTATTATACAAAAATGATGTGGTAATTGTTTTATTAAGAGAAATATCAAATAAATGGTTTTATAAATATTAAAAAAAATAATATATGAAATAATTAATGTTCTATACAATTTTATAGATTAATATGACATGTTATAAATCTATTAAACATTTTTTTCAGATATATCCTCTATGTGGAATTTATATAAATTTAAATAAATGAGTAGTTTTAGAATTAACACTATTGTTATTTTATAACAAGAACATATTATTAAATTGTTTCAAAATTACAAAAATATTTAAAAATGATAAAATGAAATTTATATGGTCTAAAATGTCATTTACTACAAAATTATAGATAATTAACAACACATAAGTAATTATTTATAACAATATAAAATATAGAATATTATTGCCACAAATAAAATTAAATAGATTAAATAATGATAAATCATGTTGATCAGGTTTAAAATAAATTTACAACATGTCTAAATATTATTTGATTATGAGATTACAACCCTATCTCATCTAATCATCTTATTTGAGTCATTTTGGATGTTTTTATGTGGGGATTGAATTTATATTAACTTAATATTTTTGAGGTTTCCTAAGGTTCCCCTCTCCTCACTTATAAAAAGGCACCTCCACCCTCTTCTCTTCACACAAATTTGAGCCTTGAAACTCGGCCAAACACAACCCATTTCACTTTTCATCTTCTATAAAATCAAACTATATGTCCTTGTCTTCTTCAATGTCTATCTTTAGTGCCCTAAGAGAAGGTTAATAGGAGGCGCGTCGAAGAAGAGGTAATCTCTTCTACTGATTCTTTCAAGTTTTTTTATACTTATACTTCCTCTTATTTAGTTGTTTCATTATAAAGTAATGAAACAAGTATAAATAATATACTGATTTGTTATTATAAATATGAAACTACCCCATTTTACATTCTATCCATCCTACAGAAAATGAAATCACCGTGTGTGCGTACGTACGAAATACGGTCACCACGCCACGGTGTAATCTGTTTTTCCACCACCACCTTACATGGATGGGTATAATGGTGTAATTAATAACTATATATGGTTATTATAAAATCATACTAATTTTGAGATATTATATCAGCCACTCTAATTCCATTCAATAATTACGGGAATGATATCATCGCTCGTGCGTACGTACGGATTACCGTCTCCACGACGCGATGAGATTCATTATCCATATTAACCATTCAAGATGGATTATAAAGTATATATAATGAATAATAATGATATATATGACATAATAATGAAACTAGATTTATGGTTATGTATGTATATATATATGTAATCTACTTACTTCCATTCAAGCCAATAAGGAATGGAAAACATCGTTCGTGCGTACATACGACCTACCGTCTCCATGAATGGTGTGTTTCATTTCATTTGTCTATCTATTATATATATATATACTGAATATATATAATATATAAATCATGTTTTACATTCTGTAAGTAATTAAATAATTATATATTTAATAATAATTTCAAGAACAACAAGTCCAAACACGTACGATAAATGAAATGATTTTACCCAAAACGCTTCTTTAACATGGAATTGTCAAAAGAACATGTATTATAAAGTCATAAGTGAAACATATATGATATCATAAATATTATTATGGTTCTGTTACAAGTTAATAATATGTTTAATCCCACTATACAATAGTTCCGGACACGTACAAATGAAATCGGACCTAAGGTAAGGGATAATTATTCCAATCTCGTTCTTATCCAAGATTCTTTATTTGTATGTATTTACTAGTGTTATATTTTTCATCCATGCATAGAAAAACTTTTTCAATAAAGTTTTCAATATTTTTCCATGTCTGTTTAATGTCATGTTTACCCCTGTTTTACTTTTACATTCTATTCTCGAAAGAATCGTTCTTTTGTTTACCATACCAGGAACTTTTTGACTTTTTTTGAAAAAGTACAGTGATAATGTTTTTTTAACATATACGGTGTGAACACATATTTAAAATTTCATAAAATTTTATTTCAATGAAGCTTCCTCTACATAATTTCATGATAATTATCAAGCAAATCATTTTCTTTTAAATTTTGATGGAATTTTGAGAAAAAAATGATTTTGATGAAGAAAGGATATTTTCCTCAAGAATTCATTTCAAGTGTTTTGTAAAAAAAAATTCCATCTAAGATGACATTATTTAGTATAATTATTTTTCAAGTATAATATCTTTATTATTTACATGGTATTATTCTTATTATGATGAAATGATATCCATTTGTTTTATATAGATTACGTTATGATTGGATGTTGTTTATGTAACCCATTTTCTTATTTGGGTTATGATGAATAATTTATGATTGTTTTTTTGCACAAGTAAGAATGATTTCATTATCAGATGGGTGGGAACTATATCTCTCTAATGAAATGGGAAAATATTTTTATTTAATGTGATAGACATGGCTGGAATGGAATGTTAATCTGGTTCAGTGATACAGGACTGGAACGAGGAGTGAACACGATTGAGTAAGGGACTTTGTCCGCTATGATGGTCTTGGTAGTAATGCTTGGCTACTATGGAAATCATATCACCTGCCTAATAGATTCAAAAATTACATGTTTTATTCCAATTCTATTTTATCATGATTAATGTTATTTTATGATCTATTCCTTATGTACTGCTATGATTTATGTATTGCTCATGTTTTTACATATAAATGTTTATGGTTTGTTTTATATTTTCCCTTAATGTGCATTTGATCTCACCCATTCTATATTTTCTTTTCCCAAGGATATAAATGAAGGTTTTAGGTAAGAAAACAAAATGGGAAGATCTGTATGAGAGATGTTGATGATCTTTCACCATGATTAGGAGATTGTGTTCTGAGTTTCCAAAGACAGTAAACTAATACGGTCTTTGGGCGTCTATTTTTTTAATGTATTAAGTATCCCGAAAAAGTAATTCAATGTCTATGTACGTCATTTATGGGTCTCTACATTTATTGCGATGGTATGTTTGGAACTATGTATAAATTTTTTTCTGGGAGATGGGATTAATGTTCCATTGGAAATTATAATGGTGAATGAATATATGCATCTGTTTGGGTTCATATATTTTTTTACATATAGTGGGAATATATATTAGAATTTGTTATTTCATGGATGATAAAACTATCATATTTCATGTAAAATTTTCATGGATAAAAATCATTATTGAGAATCGATTATCACAGTGACTTTGAATTGGGTTTTTTGGTCCATCATCACTGAACCCACACTATCGAATATGATGGGTAATACATAATAATTGTATTTCTATCTTTGATACTGAAAAAATAACACATTTTTAACCCTACAATAAATATAACATCAAAATAAAATTAATTTGTTACACACATACCCAAATTCTTATCTTGTTTACAAATCATGAGATGGTATAGAAAATATTTCATAATTATATTCATGCCATAAAATGCTTATTTTTTCTTATTGTACCAAGCCTATTCAATTATTCATTATGTCTCTAATATATCCCATATAATTAATCCTAAATGAATCCTATCTAGACATAATTATCCTAAAATTATTCTCCATACTAGGGGAAATAAAAAACATAAGAAGTATGACCTCAAACAGAATGTAGCGTTTAATCTTGTTACACAAATAATAATGGCATACATAAAATGAAACACATAATGTAATATGTAAAAATTAATTGAAAATAATTTAGTGGTTATTTAAAGAGAAATTATGATATGGCGTAATAAAAAAATCAATTACAAGGAATAATATATAAAAATACATTAATGCGGTAGTATGTACACCATTCAAGGATATCATGGTGCACAACATAAATCCTTTTTTAGAAAAATGAGATTGAAGAAATGAAAAAAATACACAAATTATATCCTTTTTTGTTATCATTAATCCATTAGGTAATTTCTTGTACACATATACGTCCACAAGAATATAGGGTAAAAATATTAGAAAAAATTATAGATATATACACAAATAATAGTGTCATATCAATAAAAATTAAGTAGAATTACAACATAGATAATTTAAATTTGGTTAATAATATCCTTACAACAAGGTATATTTAATGTCAAGTCCCTTGAAATAAAATTTTGAATTGAGACATGAAATTCCATAATTTTTGATAGATTCAAAATATAACAAGATATAATAGAAGAATGTACAAAATTTAAATAAATTTATGTGGAGAAAAAAATTAAATTAACCAATATAATAAATCTTAGTTGAAATTCCTTACCTTGAGTGATAACATACTATATATTTCTTTTAACAAATCATTTTTTTTAAAGATCATCTATTTTAGACATTAAATACTCTAAGGGATGTATTATCCCTAATCCAAGGCCACAATAATCTTATGTGGGATGTCGGGAAGGGATCTGGGAAGGGGTTTTCCAATCCAAATGGTTTTTGAAGCGTGTGGAAAAGTTGATAGGACATTCCCAATTACAAGTTAGAGGATGTGAAGTCTTGGAATTTCATAAATTATTAAATAAATATAAAATATATTTTAGGGAAAATTTAGGATTCAAAATGATATTATAGAAAGATTCTATGTGGTTGAATTAAAAATATCATTTGAAATAATTTTTTAATATGTTTTGGTTATTTTCATAGACTTATATTTTAGTTTTATCTATTTGTCAACACTTTTGAAAATTACATAGATATGAATGTTATTTACTTTTTTGGTGTAATGATTTATATCATAAGGATAATAATTAATAATACTTTGAAGAGGGTTTTTATTTTCTACTAAATTCCATTAATATTGAGAAATATAAGATTTTAATCACCTTCATATAATTAAAAAAATAATAAAATATCATTAATTTATTTTTTTAAATACATGAAATTTTATAATATAATATTTCTCTAAATAATGTAAAATAAAAAATAAAAAATATATATTTTAATATATTTAAGATATGTTATTCATAAAAAAATAAAATGCTAAATAATTAAGGTTTAGATTTTATTTTAAACCTAATGTTTTGGTTTAACTCATTAGTTATGTAATTAAAACCATAACCATGATAGTGAATCCTTTAGTATAAATGATTTATAATTTTTATATCATTTAACAATTTATTGTGACTAAATACTTTTAAAAATATTTCAACATGATATTTAACAAAACCATTTATTATTTTCAACCCATGTTTCATGAGACCCAGTTTCATTTAGATTCGATATAAATAAAACATTCATTACACTGAAACATAGCATCATTTTTTGTATTCACAAAAGTATTTACATAAATATATATAATATTATAGTGATACATGGGCTAACCATGGTAATATATTAATGAAATTAGTGATCTAAAAAATCCATGCATAGGAATAAAACTGATATGGAATCAAAATGTATGATTAAATAGTATATGAATATCTCATAAAATAAAGGCTCTTATCTAATCACATTGAATGACAATATAAAAATGGTATCAAAAGATCATAATAATATAATATATGTGGAGAAATCATATCACATGATATAAACATGATTTAATGAATACTACTGAGAGAATATTACAAGGTGTAAAATGCCCCATAATGGATTTTATTCCCTCTAAAATAAAATGTAACATCTCATGAAACATAAGATTTTCACAATTCATTAGAGAAGAATATAAGAATATCCAACATAACATATTAACGATTAATGTATTCTATAAAGTGGAAATCTATAATATAGAATAACATAATAATTACCTATGGAAACAAATGGGTAAAATAATGTTTCCTTATATCATAATGAAAGAAAATGTCATAATTATTTCATTTGTGAAATGAATATAAAGAGTATATTAAAAAAATTATTAATGGATGAATAATAATAAAAAATTATAGATATATATCAATAATTAATAAGAAATGCTTATCATAAATGATATTCATTTTTTGAAAATTTATTTTGAAGATCATATAGATTTTATCTTGATCCAAATAACCTTTTTACTTTGAAATCACATCAATAAAAAAATAAATAAAATAAATATAATAGAAAAAATTTTCTAATAAAAGATACAGAGAAATTATAATGGAATATTTAATAAATAGAGTAATCATGAATTTTGGAAATTCTATTCATGTTGAATATCTTAAAATTAATGTTTCATTTTATATATTTTTTTAAAACATAAAACATTGCTTGTTATGTAAATAATAGAAATATTCATTTTAAAAAATTCATAAAACCAGAAATGATCGGTAATGATTAATTTAATAAATAACTGTATAATAAAAAAATTAAATATTATACATAATGTAAAATATTGACATCGAAGAAAATAATTATCAGTATAAAATGAAATAAATATAGGATTTTTATAAAATACATTTCTAAAAAATTTATATTACCATTGAGTGTAAAATTTTAAAATTAATAGAAAAATAATTCATAACTAGTGGATAATAAAATTAAATGGTTTTATTGAAAAAATATTAAATAATATACTTTAATTAAATTTTAATCAAATAAAAACATGTTTAAAATGATATTAAAGAACACAAACTTACTAATTTGGTATCTTTTGAATCATAACTCCCACAAAATAAATCACATCAACTGCAATATAAAATACCACTATTATATAGAGATTCATGATATATCATTTCATAGTGTCAGTAGATACAGATAATAAAAAATAAGTTCATAATATACCATATTCCTTAAAGGATCACGAAATTTAAATTAAAACCCTTACAAATATAATATCATTGATGTTGGGTTTAACAATGAATTTATTTATTTATAAGATTTTGGTCAAAAATATAATTAAATAAAAAATAACCTTATCTAAAATATACACACACATAATGTAATCATTTCAAATAAAATGAGGATGTAATATAACTCTATTAATATAAATTTATTGATAATATTATTTAACACTTGATAACTTTCACGTAAACTCCAAATAGATGAAATAATTCAAATTGAAAAATAAAATAAAATTTTTAATGGAATATTTATAATACATATAAATGTGATATAAAAAATATATACAAAATAAATTCATGCATAAAAATACATAGTTTATCAATGAAATGAAAATGAGACAAAAATCTCCAACCATATATGAAGCATCTAAAAAATCCCACTAGAAATACATATAGAGTAAAACTAATAATGAAAAACCTGAATAAGGATAATAAATGAGTTTAAAGATTCATTTGTACTTATATTAAACATCTCAAATATGTTTTGTTCATAAAAACATGTTTATACTAAAAGTCTATTTTTGGAAGAAAACTGTTACCTCAAAACATTTCTTCAGTTACAAATTATTTAACACTAACTATTATGGGTTTAAACCTATTATTAATTATTTACATGACCATATTAATATATATCATATAATATATTGTCTATTTATTATTTCTTATAACTCAATTGATAAAAATATTTTATTTTCACTGTTTTTATGTGTGTTAATTTTTTTAATTTACTCATGAATGTTTTTCCATATATATTCTTTTTATTATAAATATCATATTGTTATAACATATAAATAATATAAATACTACATTAAATATATTATTAATTCATTATATAATTTTTTTGAATCATTATATATGTTTTAACGTGGTAAATGAATCACATCGCTTTATGGATACGATAGGTTATACACATGTGTGACATGCATAATTATTTTCATAATTTGTGCAAGTGTATGGAATTGGGTGGTATAAATTTTATGGGGAATAAATATAATTACATAATTATAATAATAGTTCATTATTTCTATCATTATAACTAACATTGAGGGTAGATTTTGAATGAAATTTACAATAGTTCATGAGAAGGTATTCTACCAAAGAAAAGAGCGATGGTTTTGATTCCCAACTGAAGGAGAAAGAGATGGATAAATATTATTTCCTAAATATAAAAAAATTGTATTATATAGGATATATTTTTATATTTTCCAATTTTTATTTAATAATTAATTGGTAGAAGAAAATATATTGAAAATGAATGACTTCATTGAATATGATTACATTTGATTATAATAACATGCTTTTCCTCCCTTATTAGGGACTATAGAGATGGTATTTTTGGATATCTATAACCTTATTAATGTGGAAATTGAATTTTTGTATATAATAATGAATAGAATGTAAGAGCTAAATAGATTTATAGTTTTGATGACGTGAGGGGAGGGTGCACCCTTTTATATTTGATGAGTGAAATATTTTTAAATACCCAATACTATTTAATAAAATATTGTTACAATCAAGAAATGTGCCTCCAAACATTTTAATGATATATTTAATGGAATATAATTTATATCCTCACCTCCACCTATAAAATGAAACATGTTTTGTATATGTGATTTACTTTACCTATATGGTCACACCCGTTAGTTGTTTATATATTCAATATGGCGACTAATATTTTACCTAGGTATATAATCCATCCAGCTAAAATATAAAATTTGATATATTAGATAAATTCAACAAACTAAATATATATGTTAAATTAAATTTATAAAATAGAAATCCTATTTTTTGGAAGAACATATTTTCGTCAGAATGAAATCTAATTTGTAATCCACCATTCTGATATTAGTAGGGTTATATAATCATTTCCATTCATTGAGAAAAAAATTAAGTTGACCATATAAAATAATATTATTTACAATGGTCATAAATATATAATAGATATTATTAAATTAAATACACATTATTTAATGAAATTACTTTAAAAATAATCATGGAAAAGATGGAAAAAAATATTTTCCAAGAAATGTGTTTTTCAGTCATACGATTATAAAATTAATTATATTAATATTAATAATAGTTATATAAATTAAAATGATAATAACTAGATATATAATCAAAAATAATAATTTAAATATTTATATATTAATTTTTATTTTATTTAATGAAAAAGGATAAATGTTATGAATGTGCATGAAAATTTCAAAATAATCTCGTTCTAATTGTAAAATTAATCATATAAAAAATAAAGGAAATTACTGATGAAAATTATAATATTTATATTATTATATATTAGACGATTGAAATTTAAATTTAATAACAATGTAAAAAAATATAATGAGGCCATTAAATAAAATTTTATAATGTAAATAATTGAAATCATTATTGAAATAAATTTTTTTCAATATTTACTAAAAAATAAATCATATATGAAAAATAAAAGATTCACCCATAAAAAATTATTTTCTTATTCAAAAATATATTTTTATTATATAAAATTTAATTTCTATATATTATATATTTTTATTTTAGTATTTCCTCTCAAAAACCAATAAAATGTTTTTTTATAATAAAATAAATTCAGAAAAAAATTGTATTAATAACCAAGGGAATATTTCATAAGAAATTTTTTAATACACATATATTAACTATAATATTTAAATATATTTATTAATTTATTTAATAATTTTTATGCCTAAAAATGTAATGGAATGTATTAAATGTTCCCAAATAACTATTGTTATTTTTGGTATAATGCTCTGTGTTATATACACTGTTGAAAATAATATTATTCCTTTAATATAACATCATTTTACATCATTTACTATTATAAAGAATGACTAAAATTATTTGATCATAAAAAAATTATTCATAGATTTATTATTTGATACTAACCATATTGAAATTCAATATCATACAATGATTTAATAACAATTCCTCTAGATTAGAGTGAAATGGAATGTGAAATTTTATTTAGAATAATACACCACTAGGCTTCCAATTAAGAAAACATTATAGATTATTAAAGACATTACCACAGAAAAAAATAAAAAAAAATAGTGAATTAGAGTTTTAGATATCATTGATCAAATGTATGTGAATGGTCATGAGAATTTTGACAACCAGATAACCATAAATCTATGTTTATAGAAATTTTAACATCCTCTTTCTTTAAGTGTAAAAAAATATGTCAAATATCATGTATGATATTCCATATGTTTCTTAAATGAACTACTTAATATTATTATGATAGTTTTCAGAATGACAATACAATGTTCGGAATGAAAAGTATTAACTAAATTATGAAAATATGGTTCACACTTATTTATAAATTGGTTCATTGGTTATCTAATTAACATGGAAAATAAATAAAATAAATTAGAATATAATAAATTTTTATTTTTCTAAAAAACAATTTATGTGATAATAAGTCTATTTATACATTACTAAAATATCTATTTATAGATTTTATTAATAAAATAAATATTAAATATATTCAATGTGGTTTTAAAAATTAATCTTATATGTTTTATATAAATTATATATAAATAAATTTAATTTTATGAATAAAATGACTATTTTCAAAAAAAGTGTATTTTTAC
Source organism: Viscum album (assembly GCA_963277665.1). Taxonomy (NCBI): domain Eukaryota; kingdom Viridiplantae; phylum Streptophyta; class Magnoliopsida; order Santalales; family Viscaceae; genus Viscum; species Viscum album. Next base: position 1,815,633,163 of record OY728164.1, on the reverse strand, counting down.
TACCTTGGGATTGAAAAACCATTTTAAATATAGTTTTCTCACAATTATATGATTTAAATGACAAAATAAACTTATTATTTTGGAGTAGGAAATAAATAATTTACATTGGTAGATTTTTTTTTATTTTTCTGATTGAATTTATATTTTAATGAATAATGAATAATATTTCATTTTATTTCAAAACTAATTTTTCATCTAACTTATTCATATAGTTATATTTTTCTATTAATAGGTTTTAATGTATAATTAGATTATTTTTTTATTATTTAATATAAATTTGATCATTTTATGTAATTTTAATTTGAAACTACATATAAATACATGTCAACATTTTGACGGTTCTTACTTTAAAAAAAATATTTTATCATTTTGAAATTGTGGATTAATTTTTAACTAATTTATTCCAATTATTTGTTCTGAATTTATAAAATTGGATTCCATTTTTGGAATAATAATTTCCAAATTATGTAAATATGTCCCTTTTATTTATGAACATTATGAATAATAACATTGTTGATACATTTTATTACCGTGGCAAAAGTTATGTTATGTAATTCGAAGTAATAAAAATATTATAATACTATAAAACTCCATAACACATGTACTAATTTAAATTTATGAGTTCATCCCAACCATTATCATCCTATTTTATACTTTAGGAACACTTGGAGCTATATGTATGACTTTAATGTCTTTATAATATTATATTAAAGGCATATAATTTTTTTGACAATTTTCTTTTGAAAAAGTTATGTATTTTAATATAGAGTTATAAATGTCATATATTTGACTATAAATAGTCCTGAGAAAAATAATATTGTTACATAAATCATGATAAAAAATTTATAATTTTCATAAATTAAATACATTAAATTAATTATGATAAAAATTTAATGTAGTAATTTATTAATTAATAAAGGAATCAAATAAAGGATTTTATATATATTAGAATAAATAATATATGACAAAATTTAGGTCATCTAAAAATTTTAAGGATATATGTGACTTATTGGTGAGGATTTATAGGAGTTTTTTTGATCTTATATTGCTGTCATGATTTTTGTTAAAATTCAACTAATGAATAGTGATAGAAATGACACTATTGGTATTTAAAAATATGAAATAGTTTATTAAATGTTATAAAATTCCTAAAAATGTGATTAATCAGAATGGTTAGGATATTTCCTCATATGTAATAAATGAAACTTTTTTTACTCTTTAAAATGTTATGGTAATTACATTAAACCCCCAACATTAAATAACATGATATAAGAATAATAATAAAAAGTGTACAAGAAGTGTTAAACCAAAACGATGTGGATTAAAAAATATTCAAAAAACGTATAACTGTAATTTAATGATGATTATTATACTATAAATAATCTTATATTATAAATAAATGATTTTGGGTCCATTTGAAACCTAAATGGAATTTATATTATTTTAATATTTTAAGAATTTCTAAGGGTGCCCCTCCCCTCTCCTATAAAAAGGTCTCCACTATTCTATAATACTCACAATTCCATGTCAACTAGGATCAAGAATGTTCTACACATAACTCTTCCTAGAACCCCTCACTGCATTTTAGACCTTATTTTAGGATGAACTCCCTCCTTAGAGGTGTTATGGTGTTCTATAAAGATGATCCACCATATAAGAGTTATGATTTTTTAAGTGTTATCATTTTATTTCTTCATCCACATTAGTAAATTCTCATTGATACATAATGAACTAAAAAAAGAACTATAATCAATATAATGATATCTTATTATATTAAAATAATCACCTATACGTATCTTTAATTTCATCAAATTAAAAATGACTGTTTCGTTCGTGTGTACAACACATTACCGCTTCGTTAACCAATATAGTTAATTATTCCTTACTATCAATCAAGACTGGTTATAATGCTGTAATAAATGTCAATTTATGAAATTAATTAAGTATTTATCATTTTAAAAATAATTTTTCTTGTATTATTTTCTTTATTTCCATACACATAAAATGATAACGTCATTCAAGCGTAAGTGTGAACTATCACCTCCACGAAATGATGTGAACCATTTTTATTTACCATATCACATTTATGATGAATAAAAGTATATTTAAATTATTATTATGATTTTAATTATATTATGATAATTATGTAGTGTTAAAATAATAGGTAACTTATTTCAATAATGATAAATGAAAATTAGAAATTTTATTAATGTGTATGTATGGTTTACCGTCTCCAAGATTATAATGTTTTTTGTTTTTCATACCTTAAATAAATAGTTTCATTTAAATACATAATTTATGTATCTATGTGATTATTATGTCCTGAATTTGATTCTGTCGAAGATTGACTTATGACGACATGGTCTACTGACGTCAAACAATAAATATTTTCGACTCATGTACCGAATATTGACCAAAGATATTATATGAACATAAATAATTATATAATTTATATAAAATGATATTAAGTTATATAAAAATAATAATAAACTTGAAAAAGGTTCTCATTAACATATAAATTAAACTATGATTAATATTCATGAAGATAAAGAACGTGTGAGATGATTTGGACTCAATGTAAGGTATTTTCTCTTAATAAACTTTTATTAAGGCATTTCATGATAATATTGACCATTATTATTTTATTGTGTTTATATGAAGCCTCTGTAAAATTTCATTTTTATAATAATGTTATTTATTGTTTTATTTAATGTGTTAATTCATATAGATTATGATTCAAATGTTGACAGTTATATGGGACACCAAGAATGTTTAACGAATTTTTTATCAACTCATTTTCTTCACGATATTAATTTACATATTTATTTGTATGGATATAAAAGTATTATAAAATAGATATTATGTAATGAACAATAGAGTCATTGAAGGTATCAATATAAGGTTATGATGATTTTTTATGAAACAATACCAGGTTTCATTTTACACACTTTTCATTTTATGAAAAAATTAATAGTGTGTAGAAGTGTCTAAATTGTATATTTATGTTGTTATATATATGTTATGACCTCATTCTATAAATATACATATATGTAAAGATCCTCTATTTTAAATAATTTAATTTTTTTGAAATTACACATGAGTAAGTATTGTTTAAAGTTGTATACTTATAGTTGGTATTGGATGATGGTTTAAAAACATTATAGATTAATATGTGTTATTAATAAATTTGGATAATATATGATTTAATAATGTTCGGGTATATAAAAAGTTTATTTTCTTATAAATACCGTTTGAGAATTTATGTTCTAAAATATTTGGGTTGTTAACATTTTTTGGAGACATTTATTTTTGCGGTAATTGTGGGATTCTAATATTTGGGACGAAAAATTAAAGGCATGAGATATAAATAATATTTAATTTTTTTATTGTAAATTTTGAGGAATTTATATAATTTTTTAGGAATGTTATAATATTATATAGTTTTTTCAAAAATGAAAACATTCAGACCATGTGACAACCTATCACATCAAACAGGGCTGCATGAATCAAAGACACAACCCAAGTATGACATGGCTTTATCACCTACGACCATCCTATGTGATGTCCATGTTTAGTATGAGTCCTTTTTTTAGTTACCTAATTTTATGGATTAATAATAAGTTGATTTTTAAGTTTTTTTTCTTATCAAATGTGTATCCTTAGTATCAGAAAATGAATAGGGGATTATGTAATTAATATTATTTTGGAATATGTTCACTATTTTGAGAACATTATATGATTAGTTTAAATAGAAGAGTATGGTATTTTAGTAGATTAATGGTTGAATTATATTTTGTAATAATCAATTATTTTATTAGTGGACATGTGTGAATTAGGTTATTTATAGAAATGATCATCCTATCATGAAGAATATTTGATTCAGTTATTTATTATATAGTATGAGACATTAAGAGTGGTCTATATTATTTATAAATAAATGTTAAGATATATCTTGGAAGAATATGTGATCAAATCCTTCCGAATTTTGTGTATTAATCTTATTTTCTTTTATTTTGAAGAATTTAATGGATAGTTTTTTATTGAATGTTCTTTTTGAACACTGGATATTAATGTTAAATTTTATAGATTAAATGTTGTCCTTATACTTAAAAAAGATTGTTCCTTTTAGAGGAAATTATCAAATATTGTAATAGCCATTATGGTTTTGGTTATTTTTTAAAGGTAGATGAAATAGAAATTTAAACATTTTGGTTTATTTGAGTTTTTATATGATGATTATCAATCTACATGGAATAAAATATCATTTTAAATTATTATCACATGTTAAAAAAGATTATTTTCTTGTGAAATTTGATTAATGGATGAAACTATAATTGTCATGTATTTGTATTTCCTTTTATTCATATTCCATGTATTAAAATAATCCCATGACTACATAAAATTTATTGTAAAATAAAAAATAGGTTTATTTTTAATACCATTAAATCCTTTAGTGTTTCACCCATCATAATATTGTGGTTTTATGGTTGTTAACTTTCTTTTTATCATGATTTCCATCAATCTATGTCAGAACATGATGGTTATTTTTTCTTCCATATCCATATTTTTCTATATGGAATCCTAATACATGTTATCTCTTGTAAAATTCATACTTACCTTTTTTATTTTAAAGTTTATGTTTTGTTAATCCATTTACTGATGTGGGATTTCAATAAATTTATATTGAAAATCCATTCCTCGGTTACGGAACCCAATTTAAAATTATGAGGAAACTATTTAAAAAATCGGGTGAGAAAGTAAGATAAAGTGTTTGTAAGAGAAACACTATGTTCAATATCATACATGATAGGCCAAATTTATCTTAAATAAACTAATTATTATTATTATTATTATATTTACCAAATTTCCATTAGTATTGTGGAAATGATATGGATTAACTGTATTATGAAAAAATTGTCTACACATTTTTATACAATGATTCGTGGATTTCAAAATTAATTTGAACATTAAATAAAAACCAATAGAATATAAACAATTTATTTTTCTAAAATTATTTAGGTGAAAATAAGTATGGTTATAAAATAATAAAATCCCTCTTCATAAATTTTATTAAAGAAATATATATTTATGTTAATCAATTTATTGTTTAAATATCATCTTATATGTTTTCTATGTAATGACCTGAACATTTTATTATTATTTTTTTCCAAAATATCTTTGTTATTTTATTTTGTAATCAATAAAAACATATTATTTAATTAAAGAAGTGTGTATAATTAAATGAGACCATTAGATTTCAACTGTTATATGATCGTTGGTCAATATGGCCATTGAAAGTAAACTATTGACATTAAAATTATTGTTTATAAATACAAGTGATATTTTTTAATTTAGACATAAAGAAAATTGAATGTCCCCATCCAGTAGACTCAGTCCATTCCAAACCCATCTGTTAGATATTGGGAAGGCGGTAGCATCAATGGGATTTTCTCTAGGCTAAGCTCAAGCTGAGCTTCACCATGTGAAGCTTAAACGGAATCACCTAAGAGAGTACTTCAAGCTAATATAAATAAACACTTGGGCAATGTTGTCTGTGGCGCCCTAGGATTCTATTACCAAAACATACCTTACACTTAGGGCATATTAGGGTGTTATAAGGGGCTATGAAATGAGGCCTTAGAAAATTTTTGTAATCCATTGGTATAAATAAAATAGGTATTTCTTATTATGGTAAAATTTGTGATTTCCAAATGTCTGGATAAATATAGGATGAATATTATTAATGAATTTTGGAAAATAATGTATTTTAAAATATTTATATAAACATTAAATAATTAATAATATATAGTTATTTTTAAAAAATGTCATTCTACAGTTTTGACTAGTATGAAATTTAGAGTCTAATATGTTCAACATAATTTCTAGTGAATCTTAACGTAACAATAGTAATATACCCTTATGAATATTAATAAATAGTAATGAATAACAACTCTGCCCAAAAAAATAGAGACTTAACCCTTGAATGTATAAATACAATGTATACATCTTAAAAAATGAAAAAATGATCGTAGTATAAGTTTTTTTGACATAAATATTTTATTTTCAACATTATAACTAATTTCATAATTTAAAATAGAAAAATATTTTCACTAAATGTAAAAATAACTTGTTACATTATTGTCTTATAGTTATACAACAATTTTATGGGCCCTTGATTACTTCAAGTTGTTATAAAACACGTTATAGTTTTACAGTTGTTTTTTAAATAAATAATGATTTTATTTAAAAATTATTTTTCAAATATTTTCAATATTATTTTCATAAATTGAGTTCATTTTTGAATTAATATAATCGAAAATAGGTTAGGGTGAATTTTTGGGATTTTTCTGAAATAGTTGAATTTTCAATGAATAGTAAAAATACAGTTTTGACTTTCAGGTGTTTAATGACATCATTGATGATAAAATCATGATGTAATATATCTAGTCGACTTATGAATAGTAATATATGTTATGGTGTTTCCGAAGTGGCTAATTACATGGGAATATACCATGGCCAAGCCCATTGTTATGCAAATACAACAGATGAGGTGTCCCTTGTAAATTAATTAAATATTCCCTCATTTTTGCTATAAATACCATGCCATTACCTCATTCCGTTGATTTCAAAATACTCATGAACGAATATATGGTCTCGTAACCTCCCAATGAGTCCTCCCAATGGAACCTAAATCTCCCAAGGTCCCAACATTCAATATTTCGATGTCACTCTTCAATGTAAGGGACCTTTCACCCTCTTCTTTTAAGTCATGACTATCTTTATGTTATGTCTTATAGTTCCATTTTATTTTGTGGTTACATGTTATTATATATTATTATTACTTTCCATTTCATTTTAAATTTATTACATAGTGTATCCTCTCCCATCAACTAATTTTCTGAATTTTTATGTGGCGTTCTTAGGCTGCTGAATTTTCATAGAAGAAATTGCATCTTCCCTTTTCCCTCGAGTTTAATTTTAATATGGTATTTACTTAAAATATCAATTAAATGATATTATTTCTTTATATTATATACCCTTACTATATAATGAGTTATTTATGAGTGGGTGAAAAGTTTCCACTCTCTTTTCAATGTATTCCAAAAATTATGTTATACAACCATTATGCTGCAGAAATTTCATCTAAAATTTTCTCTCTTTCTCTCAAGAAATTATCTTGTTTTTTTATGTGAATTCCAATACCTATTTCGATTATATAGGTGTTCATAAATACATACAAAATGATATATATTTTTTTCTTTAATTTACATAAATATAACCCACACTCCATTTTCATGGGTTATAAATGACATAACGATTATTATTTTAAAAATTTTCAAAACGTCGCTATTTTGAAATGAAACCAATTTATTTTATTTTATATGGGTTATTTATAAAATGTTTGATCATGATCTATGTGTCTCACATGAATATAATGAAATATAAAATTTTTCTCCCTGATATCAATCTAATGCTTTGGGTTTTGAATTTAATCTCAAGAGATGATGAGTTTCATGATACCTTGGTGAATAACCACGGTAATTTTTATGACACCCTAGGGATGAACCATGGAGAAATATTCATGAATGTAAAAATGAGTATTTTAACAACATATTCAATTTATTTTTCAATTTATATTCATTTTGATATTCATATAATTCAATTTTTCATGTCTTTATGTTAATTTTATCAAGTTCTTACTCATATCACAAGTAAACAGATTCCCTTGTTTATCCTTACTGGGCCGTCTGCTCACCCATTTCTTTGATGTATGTCTCCCAGATATGAGATGCACTAATTTTACATAGTATGAACCTTTCATGAATCCTTACAATAGGTTTAGAAGAATTTTTTATATTGTTTTCATGTTTTATGTGCTTGATTTCTGAGACACTAGTCATTAAAGATCCTTTGTTTGTAAAATGTAATGGAAAGTAATGTAATAAAAAAAGGTATTCCATAGTTGGTATCATAGGAAGGATTAGTTATTTATGGAAATTAGGCTATGAAATATTTCGGACGAACCCTGTATAAATGGTTAAATATTGGAAAACATCATGGTATTTTGGTGAGTATTGAGTAATTTGTTTTTCAAGAAAATACATCCATGTTTGGATACGAGCTGGTAGATGCAGATCTGGCACAAATGTACCTGCGAGTTAAAACTCCAAAAAGATGTTCTGATCTTGACCTAGGGTATCCTGGTACATGATAATGGCCCTTGCTTCATCATTGTTTATGACACTGCTGGGGGATATTTTTGGTTAATAATTATATTTTTATGAGACATTATGAAATATTTATAGTGAAATGTAATTGTTTAAGCATGAAGTTTTACGACATAAAATCATTTATAGTTAAAAGATAGATATATAAAATATGTTTCTCACTATGGTTCTATTCATTTAAAAAATTTCGGGAAATAGGAGAAACCTCACAAATGGTGAGCACAATAGACCATGCACTGATGTCCTTCAGATGAAAGACGGAATGGAAACATCCATGTTAATGATGATCAACATGACTCAATTTATGGGAAATAACATAAATCAATTTGAGAGACCGATATCACCACAAAGGGAAAAACATCTTGCTTAATAATTTATACATGAATGAACACCATCCTTCAGTTGATCTACTGACCCATCAATTTATAAATTGTGGACCAGCTCTATAGAGAAGTTCTTTTGTCTACTCTGCTATTCAGAAAAAGATAATGTCACCTTGGATGTCTATTACTTATAGGGAAAAGGTGGTCATTGGTGGGAACTGAATTAAACCACGAGGACAGGAGTGGAGGTTGATTCTAGGAAGTGTTAATATTTCATAGGGATCTTTTTCAATATGTTTTTCCCTCATTCCATGAGAACCAAAATGGAGAAGGAGTTTCTGAAGATGAATCAAAAAGAGAATGAATCTATGTGATGCCACGAGATGAACTCCACCAGACATTATAGATATACCTAATAAATTTTCATGGATCTAAGTGGGAAGGATTATAGATTCTTTATTCGGTTAAGGCCTCATCTATGGAAGAATATAGTTAACTAAGACTAGGAAAACTATGATGAGATTTTTCGGAGTGTGATGAAAGATGAACTGGAGTTTTGAGAGATGAAATGGTCTCATAAATCGAGTTATAATATCAGATCGATGGATCCAATAATATGGAGTATATTCAATCAGGTAAGGGGAGGAATGAATTTTCAATGTTCAACATTTAGTAAATGTGGTAAGAAGCATTCATGGAACTATCTGCTCAGGAGCGAAAAGTGCTGCAATTGTTGAAATGATGGCCATATTTCACTGATTTTTTGTAGTGTGGAGAATCCCCAAATCTCAATCACTAACGACATGGGGAAGATAGTGCAGGTCCTACCTGATGTCCAATGCTTTATGTGTGGAATATTTGGGCACTTCTCCAATCACTATCCAAATCCAAGGGCAGTGGAGGAGAATCACCATCAGCCTCAGCAATGGCCAAGTGAACAAGGTTTTACTTTTTCAATCACTACAACAGAAGATGAAGTGCCAGATGATGTGGGGGAAGGTACTCTTGTATTTTTATAAAAGATATCAACTCCTAATTTTCTAAAATTAGAGTTTTCAGTCAAGTCTCTTTGCGGTATTATCCCAGCATAGTTATTGTTTAGAAACTCAAGTATTTACATTAGCGAGCACAATATTACCACAAATCTAGTAGTCACTCCACTGATGTAATTCGACATTATACTAGAGATGGATTGTCTCTCAATGTATAATGCTAAAATTAGAGTTGTCATTAAATACTCTTGGTGGGAAAATCCAAGCATATTTAGTGTTTAGAAACTCTAGTATTTACAATAGCGAGCACAATATTATCGCAAATCTAGTAGTCATTCCCATGATGGAACTTGGCATTATACTATGGATGGATTGGCTATCATTGTATAATGATAAGATCAAATTTAGAAGCAAGGATATTGTAGTTGACTTGAATGGGAATCATACAGTTATCTTTTAAAGAGAGATATATCAACCTGATATTTGTCTATAAGAACCTCATATATCTTTATTTATAGAGTTTATCAGTGAAGAAAAAGATGGAGATAGGTGTTTAAGGTTAAAAAAATTCCCTATAGTTTATGAACACATGGACTTAGTTTCTGAGGAGTTACCTGATACTCCATAAGAAAAAGAGGTACATTTCCCTATTGAACTCATAGATGGGTCCCATCTAATTTCAATGACCCCATATAGGTTAAAAATTGTGGAGATGGAGGATTTAAAGAAACCACTTTGTGGTCTTTTGGAGAAGGGTTTTATCCAGTTCAGTATTTCTTCTTGGGGAGAAGTTGTTCTCATTGTGAAGAACGATGGATCGATGCGAATATGCATTGATTACAGAGAACTGAATGGGGTCATACTAAAAAAATACCCTCTTCCACGAATTGATGAGTTATATGAAAAAGATCGTGGGGATAAATTCTTTTCTAAGATTGATCTTCGATCTGGTTATCATCAATTAATGGTGATGAAAGAAGATATTCTGAAAAATGCCTTTTGATCAAGATAATGGCATTATCAGTTTGTCGTTATGCCCTTCAGACTAAATAATTCACCTATTATTTTAATGGATTTGATGAATAAAGTTTTTAAGAACTACCATGATATCATTGTGGTAGTTGTTATTAATGATATTATCATGTATTCAAAAATTAGTAAGGAGCATAAAGATAATTTATGTTTAATTTTTCAAACTCTATAGAAGGAGAGGGTTTTGTAATGGTCATTAAATGTGAATTTCGGTTACAAAAAGTTGATTTCTTGGGGCACAATGTTACCAATGAAGGAATCACATTTGACCCTAAAAATTCAAATTTTATAGAGTGGAATTGGCCAACAACAATAACTATGATTCAAAGATTCGTTGGATTAGTAGGATATTATATGAGGTTTTTGAAAAACATTTCATGACATTCTAATCCATTAAACATGTTAAATATAAAAGTGTTCATGTTCACTTGAACGATGGAGTGTGGGGAATTTTTCCAAGAGCTGTAGAAGATATTGGTTATTGACCCCATGTTGACTCTACCCTCATGTCGAGAAAGATTAATTAATTTTAGTGATGCATATCTCAAAAGGATTCTGTGAGTGCTCATGAAAAATGATAAAGTCATTGTTGATGCATCTCAACAGTTGAAGTCTCATGATAAGAACTATCCTACGCATGATCTGGATCTGGTTTCTGTCATTTTTTCTCTAAAGATACAGAGGAACTATCTTTATGGGGAGAATGTGATATATACAAAGACAACAAAACATTAAAGTATATTTTCACAGAAAAAGAATTGAACATGAGGCAAAAGAGATTGTTCAAACTTTTTAAATACAGTGATTGTTCGATTCATTATCATCCCGAAAGAGAAAACAAAGTCGCTGCTGTATTTAGCTGGAAATTACGAGTTGTTCATTACATGATCAGGATTCAAAGACATCATTTGATCAATGACCATGTAATCCTGGGCATGGAAATTATAAGGGAAGGGACATTATCAAACCTAACCTAAATGAGTACTCAACCATCATTACTAGATTATATCAATAAATCTCATAAAGAAGATCCTTTATTATAGAAGAATTTAGAGGTTGTGAAGGATGGGAAGTTCCTTGAGTTCAATATTGATCAAGAAGGTGTACTGAAATTTCGTACAAGACTATGTGTTCCATATTTTCAAGAAATAAATAAGGAGCTGATGGATGATGTTCATAGGTTTAATTTCTCTATATATCCTGGGAGCACAAAATTTTATAGGGACCTTTGTGATCATTATTTGTGGGATATCAAGAAAAGAGAGATTGATGACTGCACTTCTTGGTGCCTGGTATGTCATCAAGTGAAGGTAGAGCAACATCTTCTTAAAGGGGTATTGAAACCACTACTGATACCAGCATGGATGTGGGAAAATATCACTATGTACTTCAACACTAGTCTAACAAAAACATCCAATGGAAACAATGCTATATGGGTTATTGTGTACTATCTCACCAAGACTTCCAATTTTATATCTATTTGGGTAGATTTCCCTTTTTATCAGCCTTCTTAAATTTACGTGAAGGATGTTTTAAGGATTCATGGAGTTACACTTTATATCATATTTGATAGTTATCTAAGGTTCACATCAAAATTTTGGAGAAGTCTTCAACATTATCTGAGCAATTAAATGATTTTCAGTATGGCATATCGCCCTCAAACTGATGACCAATCTGAAAGGACTATTCAAACACTCTAGGACCTATTGAGAACATGCTCAATGGAATTTACAGGTGGATGGGATCAAGAACAATCTTCAGTTTAGTTCTCTTTCAAAAATAGCTACCACTCGAGCACTCAAATGGCTCCCTATGAAGATATATGTGGAATGTGATGTAGATATTCAACCTGATGGGATGAAGTTTGTGAGAGAATGTTTCTTGGTCCTTATCTTGTGAAAGAGATGACATAAAATGTCCACATCATCCAGCAACACATTAAGGCTGCCCCAAGTTGGAAATTGAGCTATGGAAACAACTATCATAGGGACTTGGATTTTGATGTCGGTGGCAAATTCATTCATTGGATTTCACCATGAATGATAGTCATGATGTTTGAAAAGAAAGGTAATCTCAGCCCAAGGTATATTGGCCCCTGTGAAATCCTTTACTGCGTATGAGAAGTGGCCTATCAGCTTGAAAATCCTCCAAAACTAGCACATGTTTATAATGTTTTCCATGTATCCCTCTTGAGGAAGTACATACCTAATCTTTCACTTGTACTAAATCCAGAGGTGGTACAAATGGAACATGACCTCTCTAATGAGGAGCAGTCGGTGGAGATCTTGGATCGTAGAGATGAGGTTCTATACAATAAGACGACCCACCTTCATAAGGACTTTTAGAGGAACCAAAAATGTGAAGAACCTACATGGGAACTAGATGATTCTATGAGGAATAATTACCCACACCTTTTCTCTTCTTAGGGTACAAGTTAAAATTTCTGGGAAGAAATTTCATAATTGGGGAAGAATGTAACGACATAAACATTTTATTAATATTTATTTCTGAAATTTGTGTGTTATTTTATTTTATACTCAACAATACTATATTAATTAATTATTGAAGTTAGTATATTTAAATGATACTATTGGGTTTCAACTGTTATATGACCATTGGTTAATATGACCGTTGGAAACTAAACTCATAATATTACAATTATTATTTAAAAATAAAAGTGATCTTGGATAATTAATATAGAAAGATTATTTGATGGCCTTATCCAGTAGACTAGGGTTGTACGAATCCCATATGTTATAGCTTGGTAAGGAGTTAATATCTTTAGGATTTTATTTGGACCATGCCCAAGGTCAGCTTCAACATGTGAAGCTTAAACAGAATCACCTAAGGGGGAAGATCAGGATGATAGAAATCCAGAGTCATGCAATGTTGTCTAAGCCTTCCCAAAATTCTATCACCATTTCACACCTTACACTAAGGTCATATTCAAGTTTTATAAACGGGATATGTAACGAGGCCTTAGATACTTTTTTTAATCCTTTGGTATAAATAAAATTTTTATTTCTTATTATAGTAAAAAAATTTATTTTCAAATATCCAGATAAATATATTATGAATATTATTAATGAATTTTCGATAAATGGTTATTTTAAAATATTTATGTAATCATTAAATAATTAATAATATAAAATTTTTTAAAATTTTTTTTTTATACTTTTGTGACCATTATGAAATTTAGAGTCTAATAAGATCAACATAATTTTTAGTGAATATTAATGAATGAATTGTAATATACCCTTATGAATAGTAATGAATTGTAATGAATTGTAAATCATCCAAAAAAATACAAACTTCACCCATGAATGTATAAATACAAATTATACGTCTTCAATGTGAAAAATGATCTTACTATATGTTTTGGATTTTTATGTCATAAATATTTTATTTAACAATTTTATAATAAATTTTATAATTTAAAATGGAAATGTATTTTCATATAATGTAATAATAAATTATTACTTTATTCTATTATGGTTATACGATAATTTAATATGACCTTGTTTACTTTTACATGTTGTTACAAAACAAGTTATATTTTTAGAGTTGTTTTTTTGAAAAAAAAATGATTTTATTTCAAAATTTAATTAAAAATATGTAGAAAATAATTTTTATAAAATGGAATTCATTTATTAATTTAGGGAATCTATATTATTTTAGGGTGATTTTTTTGGGATTTATCTGAAATAGTTGAATTTTCGGTGAGAAGTAAAAATACAGTTTTGAGTTTCATGTGTTTAATAACATCATTGATGGTGTAGTCTTGACGTAATTAATATGGTCGACTAATGAATAGTATGATATGTTATGAGGTGTCCCAAGTGTCCAATTACATTGAAAAATACAATGGTAATGCCCATGGTTTTTCAAATACCACCGATGAGGTGTCCCCTGTAAATGAAATAAATATTCCATCATATCTGCAAGAAATTCGAAGCCATTAACAGAATCCATTCAATAAAAAGTCCTTTTCAACAATGATCGGGTGTCTCAAACTATCAATGAGTCCTCCCAAGGTTCCCTCAATCCCCAAAGGTCCCAACCTTCGAGCTTTCAAAGCCAGTCTTACAGGTAAGGGAACCTTTCAACCTCTTCTTTTAAGTCATCAATTCCATTATGTTAGGTATTATAGATCCATTTTATTATATGGGTTCATTTTATTATATATCATTATTATGTTATATTTCATTAGAAATTTATGAGAGAGAATTTCCTATCCCATCAACTGATTTTCTTAAATTATATGTGAGGTCGTTAGGCTGTTGAATTTTCAAAAAAAAAAAGAAATCACATCTTCTCTTTTCCATCGAGTTTCATTTTCATATGGTATTTCCTTCAAATATGCATACAATGATCTTATTTATTTATTCTGTTCCCCTACTGTATAATGAGTTATTTATGATTTACTGACTCTTGTCCATTCTCTTTTCTTGTTTTCTAAAACTATTTTATAAAGTTGTTATTCTGCAATAATTTCATCTCAAAATTTATCTCTCTTTCTCTAAAGAAAATCTCTTGTTTAATTTATGTGAATACCCAGGACGATTTCATTTATATGGGTGTTCATAAATACACAAAAAATGATATATATTTTATTCTATAATTGAGATACATATAAACCTCACTACCATTCCATGGGTTATAAATGACATAATGATTAGGTTGTTAAGAACATTTAATACGTCACAATTTTGAAATGACACCCATTTCATTTATTATCTATGTGTTATTTATGAAATTTATAATTATGATCTACATTGATCAAATGAAAATAATGTTATATTAAGGGTGTGCCTTGATAGAGCTCCAATGCACTAGCTAATGAATTAAATCTCTACAGATTACATGTTTCGTGATACCTTGATGAATAATCGTGGTAATATTTTTGAAACCTTGGGGATGATCCTTGGTGATATGTTAATGAATGTCTAAATTAATTGTTTTAGCCACATATTCAAGTTATTTTTCAATTTCCTTTCATTATGAAATTCTTATACTTCTATTTTTAATGTCTTTATGTTTTATTATCGATTTCTTATTGACATCAGAAGTAAAAGGCTTCCCTTATATACCCTTACTGGGCCTTCATCTCACCCTTTCAATTGATGTATGTCGAGATGAAATAATTTTACATAGTATGAACCTATGATGAAGCCTTACAAGTGGTTTAGAAGAATTATTTATATTTTTTTCATGAATTATGTTACTGATTTCCAAGACAATAATTGTTAAAAATCCCCTGTTTGTAAAATATAATGAAACGTTATGCAATAAAAAGGTGGGATTCCATATTATATATATGATATAAGAAGAAATTTAATTTTATGAAAAAATGAACATTTTATTAAAAGGCCTTTTTACTGCCTTTTTATGGTGAACAATTTTTGAATAGAATTTTTTATTGTATATGTTATATATAAAAATATTAAATTTTGAATTTTGAATCAGATGATAAAAATTTATTTTTGTTTACATTCTGGTACACATATGCTTAAATTCATATTTTAGTGTATAATGAAAAATAGAACATTTAAGTTCAAAGATAATTTTTCATCCTACTTATTTTCATAGAATTATTTTCCATTAATTTGGTTTTAATTTATAATTAGATAATTTTTTATCATTTACTATAATTTTATCCATTTTAAGTAATTTCATGTTGGTGTTTGATATAAAGGAATGTCAATCATTTGATGGTTTTTTCTTTTAAATAACATGCTTTCCCGTTTGAAAAATCGGAATTAATTGAAATTAATTGTTCAAATTCATCATTTTTAGTTTGAAAAAATGGATTATTTATTCGGGATCATTTGGCCCAAATTAGATAAATAAGTCACTTTTTTTAAGACATTATGATTATAAACATTAGTAATAAATTTTATTAAATAGTTAAAGTTAAATGAGGAAACTAAAGGTAAAAATAATATAATAATATTTTAAAACTACTCTAAAAAATCTTAATTTAATTTCATGGGTTTATCACTGTAATAATCATCCATGGGTATATTTTAGGACCTCATAGAGGCACATGTATGACTTTAATTCTTTTATAATATTATATTAAATGCATATTCATTATTGTTACATTTTATTATAAGTAACGTTTTTTAATAGGGAGTTATACGTGGTATATATTTAACTATAAATTTTATTTAGAAAGCTTAAATTATTAACTACATAATAATAATTTAATTATGTTTATTTATAAATTAAATAATTAAATTTAATTATTCTACAAGGATGATATTTTAATTTATTAATGCATGAATGAATCAAATAAAAGATTTTATAAATATTAATATTAATATTAATTTACATAACAAATGTCATCCAAAAATTATCAAGATATATATGAAATAGTGGTGATTATTTAATTGAGTTGGGTAAAACATTTCATGTTGTTATAATTTTTTTTAAATTAATCTATTTAATAGTTTCAGGATTGACACTATGAGTATTTTAAAGAAAATATATTTATTAAATGTTATAAAATTACAATAAATCAATGATTTTAAAAAATGGTTATTATGTGTCCGAATATTTCATAAATGACACTTTTTCTCAATTTTTTACATGTTTTTGTAATTACATTAACCCATAATGATTAAATATCATGATATCATGATACGATTTAAAAGGGTAAAATATGGGTTAGTCCCAAACGAATAGGATTAAAAAATATTGAAAAATTATATAATATTAATTTTATGATATATATTTGATGAAAAATACTCATATCTTTGAAATGAATTATTTTGGGTACATTTGAAAGAGAAATTTAATGTTATATTAATTTAATATTTTAAGAGTTTCCATGGGTGCCTCTCCTCTCTCCTATAAAAATGTACCCACTATTCTCTAATTCTCACAATTCCAATGTCTTTTGGTTCATCCAATGTCTTCACAAACACCTTCATAAATCCCCTCCCACAATTTGTTTTTTATTAGTTATACATAACACACTGTTTAGTGGTGTTATGGTGTTCTTCAATGGTAATCAACCGAAGAAGATGCATCATTTTTTATGTGTCTTCGTTTTATTTATCCTTCCACTTCCAATAAATATAATTCATCCATTATGGTATATTAACTTCAATATCTTCAATATTTTTAAATTTTATTATGTTAATATCATCACCTATATATATCTCCAATTTAATAAAATAATAAATGAATATTTCTTTTGTGTGAATGGTGGACTACCACCTCACAAACCGATGTAGTTATTTTTAATTACCGTCTATCAAGACTAGTTATAATATTGGAATAAATATTTATATATGATCATAATTAAGTATTTATCATTTTAAAACAATAATATTTATATTATTTATTTTACTTTTAATATATACATAAATGATAACATTGATCATGCGTACGTGTGAACTATCACATCCACTAAGCAATGCGAATCATTTTTATTCACCACATCGCTTTTAAGAGAGAGATATATATAAGTATATATAAACTATTATTATTATTTATTTATATTTTTATAATTTTAGAAATGTAAAATAATAATTCCCTGATATCCATAATGATCAATGATAAATGGAAACATTTCTCATGTGTACATAGGGCCTACCATCTCCATGATGATACCATTTGTAATTATTCATACCATAATTGAATTGTTTTATTAAAAAGATATAATTTTTAATATAAAAAATATTATTATTTAATTAAGGTAATTTTAGATATAATGGACTTGTGTCCACAAAGAATAGTGTCATCAAATCATGTATCTTTTCTACTCAAGTACTAAATATCCTCAAAATGTCTGATATAAATGTAAAAAATACTGTAATTTTTAAATATGGTAATGAGTGATATAAAAGAAATAATAAAGGTGAAAATGGTTCCCAAGAAAATATAATGTAACTTAAGTATATTATTCATGATTATAAAGAATTTAATTCATGATTCATACTCAAGGTAAGGGATTTCGTTTCAATATCCTTTAATTGTGGTATTTCTTGATATTATGCATCTTTATTTTCCTATAAGGAGTATATACATTGACTGTGAAATTTGATATCCATATTTTATCTATAATAATGTTATTTAATATTTTGGTAATTTAATTAATTCATGTATATTATGATTTAATTATTAAAAGTTGTATGCGACACATTAAATATTTTATTTTTTAATTCTCAATCATTTTTCTTCACAATATTATTTTACATATTTATATATATGGAAATAAAAGAATTATACAATACATTTTATGTCTAAACATAATTTCATTCAATGATTTCAACATGGAATCATTTTATATAAATCATTTTAATTTCTTTACAAAATGGGAAAAGAAATTTGTTTTTTTAACATATACAGTGACAACGACATCTCCGCCGCCAGAACTATTATTTGACATTTGGATTCCTATATAAGACTATATATCTTAAAAAGGGAATTGAAATTCCTTATTACATTTCTTGGGTATATAGGTATTGAATTTTTTTAAAAAATATTTTGAAAAATTCAATATCATGAAATGATTTTTTATGATTGAAAACGTACTTTTATGATTAAAATGTAGATAATTGAAACCATTTATATGTTATGATTTTATAATGGTACATGGACATCTGACGGTTGATTTTGTGATAAACCAAATAATGGGGGTTGTGTGATAATCCAATAATGGGTGGTTCCTTGATATCCCAATGGATGGTTGTTACGTTATAAACTCTAATTCATATGGTACGTATGTTGGTCATGTAGTTATTCCATTTAGTGATATATGTGGTTGTAGACCATGTGGTTATTTTATTTACGTATGATTATGTATCATGTTACCATTATATGTTATATTTCCTGGGTTTTATTGTACCATTTGGGTTAAATATTAGGTAACCAATGATCTTATATTAAATGAACTCTATTTACTACATCACAAAGGTGAAAATTGTTACTTTTTTTAATGTATTTTTGGTTTACATGTTTTTGAATAAAAAACAATTTTCCTTATTTTTGAATCACATATTGGTATTTTTATGATCATCCCAAGTATTGAAATATTTTTTATATGATTTAATAAATAATAGAGTATTTGATTGGATCAATACTATGTTATGATGTTTAAACATTAAACGAAACCATGTTACATTTTAACCATTTTTTGTTTTATGAAAAAATGGATAGTGAGTGGATGTGTCTACCTTATAATATTTATGATATTTTGTATTAGTTATGGCTTAATTCTCTAAGTATCAAAACATTAAATGCTCCTATATGTGTAATATTGTAAAATTATTAAGCAAACTCAAGAATATGTATTGTTTAAAGTCGAGTCCTTATATAAATGTCACTAGTAACCCATAAAGGATCATAATGGGACATCATTTTAATTTATTGGTATTTATCCTATAGTTGATGAATAATTATACCATCCATGATAAAAAAAGAAATTATACCTTCATATCTTTCTATTTCATAATAATTTCACAAAATTGGCTATGATTCATTTAACATCCACTTCATCTTTATCTCAAATGAATGAAGATCTAATAATATTTTTCATCCCTGAAGAAAAAAAATTAATATTAAATATCCTTTAGTATCCTTATATAAATAATATTCTCTTCCACATGTTTTTAAACATTAACCACAAATTAATTTGATACAATATGATATGTAATTTATAATCCTTAAAATAAATAAATAAAACATTTTAAATCATAACTGTTTCAAATTTTCTATCATAGAGTTTCCCATAAAAAAATAAAAATAATTCTCAAATAAAATAAAAAATAAAAAAATTGTATTCAACAAAAATAATAATTAACATTAAATATCATGTTATAATCATAGGTTACATATATATAATTTAAGTGAATAACTTTTAAAATATCAATAATCACATCATAATCCTAAAAATATTAAATAATCAGATTCTATAATGTGTTTCCCAATGTAAACATAAAATTTATCCAAAAAATAAATTAAGAAAAAAATGTTATACTAGATATTAAATCATGTATACTGGTGGTATGAATTGCATAATTTCTACCCTTTAATAGTTTATTCATTCCCTATAGTTTTTCATTACATGAATATATATCATTTTTCTTATGACATTTCCATTTTATAATACTCTATTAATATATCATGTATAATCTTCCCTAAAATATGACAAACCACCTAAAAATAAATTAATTATAAAATTAGTTTAAACCAATATATTCATTTGTACACCTTATTTTTTCACAAAATAAAATACTCATAATTGAATATCTTGTCATTTACAACAATTTTGAATTTATTCATACATGTAATGAATAACATCAATACTATTTCATCAAAAAATTACCTAAATTACTAATCATCTATTAACCATATGGTTGTATTCATATCGCTATATCCAAAAAATAACCATAATCCTCTCAACCTCAAATCACAGAAATATTTTAAATGTGTATCAATGGTAGTAATATTATGATCAAACATTTACTTGTTAAACAAAGTCACAACATTTATATCTCATATCTCTGTGTCCTATCATGGGAATCTATATGTTATATTCTATAATTCACCATGATAGTACATATGGAAAATGTTAATAAACCCATACAAACCCCCTTTAGTGTAAAACCAAATGTATAGTAACGGAATAGTCATTGTAAATCAAGATAATGGTTATGATATACTCAACCAACTCTTATTGTGGTTATTACCCAATGGTTAATATATTCCAAAAATATTTACACCAGTAGACTCATGATAGGGAATAATATCTAGAAAAATCAAATAGTCTCTTACTTACCAAAACATTAGGATGTTATCCCACACAAAAAATTAAATTATGTTTATTACAAATATTCTCAAATCGTAATCCACAAATATAAGGAAAATATTTCATTGATAATAACTATAGTTAACCAACCAATTTACACATTTTATTTATTTATTTTAATAGAACAATCAATAGTTACATCAAAATTCAACCAATTGTTAGTGTCTTTAGAAAAAATAGTGAATAAAACATTAACAGAAACTAAATAATGAAATATTTATTTTTATTCATCTTAGTGAGATCCAATATTGAATTGATATTATAAACCTACACTTGATAACTAGAGTAACATGGAAAATAATTGAATGATCTAAAATCCCAACTAATGGAATAAAAAAATATAAATAAAAAACATCTTTAAAAAACATAAAAAATTATATAATCAATGAAGAAATAAATAAGTAATCCAATGGAAGCATAAAATGTTTCACATAATTCTATATTATCATAAAACCATATTAAATGTCTTTATAATTGATATTATGAAATTAAAAAGAGTTATGGTTGACGTCCTAGAAAATATCACATGGTGTAAAAAGTAGGAATATAGAATAGTTTTAAACCCTAATATCATATGTGATATCCCAAAATACAATGATTTACCATATGAATTAGAGTGCCATCTATGAACACCTATCATAAAATTTATATGATTTATTTTTTAAACATAAAATGAGATCAATCGTTAGAACAAATACTAAAAAATTATAAGTAAACGGAAATTGGATTTTATAATGTAAACTCATATTTTTATAAGAAGAAATTTCATAATTATGGAATTTTAGAAGATAATATAACGAATTTATTACACCAATAAATAAGTGATAAATTGATAGGCATATATGTTATAGATGAATATATATAATTTTGAATAAATTAATAACATTAAAGGTTGTCTCTGTTTGATGAAAATGTATTCCAAAGATCATATGGAATATTAGTTGAGGAAAATACCCATTACACTTTCAAATTAAATATGTAAAATATATTAACTTCTATAATTTTAATGAAAAAATATTACATTAAAATATTTATAAATAATAATAATGGATTTTTCAAATAATAATGAATTTATAATTCTCGAAATTCTTTTCATTCATTTTAAGGTAAAATAAAACATTAATTTTACACTCTTATTATAAAATAAAATATACATAGTTTGGAAACATAGAGAATGATAAAATTTAAGTATTTTTATATTAATGAAAACATGAGAGGAAATTTCAGCAATATATCGATGGAAAAAATATTCCATTCATAATTTTTAGGAAAATACTGATATTGAAAAAAAAACAATGGTGACCTAAAAGTGAAATACTGTTGGCTTTAATGAATAAAATTATCAATCATTTTTAGTACCAAATAATTGGAAATGGTAATTTTACAAGAAAATATAAATTATTATTTGACTAGAATAACATGTATCTAGTTTGTTAGAAATATAACAATTTTTTTCTTCAATAGAAATTAAATCACTAAGATTCCAAAATAAATATACATTGTAACCTAATTAATAACTACATTGGTAAAACTTGAATCATAAACCCCATAAATATATAATATCAATTAAAACATTAAACCTCATGTATATAAATATACTTATTATATATCATATTAATATGTTATTATTAACTCTATATAAAAAATTATATGGAAGATATATATTTTTCTAAAAAGAGTCAAAATTGAGATGAAATATATTACTAAGACCATTCCATATAATTGAGGATTAATTGATGAATTAATTATTTTTATAAAATATAAATCAATATAATAATTGATAATTAAAAATAATAAAAAATACATTAAATATATAATTCTAAAATATCATGGAAAATGAATTTGTAATATAACCCAATGAAGAGATATTGAGTAGTTAAATTCTTTACCACTTGATAACATTTTAGTATTATCCTAATGGATAATAAAATTCAAATTAACAATAAAATACAATATATCACTTGGTATTATGATAATATATATAAAACAATTGTATATATGACATATAAAATAATTTGGTCCATAACATTACAACATGCCTTTGTGGAAGGAAATTTAGATGGAAAGACCAATAGTTTAAGAAATTTTTTAATAAAAACTACTTGAAATATAGTGAAAAATAAATTCAATTTAGAACACCATGAATTATAATAATAAATATATTAAATACTCAAATGTAAGTATATACTTCTTTTAATTAATTTAATGAATATTTTTCATTAATTATATCTTTTGAGTATCAATATTGTACAAAATAAACATTATAACGTTGTGTATTTTTGAGCATGTTGAAATTCCCATCCACAATGATTTTATTCATAATTATTTGGTGGAAAAACTTTTATACTATGATTAAGAACCTATTTCTTAATTCATGACCAATATGTGTCATTTTTAACTTTTTTATGATCAGAACTTTTATTGAGTTTTTTAGTTGGTTTTGAATCCAGCGGGCCCTAAAACCCCATTTTTTGTAATTTGCATATAGGGGATCAACTGTAGAATTATCCGTTTTTTTGTAATGTGAAACTGGGATGTGTGTCCGTAGGTCTTCTCAGAGATAGTTTTTGGGTTATGAATGGTTTTTTCAAACTATGGGACTTTGCACGAGCACTTATTTCCGCTTTTAAATTAGGTTCACACTATTGGTGCATGGTCTATACAAATAGTGTGGCCAAACCCTGTGGTCCATTTTAAATTGTTTGTTATCTGAATTGTGAGTGCAAAAAATATGTTCATGGTAATCCAAACCATGTTACTAAACCATGGAACTCTTGAATAATTACAAAATGATGAAACTAACACTCCCTCCTTTATCAATTTTTTTACACTTATCATATTCCATTAATGAATTTACCTAATAATGCTATAAAAACTCTTTCTCTCATCCATCCCATGAGATTTGAGCCCCCATCTCTGTTTGTGATCAGATTAAAGATCATTCATGTGTGATGGAAATTTAGTTGTTAGGCATTCAATCGCCCAAATTCATTTCCGTGTTTATTTTAATTTAAGAATAATTAATCTCATGTTTTATTAATATCCCTATTATCATATAATTTATCTAAAATGATAATTTCACTCATATATGATTGAGCTAGAGAAATATATTTAATGATACATTTCTTATTAGTTGAGGTTGGTGGTTATTTTTATTTTCCATAATTATACTGGTGTTATGGTGTGTATCTTTAAATGATAAAATGTTGTTTTTTGAGTGAGTACATGATGTAGTAATGATTGTATAATTATTAGTTGATTCAAGTTATGGGATATCATTTGGAATTATTTATTTTATTTAAATTTGTTAGTATATGGTAGGGGATTTCGACCGGTTGGGTAGGTTATGATGGTGGGTTTATTTCAAATTATAAAAAAATTAATATGAATACGATAAGTTTTATGGGAATTTGATAGACATTAGGTGATGTAATAACATAGTTTTGATCGGTGATAATGAGGTGATACGGTATGTGGGATTGAGGTGATAGTTACATTATCTTGGGGGTGTGTATGAAGATATATTGGGTCGATATAATGATCTGGATTCAGGCAACAAGTCCATATAAAGGATGACATGGACCATGTAACATGTCATGATGCTGACCATTAGGATTTAGTGATGTTTCCACATGGAGAATTTGTAGTCATGTTATGTGTATTAGTTATGTGTTTCTGATTTCTAGTCACTTTTGATTCCTAAAAGTAATATTTTAGTCATGTGAAAAAAGATAGGACTCAATTGAGAAAGTGTTTAACATATGATATGGGTGGAGGACTTCAAAGATAATTTATCATAGTTGAAGGTGTTGAACATTAGATATAGAGGTTTTTTATCACAATATAAATCCATGTTAATGGTGACGGACCATAGATAGATAGTGATGAAGCCATCGGTTCGGGTCTAAGGCTCACTATTTACATTCAGACTGATGGGATGAGATTATAGGATGACATATTTCATCATGACTCAATAGTTGAGGCTATTCAACCAGCAATGATTTATTTTATTTTTTATGAAGGAAATAATAATTCCTTGGGACATATGGCTATTGATCCACTGGGGTCATTCTAATGTGTGATCTGAGGGACCAAGGATATATTAATTGGAGTAATGTTAGGACACACAGTGGTTATATTTCAACAGTATTTAAAATTCATTTTATGATTTTTCATTCTTATATATATGTGCATATATAGTCATACATGGGTGAAAATTATTTTAGATAAATTTTTAATGTTATTTATTTTATTGTTAATTTATTTTTACATGGGATTACACAATTGGGACAATTATTTCCATTTTTGTTGTATATACTTTAACAATTTTTATACCTTTTCTTCTTAAATGTTATCATATGTATTCTGGTGTGTTATATACATATGATTGATTATTGTTATAAAACAATGCGTGTATATTATCCCCAAAATCACCAGATCAAGACACACTTTGGTTTGAATCCTTTATCATTCTTGGAGGCATGCCTATGTCCTAGTTTCAAAACATTTTGGATCACATATTAAGTTTAAATTGTTTTTGGGAACTAAAAATGGTATCATATAAAGGTTATTTTTCTTTTTGGTCTTATTTCATTCATAGTTTTATATAGTCTAGGATGTAGTCAAAACTAGGCATTATCTCATATTTTGGTTTCCTCCAACTTCATGCATCGTTGAAAGAACTAGTTTCTAGGGGTGTTAAATTGATGTCATGATATGGGCATTTACAGATCATTTGTTTTGAAATTGAGTGGCTCACTTATGTGTGATGTTATCAGAATACAATATTTTTTACCTTGACTGGGTATGCAATGGAAGTGGAATATATGAATCATGTTATGAACATAGGATCATATGATTTATGATTTTTGATATGATTTTCATTCGTAACATCAACTCACTAAGAGGAGTTATACTATTTAAAATGTTAATGAAATGATAAAACAGGTTTTCATGTATAAAATTTTGGTTGAATTAGTCTCATCTAAAACTTATATTTTATATATAGATATATTTGATATCTTATTCCTGAATACTGTATGAGTAGTAAAGTGGGGCATGAGGCCAAATGATATGTTATGCCTGACTCATGTATGGGTGGGTAAGGATACAAGATCCCATATGTGTTGTGACATTGATGTTGTAGTGGGGTGAGATGGTTGTGATATGGGATACCTGTTAAATTATTACATATCTTGGATAAATTCATTTTGTTTAATTATTTTATCTTGTTGGGTGGTATTTATTTAATTCCATATAGACATGTTTAATTGGAATGTTATGAGGGTGTATATAATAAGTCTATATAGGGTAAATGGGATGTGGACCCTTAGACAAGGAATTAGAAACCTATGGTATGGTTTTAAAATAATCCATAGAAACATGGTCATTTATAGGTGGGGTATCCAAGCTTATTGAATATTTTAGTGAATGTAAAAAAGGACAAGAAGTGGGAATGCATGGTTTGTGAAGTACATTGTATTAACATGGAAGCTCGATTATATGATCCACCCATGGGATATTTGAATCATTAGTTTTATTCATATAACTAATCATTAATCCGAGGATAATGTGGACCATACGTAGTAGAGACCTAGAGAGAGTAATTGTAGGATATCATTTTCTAGCTGGAGAGAGCCTCAAGTTCAATGGTGAAGTTATCTACATATATGCATAGAGGATGAGTAATGAATTTTAAAACATATATGTAACACCCAATGGATTTCAAAAAAAAATTAAATGTATGAAACATTTTTTATGTATGTAGTCATAAGAATATTTTTAACATAATTTTATAGATTCAATGATTTTATTTTAAATAAATGGTCATCTACAGTTGTGATCAGTAAGTTATTTATAGTATGATAAAACAAACTAGATTTTTTAGTGAATAGTAATATACCATTATGGATGGTAATATCAATAGTAATTTTACCCTTATGAATATGAAATCACATTATTATTATTTCATATGGTTACAAGATAATAAGTTGTAGATTAATATTTCAAGGCCTTAAAAAGTGAGTTATATATTTAAAATTGTTGTCTTTGAATAAATTATGATATTATATAAAAATTTAAAAATGTTTTTTTGAAAATACTTTTTATAATAATGGAGTTAATTTTTTTAATATGCACATTGAAAAATTGGTATGTTTAATTTTATATGTTTTTTAGAAATTCATAACTTTTTTATGAAGAGTAAAATATGATAAATAAAAATAAATGCTAAATACTTGTTTTACTGCATCATAGGTGATGCAAGGATGATGTAATCCAACTTGTTGCAAAATCAAATGAAATTATTACTATTTTGGGTCACATGAATCAAGACTATTCATAGTCATTAAAAAATCATATATTAATGCTTTAATTAATGTAAAATCTTTCCTCTCCTCCACTATAAATACCACCCTCATTCCCCTCTTTCTCACACACCTATCAAGCCATTAACATTGCCTAATTCATGAAAAATCCCCTCCTCAAGGATCTTACACATAGCCAAGACCTATTGTTCTCACCAATAGTACAAAAATATAGTCCTTAAGGACAACCTGAAGGAGAAGAGATTAAGAGGTATGAATCCTTTTCCCTTTTCATCTGTTTTCCTTCCAATATCATTATTTTATTATACTATATTTCTATACACATATACAGGAGGTATGGAAACTAAAAATTCATATATATTATTTATTTTATAATGTTTATGTAATATATTATTCATACTACATATTATCCTCTCAATAATGTTCAAAAAATAAAAACACCATCCACGA
Source organism: Viscum album (assembly GCA_963277665.1). NCBI lineage: Eukaryota > Viridiplantae > Streptophyta > Magnoliopsida > Santalales > Viscaceae > Viscum > Viscum album. The sequence continues at coordinate 1,815,604,993 of OY728164.1, read as the reverse complement.
TGTGCTGATTACCCAAAATCATGGACAATGTGTTTCCAATATCAATAACATCCTCCAATGATGATCATAAAACCCATTTAATGGTCGAAACAAAATTTATTATTTACGCTTTAACCTATTTTATGTTATGTAATGATCATTTATTCATGAAATTAAATCAAATAATGAAACATGTTTATGATTATCGAGAAACCTCCAAAAAATGATCTAATATACCATCATTAATGTTTTATCAAATGATCCATCATCATATATTATAAGAAATGATTTATGTTATCATTATATATTTTAAAAATGTATTAATACTATTTCATTCCTCTTATATATCTTCAATTCTATATCACAGAAAAAAAATTTACAAACCAACCATGGAAATCATGTAATGATCGCACCCAAAACCATAAAAGAATCAAAATAGAAACAATTAAAGTGTGAAATGATGTTACAAAATGATTATATAATGTTATATAAGAAATAATATGTTTAATTAAGATATTAATTACACTCTATTAATTATTATATATGAGGCATAAATGAAATTTAATTAAGAAAAACTCGATGTATGTGAATCCTCAACCAAATTTCTATTCTCTAGTTCAATCTTTTACTGCATTATTAACATCAAATTAAATTTTTTTCTACGATGTATTTTGTTAATATTATGATTTACTATGTGTATTTATAGTCTATAAAAATATTCCATTCATTTTATTTAATTTTAACTTCAACAATAGAATATTTTTAAGGGGATTTTCTTTTAAAATCGTCTTTTAAAATTATGTTTTACAAAATTAAACATTAATGATTTTATGAAATTATACATGTTTTATTATTGTGTTCTAGTTCTTGGAAATTTATTATGATGAATGGTGGGAACTATATCTCTATCTAATTCACTATTTATGTGTTTGTTAGAGGTCGGTCTTATGGTTACTCTATGTGTAACTATGATGGTTACACAATTTTTAAGGTAGTCATGAGGGTTACACATTATATAGTAGCCAAGAGGGTTAAAATATTATGGATGTAACTTCCCAAGATAACATTTTGGTTCTATTTATGATATATATATTTTTTGTAAATCTCTTGGAAATCTCAAGTATTAAAAAGTATATTTATATTGTTCACATGTATTTATTTTATAAAAAATATTTCATACATTACAAGTAGTCATGGACTAATGTTTTCTTTCATTATTTTCATATCCCTTACTGATCAATTTGTTCTTATCCTATGTTTTTAAATGATTTTTATAGGATATAATTACTTGTATGTAAATTAAGGAATCCATGTTAAAGTTTATGATGATTTTTTAAAGAGAACATGTTTTATTTAAAATGGATTATATTTTTGATGAAATGGATACTATTTTGTGGTATGTTTTCTATTTGAATGTGTAATGTTATGTATGAATTATATCCCAATTCTCTTAATATATAAACATAAAAATATCCACATTATTAATGGAGGATATTTCTTCACAAAAATTAATAATTATATAATGTTATAAGGCCGGGTCCTTACAATACATGTGTATTCTTGTAGGAATAATGTATTGTAATTGAAGTATTTTGATGAAATTTTCATTAGGAATGTTTTCTTGAAGACACTGAGGGTATATTTAGCCTATGATTTCTTTATCCTATATTAGTTAGTCATTTCTTTTATTTAATATTTGGATAATTTCTCATAAATAACATTAATTTTAACATCAACATTGGGTGATGAAATATCGAAGGTGAGGGATGTTGTGGATGATTTATTGCATGACATCATGGTTCATGTAAACATCATCATGATTACAACTTTCATATAGGTGGTGAATTACATGCTAATAGTGTATGAAAATTCAATAGACCAGTCATATTTGAGATTGGTTATGGAGAAAAGTGATGAAATTGGTTATGTTTTAGGGGTGTATGAGAGATACTATAGGGAGTATATGTAGGGAATCCATTACAGTGAATCACATAATCCACCGAGGTGTGGCTCTATGATAGTGTTTTCTTAGGTGGATAGTCAAGACATGTTCATACTCTGTTTGAGTAGGAACTAATGGAGTGCTGACCATGTGGTCAAAAGGGGAATCTTGAGAGGTTCTGTTGGAAGCCTTATCAGACTGTTGGGTGATAGGAACATTCTCATATAAAGCGATATGATGTAGGACTAGTATTGGTATAATGATATGGTAGATTGGATTTTATTACACAGATATGTAACTTGGGTGATATAGAGACCATGAAGATAGGTCATTCAACAATATCTAGTTAATATCTAAAGGGTGTCAAAGGATCGGGTTTTCATGATTTAGTTCAGTTGCATGCAATAAAACTATTAAGATCAAAGAGGGATATTATGACAATTATTTTTAGAGTTATTCCTTAATTATGGAATGAACATTGTTTTTACTATCATATGAAATTTTATTATATGAAGTTCTTGTGTTTTAATTGGACTAACCAAGTAATTGTTAGTAAGAGGGAATCAGTTGTAATGTTGGTTTTGTACGAGGGTTGTATAACCATTACAATAATAGAAATTTATTTATATATATATATATATATTATGTGAGATTAATTTTTAGACTCCTATATAATGTAGGTTATTATAAGAATTTAATGACGTTTTTCATGTATGAAACATATAAAAATTGATAACCTTATGCAGTGTAGGAATAGATTGATGTCATGGGTGGTCTTGTATAACTCAGGGTGGATTGAGTAACCATTTGAATAATTGATTTTTGGGTCAAGAATCTAATGATAAGGGAGTTACTAATATGGGGAGTTATAGAAGGGTAAATGATCGTGATTAGGGTATATGGGGTTTATTTAATTGGATGGGTAGGTTCGATTATATCTTTAGTTAAAGCCATGTCACATTGCGATGTGTTATCATATATTGTTGAGACTATAACATCTCATGTTTTTCAATGGGAATAAATTCCAACAATTTTCAATTTTTTTCTCATGTTGGTGGCCCAACCAACATGATTTATAGGCTTTAGAAACAAATTCTAATGTTTTAAATTTTTTGTGGTGGTATTTTAGACGTTTTTATTGCTCATGTTATTTTTTTAGAGTTTGAATGTTTTTTAGATGCTTCGAGCTATGATTTTTTTTCACGTGTTATATATTATAGTTTATGGATAAATGTAACCATGAGTCTATAAGGAGAAACCATGTGGGGGCGTATATATATCGTCTCAGATGGTTCACATGGGATATTCCAGATCATTCAAACTGTGATGATTTTCCCTCACTTCTAGTGCTACATTGGAAATATCTGTGTGTGGTTGGTGCATAGTCCTGACAAACTATGTAGAAATCTATGAAACCTATTTAAATGTGTGAGACATTCGATATTTAGTGGGCACAATTAAAATATGGTTATCCCATAAAACATACCTTATTGTGTTCCTCTTTAATATTTCGTAAATGACTATACCATCCATACCTCCATTATCTCCTTTTGTCCTCTCCACTCCTCCTACACGCATGTAAAACCCCTACAATAGTAGGGGCACTTCATATTATCCCTATTATATTAATTTAGAAATGAATTCATTTGAGATCTATTTCATGATATTTTTGGTTTGATTGATTTGTATAATTTATTCCATAAATACTCTAGATTTATTTCCTTGTTTATATCACTATATAAAATTCATAATCCTTGAAATCAGTTTATTCCTATTTTGATGGTTTTTGTCTAAAACATAGAATTTTCTCATTTGGGATTGAGTGAGAGACTGATATACAAAGAAAATGAATCTAAGAGTTTATGTTTTTTTAAATAATCACTCTCTTTAATTATATTATCATTCTGGTTGTTTTTATAAAATACACACAAAAGGTTTTTCTAAGTGATATTGAAAATTAAATAATGGTTTCATTTTAATTGGATTAATTATGTAATGTAATTTTTTTCATTTTTACATTGTTTATTTAAATATATTATTTTGGGTAAGTGGATTTTGAGAAATGTGGAATCTTAGGATAGTGTGGTAGTTTTAAATTTTTCAAATGTGATATGAGATCTATTGGTTCCATTATTTTACATAATGTACATGCCCCAAGGTACCGAGGAAGATCTGAATTCTAAGACTAAGGGGGCATTTTAATTGGGATTGAGGATATGAGGTCATCAGTTATGGGATTGGTATGTTCGATTCCATATTTCGGAAAACAAAGTTAACTTGAGGATGTTCTATCATATGATGGCAAGATTGTAACAACTCAGGTTATTCTATGGGAGTATATTTCCATCATTTCTAAAAAATTTCATATGTTTGTGGTCCAACCAATATGAATTATTGGATTTATAAACTAATTATAATTTTATTATTATTTTTATGTTTTTTTGAGACTGGTTTTACTTCTCATTTTCTTTCATTGAGAGTTTGAATATGCTTGAGATCCTTCTATACATGAAAGTCACTTTTTCGCTCATTAGATACTATTGTTCATGGTTAAATTTAACCACACATACATATGTAGAGACCATGTGGGGTTTATGTATGTCATATTAGATGTTGAACAAGGGATATACTAGATTTTTCAATTATTGAAGATTTTCTGTCCCTCATAGTGCTACACTAGAAATATTTGTGCATCGTTGGTGTACAATATTGAATACAATGTATTAAATCTATGAAACTTATTTGAAAAGGGTGAAACTTTGTATAGTGAGTGGGAACGTTTGGCAGAGGGTTAGAAAAACAACAAGACCTAATTGTGTTCCTATTTAAAAATCGATACATGAGGAGAATTTTCATCCCTCCATTATCTCATTTTCTCCTCTCATCCCTTCCAACAGGCACATGAACCACCTCCATCAGTTGAGAGAACTTCATATTATGCCTACACTATTGTTTGATAAATGAATTAATTTGAGATCTTATTCGTGATCTGTTTTTTTTTGTTGGATATGTAGCAGTAATTCCATGAATTCCTTAGCTTCTTTTCCTTGTTTCCATCAATATAATAAAATACTTAATCCATGTAATTTATTTTTCCTTATTTTCATGTTGTTTGTCTAAAACTCTGATCTCTCTCATTTTCTATTGAGTTAGAGTATATTACTCAATGTGAAAACATCTATGTGTTTGGGTTTTATAAATAATATTTATCCTTAAATATACAATCATTATGGGGATCTTTTTAAGATATACACACACGGTTTTTCTAAGTGAGATTTTTAATTAAATCATGATTTAATTTTAATTGGATTCTTTATGTTATGGAATTTTTTTCTATTTTCCAATGTTTTTCTAAATATGTAATGTTTTTATGTGGATTTTGAAAAATGTGGAATGATTTGATAGTGGGGTAGTATTAAATTAGTTAAATTTGATATGAGATCTGTTTGTTCCATTATAACATAATGTACATGTCTTGAGGTACTAAGGTGGTTCTGAATACTGAGACTAATGGGACATGTTCATTAGGATTGAGGATATAAGGTCATTAGTTATAGGGAGTGTCATCAGAATGATTTGTTGAAGATGTTCACATTGATAGTGGTTATGAGGCCATTTATATGAGCATAGGGCATGGGTGACTTGAAATGATGTTTAGCATCATGATTTGGTGAAATGGTATCATGGGGAACATGGTGTTGGATCATACAGAATATTAATATGTCAGTGATTTATACTTTACATTGATGGTTTAGGTTGTTGATGAAATCATTTTGACACATATAATACTCTTTTTTGGTGGTTTTGATAAGTCATTATGTGTGGAATTCCTCGTACATATTCCAACAATGGGAATGGAGTCCACCATCGAATATGAAAGATATTATCATCGTTGAAGGCCACGTTTATAGTGATGTACCATTGAGATATGGGTTTGTGAGAATCATTACGTCGATGTGGCTCTCTGTTTTCAATGAGGTATATGATCTAATATTATTGGATGATAGATTTCTGAATGCGGTGGGAATTTTTCCAGTCGAGCCGGTTGTGATTTTGTTACATTTTGGAAGTGGTGATCAGGATTTTGAGTTGATGGTGAATTTATGAATGAATGTTTTAGGGAGATGGAAAATATTTAGGAACAAGGATTTAGGAATTTGATTTCATTATTGGTCCATAATGTGTCAGATCATATGATGTTATGGTGATATATTTATTTGAGGATCCTAAGGGAACTTCGTGCATGAAATTCTTCATGTCATGCATGGGAACTGATCCATGGGTCAACTGCACTGAAAATATATCATTACGGATATCTAATATGTGGTAATATATAATTGGCTACCTACATTAATTGATATATTTATATTATTTTAAGAAGGTCAAATGGAGACTTCTAACTACAAGAAAAATTATAGAAATATATTTATTATTTATGTGTAACTTTATGAATTTTATTTATGTACGCATGAACATTGTTATTATGTTTTTCAGATAGGCACACATTGTTATTGTCATGCTGAGTTCAAGATAACACCCTACGTGGGCCCTTAGTGTGAATGTATACATTATGGTTTAAATAAAATGTAATTTATTAGGCTTGGGAGATGGAGTTTAGTTGTCATAAATATTTTTATCCCATGAGATGGATGGTAGTGGAGAATGTGGTTCTATTTTTTCATCTTTTAATATTCCTTTATTTTTTTTCTTTTCAATGTATATTATCGTATATCATTTTCCACATGTGACCTTTATTGGTTATTGTTTTGAATGACCCCTCTTCTTCAGGGGTATTTTTCTGCATAAGGGATTATACCATTGGGATCGTTTTTATTGTTTTTAGTGTATAATCATTTGTGGTGTTTGTTATTTTACTTATATTGAGCTGTAATCATTCTTATATAGTGTTATACACACATAGACCATTATTACTATTAACAATAGAGTGTATATTCAGCACTCTATCGCCACATAAAACAATGAATTGTCATCATCCACCATTTGGTTTTGGGGAGGAGCTTTTAAAGGAAAATGGCCAACCATATCAAATTATATGTTATGTGGATAACATGGTTAGGGTTCTAAAAAAAGATTCATAATAAAAAAATTTCCTATTTTTTTCATGATTAGCATCATAATTTATAGTAGATTTATCACAGTAATAGAAATTATAACATTAAATTTTCTTCATCACATTCTCACCATTTGTTTTATAAATAATTTTCTTTTGTGATTTAATCATAGGATAGTAGGACTTTGTGACATATTTATCGATGAATACATATCATATATGATATTTATTAATTTATTAATTATTCTTTACCTTAGTGGATCATTTTTAAAATAATTTATATATATTTGATAGCTCATTATTTTAAAAAAAACCATGGATAATGATATTATTACATATTAGTATTGAGTTCAACAACATCATTTTTTTATAGGGATAATATTTTAAAATTTCTCTTGAATCACCATTTAATATTTCATTTTTTTCCAATGCGTTATTCCATTATCAATTCATTAACTATTGTGGGCTGATTAGTATCATCAGATATTTCATTCTATTAAGAGTGTAAGACTTTGAGTAAAAATAATGAATGATATTGTTGTTTAGTTGTGTCACCCAAGGATTTATTATTATTAATTTTTTTTTCCAATCACCCATTCATCTAAGTGATTTCTTCATAGAAATCCATCCAGAATGTATAAAATTTCAACTATTCATTGGTGTTCCTTTTTTTTGTTAGATTATCAGTTCAATATTTGAAATAGAAATGGTCTTACAAATATCATATGTGGTATAACATATTAAAACAAGATTCAATAGATAAATTAAAAATCCATAATCAATAAAATTTATATATGTGGAATTAATATTATATTCAATCTCCTGGGGATCCATCCATTTTTTCAAAGATTTTTTGGAATTTCATATGAGTTTACATTCATTAAACAAACTCTTGTTTTTTCTCATTTAATATATATAATCATTCATTCATTCCAGCAAAAATAAAAATAACAAATAAAAAATATTTCATGGATAATTTAAATCCATTCTCTATGATTAGACATTTGAGATTTTAATTTATCAGATGAACTAACTCAGGCTTCTTAGAGTCAAATTAAATATAATCAATAGAGACCATACACTGATATTATTTTCATATGTTAGAAAAAATAACAAAATATTAAAGGAAATATATAATGTTAAATATTATTATGGATCCCTTCCACAGACAATTTTTTTTGTGTTGCAATAGAAAAAATTATGAAGTAAAAGGGGTGTTGAATTATGTTTGTTAAAAAATAATGTGGAAACAACACATACATATTTAGGTAATTTTGATTCAATAATATGATCAAAAATATGATTTAAAATTTGAAAATAGAAAATAAAATGGAATGAAATTATTTATAGCGGTTTGGGGCATGGAAATTTACATTCCTGGTCCATCAATTCCCTCTCCACAAGTTTGGATATTTTCACTAATTGGTCATTTTTCTGGTCCCTATGAAACTGAGTTATGAACGTTGACACTATAAAAAAATATTTTCTATCTCCCATGGTTCTTTTAAAATGTGCCAAAATATACATATCATAGTATGAAAAACATAAACCCTACCACAATTTAGTATGAGATGTTTTCAAATAATCATCAAGTATATTATGATGATGATGTTGAATACTGGTTCAGCTCATATTTTCTGTAGAAACTAATAGAATTAAATGATAATTAATTTATAATAATTGAGACAAATAAAATTTATATCCTTTCATCTATAGTTTATAAAATACTAGTCAAGTGATTAGACATGTTTGTCTCTAATGCGCATATTTGAAAACATCTTTGTTGAACTGGAAAAAATATTATTATTGAAATACATTTGTATCAGCAGACATTCGATCAAATAGATATGAATAATATCCTATAATTTTAAAAAATTCAGCTCCATGGTTAATTATAAATTAATATTGTATGTATACATATGTTAGTTTTAGAGATGAAAAAAAAATAATTTTTTCTGACAGTTTAATTAATCATGGTTTTGAAATATTATAAATATATCCGGATAAATGTTGATAATTATAATTTAAATGTAAAAAATAAATTTTTGGTATCCATTTAAAATATAGAATATTAAATCTATATAAAAATCATTTTAGTCAATACTAAAATAGATTTAATGAGATATTTAGTTATAGTGAGAAAATTATATAAAACGTTAAAATAATTCCTTATTCAAAACTCCAAAGATAACCATATCGTATATTGGATTTCTCTACATAGAAATAAAAAGATGGCTGTAAAAATCTGTTTTATCATAATAATATAGATGATGAAAAATACATTTTCCCATCCAATGTAGTGTTTCTTCCAAAATCATGGTTCCTGGTCTATAAATTCATTCTCGACGGGTTAAAATGAATTGTATATTAATGACTATATTTCTGAAAACTCATAACATCCACATAAAATTCAGGGTATAAATTATATTTGTAATATTCATCTATACAAATCCATAATAAATAAAATCTATCAAATAAATTATATTCTCAAGTGTTTTTTTAATAATTTAATCCAAAATAACATAATTTTTCCATAATTTTTCATGAAATTTACATAATGTAACATATTTATAAAACAATTCATCGGTGTCTTTGTGCATTAATGATAGAGATAAATTAACAAAAATATTAAATCAAATCAATAAAAATATTTTAATCCTTCCTATGATGAATTAACACCCAAAATTAAATAATAATACCATAGGATCATCTTAGATCATTCTATAAATAACTAAACATAAAAATTTTAAATATTATATTAGACCTATAGATGGGAGATATAAGATAATATAATGATTAAAAATAAACATTGCAGGTATATGAAAAAATATTTGTAACTCATACTGTCATATAAAGAAAATTATGTTATCTATTTATGAAATATCCAAAATATAATAATCTATTCATTAAAAAACTTGAATTAAAAAAATTAAATATTATAAAATTTTAAATGAGTTTTACTTTTTACCCCTCTATTAAAACCAAACATTAATGAACACTATTTCCATTTTCCATAATGATAAAATCTGTTAAAATAGTTATCTTCACAAAACATATCATTAATCACCTTGTCACTTAATTTCATTTTACTATCATGTTTGTATATATGATAAATCACATGTACCAAAAATAGAATAACACTTTTATATAAAATTACATATATGACTGTAATATTTCTATTATACCATTCTTAATATATCACCAATAATATAATATATTTTTTCTGTAATAATCTTCCATGCTAATCATACCGGACACATATACATCATCCATATTAAAGGACTAAAAAAAATTAATAATAGACATAAAATATACTCTCTTAAAAACAAAAATGGTGTCTAGGGAAATGAAAATATAATTTTATATAAAAATATATAAAAATTATGGTATTAGAAAAATTAATATTACCCACAAGGAAAAATAATAATCTGTAATTTTTTCTAAATGCAGCTGTAATACCAACTATAATAGCCCCAACCACACAATCTCATATCTCATTTATAAATCATAATCATTATAATTCTATCCTTCATAACAATAAATCTGACCCCAATATACAACATATAATGATTCATCATAAAACTATATAATTTTTTCACTTATAAAACGAAGAACCCTTTATTTTTATAGTCACACAGAATTACAAAAAACTATACCATATAAATACGCTTGTCTTTACAGCATAATTTGTCTAATTATAACCATATTTTCCCATTTATATATTATATATTGGACGTATCAAACATAATTCATCACACATGGGAAAATTTTATATCTAATTTATTTAATATCATTCTTCATGCCATGAGGAAGTGGAAAACATATCTAGGTTGATCTCAAATGAAAATTAAGTGTAAACACTAGAATTAACAATAAAATGAAATTGTTGACAGTAGGTTGACCATAAGGGTATGATGATATAATCATTGTACCTGAGTATATCATAATGGAATTCATACCAATAAAAATATTTATCCTAAATCATGTAAAATGGCATAATGATTTATCAAATGAAGGATTCATGAGAATCAATAATCATAATCTATTTGATATCAATCTTTATTAATAAAGCCATTACAACATAAATTAATAAGGAAGAAAACATTCAACTATATTTTAAAATGATTTACATATCACTCATACAATCACTCTAACAAGTATTATAACCTAAATCATATATTCTTAAAAATATATTAACAAATTGGAATATTAACTCTTCCTCATTAACACATTAATTAGAGGGATATAATGGACCAAACCATCCATGATTTATAACATATCCCACTATATTGTGTTTATAACGAAACGACACATCAATGATTTAAAATTTCAGAACCCATTATCCTATATATTTTCCATGAATAATAACATGAATAAATGTTTTATATATTTTATTTCTTCATCAAACTCATTGAAACAAAAATTAAACACTACATAAACTAATTAACCAATAAAGATAATTGGATCCCATAAAAATCAATTTTCAAAAATAACAATACATATTGATAAATATTTATGACTGTGTCACAGAAACATATCACTAGAGCATAATTACTAAAAAATGTTTTTCACCATTACTGTAAAAAAATACCATAAAATGATTATTAAATTTGTGCATGAGGGAAATACTCATTTCTCATTAAAAATAAATTTAAAAAATAAAATATTAAAAAATATTGTGGTAATTCATTCATTCAAGATAACAATAGAGACATATTAAGGTAGATTCAAAGAATAAACGTTTTATTGTTATAGGAAAACTCAATCATGTAGTAAATGATATAAATAAACATTTCTTAAATATTTTTTAATGAGTGTCAAAATTGACCCATGAGGTGAATGTAATGAAATTTTCATTTAAAATCATTAAAAATAATGTAAAATGTCATCTAAAATAATATTATAAGAACATTTTTCATTTAAAATGAAAATTCATATACTTTTTTTTAAACATGGAACTGAAAGAGAAATATTTTAGATCTAACTGATTATATAATATATGTTTTACATTCCAATAAAAATCATTGATGTTTCATGAGTGAAAATTAAATTAAATGTAATTTATAATATTATAAACCCATAACTATAAAATATGAAAAGAGGTTTTACACTTTAAAATAATGGTATTTTTCTCAAAACAACCTTGAACAAAAAAATTATTGAAAATAAAGTAACAATTCACATAATTCCATTACCTATTTGGTAACATTTGAAATAATTCCAATTAAAAGACGGAATATTATATGAATCTATATGTCCCATAAAATTTTAATTTATTATGATAAAATTAATTCATTATATATTAAGTAATACAATGAAATGTTTCATGACATGAAACATATATCCCAAAAATTATGTTGATACAAAGTAAATTCATTCAATGAAAATTTAATTGTAAGTGATAAATATTCAATGATTATAATATATAAACATATTAAAACCTATATAAACCTAGTGGAAATACATAATTAATAAATTTTTATTCTAATGAAAAATAATCATGGACTAAAAATATTCAATTAATTAGAAGTATAAATTTTTGAATTGAAATTTTGTTACGAATACTCATAGAACATCGTAACATTGAAATCAAATCACCTTGGATGATATTATAGGATTGAAACATAAATTACTTTTATTTAGGACAAATAAATTATATAATATGTATAAATTTTAATTAGTCCACATTTAAATGAAATTAGGTCCATAACATTAAAATATTCCTTAATGAAAGGAAATCATGAAAACAACACTTTTTTTGAGCATGTACATTCTATGTATGTCCTTGAACACATATTCATTGAACAACATACATTGTTTTACACATTAATTCTTATAAGGTAGGAATTCATCAAATATTATGACCCCTACTACATGATATAGCATGTAAGGGACTTTTTATTGATTCTTTGATACAATATTTTCATAATTTCACAAGAATAGAAGTAGTATATGATATCATTTATATGTGAGTTTAAGGGAACTAAAAAAATAAATAATGTATTAAATTATATTCCAATATTTAGAGCATCACATCTCCATGATTAGTATAAATAGGCGGATGCTTGAGAGCAATAACAGATCATTTCTCCTTTCTTAGAGGATTATGTAAATATTAATGTAAAGGATGTCACATTGAACAACGATAATATTTCCAATCTATCCAGTTACTGAAAATCGATATTTTTAACTACCTCAGAATAGGCCAACATTCTTATTAAAAAATAATGTTTATATCATCCAATAGAAAAACAGCGTGATCATATCCATGTTTCTATTTTGGATTACAAAGTGGGAATCATTTGGGCAAGAACATATTATTATTGAAAAATTCTGACACATTACATAAATGTAATAGTATATAATCATATATAATTTATAACCTGGTCACACCATGTTAGTGTTCAACATCCCTCCATTAATGTTTATGTTCCTTTTGAGAAAGACAAACGACATACTCAAAAGTCACATGGTCGGGCCCCTATCAGTATTCTAACTGGTTCTCACCAAGTTAAAACATTCACTCCATGAAAAAAAATCATATTCGTATTAAAAAATATTTTCATCATACTACATAATCATAGAATGGGATTTATATCACTTATATAATCAAGACCCACAATGTTATAAAATAACATACCTTGAGACATGATTATATTCTAATTTAAGAATCTATTGAAATAGTCCAAAATTACATGGTTGGGATAATATCAATTTTACTACAAGTTCCCAGTATGTAAGAGTAACACATTACAGCAGAATGGATAATATTTCTGTTAGTGATTCTATATGGAATACTCAAATATCTTTTAGATTCCAATATAATATCCCTACATCAACTAATGAATGACTACAAAACATTATTTAGAGGTCATATAAGAGGAGGTTCGTATAACTAATACCATTAAAGAGGTATTTAGAATATTCTATCAGGGAGTTCATATATCTAACTAGATAATACCATAAAAATAGACACGATTGAATAGAATATTCCATAAATTACCCACATATAGGATCAAATTACTACTAATAATACAGAAGCTTATGGGAATAATAAATATGCTTCAATGTAGTGGGAACATATTCCCAAAACAATATTGAGTTCTCTATATATTCTTACAGCCATCATGTCGTATGTTTATAATCTTTCTCAACCCCAAAATGATGATTGACATATTCTAGTCATGATGGAGAATAAATATCATATACATATTCTTCCCAATACTCGTGTATTTTTGGCTTTGTTAATCATTTCTGTAATACCTCATGGTTCTATGTACTCAAAAATAAATATAAAGGGTTATCATTACCTCATATTTCCTCTTCAAGGTATTGTGAATATGGATCATAGGGGTTACACTCTTTAAATCCTCCATGGTCATCATCCACATGGTAAAATATCCACCAAAAATAGAAATCATCCACTTTACAAGACACCTATTTAGAGTGAGGTTATAAAAAATTAAAAACCATTACCTAGAAAGGAGATAAAAATAGTTGGGTAAAAGTTATATTGTTCTCTATCAGCTATTTACAACACTTCACCATATTCAGTAGGAGGACTAAATAAGTAGCCTCTATGGGATCACAAGGTGGAGATCTATATGTGAATTTAAGGTGATATAAACGTGTAATTATATAAGTTTTTTTCCATTAACAGAATCCAAGACACGTACTGAACCCTTTCCAAATAAATCTATGAGATACCATATGAGATATTGAAGGAGTGCGCATTCCTCACCTATGCCAAAATTTTTTGGAATGTCGTCAGAATAATACGGTTTGACACCTCTCATATCTAGTATAAGAGGGTCACCTTCAATCCATAAGAATGCATTGTTTTCAAAAAAAGTCAATTACATTCTCCATGGCCTAGGATATGAAACAAGAAAATAATAACATAAATCTAAAATACTCTTGAAACCAATTCACCAAATCTCTTGTCTATATGGTCTCCACATCCTTGTCATATATCAATATTCGAGGATGGTGGAAGTATATTGTGTTTCAATTTTTTATTCTCATAAATTAATTGAACTACCCAGATACATTACACTGTAATGTAATTTTTTTTCAAAATTAGGGGAATGATTAATACATGTTCCATTTGGTCAATAGAATGAATACCCCGCACACATTAAATATACAATGGTGTTATATATAGTTTTAAATGACTAACAATATAACATTAATATAGTCTCCTTCATACAATGGAAACACATTACCAATACTAAATCCAATGTCTTGGACAAGAGGAGAACTTCATGATGAGAATGTCTCACATTAGGGATTTCTATTTCACCCAATACATAAAAGAACAAATTTTCATGAAATCAAAAAGGTCTCAATAGAAACTAAAACAACATACATCCAAGAGTGATCTATCCCAAAAGGATAGTATAATATTTACAACCACCTCCTCAAATTGGATCCATAGTCCCTAAAAAATAATGAAAATATCAACATCAGTTATTAATTAACCCCATTACACTAAACAATGGGAAATATCTTCTCAATCACCATCACCTTGTTCGTCATACCAAGAGGGGATCCTGGAGTAATATGTTGTGGTTTTAAATTAACATCATCCCATAGAAATGTGGGTATTTATTTCAAAATTCATATATCTTGAGTGATAAAATACATGATTTAATTAATCAAATAATAAATAACATGATCAATAGTGGGAAAATTTGGGATCGAATAGTGTGTTGGCAATAAAAATGGTGGATTTCTAAATTTTTACAACACCCCAAATGTAATTATCATTCTCTAGGTTGGGTTGAAAATATAAAAAATATTAATTGCATATATTCCACCCATAAAGAGGAACACTTTCTTTATTTGGGGATCATTAAACAAACACAAATGTAAACTCCCCCAAGGTCACTATTAACATAACAACACAAGAGTAAAGTATGGTGAATGAATCAAAACCATGTATGAATTGATAGAAAAAATTGTCCAATATGACCATATGATAGTGAAATCACCATCATGTAACCATTTATGGGGAAGATTTTTTTGAATAATCACAACACTATATAGAGAGTAATGGGATAACTATCATTTATTTATACACCATAGTGAATTGAATAACCATCAATATAACAGGTGATGTGGGCCAAGAAAAAAATATAGAGGGACCTAATATTGAAGAATAAATTGAATGATCGTTGATCTAGATGCACAAATTAAGGTTACACATATGAAGAATAAGAGGATGAGACATAACCTAACACCTATATATAATTAATGTCCCCCTATATGGACAATCCATACCAATGATAAAAGGAAATACATGGCTACATCTCACCCACCTCCCACAAGATAAAAAATTCTTTTTGGGGAGGAATGAATGACATCGTATGAGAATGACATAAAGAATTTTAAAAAACCCAATTATAAGATAAATCCGGGAATAATTATTCATATAAATAGTATTTAGTTATATATAAATATCCCTCTTTCCACACATATTGAAAGATCTAATATTCCTGTAATATTATAATATGATTTTGAGGCTGGTAATGGATCATGGTAGACTGTATAATTAAATTATAATGTCAAATAAGATCATCACATGCATCAATTATGAATACATCCTCTCATAATACTTGGTTTTAACTCTGTCATAGAATGAATCTAAAACCCTTGAGATATGATAATGGGGCCACCTCATAATTACATTAAAACTCCATGTACTCGGGCAAGGCCCATATATTTGTAGCAATGGAACTTCTAAATAGTATTGAATCCCACGAATCTGGAATGGAATTCATTAAAGTGTGGCACACACCCGTACATCAAAATATGATTCCATATCCAAAAATGGTGGATGATAATTTTTCACTTCATAATTTATTTATAACCTTATTATCCTCCAATGGTGAAGAAGACCAATACAACATCTCAAGTGCATAATTTCATGGTCAAGACAAATAATGGGCCATCCATATCAGTAGGAGGTTTAAAATCTAATATATTTTGTAAAACCACTGATAGGGGAATATATGTTATGTCACAACTTCCTCTATGTATAATCTAATGAGGAATAGAAATATCTTAAACATAAAATCCATTATCACTTTATCTACAAGCTAGGTTAATGGGAATTATCTAACTCATGAATATCAAGTATAATAGAAATCATAGTTTTGTTAAATTCAAATCAGGATGGAATTATTTTACTTATTCACAAAACAAAGCTCTCCTAAAATATAAATTATATAAATTCGATGCGTAAAATATTCAGGATGAGCAACAAACCACATTGATCCTAATGGAATTTCTTGGAAGATTCATTGACTTTGTAAAAACTGAATAACCATGGAATATAATATTCAGTGGACCCATGATAAATATTTGTTCATGTTGTAATTATTGGGAAAAGACTATATATCATATGGACATCCTTTTTACCCTAAAACTAGTAGAAGTGCTCGTTTAATCACCCAACCGAGACCTAAATTTCCTATCACCACATGTCAAGTGGTAGAAAATAAAATATCTCCATGAAATATTAAAAAATTATATCATGGTTTCCTAAAATATTAGTAATGGTGAATATATCATACTCATAAAATGAATATTTACCCTATTTTTTCCATATAGCCACAGCAATATCCTACACATATTATTTTGTCCTTATATCCCAAGTGATTTCTACTTCACAAATCATCCCAATTACATACCTTTTCATTGAAGGCTGTGTTAGAAAATATATCATTTTATTATCATCAATGAATTATAACAACAAAGGTTGATTATACATGGGTTATGTTGTAAAATGCGTCATCATATGTTACTTGTGTAACTGTCACCAAACAAGATGTGGAAGGTGTTGGAAAGGTTTTTTGGGTAAGTTTAGAAAGACATTCAATTACTAGAAAATTAAAAAAAAATATCATTCTAACCAAAGAGTACAAGTTTTCAGAAATATATTGATCCCATAACCTAGGGATATGGAATTGAATAAACCTCCCTATAGCAGATATAATTGTTGAATGTATGATGATATAGAAGAGAAAGAATCATATTCATATCATACACAAACTATGAATCATTATGATTTCATTCCTTAAACATTCGAAAAATGTTCCCCACCCCAAAAATTGAACACTCACCTAATAATATAGTCTTAATTGGTTCTATTAACTTAGTACACATAACAGACCCCTTCCCTAATGATGAATATTCCTATGAGTATGAGTTTCCATTAACTAATCATAGATCTTGTGGCCAAATGCGTAGTAGCTAGGGATACAGTTGACATTTTGGGCATGGTTGAACACAATATTCCTATCACATCAGTTAGGTGGAAATATAATAATACAATACCCATGGGTTAGAACTCAATCATCCCTAACAGAATCACATAGGTTTCACAGGTCCCTCAAATAGTTGTCCATGCACAGTCATATTAGTCAACTTTCTGGCAGGGGTGCAATTTTTGGATCATCCCAGACAAAGGGAAAGGACAGAACAACAAATGCTACTCTCAATAATGCTCCTTGGAACAATGGACACACATCGGGACATCATGTCTCATATAAATCATCTCTTGAACCACATTGAAATATAAAAACCCCACATTAAGAAGTGTAAACATTGAAAGAAAATTAAGACAACCTAATACATTTCACTGTCATCCCAGCCAATCATTAATTCAAAGATTATCTATATCACTCAGCATAACTAAGAGAAGCAGTAATCAAATCCCTAAAAATCCCATAAGTGTTTAACCAAAAATTGTCTACAAAATGATGTCTATCGATTGGATATCATTATAGGAAACTACGATATCATCTAGGTAAGTTTAAAAATATCACCAAGAAGATGTTATCCATATAAATATTAGTCAACTATTTGTTCCAAGTATACTTGAAAATGTCGGCAGCTAAAGGGTTCTGGTTAATAATGGTTTTTATATCAACGTAATTATTATTCAGACCCTCCAACATTTGGGATACTTTGAATTGGATGTTTAACTCTTAATTATAACCATTAAATGTTATGGTAAGTGTATGAAAATACATATGGATAAGATTAATCTCAATGATCATTTTGGGGATCTAATATCTAATAGGGATTTCATAGGTGGTGAGTCAGACACAACATATAATGATCTAATTGGGAAACATTTTTTGGATTTTCATGTTTTGGTGCCATAAAAAATTAATCAGTGTTTGAAATACCCCATTTACATAAATATTATAATTCTACGTGTTTATAGTATTCATTTGAGACGTAAATATCCAAAAATATCAAGATATGCTACTACAAAAGTGATTGAAGTCAACCAATTATAGTTGAAAATATAAATATTCCATCGAAAAATGGATTGGGACAACTCATAAAAGTCTTCGATTTATACTCAATGGTGATTATGTTCTACCCATAAAACTAATTTAGGAATTAGACATAATCAAATAAATCCAATATCATCATATCCATATTAATATCATAAATAAAACAATCATCTTTGGAATCTGTTTATGAAAACAAGGACATTATGATATTATAAAATCTCATCCCATACCCTTTATGACCATAAAATTCATAAGATTTCATTATATTGAAGTTTATGATATCAAATGACTCCTCAATATCAAAAGTGTATCAACTAGAGGATACCCACTTGAAAGACCCTCCAAAATTTCAGGAAGGTGTCTCGACTACCACTGATGATTTCAAGCATTAACATATTAGAATATATAAAGGCCCACAATCCATGTTGTGTATTGAATCCATGTCTCTCAAGGATCATGATATATTTTTATTATAATTGAATAAAAACATTGATAATTTTTATCAAGGAATTATTTTGAAATGTTCATCCTAGACCATGATGTGGATACACACCATCTCAGATTACTCAATGACCATTGAGGATTCATGTTGGTAGGCAAGATTATGAAGAAATATAATGTTACTAATTGTGAATAAAATGGTGACAAAATGGTCAAGTCAAACACTTTTATAGATGTTAAATACATCATATGGATCACTAATATTATATATAAAAATAATAAGAACTAGAAAATTATGGTCTGCATCAATTTTATTGACCATAATCGATAGTTCCTAAAGAAAAATTTCTAATTTCAAATCACATATCACTTGATAAATGAAAATATTGGATTATATGTCATTTCCACTATGTATATTTTTTCATGGTTAAATCAAAAAATGATGGAAGCTGAATATAAGTAAGACACTCATTTCATAGAACCCCAATGGATCTAGGGTCACCTTCTTAATTTATATGTATAATAAATATCTTAGAAGGAAAATATCTCCCCTTAATAATGAATTTTATGAATGGATTCAACTACCAACGGTACAAGGACAAACATGAATCCATTTAGAGTCACAAGAAACACCTGTTTCACCCACTATTCGAAATGAATATAAAATAAGGAAGCTTTAATTAAATATGTGGCCTCCATTTAATGATCATTTGGAAATATCCTTTCAAAAAAATTATTTGGTGAATGAAAATAGTATACACCACTTCAGTTGAATGGATCTTTGTACTTAGAAACAATATTTTGTTTTAGATTATAATTTCGACGTATTAATTTCTCTTGAGAAAAGGTCAATTCATTACATGCAACACCATGAAGTCTACATGGTCTCTTTTGTTGATCCTCTCAAGTAAGCCTTTTTATAACTCATACTGATTCGGTGTTTGGAATAATGGGTTGTTATTTATCAACAATATGTCTTCTAGTTCATGTCATATAATGTAGTTATAGGGAAGGCATGCACAAATATCCAAAA
This sequence comes from Viscum album, assembly GCA_963277665.1. Lineage (NCBI taxonomy): Eukaryota > Viridiplantae > Streptophyta > Magnoliopsida > Santalales > Viscaceae > Viscum > Viscum album. The sequence goes on along the minus strand of OY728164.1, from coordinate 1,815,584,216 downwards.
AAACATATATCCTAACATTTTTCAGAAGTGGACACTGATCTTACAGATGAACTAGTTTTCTATTCCCATTACATTCCAAGAACATAAGAGAAATATTTTAATAGAAAACATGGATTCCTTCTTAGTAAGAGTCATGAAGACCTGCATCTCAATTGGATTGGTCTTGGTATTTTATTTATTTATCATGAAAAATAATATTTCCTTACTCTTTATCATTGTACCATGGTTTTTGTAGTAATGATGTTGAACACTAATCACCCATTTCCATGTTGGAACTATCCCTACCAATCTAGATAGAATATCTGAAAATAGAATAATATTCTGTGTTATTGATAAAATAGATCAATGTATAATATTACATAAAAATGAATATTTATCCACTCAAATCAGCTCTTCAATGGGACAAATGGATGATTACCAATTTTTCCAATATTAAATCATGTACCTCTGTAAACTAATGATAATGTTGAAGTGTCAGATAATGTGTCCATAGTCCTTGATTATCCTAATCAGGATGCGGTGTTCTTCACAGCACACACCAAAGAATGGTCTCAATGGTCATCATCTAAAACAAGGATGTAATAAATCATGTCATCAAATTCACATATTAGGATAAAGCATTATAAAATAATGAATTGTTTGATTATATAGTTTATTAACTCCAAAAAGGGGAACACTTATTAGGTTGATCCAAAGTAGAGCATTATTGATGTCGAGAAGAAAACATTACCCTTAGAATATAAAAATTTAGCATAAAACCCTATATGAACTAGGGTTCTAGGGAATCAGTCTCATATAAATTGAATGCAAATAGATTCTCTCTCATTAGGATGATGTTCATGTAAGCTCCTATGGTGCACATTAGTTTGAGACCATGCTCTCCCAAAAATTTAGGAGGCATGTTTACTTATAAAAAATAGTAATATAGGAATATATGGAATTCACAAGGAAATACCATGACTTTTAAAATCATGAAAAATATGTCCATCCACACCTATTATTGGAACATATAGATAAAAATTCTGAAATATTTTCCACAAGGTGAATTGATGTTTTGAAGCCATTTCCCCCCACCAAAACTAAGCATTTTCTATACATATTAAATTATACTAACTTATTTTCCCAATAGTTTGAGTACATAAACATCATGGAAGTTTGAAAAATGAATATTATTCAATTTTTAATTTCATATGTAATTGCCAGATTTACATTCCATCACATGTTAATGATTGAAAAAGACACCAACTTCTATACTGATGAATTTATGAAATGGTTAAATAAGTAAAAAATAAAATACAACCACTCATCTTGCTACCATATATTGTTTAATGTAAATATAAGGGCCTTAAATTAGACTCTTTCTAATACACACTAAATATTGGTGAAAAAATGAATTCACGACCCGAATAACTCATTCTTATTAAATGGACTTAACATAAATCCATGCACACTTTATCACAATCGACACCATGTATATTGGTGTGTGGAACTAAAACATTGTTTCCTATTGAATTACAAGTTCTTTTAAATAAGATATATAACTAACGAAACCTATCATATGATGAGATATCAAAAAAATGTTTGATTAGATAGAATGACTCAACAAGAAATTGATGCATGCCGTAGAAAACCATAGTGTCGATAAGATATTGATCACATAAGCCAAATAAGGTTTACCTCTATTAGTTACATCATGTAAAATTGTTATTAGATATCAGAACCACATTGATAATAGGATATAATTTTTAATACATGGAAGCCAAATGGGAATTTCCTTACATCATTATAATTTTCTATTCAAATGAATATTACTTAACATCAAAAATCGATGTGGAACACATCACGCCCACCACCAATGCGAGGTTTCCCATGAAAATAATTGTGTTGCTATTATTAAAGCCTTCTACATCCTAAAAAATTGTATTAAACTCTATGGAAGAAATCTTAGTTGCATGATGTCAAACAACATGATACATCATATCAACATGAAGTTGGATGACTTAGAAAACATCCTTGTAGCATGAGTTTAAAATACTTGATAAATACATCCTTACCACATGATGGTCGAAGGTAGGAAAGGGCTCAAGAAATCCTGACATTGAAATATCATGTATCATATGTCTTGGAATAAATACTTTTAAGGAAACTATTTTTTCTTTACTCTCCACATGAAATTAAACATTAGGGATAACATCACATCGTAAAATATTCTACACACATGATATAGATCCTTGAAAAATAGAATGAAGTGACCCCGTCCTTATATATTATCCAAATCAACATAGCGAGTCACAACAAAAAAATAATTACACGTGGATTAAATCCTATAAATCATGATATATAGTGACATCCGGATCTCAAATCCTCGATCTATCCACAATATATCCAACCTAGTTATATGACCTCAAATTTCAGGAAAAAATATATAGCACAAGATATTTAATTGAAGTATAACAATTTTTAACAAGGATTGGATTAAATGGGAATCTAATTCATGAATACTCATATAATAAACATGTTATTCTCTTGATATATGATTTCATGAATTCTTGTACAACATTTATAGGGATTCATTTCATAATTTTCACATTGGGGAATCATTTTCCATAACAAATTACGTTAAACTATATGGGTTTCCAGGAAAAATATTTTGGACAGATTCTGATTTGATTGAGATATATAGGAAAATTAAGATCAATGTCTTTTCCTATCCCCCAAAAGATACAAAATTTCCATGTCCTTTCTTTTAATAAATTCTATGTGGCTATAGAAACCATTTAATTTCCTTTTATCTCACACCATGTGTCAAATATGTAGGATTCATAATTTTCAAATGGGTTCCCCACATATTCATGATATATCATCCCCAATCATGGTAACAATTCTCGTAGATATAATACCTTATAAGTAACACCATATTTCCTTTATGAAAACAATAAAAAATGTGTTCAATGTATTTTTCATATTCTGAATCATCATATTATTATGAACCATGCTGATGAAGAACACAATACTTATTGTTTCTCTCCCACCAACCTATTTTTTCATGATCCACATGTTGATTGATGCCAATCATCACATGAATATTAATGACATAGAGATCCCCAATATTAGGTGTATCTGTGTAACATACCAAACATTTTGATAATATTTGTTTCTTGAATTTGTGTTTTATTTTAATTTATACTCAACATAACTATATCTGTTAATTAATGAAGTGATTATAATTAAATTAATACCACTGGGCTTTGACTCTTATATGACCATTGGTCAATATGAATGTTTGAAACTAAACTACTAATGTTATGATTATTTCTTCAAAATACAAGGAATGCACAGAATCTACTATGAGAGAAGTTCAAGTTGATAGAAATCACCACTTGGGAAATGTTGTATGAGCCACCCCAAAATTCTATCACCATTACACACCTTACTCTTAGGACCTATGTAGGTCTTATAAGGGGATATGTAAAGAGTCCTTAGATACTTTGTGTAATCAAACATTCCAGTTTTTGGAATTTCATTCTTTAATAAGGTATATGTTTAATAATAAAATAGATAAATTGATTTTAAATGTAAAAATTGTACTTCTCAAATATTTCTCATACATAGTCGATTACTATGGTAAAATATGCATCAATTTGGAATTTCAAAATTTTTAAATAACCTAAGTTGAATTTTTGGAAATTTTCTCCGGAATTTCAATTTTACGAATAGTGTTTTATGAATGGTGTTTTTTTATTAAAAATATAAAAATATTTAATTATTAAATAACGTTTCCTATGAAATTATTTTTGAAAATCAGATATACATGGTTGTAATCATGGCAGAAATGTTGTTCAATAAGATCAAAATAATATTTTTTGGAATAGTAACATTAGCCTTTCTAATAGTAATTTTACCCTTATGAATGGTAATTTTACCAATGGCATAGTAACATCACCTATAGAGGTATAAATATGTTTTAGTTATCTTAAGTGGTAATATGATATAATTATATCATAGTATATGTAAATAAATGCTTTATATATTATTAGTGAAGTATTAGTATTTTATTTATACAATTTAACTTAAAATATTTTTTTATAAAAAGGATTTCTCTTTTGGATTCCTCATGTCGAAAAATGGTTATGGTGAATTTTTGGGATTTCACTGAAATAGTTGAATTTTCAGTGAATAGTAAATATAATGTCCTTATTTTCTATGTGTTTAATGATATCATTAATGGTGTAATCAGGATGTAATAATTATAGTGGACTATTGAGTAGTAAGATATGTTTTTAAGTGTTCAAAGTGGCCAATACCAGGTGAAGATACCATGTGTAAGCCCATGGTTCTACAATTACCACCAATGAGATGTCCCTTGGATATTAATAAAATATTCCCTCAATTTTGGTATAAATACCAACATATTACTTCATTAAAATAATTAAAAATTCATGCCCAACAATTATATGGTATTCTTTCCTCCCAATGAGTCCTTGAAATGTTTCATCATGCCCTCCAAGGACCCAACCTTAAATCTTTTGACGTTACTCTTCAATGTAAGGGAAACTTTCACCCTCCTCTTTTAGTCATGACTTCTTTTATGTTATTTATTCTCGTTTACATTTTATTATGTGGGGGTATGTTCTTATATATACTTATTACTATATATTTTATTTAAAATTAATGATAGACCCTTTACCCTCTCATAAATTGATCTTCAAAATTTATATGTAACGTCATTAAGCTGCCGAAATCTCATCAAAGAAATTTCATCATATCCTTTCTTTCAAATTTTCTTTTCATGTGGTATTCCATAAAAAATAATAAACTGTGATCTTATTTAAAATTTATTATGTCCATATACTATAATTTTATAGGTTTGCCACAATTTTCCCATCTCTTTTTAATGTTTTATAAAACCATGTTATATCACTATTATTCTTCGAAAATTTCGACCCAAAATAGTTTTCTTTTTCTCAAGATATTATCTTAGATTATTTATGCGAATACCATTACCTATATCATTTCCAGGGTTATTCATCAATTAAAATAATGATATATGTTACTATTTAATTTCCATACATTTGACCCTCACCCCCGTTCTATGGGTTATAAATGACATAATGATCTTGTTTTATGAACATTTTAAAACGTCACAATTTTGATATGAAACCCATTTATTTTATTCTATTAGGATTATTTATGAAATGTAATATTATGATCTATGTGGTTAATATTAAAATAAAAAAAATATTAAGGGTGTTCCTTGATAGTGCTTCAATGCATTGGTTAAATTATTAAATCTCTACAGAAAACGTATTTCATGATACCATGGTGAATAACATTAGTAATTTTTTTGGAACCTTGGGGATAGGCCTTGTTGATATGTTCATGAAGGTATAATTTAAATTTTGTAGAAATATTTTAATGTAATGATTCATGTTAATTTTTTTATTATATACATCATTATCATTCCATTACGATATCCCTCATGTTCTTTTTGATATCGCTCATGTTCAGATGTAAACTGTTTCACTTGCTTCCCTTACTAGGCCTTCTACATACCCTTTCCTTTGATGTATGTCTCTAGTTTAAGAGATGCAGTAAATGTACTTATGATTAACCTTTAGTTAATCCTTACAATATTATTATTATAATGTTAAACATTTTCTCGTATCTTGTTCATTATTTCCAAGACACTAGACTTCAAAAGATCATCTAATAGTAAAATGTAATGAAAAGTTATGTAATAAAAAGGTGGGATTCCATAATCTAAAACAATACGTATGAATAATGGCCCCCTTTTTTAATTCCATATATTATATTTTATAGTTTCCCATAAACAATTATGGAATGAATCATATTATCAAAAGATATATATTGAAACCCATATATCTAATCATAGGATCATCCATACAAATCAATGTGAGTAATTCCCATTTTCATGTAGATCAATAATTTGTAGAGAAGTTATCATTCAATAACTAAATGTGGACTGATTACAATAATCCAATGTTATTTTGCGAAGATCAAATATCCATTCCTAGGTCCAACCCAAAAATTAATTGTCAATAATCCCCCCTATTGGTTTTGTTCATATAGCTATCCTGATTTTGTTATTCAATAAGTATATATGGAAATATTCCTTCCATCACATTACACATTGTCATACCCATGCCTCCAATAATGATTCTCGCCCAAAATTGAAAATATATGTCCTTATGATTGGGCCAAACACACCAATGGATATTTCATTCATGATATTTTTTATTATTATCATATGAGGTTATATATTAAGACCCTAATATCTCATTCTGTGTCTAGCCACAATAATACAGAGGAACACTACCCCTTATGCATATTTTTTAGACATGTGTGCATATTTTCTAATTCAAAAACAATGTCTGTATTGATTTCTATCATCACATGATACATACTGACACCCATATTATAAATCCACGGTCCATCAATAATGGTGAATAAGAAATCCCTCTCATCCATTGCATGTGGTTTAGAATTGTGTGAATAGATTCCATTTCAAGAACAATGTTTAATTGATTATCATAATCCTAGGATCTGTAGTGACACTTAGATCTAAAAACATGTTTCCAGATGCAATAATATGTGGGAGAAATACCCCCCTCGACATATAGGTAAAACTTGTATGAATAGTTTCCCCTTCATGAAATACATGTGGCAAGATTCCTATCATCAAATGATATGTAGTGATTATTGAATCTATAACAAATTGTTCATCAACAATAAAAAGTGATTAATATTCCTCCCTCTATGTATGGGTCATATATTAATAGGGTGATTCCCATTCATGAGTGATGTGTGGATTCATTCATGTCATCACTCGACACATAATGACACCAAAATCTCAAATCTAGGGTCCAACATTAACAGTTTAGGAGAAATACCCCATATATGTATGTGATTAGATTTCATAGAGTGTATCATTTTTATTAACTATATGGGGATTTATTTGTAGAATAAGAGGATAAAATATGATTCCTAGATATATATTCATGTGTTTAGAGAAAAAACCTAATATGAATAAATCCACAATCTAATTTTGGGTTAGACATGTGTGGAGAGTCTTACAGTCATAAACAACATGTATGTTATTTTTTTCTATCATAAGATATGTAGTGAGGCCCATATTAAAATTCATGGGTCTATTATCTTTATATATATATTAATAATATTTCACCGCTAACCACATATGGGCATCTCCTAAGCATTTTGATTTCTAATACCCACTAAAACTAATCCTCATCAACTTCCCAGTTATCTCATATTTCTCATACTAAGTATCGATCATGAGAGCTATATAATCAAAAAACCATTATTGATGATGCTACTAATATGTATATTAGATAAGTATCCATAACCTAGACACAATATGTTAAACATCATGAATACATACTCACCAAATGACACTAAATTTCAAGGAAAACTTCATTAACATGTGACGTTAAACTATAATAAAAACATTCTTAGCACTTGACATTAAACTACAAGGAATTATTTCTATCCACATGAAGATACCGTGTAATGAAAATTACCTTGTCACATGAAATTAAAACTGAAAAGTATATACATCACTAATAGTTGTATTTAAAATTTTTATACTATCCCCCATCATTATTCTTTATTGATGGAGAAATAGATATTGACCTAGGAAAACCATATTAATTGGTTATTTATTCATACTTTACGAACAAATAACCATAAAACATGATTTGTTTAATGATTTTCTTTGTTTTTTATTTATCATCCATGGACCCAAGAAAAAGGTCACATGACTTCAGCAAACCCCTTGTTTGATAATGTATTTCTACCCTAGGTTCCCACTTTTTGGTGATTGAAAATAAACCAACTTTATTAAAAAAAATCAAAAATGATCATTCTGATCTATGTAATACTGATCATAGCCATGGATTAACTCATAACCTTAGTTTTTTTAGTTCATCCCCAACATGATTTTTTCAAACCGTTACTCTAGACATGAGAATTTTGATCCAAAATCTAATAAATATTCATCTCATTATCAAATGGAAGTAAGAATACTCATGTCTCTAATTATCCTAATTAGGATATTTTGTAATATAATCTTTATGACATGTCCATGTGAATCATTACATTAATGACCTGAACAATGGTCAATGCATTACAACCTTCAACGTTAACATTGGATGACCTAAGTCATAAGACCCTTAAAACTGATATTGAAAGAGACATAAAACTTATCATTTTGAATACATATTATGATAGAAAATAGAAAAAATCTTGTCTTCGCATGCTGAAAACATTATCTATACAATTTATGAAAAATATTGAGGTTATATCAATAGGGCATAAATCACATAGATCTCATTTGGTATCCTTTTTAAAATATGAAACCTATTAACTATATCCCATTATCTAGAAAAAATATATATTAATTATTTATTTATTTATCCAAAACAAGAAAAAAGTGTTCTCTATTCAGCAACAAAACATTTAGGGTGCTATAACCCTGCACGAATATTAAATTTTCTATAAACTACATTCATTAATTTGATGTCTGAGATGAAACAACAATTTATTAGAGTTGATATAATTCTCTTGGGACCCTATAGACATTAGGTTTCTTTTATCTTGTCTCCTCGACATAGAAAAATGGAAATAAGTACTAGTTCATGCATATGGTTTTTTTATTCCATGCATGCCCCCTTAAATTAATGAGTTATTAACATAATGGTTTGGAAGATTATACACATCCTCTATTTCCTATGGTTGATATACGCCCCAGATATCAACCTATAGTTAACATTGATATTCCTAAAAAATGATTTAAAATACCAATAAGTAGATTATTCATGCAAAGTGGACAACCACAACATTATGTCATCGTGTATTATTCCATTTCATAAAGAAGTAATGTGACACCTCAATTGTAAATATTATGATGGACCTCATCATGTGTCTTGAAACCGCATGACATAGGTCTCAATCCTAACATTCAAAATATAAATAACTCTAGGGTTCAAAAAAGTCCATAGAGTTTATTATTATCTATAACTGATTACATCATCAATACTATTGATACGTCATGGAAATTCCATGGAAAATGGAAAATATTAGGGTAAAATTACATGACCATGCATATAATCTATACGGATTCATGAATAAAGTAATATGACCTACCAAATAAATGGTTATCCTCCTTTCATGTTGGCATATCTGATATTCATGAGCCCTTATATCACTATGGTTTACTCCAACACCTTATGGTGTTTTGTTTTATCACCTATATATCATCTCTATTTCGAATTCAGCAATTTTATCTCCCAAATAGATGATTTAAAAATCACAGATTTCAAATATCATGGTGGAAAAAAATTCCATAACATGTTACCATCCACCAACATTATTCAAATAAATCTCCCTTAAAAATGGAAATAGAAGGGATCATAATTTTCTTGACTATGCCTAAAATCTTTATTATATCATGCATATGGTACTCTAGAAAAAAAACTAGAAGAACCCCTTCCATGATGAAAACGAACTATAATCCTCATGAGTAGCTTACATAAAACTGAACTATGAGTCGGAATGTTGATAATGTAAACTACTCATTTATGGGCTTCTCTCGAAGATCAAATAGAAAATCGATTCCTTAATTCAAGATCAAATATGATGTAGAAACTTAATAAGTAACTGTTGGCGCCAAAAATCCGGCCCGAAACGAAGGGACGAAAAAGAGAGCCGGCGCGCTGCCCCGCGAAGCACAGCCGCGAAGCACAGCCGCGAAGCACAGCCGCGGAGCCCGTCCGCGGAGCCCCGCCACGAAGCGGCCCGACCTTAGCGACGCCGCGAAGCTCCAGAGGCGGTGATCCTCCGCGAGCGCGTTTGACGTTCGCGAACCGCCGTGAAGCTCCAGAGGCGGTGATCCTCCGCGAGCGCGTTTGACGTTCGCGAACCGCCGTGAAGCTCCAGAGGCGGTGATCCTCCGCGATCCGGTTTGACGTTCGCGAGCCGCCGCGAAGCCCCGAAGCCAGCGCGCGAGCCCTGCTTCGCGGCGCCCCTTCCCTATAAATACTCGACTCCCCCTGAGTCCACGAGACGGACAATCCGACCTTTCGGCTTCTCCTCTCCCGAATCGCGAAGCAAGCTTTGCCCCGGGAATCATGAGCTCTGCGAGGTATTCCTACTTCGCGAGACGACTCTGATTTGTTTCGTCCTGAGCCCCTCTTCCGAGAGGGATGCCCTTCGCGAAGCCCAAGGGCGTTCGCAAAGGAAGGGGATTCCCAAGGGAACCCGGGCAGCCGCGGAGCACTCGTGCTTCGCGAAACACCCAACCCATGCTAGTAATCCCTATGCCAAGGCAGGATAACTATGCATCACGAAGCACATTGCTTGGCAGGACCCTGCTTCGCGAACCACTCCTTCTTCGCGAGGCAGTGCTCCGCGAACACTGTTCCACTTCGCGAAACACCCAACCCATGCTAGTAATCCCTATGCCAAGGCAGGATAACTATGCATCGCGAAGCACATTGCTTGGCAGGACCCTGCTTCGCGAACCACTCCTTCTTCGCGAGGCAGTGCTCCGCGAACACTGTTCCACTTCGCGAAGCACCTCTCACTCCCACCTCTGCCCCATGCTAAGGCCAAGGCACCCCACTTCGCAAAGCACACTCCTCTGCTTAGCGATTCTTCCTTCCGTGCGACCCTCCAGGTTTGCACGATGTGATTTCAAAGTCCCATGGACAACACCTCCCGTAGCGTTGCTTCGCCCAATGCTCCTTCGCATAGGCACGCTAACGGCTATTGCTTCTTCGCATAGCCACGCTAACGTGGACCCCTCGATGGCTCCTCCCTCGACCCCCCTCTACCATGGCCTTACTGGTACCTTCCCTTCCCCAAGGACCAGAGGGTACCAGTTATGTAAGCCCTAGGGGTGTGGAGTGAACCCACCTCGTCCGAGCTGCAGGACGTTAAACTGCCAAGCACCGCGTCCCCAACACATGACGTTAAACTGTGACCCAACCTCGTATCCCTCACGAAGGGTCCCCCCAGCTCGAGCGTTCATTACACCGCTCGTCTCCACGGGAATGGAACTCTTCCGCACATGGAATGCGATCCTCCTTGTCGGAGTGGTGTATGTTCGCAGGGGAAGGGTCGCCTCAGAGCGTAAATCCCTAACCTTTGGTACGGATGATTGCACCCGTGCATCTCGGTACTTCCCCACTACCAAGGTCAGTGGAGGACGTGATAGGGAACGAGGCACCTCCCATTGTCGGACCAAGGTCCATCTTTCCCGCGCTTTGTCGTGCCATGGGCCTCCATCCTGGAGTAAGTCCCAACACCATGGGCCGCTCAACGCGTAAGCCCCTCTTCGCTTCCCACGGACGCACCCTTCGCGACGTGATCGTCAGGTCCTTGCAACCTCTTGTTTCTCACACCGAGCATGACTCACGTGGGCTTAGAGTGAGCACCGACCCTGACAAACCACCAGCGGACCAAGGTCTGCTTTCACGTCGGTTTACCGACAAACTCCCCATCTGAACTACGAGGTCTTTGATCCATGTCAGGGCATGGTACGTAGGAAGCCTCCATGAGGTTCAAGCCCACCATTAGTGGACCAAGGTCTACTCCCCATTTGAACTACGAGGTCTTTGATCCATGTTAAGGCGTGGTACGTAGGAAGCCTCTATGAGGTTCAAGCCCACCAACAGTGGACCAAGGTCTACTTTCATCTGAACTACGAGGTCTTTGATCCATGTTAAGGCATGGTACGTAGGAAGCCTCTATGAGGTTCAAGCCCACCATTAGTGGACCAAGGTCTACTCCCCATTTGAACTACGAGGTCTTTGATCCATGTTAAGGCATGGTACGTAGGAAGCCTCTATGTGGTTCAAGCCCACCATCAGTGGACCAAGGTCTACTTTCATCTGAACTACGAGGTCTTTGATTCATGTTAAGGCATGGTACGTAGGAAGCATCCATGAGGTTCAAGCCCACCATTAGTGGACCAAGGTCTACTCACCATCTGAACTACGAGGTCTTTGATCCATGTCAAGGCATGGTACGTAGGAAGCCTCCATGAGATTCAAGCCCACCATTAGTGGACCAAGGTCTACCCCCCATCTGAACTACGAGGTCTTTGATCCATGTCAAGGCATGGTACGTAGGAAGCCTCCATGAGGTTCAAGCCCACCATCAGTGGACCAAGGTCTACCCCCCATCTGAACTACGAGGTCTTTGATCCATGTTAAGGCATGGTACGTAGGAAGCCTCCATGAGGTTCAAGCCCACCCGTCTTTAACGTCGGGTTTCACCCCCGTCCAGCACGACGTTAAACTGCACCCCGGTCCAGTGGTAAGCCATTGCGACCCACCATCTGAACTACGAAGTCTTTGATCCATGTCAAGGCATGGTACGTAGGAAGCCTCCATGAGGTTCAAGCCCACTCATCACCCAATTCACGTCGTGTTCTACCTACGTCCAACACGACGTTAAACTACATTCCAGTCCAGCGGTAAGCCGTTGTGACCCATTCCCACCTGAACTACGTGGTCTTTGATCCATGTCAAGGCATGGTACGTAGGAAGCCTCCACGAGGTTCAAGCCCACCAATAGTGGATCAAGGACCCTCACTTACGTCGGCTCACCGACACCCACCACCCGTCGTTTATTCACGTCAGGGTTCATTACCGTCCCGCATGACGCTAAACTGTATCATTTGAACTACGAGGACTTTGATCCATGTCAAGGCATGGTACGTAGGAATCCTCCTAGAGGTTCAAGCCCAACTCCCACCGGACCAAGGTCCACCCTCATGTAGGTACGCTGACGATGCCCATCGGACCAAGGTCCACCATCACGTCGGTTTACCGGCACCATCCCGAACTACGCGGACTTTGATTCCCTGCCACGGGGATACGTAGGAAGCCCCTTCAAGGCTGAAGCCCAACTTCGTCGTCACCACCCCTGCGATGGTCCCATTCCATTCTCAACCGTCTCCGCAAGACGTTAAACTCGCGACCTACCTCGTGGTAAACATGAGATGCCTGAGGAAAACCTCGGATGGAACGCCTTTGGCGTAACCGTCTTTGCTAGACGTTAATCTTGCAAACATACCCTGTGTTGAACACGGGAAGCTGAGGAAAACCTCAGGTACGTGTCTATGACATGTAACCCCCCACGCTCGATGTGGGATGCCTCGGGTTTCCACGCCCTCGAGAAGCCTTGTGATCAAGGACAACAGACAGACATGCCAGGTACTCCAGCATCCAGACACGCTACTGATGCCTCAAACGTGATTACTCCCCTGACCGAAGGTTGCTGCCCTGACTGGACCCTTTGGAATGTCCCGACAGAAGCAGCGTAATTAACCGGCGTCCTTGGAAACATGGAACTGGGAAGAGTTTCACGAACTACGTATTAAATCTATAAGGGAGACCAGGACTAGGTGACGAGTTCTGAGGAGGAATCCACAGGAGGAAGAACCGACATCCCATCATCCCGTTTCGATCAAGGAGCAGACGTACCTGAACAAGGAACGAATGCCGCCCGCCTTTGGAAAGCGGGAATGCGGGGCAACAAAGCCGCGCATCCCCCTCCTCCGCGGACGGATGCGCGCGCGCCCCGGCGAAAGCGTCGGAAACAGAAATGGTGAACCCGACGTGAAATTATTCTCCTCAGCATGGGGATTAGTAGCGTTCGAGACACCGGTAGATTGACGTGTCACTGGATCCAGGTATCCGGTGCCTGGTCCCGCCAAGCAAATGGCGGGCCTGTCGTGGAACTCACCGGAAGTCGGGGTAGTAGAACGTGGGGCGCTCCGCTCTGCAGCGTGTTGGCGTGGATCCTTCTCACAGACATGGGGATGGAAGAATGCTGGGGCACTGGCTGTCAATCCTTTTCCTCTCAGTACTGATGAGTTGATCCCTTCGTTTGTCAGGAATCAGGTTGCTATGCGGTCACCATCCGCTCCTCGCCCGCGCAGGGGCAGGGGCAACACCACTACGGCCACTCCACATGGCGCCACTACCGCCACGACGGCTGGCACGTCGCGGGATGCGGGACGTCCACGTCCCCTTTCCCCATCAGAGGTCATCCAACGAAGGGTGATCAACAGCCTCGTGCGCAGGTATGAGGAACAAGGGGTCATCCCGACCAGGGATATGGCCCGTTTGGACCTGGAGGCTTCCAGGCCCCGCCGTCAACGCCGCCCTAACAGGCCGCGCAGGGAGCCCCCGCTCCCCACCAAGACATTCAATCGTTTCGGGAGCCTATCCCCGGAACGCCTTGACGACTCTTCGCCTTATGCTGAAGAGGCAGGTGTTGTCCGGCTCAGTCCGCTCAGGGCCCTGACCCGGGACTCCCAGGCGAGAGCCCCCGTCCGGCCACGTCAGCGCTGCCGTCCGGCCCCGCAGGAAGAACAGGCGGACTATGTCCCTGCACCACCTGCACCGGCCCGCCTGACCCGACGTCAGCGCCGGGCCCGGGCTGAGGACGCTCGCCTAGGCGCGTCCACGTCGACAGTAACAGTGGCCCGAGCCACCGCCGACGTACATTATGAAGCCCCCGCCTACATTGAGCAGTGGCACCCCTTCGCTCAACCAAGATTGAGACCCCAGCCGCCCCATGGGCAGGCCGGGTTGACGCTCCGGGTTGCAGGCCCCAGTGATGATCATCGCGAGCTAACCCGCGGTGATGCCACTCCGTACGGAGGTCCTCCCCGTACCACTACTCCACAGAGCGTGGGCCTTCCCCGCTCCGAGGTTCGTCGTGGAGGCATGCCTCATGCCGCCCCCATCCTGCAGGAAGACCTGCCCCGGGGCAGTGATGCTCAGCGCGGAAACACTTCCCGCGCCCGCTGTACAGGGTATGAAGCCCATCCGTCTGAAGGCACCGTCCATCCGGTCCTTCGACGTGGGGGTCCCCCCTACGTCCTCTCTGCGACTGACGAAGGTCCTCCTCGCCCCAGCAATTCGAGGAGTGAAGGTCAGCTTCGCTCCACTCGCATCGACCATGGAGGCCTTCCCCATGCTCCTGCCGGTTCCAACAGAGGCCCCGCCCACGTGGGTACTGTTCATGGAGGTCCTCCCCATGTACCCTTTGATATTTTCCCTGGTGCCCCTCGCACCTCGGCTGTCTCAAGTGGGGGCCCTCTCCGCCACGGTGCTAGCGCCACCCCAGGGCTTCATGATAGGGGTCAACCCTGTCCCGAAGAGCCACCCAGGGGCAGAAGAGCGGGTCGTCGCCGCCACAAGAAGAATCCTGGGAAGGCCCAGGGGGGGATCAAACCTGCCCGCTTCTCCGATTCGGAAGCGGAATGCGATTCAGCGATGGAACCTTCTCCCAGCTCCTCCGTATCAAGGACTGGGGCAGGAACCAGACGCGTCAGCCTCGTTCTCCCGGAATTTGAGGTCCACCGGATTCCCGTCTCTCTCCGCAGGTACATCCAGGAGGAAGAAATCTTGGGAATTCCGCAGGTTTCGACCGCGCAGTCACCGCCACCGTCGCCCGAAGCGCCCTCTTCCTCTACCCGGGATCCCGAGGAGCTGTTTTGGGGGTCAACGGTGGTAGAGACACGACATGACCGGACACTGGTAACGGCGATTCCCGTACCCGAAGTAGCGGCTATTAGCCCGTCCTATCGTGACATCGTGGTCAGGTCACCTTGCTCTTCAGAGGAAGGCCCAGAGTACGGTGGCCAGTCTGCTCGCTTGCCGTATTCTCCACCGCCGAGTTTGCTATCCCAGAGGTCCGCCTCGGTGCCGCTACCGGTCCCTCAGCCACCCCCGGTTGATGAGTGGGGAAATATAGGGCCGAACTCTGAGGATGAACCCAGGAGCTTCTGGAGTATTCTTGCAGCGGACTATTTCCCAGAGAAGTTCTGGCCCACGGCAGCGTTGAATTTCCGCATACCCGAGTCGCTTACCCCTGAAGAAGTGGGATGCTTTTGTCAGACCCTGTGGGCGACGCACTTCCGCCTCCGTTGGGAACGGGTAGTGTACCCCAGGAGTCGGAAGCACTTCGAGGAGATTGGCAAACAGTGCCGCCTGATTGATGCAGCGGTGCTCCTTGTGGCCCAGCACCCCGAGTCGCCCGGTCATCAGGGTGCCCTTCAACGAAGATGCGTTCAGAGTTTCAAGGCACTCCGCAAGATTGTCAGGGAAGCCACCCCCCATGTGCAAGTCCGTGGTTGGGGACGCTATGCCGCTCTCCTCTTCGACCCTATCCTACGACAGCCTGATTCGCTATGCGACATTGAGGATATGCCCTCAAGAGGGGTCACAGTCCACATGGCCGACGTTGTGGATAAGGAAGATGAGCTTGAGTTCCTTGATGGGGACTTACCATCCGAGTGCGTACCGCCACTACTCGACCCATCAGGGAGAGTCACCCGTCATCAAAGGAACCTGCTAGGCCTCCCTGTACCCACCGAGTCACTGGCACTCGGTCGAAGCACTGGCAAGGGTAAGGAGCACGTCGGAATAGCCAAGCACTCCGACCCGTCCGCCTCCGTGCAGAAAACGGACGAAGACCCTGAGAAAGCCACGTTGCGCCAGCAGCTTGCTGAACAGAAGAGGCTGGTTGACGAACTTTTGGCTGAACGCGCCGCAGAGCGACGACCCGACTATGGTAATCCCAGGCCGGGACAGCAGGGGCAGGAACAATTTCCCCCCGGTGAGATGCCTCCGGGCAACCCTGATCATGCTACTGCCGCGGACAGGGCGGAAGCCGGAACGTACGACAAGAGGGCGCGATACGTCTCGCCAAACCCCCCTGAGCGACGGGGCAATCTGAAGAACCCAACCCGGGTTCCCCCGGTCGCCCAACAGGTCGTCCAACCAGTCAACCCGCGAGCAGCAGAAGCCGTCTACCGTGTTGAAGAACCTGGCAATGCGCTTGTGGTTAGGGATCCCCGTCAAGACAGGGACCCCCACCCGGAGGACCTTATTGCGGCACTCACAGCCCGCCTCGAGGCGTTGGAGACACGGCAGGTGGCGGTCCCACCCGATGGCAAGCCTTATCCCGCGTGGGTGGATGATATGCCCACGCCTCCGGGTTTTGGGAACCCCACTTTCTCGCCTTTTAACGGGACAGGGGACCCACCCCAGCACTTGGCTCATTTCTCTTCCAGGTGTGGCCCCATGTTGGGGACCCCGGCTCAGCAAGAAGCCGCTAAGCTCCGATGTTTTGTACAGACGTTGGAAGGTCCGGCATTCGTCTGGTACAGCCAGCTCCCCATCGGATCAGTGACCGGTTGGGAAGATCTTCGCCGGCAGTTCTTGTACCAGTTCAGCTCCACCACGCGGAAGACCAGCATCGCGGACCTCTTTAAGTGCAAACAGAGGCCTGATGAGCGGGTTGCAGACTTCATCGCCCGGTGGAAAGGACTTACGTATTCTCTCGATATGCCACTGACTCAGGATCAATTACTGACGATGTGTGTGGGGAACGTAAAGACAGAGCTGGTACCCTCCTTGATTACCCAGAACTACCCTGGGGGGTTCAGAGATTTCTCGGATAAGGCCCAGCGCCTCGAGGAGGCCCTGCAACAGGCTAGTCAGGCACGTTTGCTGCCCCCTATGATCCCAGCCAGGAGGGCCGACAGGGCTGAACCCGCCGCAGTGGCTCAAATAGAAGCCCCGAGGCAGCTGGAATTGCTACCGGCGGTACCACCCCCGCAACCCCGCAGAGGTCCTCCACCTCAAGCACAGGCTCCTGCCCAGCAGCGACCGCCTCAGAATCGACAGGTTCCCCCGCGCAACGCGCCACCGCCAGCTAGGCGAGACAACCAGGCGCCGCCCCCTCGGCAGGCCCCTCCGGTCCCTCGATAGGATCAGGCCCCCAGGGCTCCTTACCCGGAAAGAAAGTACCATACCTATTCGTTTAACGAAAATCAGGTCCCTGGTTACTTCCGAAGTGCTCTGGAGCAAGGGATTGTGCGTCTGCCTGAGTGCAGGAGGCCGGCAGAGGCGCATCTCACTGATCACCCCAACTACTGCCCTTATCACCGGATCCTGGGGCACACCCTCAAGCGATGCTATGTGTTTAAAGACTGGCTTCAGGACCAGGTCAACAACAACATAGTCAAGTTGGGCCCAGTGCCAGCGCAGGTGGCAGGCATCTTCGCGGGATCGGAAATCGGCAGTGACAGCGAGGGTGAGTGGCAAAAGGTCCCTAGCCGCGGGTCCCAGAAATACGACAACTGGATGGCTCGAAAAACTGTCGTTCGTGCCCAGGGTATCATCCGGGCACGCCTGAAGCAGTCGGAACCTTCAGAAGAAGTAGTTGGCGCCTCAGCATCGTCTTCACAGTCGACCTCTGCCCAAAAAGGCAAGCAGCGGCGACGCAAGAAGAAGCAGCGTGCACCGCCAGTGTCGTCGTCATCCCGCACTCTCGGCGACTTTATGCCTCCTGAAATGGGCATTCCCCCCAGAATCCGCCCAGCGGTGGATGACTCTTCGAGTGACAGTCAAGGGTACGCTTCGGTTAACACCGTGGAGTTGGTAAAGCCCTATATGACCCCCGACGAAGGGGAACCCCAGGCAGACCGCCCCAATGTTTCCAGCCGACGTCAACGTCAGCGGAATCGCAATCGCACCGGTCACCGAGGTACGTCAGCAGGCATTTGTGACCAAGCCGTGCACGCTACCGAGACCAGGCAGCAGGCTCAGCGCAGATCTCAGCACGCGCAGACCCATCCAGCGCCCTTGGCTCTACCTCCACCGCCGTTCGTGTTGCTGGATCAGGGAGAGCCGCCTCGTTCGTATCACAGCCAGTCTCGCCCGGCGACGGGCCAGCCCCCGTTGTTCGACCTTAGCCCGGCGACTACTCCCCAGCCTTCTACTAGCAGGCAGCAGGATGTACCCAGTGCTAGCCAACCGCCAGTTCAACCAGCAGGACCCGCTATGCCTCCAAATGCCGAAAAACCCCCTGTAAGCAGAGGTTCGCGTTTAGCACGCAAGTATGATGTCCTAAAGCACTTAGCCGGCATTCCGGCGAGGCTTTCCATACTTGAGGCCCTGCGCTTGTCGTCCGAGATGCGCGAGGCACTTGCCGAGGCCCTAAGGATCCCCCTCCAGTTCGAGACGGAAGTGGCAGCCGCGGAGGCCTTCCATACCGAGACGATTGAAAACGCCGAATGTCAGGCGGTTATCTCGTTCTCTGGTGAAGATGAAGACCCTTCTATACAGGGGCACATTCGCCCACTGTATATCACTGGCCACTTTAACGGTGTGGAAGTCCGTCGCTGCCTCGTTGACACGGGTTCTGGAATCAATCTAATTCCGACCCGGACGCTGCGAAAGCTGGGTTTGTCCGAAGGTGATTTGACTCCCTCTGACCTCAGGATTCAGGGGTACGACAGGACAGAGCAAACCCCGGTCGGCAAGATCCGTCTGAAGACCCAGTTCGGTGGCTTAATTGCCAGCACCGAATTCATGGTTGTTTCTCAGGACACCGCCTACAACGCATTGATGGGCAGGCCATGGCTCCATCTGCATGCAGCGGTTCCCTCGTCGTATCATCAGTGCCTTAAATACTCGCTCAACGGTCGAGTAGGCGTGCTCCAAGGAGACGCGTCCCCTTTCGCTTCTTGTGAGGCCCACTATCTGGATGCGGGTTATTACAAAAGTAAGGACAAGCAGATCCTGGTCAGCGAGGATGAGCCCGCCCCGATCACAAGTGATCCCTGGGCAAGCATGGACGACGCCTACATCCTCCCGATCCACTGGTTGGAGGCCACGACCCCCGACATGGGACAATGTTTCGTTGTTTCGGGTACGCAAGGAAGGCATGTTCCCGCGTCCAAGCGACGGCGGAAAATCACCTCGTACTCCTACAACAACCAGGCTCGGGTCATCCCGGAATCTCCTACCCCTGTACGGTACCGGGATGTCAGGCTCATGACAACGGCGGTGCGCCATACGTGTCTATTTCGCCGGGATGGAATCAACCGACTCTGGCCGACACGTCACCACTGCTTTGATATCGTCAAGCGTGGCCCCTTAGGCCGAAGGCCGGATGGGATAGGGTCAAATGCATTCATTGCTATGGTCTCCACGACGAGTGAGTCTCCTGATGTGATGACCGCTGCTGCCCAAGCCGGCACCAGCTGCCCCTCGGGTTTTGAGAGCCCAGAAGCACCTTCCGTCATGGGAAGTCCCCCCACGGCTGGGGAGGAAGACTTGGAGGATGCTCCCCCAGCCTTTGAAGAAGGCGTCTCTTCCACGGTTGATGAGCTGGTGCAGGTGAACCTTGGCAGCGAGGTAGATCCAAGACCCACATTGATCAGTGCGGCCATGTCCGTCGAGGAGCGGCAGCAGTATGTAGACTTCCTCAAACAGCACCGCGATGTGTTTGCCTGGAGTTACGATGAGATGCCAGGGCTGGATCCCCAAGTGGTTGTCCACCGTCTGGGCCTCCCAGTAAAACATCGTGGGTTCAAGCAGCCTCCCAGGAAAATGCACCCTTCCCATGGCGCTATGGTTGAGGCCGAAGTTGATAAGCTAATCAAGGCCAACTTCGTCAAAGAGGTCCAGTACCCCAAATGGCTCGCCAACATTGTGCCGGTCAGGAAGAAGAATGGGCAGATTAGAGTCTGCATCGACTTCCGCGATCTCAATCGCCACTGCCCAAAAGATGACTTCCCACTCCCAGTGACGGAGCTGTTGATTGACGCCACGACCGGATTCCAAGCCCTCTCCTTCATGGATGGGTATTCCGGGTATAACCAGATCCGGATGGCCCCCGAAGATGAGGAGTCCACTGCCTTCAGGGCTCCCCAGGGCACCTTTTGCTACCGGGTAATGCCATTCGGTTTAAAAAATGCAGGTGCCACTTATCAGAGGGCTATGCATCGCATATTCAAACCGATCCTCGGGACATTGGTGGAATGCTACGTGGATGACCTTGTAGTCAAATAATATCAGCGCCAGGACCATCTCAAAGACCTTGAGAAAGTGTTCGGTTTCCTCCGTTCCCGTCACCTGAAGATGAACCCGCTGAAGTGTGCCTTCGGGGTCACCTCCGGGAAGTTTCTGGGATTTGTTGTCAGATACCGAGGTATCGAGATCGACCCGGAGAAGATCAAGGCCATCAGCCAAATGCCTCCCCCGAGCAACATTCGGGAGCTTCGAGGCCTGCAAGGCCACATAGCCTTTATACGCCGATTCATTGCGAACCTGGCCGGCAAGTGTAAGCCCTTTTCTCGGCTCATGAAGAAAGGCGCTGCCTACGAATGGGATGAGGAGTGTCGGATCGCCTTCGAGGAAATCAAGCAGTACCTGCTCCAACCTCCGGTCTTGATGCCACCCGTCTCTGGAAAGCCGCTGGTCCTTTACGTGACCGCCTTGGAAAGATCCCTCGGCGCGCTGCTCGCCCAGAAGAATAACGAGGGCACTGAGAACAGTCTCTACTATCTCAGTCGCATGCTTCTCGATACGGAGGTCAGATATTCCCTTATCGAAAAGAGCTGCCTTGCGCTCGTCTTCGCCGTGCAGAAGTTGCGACACTACCTGCAACACCACGAGGTGCAATTGATCTCTCGGGTGGATCCGCTGAAGTACATCCTGAACCGCCCCATGCTGACTGGCCGACTAGCACGGTGGGCGGTGATTCTCCAGCAGTTTGACATCAGGTTTGTGTCTCAGAAGGCCATTAAGGGACAGGCATTGGAAGACTTTTTAGCTGCCCATCCAACCTCCGCGGATCAATCCCTGGACCTGGATTTTCCCGATGAGACGATCCTCTCGGTCGATCATGCTGTCCCGTGTTGGCAAATGCATTTCGACGGCGCCTCCCGGAGCCCCACTGGTAGAAGGCTCAACGACCCCAAGCTCAACAGAGTGGGTCTGGGTATTGTTTTCATTACCCCGACGCAAGCCGTCCTGCCGTACTCCTTCCTGCTGTCAGAAGGTTGTACGAACAACGAGGCAGAGTACCAAGCTCTCATCACCGGCCTCGAGTTGGCCCTCGAGATCCATGTACCCCATCTACATGTGAAGGGAGATTCTGAGCTGGTAATCAAACAGGTTAATGGCGACTACGTCGTCAGGAAGCCAGAGCTTGCACCGTTGCTGGAGTACACCCTCCTCCTAATGGCCCAGTTCTCTTCTCGGCCAGAGGTTACCCATGTCCCGCGGTCGCAGAACGGCCAAGCGGACGCCCTAGCTGGCTTAGCCGCATCGCTCGCAGAACCCGAGCAAGATGATTTGGTCATACACGTGGCCCACCGTAGAGTCATTGCTCCAGTCACCCAAGAGGACCGTGATGGCCTGCGGGTAAGTCATCTCACCGCCGGACCCTCCGTATCGGGAGTCCCGGGTTCGCCGGACGCAGTGGTTGAAACGACCCCCGATTGGAGAGAACCTTTTGTCGAGTATCTCCAAAATGGTCAGCTCCCGGACAACCGGGCCGAGCGCGAGCGAATTCGACGCCGCGCGCTTCAATTTACCCTCCAGAGTGGCCCCAGTCTTGAGCAGACCCTCTATAAATGGAGTTTTGATGGTGTCCTCCTCCGTTGCATCCAAGGAGTAGAGATACCTCAAGTTATGCAAGAGGTTCACGCCGGTTCCTGTGGCGCCCATCAAGCTGGGCGGAAGCTGTCCCATCAAATCCGGAGGCTAGGGTACTTCTGGCCCTCCATGATCCACGATTGTATTGGATACGCCAAGAGATGCCACGCGTGCCAAGTGCACGCCAACTTCTTGCATCGGCCGCCAGAACCCCTCCACCCCACCAAGTACTCTTGGCCATTTGCGGTATGGGGACTCGATGTAGTGGGACCGTACCCGCCGGCAACAGCTCGCCAGTGTAGGTTCATCCTAACTGCTACAGATTTCTTCTCCACGTGGGCATAAGCAGTTCCGCTCAAAGAGGTCAAGGCCCGTTCCGTCGTTGACTTTGTGAGCTCCAACATCATCCACCGGTTTGGGGTCCCTCACGCCGTCCTCACTGACAACGGCACCAACTTCCGAGCAGCTGAATTGAAGAAATTGTATGCTAAGTACGACATCCGGTCAAACCATACCTCCCGCTACCACGCACAGGCAAATGGACAGATCGAGGCATTCAACAAGACCCTCTCTAACATTCTGCAGAAGATGGTTGGTCAGAACAAGAAGAGTTGGCCGGACAAGCTCCCCAACGCCCTCTGGGCTTACCGGACGACGACTCGCAACTCTACCCAGGTGACCCCATATTCCCTGGTGTATGGAGCTGAGGCCGTCCTACCCATTGAGATCCAGCTTCCGTCGCTACGCACTGCAGTTTATGATCACCAGACTTCAGATGAGGTAGCCGAGATCCGTCTAGCTGAGTTAGAGGCACTGGATGAGAACCGGCTTCGTGCCCTACACAATCTGGAAAGGCATCAGGACAAGATGGCAAGAGCCTTTGACAAGAAGGTTCGTCTCCGCTCCTTTCTACAGGGTGACCTGGTACTGGCCTTGCGAGCGCCAATGATTCCCGGAAGGAAACCGCCCAAGTTAGAACCCAAATGGGAAGGGCCTTATATCATCCATAAGGTTTACCCCAATGGAGCTTACTCCTTGGTGACCACAGATGGAGAGCGTGTAACCCCTCCCACCAATGCCAGATTCCTCAAGCGATACTTCGCCTAGGGCAAGTGATGGTCCTGCATGACCCTAAACTGCGAGAGGGTCCTGCACGACATTAAACTGCATGGGTCCTGCACGACATTAAACTGCATGGGTCCTGCATGACATTAAACTGCATTGGTCCTGCACGACCCTAAACTGCGACTTGGTCCCGCATGACCTTAAACTGTATCTCCGTCCTCACTGCAAGACGTTAAACTGCAAGTCAGTCAGTTCTTCCTGACCGAGGCTCAGCCTCAGGCCCCTCGGCCTCTTTGGGCCCCTGGCCCCGTCTCCACCGAGGTCTGGCCCCAGGCCCCCCTCGTTTCTCTCCGACTTACCCTCTTACGGGATTGTACGGTACAGTGTAGGACTACGTTCTCACGTTGGGATCATGTACCATGCCGCACACATCCCCGAACAAGATGCCCCTTGTCCCGCATGACGTTAAACTGCATGTTAAGAACTACGTACGGCTTGATTCCCATCTTCATGGGATACGTAGGAACGCTCGGACGCCTCGTCTTGAGCCCAGCCCCAAGCTTATCTCTTCCACTATTCCCCCTGGGAATGGTCTCCTTGGAGGATCTTTGTGTAGCAGGGCGTCGGCCTTCTTGGCCCCGCTCATGCAACCCCACTCACGCAAAGATTGTAAAGGTCGCACCATGCGCCCGCTCCGTTCTTCTACCCTCCCACGTCCTTACCGCATGACGCTAAACTGCATGGCCTTCAAGAACTACGTATGGATTGATTCTCATCCTTATGAGATACGTAGGAACGCCCAGACATTTCTTCTGTTGGCCCAGCCCAAAAGCCGAAATCTTCCCCTCGGGTTAAGACACGGCAGGGTGCACATTTTTGCCCCGACCCACGTCGAGCAAGCCTCGACCCGGCTGCACATTCCCCCCCTGGAGGTGTTTTCCCCTTTCGTGGATGGATTCACACCCGGAGGGGCCCCCAAGAACGGCCTGGATACAAAGCCCAAGGGCTCTCCTACCGATACGGGCCAACGCCCCTGAGGGTTTCTCAAGCAACAAATTGAAACAAGTCCCGCGTTGCGAATTTGGTCAGCGGTCGACCCTCATTTGTTGCCCCCATGCGGGTCACCATAGGAACGCTGTGTTTCGAATATGGTCAACAGTGATTCATGCTGCCCCATCCTGAGGTGATAAACTTCCCCCATGTGGTGCTAGTGATCGGGACCACAGCCCATGATTCCTCACCCGGAGCGTACGGTGTGGTGTGGGACTACGTCCTCATTCACGTCGGGATCATGTACCACGCCGTACAACTCCCCTTACGAGGCCCAGCCTCAGGCCCCTTGGCCTCCTTGGGCCCCTGGCCCCCCGTCCTCATGTAAGACGTTAAACTACAAACCAGTCAGGCCTTCCTAACTGATGCCTGATCTTGGGCCCCCTGGGCCTTCTCCCCTATTTCTCACCTGGAGTGTACGGTGTGGTGTGGGACTACGTCCTCATTCACGTCGGGATCATGTACCATGCCGTACAACTCCCCTTACGAGGCTCAGCCTCAGGCCCCTTGGCCTCCTTGGGCCCCTGGCCCCCCGTCCTCATGTAAGACGTTAAACTACAAACCGGTCAGGCCCCTCGGCCTTTCTAGGCCGCGGCCCAGGACCTATCTTAAAGGATTGTACGGTATGGTGTAGGACTACGTCCTCATTCACGTCAGTTTTTCGCCATACTATACACCTTGCTTAGGAGTATATTACTCCCCACCCAAGTCCCGCATGACGTTAAACTGCACTTCAAGAACTACGTGTGGCTTGATTCCCATCATAATGGGATACGTAGGACCACCTGGATGTCCAAGATCCGGGTCCAGCCCCATCTCTCGGGAATCCTCATCCCATCTTGGCCCCTTGGCCCATCCTTCCTCCATGAAGAGATCATATGGTGCGGTGTGGTATTATGTCCTCATTTACGAGGGTCTTGTAGTGACCACTCCATGTTTCCCGCACCACTGAGCTGTTTCGTCGATCCCTCTTTCGGCTGTTCACCAATGTGCTTAAGAGTACTCTGGTTTATTACCTGGAATGCCAAGCTTTACTCGGACACGTCCGCACCCGCTTTCCAGGCTTTGCGTATCCCCGCATCAGGGCTTTCACCATTTTTCACACCCAGAGGGACCCCCAAGAACGGCCTGGATACAATGCCCAAGGGCTCTCCTACCGATACGGGCCAATGCCCCCCAGGGTTTCGGACGACAAATCGATAAAATCCCGCGTTACGAATATGGTCAGCGGTCGATGCTCGTTTGTTGCTCCCACCTCAGGCTAACGCGATACAGACGCTGTGTTTCCTTCATGGATAACAGTTTTCCTCTGTCGTCACGCCAACCCATTAAGCCCAAATGCCGGGCACACAATTCACACCCTTCGTCACTTCATCGTGCCCAAGTAGAGTCTCGGGATTCTTGGTACTTTTCCTCCGTGCACGTCTGTGCATTTGAGGAACAAGCGACATCAAAGGTGTCCTTCGGAACTTTCTGCTGACTCCCCTTTAATGGATGCCCCAAGTGTTGCAATGAGGGTCCCCCCCTTGTTTCCCACACCGAGTTTATCTCACGTGGGCTTAGGGATTGGGTTGACCTCTGTGCTTACTTGGGAGTTGTCACCATCCACGGTCCGAGCTCTAAGACCATAAACTAAGATTCTCATCTGGAACTACGTTCAAGACCCCTTGTCCTTGGACCCATCTTGAGCTTAGCAAATTTACCTCTCTAATCCTGCCTTCAGGACCCTGATCACAGGACTGCGTGGCGCAGTGTAGGATTACGCCCTCATTCACGTCGGGTACGCAATAGTTGCACCACGCACGCCCCCATTCTGAGGTTCAGTCCTCCTATCCCCTGTCATGCATGACATTAAAAGGCACCCTTTCAGAACTACGTGTGGCTTGATTCCCATCATAATGGGATACGTAGGACCACCTGGATGTTTAAGATTCGGGTCCAGCCCCACCTCTGGGAGATATCCTGATTTCCCGGTCACCTAGACCACTTGGTCCATCCCTCTCCAGCGGGGGGTGCGTAGGTATGATACAAGGTTGTGGGCATCATGCCCCCCTTCCCCTGGGAATCTGCCATCTCTCGATCACCCTCAAGGTTGAGTCCCTTGGCTCCCCGCAGTGGTTCACCCATGTATTGAGAGTACTCTGGTCTAGGACCAAGAGTGTCAGATTCAACTTGGTCAAGTTCCTTCCACTTGTCAAGCTTCGTGTTCCCCTCTATTCGGACTTCCATCATCTTTCACACCCGGAGGGACCCCCAAGAACGGCCTGGATACTACGCCCAAGGGCTCTCCTACCGATACGGGCCAACGCCCTCCAGGGTTACGGACAACAAATCGATAAAATCCCGCATTGCGAATATGGTCAGCGGTCGATGCTCGTTTTGTTAGTCCTCATTTCAGGCTAACGCGACAGGATGCTGTGTTGCGAACATGGTCAGCAGTAATCCTCTGTCGTCACGCCAGCCCCTTCAGTCCTTGAATGTTGGTTGCATGATTCACATCATTTTCCACCCCATCATGTCCAGGTGGAATCTGGACACTTTTGGCACTATCCCTCAGTGCACCTTTGCATGCTAGGGGGACAAAGCTGCAATCTGGCGTCCTTCGGGACTCCCATGGTCCGAGCTCTAAGACCATAAACTAAGACCCATTCGGGACTACGTTCAAATTCCCATCCTCATGGGACACGTAGGACCGCCCAGACGCCCTGTCTCCGGGTACAACCCATTCAGGAAGCCAGTCTCTTCCCCTGTTTTACCTCCGGATGGCGTACAATTTGATGTGGGATCATGTCTCTGTCAAATGTGTTTTATAAACACTGCGCACATTTCCCGCCTAGCATCGTCTCTGCTACGTCTGTGCTGCATGACGATAAAATGCATGCTTGGTCCTATCATACGACCCTAAACTGTGACATTATCGTCCTGGCCGCACGACGAAAAACGGCACCGCATTGTGGTGACCTCGCTGTAGAGGACATCACGTTGGGTATTGGTCACGCGCCATGCCATTTGTCAACGCCCATCACGGCTTGATTCTTGTGGCGACATCACGACCTACAGTCCTAGGCCTGTCGCTTCACAAAAAAAAAACCATTCACCTCAAAGAACAAACAAGATACATCAAATTCCGCTTCTTTTAGTGCAAGGGCCACGTCCGCACTTCCCCTTTCCCCTGGCACTGGTACCTTACCCTGCCACCTTCCAGAACTACGTATGGCTTGATTCTCATTCTTATGAGATACGTAGGAGCACCCGGGTACTTCCCCGCAGGTCCAGCCTAACCCTGGTGTTCGGTCCCTCGACTCGAGCTCATTCACGTCAGGTTGTGATGTCATGCGTCCCCTGATCCCTTTTTCCAATCCATGGTCCGAATTCTATGACCATAAACTAAGATTTCCCCAAGGGAAAGGAATCTGCTCCCTTTCTCTAATACGTTTCGTTGACGTATTCAGATGTGTTTTGACAAAAAGCCCGAAGCATGGGATTTTCACGGGGACATTCCCCTCATCCCATGACCAAGCTTCGTGAGCTCACTATTTGGATCCTCATCCTCTTTCACACCCAAAAGGACCCTCGGACGACGTGGATATTAAGCTTAAGGGCTCTCCATGGATGCTGGACCTAAGGGCCCTACAATCGTTTCGGGCCAACGTCCCTGCGGATATTCGACAACATTTGTGACACGGTCCCGTGTTTCGAACATGGTCAACGGTCGACCCTCATTTGTTTGTCCTCATTTCAGGCTAACGCGATAAGATGCTGTGTTGCGAATATGGTCAGCAGTAGTCCTCCATCGCCACGCCGTCACCATCGTGATCCGAATCTCGAGCGTCATGATTCACACATTTCCACTCCCTCATGTTCAAGTGGAACTCCACCATACTCGGCTCTTTCTCTTCGCGCATCTAGATGCGCTGAATGATCATGTTAGTGTCATTGGGCCGGTAGTCACCGAGCATCCCTTTGCCCCAACCTACCCCTCTCTGCGTCGGGAAATTCCCGCCACTACTGCTTGTTTCCCACACCGAGCACGACTCACGTGGGCTTAGTAGTTTTGGCCGGATGTGTACCAACACGGTTAGGCTGCTCCTCGTCCAGTACGACGTTAAACTGCGTTTCCAGAACTACGTGCGGCTTGATTCCCATCATCACGTGGGATACGTAGAGACGCCCAGGCATTTCGCCTAGGGTTCAGCCCCAGGAATCACAAAATCATGTTCCTCCTCATTTCCAGCGCCCCTGGTGTTGCCCCAATCGTGCATACGAGCACGTTGGATAAACGGTAATTCGGCTATCCCGGAAGTTCCTCCTCCGATCAAGCCTTCCCCATCTTTCGGGAATCTGGACTGGTTTGAGGGAATTGTCGTCAAACGTCCCGCAAACATTGTAGGGATGCAACAAGACAATTCAACAGTGGAAATCGTGCGTGCTACGGAACTCAAAACAAAGGAGAAAGGAAGAATTGAAGCACAAAAGTGTTAATAAAAGTTTCTTCGGGTTCGCTACAATACTCGGGGGTTGACTTCCCCCATGGACTGGTTGACTCCGTCAAAAGAGCGTTGCAGCTCCGCCACCCGTTGACTTGCGGCGTCCAGAGCCTGTTGCCGCTGATTTAACTCCCGCTCCTCTTCAGCAGCGGCGGGGCGTAATCCGTCAACCCTGGCCCGGGCCCTTTCCACCTCGGCCTGGACGACAGCCATCCTTCCAGAGGTCTGCTCCATATGCTCCTCAGCCTTTGCCAGCTGGGCCTTCAATCGTAAGACCAGCTCAGACTGTGCATCGAGAGTGGCTGAAAGCTCGTTGGCCCGGATCTGCATCTGTTGGACCTCGCCTTCAGCCTCCTGGAGCTTCCTGATGCTGGTCGCCTTCCTCCGCTGCCATCCCACGCTCAGCCCACGATCATGCTCCCGGATCTTCTCAGCCATGAGGTCTCGGATGAGCGCGTGAGGGCGTTGGGCATCCACTCCCCCGGCACACAGTTCGCGCAACCGTGAGTGGAGCCTATTCATTTCGGCCAGCCATTGCACCTGGGGGGTGTCCCTGATAAAGCGCGTAATCAGCTTCCACGACCGGCGGCGGACTATGCTGCTGTCTTCCTCGTCAGAGGCTGTTTCGTCCCAATCCGCGCGGTCAGCGGGCTCGTACACAGGATATGCCTGCAGGAATTCCTCAGCGGGATCCGCATCTGGTGTTGAGTCTGGTACGACACCTGACGCCGGTACAGGCACGACAAGACTGGGACTGACCGGTTGATCCTCTTCCTCGGAGTCCACCTCGATGACTTTAGGTATGACCCTGCTGGTGATCCCGCCAGTGATGGTGTGCACCGCAGCTGGAGGAGGTGAAGGGATTATCATCACCATCACCGGCAAGCCCCTGGGAGGGACGCCGCCAGACATCCCAACCAGCCTCGCTGCAGCAGCCCACGCCAGTCGGAGAACTGTATAACAGAAAGAGATATAAACGTTAGTCGACATGGCCCACGTGTGGCAATGAAGAGATCGGTGAAAGAGACTTACGAAGATTGACTTCTGAGCGCTGCTCCTGGGCCGGTACTGACGGGACTCCGAGACGGGGCCCCCCGTATACTGCTGGAAGATCTGGAGGGTCCAGAAGAGCCACCTCAGACCCCCTGGTCCCACCAGATGCAGAACTGGACGCAGCCATAGGCGCGGGTTCTGAAGGTCCCGCATCATCACCCGCCGAGGAGCGAGAACGAGGCCTACGAACAAGTTCCTCCTGCACGACCCAAACATTGGTAAGAAGTCCGTAGGAATTAAAAAAAAAACAGATCGTAAGAAGAGAAGTTCGGAATGTTACCTCTAGAGCCTCCGCGAAGTCGTCGGATTCTGAGCTTCGGTCTCCGACCTCGCCCTCCTCCAACGAGCTCCCTCCTCCCGCCTCATCCTCCCGAGAGGAATCCCCTGATCCCTCCGGCAAGGGGAAGCGCTCCCTCAGATCGGCAGCTGATGGCTGTGGAGGGACCGTCTGATTCAACAGTACCCTCACCCGGTCTGTCATTGGGCGAGGGACACCACTGGAGTGGATGTAATCCTCCAGCTCGTTCAAGTATTGCTCCGCCTCCGCCGGAGACACCATGAATCCGGCCCGGACTGGGCCTATGCCCGGCAGTCTCATCCCGAGGTGATTCAGGTGGGCCCACACCTCAGATGGGCTGAGGAATTGCCGGTTGACGTCCCCGACGTCCCAAGCTTCCGGAAAGACAGCATCTTCTGCCATGTCAATGTGACACAGCCGCTTCCCTGGAGCCTGAGCGGATATCCGACGGAATCCCCTCGATGGCCGCCCCTCCGGATGACCTTGCTCTCCCGGAACCACCGGATCCGCCGCTGCTGCCATGCCCTCGGCCGGTGCGGGTCCCTCTGCCACGGCAGCCCCGCTGCCACGGGCGGCCCTAGCTGCCCTCCGACCCCGACCTCGAGATAAAGGAGGCCCACCGTCACCAACCCGGATCGTTGGCTGCTTCAGCATCTCCCCGGGATAAGCGGCCTCCCAGCTAATGGCGTACTCCTTCACTAAGCCGAAGGCGGCGGTGGGTGGAGGCAATGTGATCTGCATCTTTCCATCCTCACGTGTGAACATGAGCCACAACTGCCTCATCACACACGGGTGCTCCTCGTGACGCACCTCCCAGTATACCTGCGGGGTCAGCCGCTGGAGGCACCGGAACTGCCTCGCAAAACGGTGTGGGGTGTACGGTTCACAGATCGGCTCACGATCTATCCGAGCCACCAAAACTCCACCTCGGAAGGCCAGGAGGTAAGCCCGATGCTCTTCTGTTCCCCGTCCATCATCAGTAAGCCTTCCCGTCGGCAGTGGAAAGGGATGAAAGTTGAACTCGTCCGCCCTCCACACCCTATTCAGCACCATCGGAACGGCCAGTTTGAATGGGAAGCTCCCAACTGCGTTCAGGATGGAAGGGCGAAAGTCTGATCCCGGCGGCGAAATGGGGTTTGGATACTCGTAAATCCCCCTGATGTGCGCCGCGATCCACCCATACAGGAGGTGGAAGGGCCCGCATATTCTGGGCGGCTTCTTGCCCTCGCTGATGCGTCGCAGCATTCTGTATAGCTTGGCGAGCATCGGGATCCCCAGGTTGATCCGCTGCCCCATGGCCAGCATTGATGCCATGATAAACGAGCTGGGTCGTACCCCCATGCTTGTATCTCTCACTGGTAGGATCCACCCACATATGAGGGCCGCGATGAACGCCGCCAGCCTAACTATTGGCTGTTGTTCGGTGTTGACGCTGAAACCCCAAGTCTTCCATTGGCTGTCCTCCAAAACCCGCCAATACGAGTGCCCCTTACCCCGCTGGGCTGCCCTCGGACAAGTTCGAGGCCTTGGAGGGAACTCTCGATTCTCTGGAAAGTTCAGGAAACACTTGAACCACCTCTTGAAGTGGACGTCCCTCACGGCCTCCTTGTCCTCTCCAGGGACAAGCGCCATCAGCGCTGACGCCAGCCGTGGCATTTTCTCACCATCCCCCCACGCACTGATGACGGGGAGGAACTCGTCGTACATGGCCCCCAAGATCGGGACCCCAGAAACTTGGTGGACATCCCACAGGCTGATGCCCACCTCCCCGTGATGCAGATGAAAAGTGTTGGTCCTGGACGACCATCTACTCAGCAGTTCCGGCATCAGCTGCTTTGGCTGGTAAATGTGGAACTGGGAGGCCCATGCCGCCTCGTACAATCCCACTCTCCTCAGCTCAGCCTCGAACTCCTCGCATGAGGCGCCTACCCAGTAGGCCCAGGCCCAGTCGTCGGTAAAATTGCCACCCTGGCGCAGGTCCCACTCGTCGGACCATCCCTTCTTTGGATCCTGCAGAGCCGCCTTCAGCATGGTGCGGTAGAGAGGAGGGGACGTCTCCGGTTGCAGTGGCCTCCTGTCAATGTCGTTCACATGATTGTGGAGACAATCGGCGGTGACGGGTGTGAAATCCTCCCGCGCGTGACCATCGGCCGCCCTGAACCATTGGTGTTGGCACGGTGTGCTCCTGAACCAACAAGCTGGTTCATCCCTTCCCGCCTCAGGGATGAAGACGTCATCCCTCAGCCCAAAGCCGTACAACGGCAGCTTTTTGCACTGTGGATAGTCCTTCTGACCTTCCGACAGCAGATCTGTCAGAGAAGTGTGGTCTGAATGGCTGCGAACCATTTCCCCCAAGCCTGGACGGTTGGCCATCTCATCCCGGCGAGCAGCATCTGCGAGCACTCCCAGCACAGCTTCTTGATGGGCCATCTTTAAATGTCGACCCTTAGAAAAGTTTTTCTCCCTGGATAGCGAAGCTCGGTCGCGAAGCTCGGCCGCGAAGCTCGGCCGCGAAGACGGATCGCGAAGATCGGTCGCGAGACGAAGCCGCGAAGTCTGGCCAAGGCAGACAGAGGTTCGCTTGGCGCGGACGCGGAGTCGGAGACTCGCGGTTCGCCGCGAAGCTCGATTCGCGGAGTGCTGTCGCGGAGTACGCGGAGCTTCGCCAAATCGAGAGCGCACAAAAAGACAAGACACGTTAAGACAAAAGAGGGTGGACCCCCTATTTATAGGCGATGACCCCGGAGCATCGCGGCGCGCCTCACCCGCGCGAAGCATCGCGGCGCGTCCGGATCCGCGGCCCCGATGAGCATCGCGGTCCCCCTTCGCGATGACGCATCGCGAACCACCGACAGTTTTTGGCGATTGTCCCTCAGACTTCGACCCTTCGCCCTCCGCGGCTCCAAGTCTGAGGGGGGGCATTTGTTGGCGCCAAAAATCCGGCCCGAAACGAAGGGACAAAAAAGAGAGCCGGCGCGCTGCCCCGCGAAGCACAGCCGCGAAGCACAGCCGCGAAGCACAGCCGTGGAGCCCGTCCGCGGAGCCCCGCCGCGAAGCGGCCCGACCTTAGCGACGCCGCGAAGCTCCAGAGGCGGTGATCCTCCGCGAGCGCGTTTGACGTTCGCGAACCGCCGCGAAGCTCCAGAGGCGGTGATCCTCCGCGAGCGCGTTTGACGTTCGCGAACCGCCGCGAAGATCCAGAGGCGGTGATCCTCCGCGATCCGGTTTGACGTTCGCGAGCCGCCGCGAAGCCCCGAAGCCAGCGCGCGAGCCTTGCTTCGCGGCGCCCCTTCCCTATAAATACTCGACTCCCCCTGAGTCCACGAGACGGACAATCCGACCTTTCGGCTTCTCCTCTCCCGAATCGCGAAGCAAGCTTTGCCCCGGGAATCATGAGCTCCGCGAGGTATTCCTACTTCGCGAGACGACTCTGATTTGTTTCGTCCTGAGCCCCTCTTCCGAGAGGGATGCCCTTCGCGAAGCCCAAGGGCATTCGCAAAGGAAGGGGATTCCCAAGGGAACCCGGGCAGCCGCGGAGCACTCGTGCTTCGCGAAACACCCAACCCATGCTAGTAATCCCTATGCCAAGGCAGGATAACTATGCATCACGAAGCACATTGCTTGGCAGGACCCTGCTTCGCGAACCACTCCTTCTTCGCGAGGCAGTGCTCCGCGAACACTGTTCCACTTCGCGAAACACCCAACCCATGCTAGTAATCCCTATGCCAAGGCAGGATAACTATGCATCGCGAAGCACATTGCTTTGCAGGACCCTGCTTCGCGAACCACTCCTTCTTCGCGAGGCAGTGCTCCGCGAACACTGTTCCACTTCGCGAAGCACCTCTCACTCCCACCTCTGCCCCATGCTAAGGCCAAGGCACCCCACTTCGCAAAGCACACTCCTCTGCTTAGCGATTCCTCCTTCCGTGCGACCCTCCAGGTTTGCACGATGTGATTTCAAAGTCCCATGGACAACACCTCCTGTAGCGTTGCTTCGCCCAATGCTCCTTCACATAGGCATGCTAACGGCTATTGCTTCTTCGCATAGCCACGCTAACGTGGACCCCTCGATGGCTCCTCCCTCGACCCCCCTCTACCATGGCCTTACTGGTACCTTCCCTTCCCCAAGGACCAGAGGGTACCAGTTATGTAATCCCTAGGGGTGTGGAGTGAACCCACCTCGTCCGAGCTGCAGGACGTTAAACTGCCAAGCACCGCGTCCCCAACACATGACGTTAAACTGTGACCCAACCTCGTCTCCCTCACGAAGGGTCCCCCCAGCTCGAGCATTCATTACACCGCTCGTCTCCACGGGAATGGAACTCTTCCGCACGTGGAATGAGATCCTCCTTGTCGGAGTGGTGTATGTTCGCAAGGGAAGGGTCGCCTCAGAGCGTAAATCCCTAACCTTTGGTACGGATGATTGCACCCGTGCATCTCGGTACTTCCCCACTACCAAGGTCAGTGGAGGACGTGATAGGGAACGAGGCACCTCCCATTGTCGGACCAAGGTCCATCTTTCCCGCGCTTTGTCGCGCCATGGGCCTCCATCCTGGAGTAAGTCCCAACACCATGGGCCGCTCAACGCGTAAGCCCCTCTTCGCTTCCCACGGACGCACCCTTCGCGACGTGATCGTCAGGTCCTTGCAACCTCTTGTTTCTCACACCGAGCATGACTCACGTGGGCTTAGAGTGAGCACCGACCCTGACAAACCATCAGCGGACCAAGGTCTGCTTTCACGTCGGTTTACCGACAAACTCCCCATCTGAACTACGAGGTCTTTGATCCATGTCAGGGCATGGTACGTAGGAAGCCTCCATGAGGTTCAAGCCCACCATTAGTGGACCAAGGTCTACTCCCCATTTGAACTACGAGGTCTTTGATCCATGTTAAGGCATGGTACGTAGGAAGCCTCTATGAGGTTCAAGCCCACCATCAGTGGACCAAGGTCTACTTTCATCTGAACTACGAGGTCTTTGATCCATGTTAAGGCATGGTACGTAGGAAGCCTCCATGAGGTTCAAGCCCACCATTAGTGGACCAAGGTCTACTCCCCATTTGAACTACAAGGTCTTTGATCCATGTTAAGGCATGGTACGTAGGAAGCCTCTATGAGGTTCAAGCCCACCATCAGTGGACCAAGGTCTACTTTCATCTGAACTACGAGGTCTTTGATCCATGTTAAGGCATGGTACGTAGGAAGCCTCCATGAGGTTCAAGCCCACCATTAGTGGACCAAGGTCTACTCACCATCTGAACTACGAGGTCTTTGATCCATGTCAAGGCATGGTACGTAGGAAGCCTCCATGAGGTTCAAGCCCACCATTAGTGGACCAAGGTCTACCCCCCATCTGAACTACGAGGTCTTTGATCCATGTCAAGGCATGGTACGTAGGAAGCCTCCATGAGGTTCAAGCCCACCATCAGTGGACCAAGGTCTACCCCCCATCTGAACTACGAGGTCTTTGATCCATGTTAAGGCATGGTACGTAGGAAGCCTCCATGAGGTTCAAGCCCACCCGTCTTTCACGTCGGGTTTCACCCCCGTCCAGTACGACGTTAAACTGCACCCCGGTCCAGTGGTAAGCCATTGCGACCCACCATCTGAACTACGAAGTCTTTGATCCATGTCAAGGCATGGTACGTAGGAAGCCTCCATGAGGTTCAAGCCCACTCATCACCCAATTCACGTCGTGTTCTACCTACGTCCAGCACGACGTTAAACTACATTCCAGTCCAGCGGTAAGCCGTTGTGACCCATTCCCACCTGAACTACGTGGTCTTTGATCCATGTCAAGGCATGGTACGTAGGAAGCCTCCACGAGGTTCAAGACCACCAATAGTGGATCAAGGTCCCTCACTTACGTCGGCTCACCGACACCCACCACCCGTCGTTTATTCACGTCAGGGTTCATTACCGTCCCGCATGACGCTAAACTGTATCATTTGAACTACGAGGACTTTGATCCATGTCAAGGCATGGTACGTAGGAATCATCCCAGAGGTTCAAGCCCAACTCCCACCGGACCAAGGTCCATCCTCATGTAGGTACGCTGACGATGCCCATCGGACCAAGGTCCACCATCACGTCGGTTTACCGGCACCATCCCGAACTACGCGGACTTTGATTCCCTGCCACGGGGATACGTAGGAAGCCCCTTCAAGGCTCAAGCCCAACTTCGTCGTCACCACCCCTGCGATGGTCCCATTCCATTCTCAACCGTCTCCGCGAGACGTTAAACTCACGACCTACCTCGTGGTAAACATGAGATGCCTGAGGAAAACCTCGGATGGAACGCCTTTGGCGTAACCGTCTTTGCTAGACGTTAATCTTGCAAACATACCCTGTGTTGAACACGGGAAGCTGAAAAAAACCTCAGGTACGTGTCTATGACATGTAACCCCCCGCGCTCGATGTGGGATGCCTCGGGTTTCCACGCCCTCGAGAAGCCTTGTGATCAAGGACAACAGACAGACATGCCAGGTACTCCAGCATCCAGACACGCTACTGATGCCTCAAACGTGATTACTCCCCTGACCGAAGGTTGTTGCCCTGACTGGACCCTTTGGAATGTCCCGACAGAAGCAGCGTAATTAACCGGCGTCCATGGAAACATGGCACTGGGAAGAGTTTCACGAACTACGTATTAAATCTATAAGGGAGACCCGGACTAGGTGACGAGTTCTGAGGAGGAATCCACAGGAGGAAGAACCGACATCCCATCATCCCGTTTCGATCAAGGAGCAGACGTACCTGAACAAGGAACGAATGCCGCCCGCCTTTGGAAAGCGGGAATGCGGGGCAACAAAGCCGCGCGTCCCCCTCCTCCGCGGACGGATGCGCGCGCGCCCCGGCGAAAGCGTCGGAAACAGTAACAAAACGATTCCAACCTCATTTCAAGGTGCGGGACTCTCCCAGATGTTTTACTTTTGTTTACCTGTTTCTAGTTTGTGGCACTTTTCTAGTTGGGCAAGTGTTTTTTCACTTTTCATTTCAGTTTACCTTCAGCACTTGATTTTTACTTTTTAGAGGTCGTTGCACTTTGTGGTTTATTTATAGAAACTGGTACATTACTTATCTTTTTACTCTGCACTTCTACATTGAATGGGCTACGTGTGTGTGTGTACAGGTACTCAGGTAAATGCATCCCTGAGTTGTTTATCCTTCAGTGCTTGTCGCCAGCCCCTGGCCTATGGACTCCAAACATAAACCTGAAATATGAGTCGAAATGTTGATAATTCAAAATACTCATTTATGGGCTTCTCTCGAAGATCAAATAGAAAAATTATGCCTTAATTCAAGATCAAAGATGGTGCAGAAACTTAATATGTAACAAAACAACGCCAACCTCATTAGGCGTATCCTGAAACTTCGTGACGATCCACTGGAGCTGTCATTTCCTTACCGAAGGTATGGAGAAGAGGAGGGGACTTCCATGGTTTCTCAAGAGTTCCTACACCAGAGAAATGGAGAGGTATGAGGGGGGTGTTTGTTATGTTTTAAATAATGAAAAATTAATTAAAATTTCAATTAATTTATACCCCCAATTTAACATGCATCTGAAACTCTAGATCGGGTCGAGGTTAAGCCTCCCCTAGGGTAAAAAACACCTACCGAGCACAATGGAGGTCTCGGAATTTTATTCTGAGGCCCCATTCAAATGTTATAAAACCTAAGGTTTGAGGTCGCTAAATAACGAAAACCCCCCTTGTGGAATTTTTCCTAGAAGGTCCATGATCGTGAAAATTACGCCCCTCTTAGGGTAAACGGAATGCTCCAGACCCAATTGTTTTCTCAGTTCTTCGATCCGAGCTACTGTTTATATGATACTTGTGTTTCTCCATTAAACGAATAAATTAATTATTTTATTTATCCATTTAACGTTTCGTTAACGGGCGAGGGGTACCAACATCATGCGTCAAAATGCTTTATGTCGTTCCTGGGGTAAACAGCCAATTTCGGACCCATCCGTACTCTCATATTTAGGATCCAAAACACCGTTTAGGAGTTATCCCATTTATTTTGCATTCCTAGTGTGAACGCACTAAAAATTTAGTTCCCGCCACACCGGGGCTCGGAATCGCACGTCGTCTGAAGGTGCTGCTCTGGAATAACATCAAGAATATTAAAAAGACTTTTATAGAAAAAACAAAGTTCTTACATCATTCCCAAATTCAAAATTTTCATCCCCATAAAAGAAATACCAAGGAACAACTTAGGGTACTAAGCCCACACCTGGCTTTCTCGTACCCAGAAGAACTCTTGTACAGTCTCACGTCACCGCACACAGACCAAAGGATTTGATCTAATCACGCGAGGTCTGCCCATGCTGATGACCTGCATATGAGTACACACACTTCTTCTCCTGTGAGCACGCAGGAGACACCATGCACCAAATCCCGAACTTGGAGTTAGGGAAAGGATTTATAGAACCTCTCCATCCCTTCGCATGGTCTCAAACGGCCTGAAGGCCCTCGAGGGTAGCTCACCTCCCCGACCAAACTTCTACTTCGCACACCGTGACTGGAAACACTATTTGGACATGGGACGAATCCCGGTGATTCCCACCTTCGGAATATCCATATGGTAATACACCTAATGATATCTGGTCATGCATGGTTTCATAGTCAATATTACACGACCCATACACTCTTACACGCTCAGAGAGTGAAAGAGTCAACACCATCGACTAACGAAAAAGGTCACATGCCTTTTACCATACCAACATAGGGTTACACCAACACCCCGCGCCACCCTGGTAATAACTCAAAAAAAGGTGTAGGGAGAAAATAATTTCACACACAGAGTCTAAAAATTCTACATGAAAAATGTAAAAGAGAAATAGAGTGTACCTCTTATCACCTCATGTCTTGCATGATTGTAGACATCTAAATCTCGATGTTGTTCGTGGTCCCAACTGTCAGCTCCCAAAGCCTGACGTGGACCACCTGGAGGTGATGGGAAGACCATGTAATGTCGCCCCTACTATCAGATCCCCCTGCTCATCTTCTAGCACCACCTCTTTGGGCTCTACTCCAATCACAACACTGCCTCTACCATGGTGGTGTACATGCTGCATGCCCGATATTCTCAGCGTGCCTGGTGGGGCAGTCTCATGCCATATGACCTTTCCCATCGCAAGCATAGAATCAGCGCTCTCCATGATTCCCTGGTGCCCTCCGGTGCCACTATGGTGTACAACCACACCCCTATGTTTGGTTATCAGAAAGCCACCTGCGTCGATGTTCTGTCAGTCGACGTCCACGGGCTGCGGCAGACGTCTCGGCACTGTCGAGCCTGCTGCCACCACCAACTGTAGAACGCGACAGGAAGCTCTCTGTCCCCAGCACCTTCTCTAGCACCATGATATATGAGTAAATGCCCAAATGTACTATGATTGCATGAATCTTTCTGTGGAGCCCCTGCTTAGACTTCCATGCTCGGAAGCTGCCGTCTTGGACCATGTCCAGGTAAAACGTGCATGGTTTCCGAACCTAGTCGCATACTCATCCACTGTCATCCCTCCCTGCTAAAACTGCAAGAGATCCTAGATCTGAACAGAGCATAAACTGGAGGGGTAAAACTCTTTATAGAATAGCAGCGGAAAGTCGCCCCATGAAAGTGACAACATAAAGAGAAACTGAGTAACTGGACTCCACCAACGCTCAACTACTCCGTGGAAATGGCTGGTGGCCAAATCCACCATCAGATATGTCGGTGTCTGCACAAGCCTAAAGAGGCAAACCACTGTCTTGAGCCAATCCTCTGCTACCTGAGGGTCTGGATCACCACTGAACCTCTACGGTCCCTATCACTGGAACTCATGGAGCGTGTTCAACCTGCGCTCAAGATCAATCTACTTTGCTGATGCTATCTGCTTCTCACTAGGTGGGGGTGCTGCTACGAGCCCACCCGGAGAATGGGACTCACATGATAGGTCCTGGACTGAGGACTTGTAGCTCACAAGGTCGTCATCACAAACCAAAGCTTGTGTCCTAGCTGGCTATCTTCGTGGAGACATCCTGAATGTTATCAAAGAGTGTCACGGTCAGATGAGCATATATGTGTATAACAGTAACAAAAATGGGGAGTTGACTCAAGAAGGACAGTCAAGACTCAATCCTCTGTAATGTACAAACCAATTTTCCATGCAACGAGTGTCTCATCATGTCGAGTCGAAAAACAGGTTATCAGGGTCCCGATGAATGGATACATCAGCTGCCGCACCATCAATGGACTCCCTGGCCTGAGAGATTCTCTCGAGACACATTAGCACTATTTCCCTAAATCCCAACCAATTCCTTTTTAGGGACCTCTGAACAATGTCCCAAGAAATGAACCACCTCTAATACCACTTTTTCATAACCCGACCCTACCCAGGCTCGATCCACAACTACCCCAAGCCAGCCTCCATAGGCCAGGGGTTGGTGACAAGTGCTGAAGGCAAAACAACTTAGGGAGGCCTTTTCCTGAGTATCTTTACACACACACACAGCCCACTCATTGCAGATGTGATGAGTATAAAAGAAAAGTAAAGTACCAACTTCTATAAATAAACCAAAAAGTGCATCAACTTCTAAACAGTACAATGCATGTGATGAAGGTAAACTGAAATGAAAAGGGGAAAAACATGCGCCCAATCAGAATAGTGACACAACCCGGAAATAGGTAAACAAAACTTAAATTTCTAGGAATGTTCCACACCTGGAACCTGACTACTACCACCACACGCGGTCAAGGATCCCAAACTCTGAAACTCCTCTGACATCATGAACAACCTATCTGTCAAAATTTCACTCTTTCCACATACCAAAATCCCACAATTTTAGTATACTCAAACCATGATATCACTTTGTCCTTATATCAGTCATGAGCTCATTAATAATATCCTAAATATTATTTTCTCCATATCCATTAATTATGGTCATATCATCTTATTTCAAAAAATATTTGAATAACCTTTGATGGTGACAGGTACCATTCAACATATACTATAACGCCCCGACCCCAGCTACCCAGAGTCGGTGCATTACTTCGTAACATTGGCATGATCACAAAAGATCAAGTCTCGAAAGACCGATTTGTTTAGTAGCCTTGGAAACACTATATACATTCATAAGTCTTACATTACATCATATAGTGAAAAACTAATAACAAGGTCTTCATAGTCCACACTCATATCCTCTTCTGACTATCCCTGCAGGTCATTCATAAAATACTACTTCACATCCTGGAATATATTAAGACATTGAAAGGGGTGAGCTCAGATGCTCAGTAAGTATAACAATATTGTGAAAGCTTTCATAAATAAACATAAACATTTAAGGCAATGTATGACTAAAACAAAAACCTTTAAAACTTGAACATCAACATAATATGGCAAAACTAAAATGAGATAATGCCATTTACTTCTTCACATGGATATTCTACTGGTCGAATAATCACATGCAATATCAATAACCACTTTCATAATGATGGAATGCATAATGCCAGACTATCATAACCACGTAGTCAAGGCCTCGTGCCACGACCACAAATAAGATGTTTTCAAGGCCTCGTGCCAAGACACTAGTTTGTCTCATGAGACCTGCCGATGCAGCGAGGAGCTATAGCGGGCTCCACCCGTCACTTATTAAGTCCAATGCATTCCTCATATGAATAGTTTTAAACATATCATAAACCATAACATAATCGTATCACATAAAACATGCATAAAGGAAACATAACATTTCCACATTTCAATCACAAGATATCAATACAACACGTTGATATAAAAAAAACTCTTTAAAAACCATTTTCAATACCATAATAAAAGAAACTTAAAACTTTGTATTTATTTTTCATTAAAAAAAGATGGCTTGTAGAGGAAGCCGAATCTCAAATAATGGTCACGGCAGTGGAGAAGTCGTTGTCGCCGCATATGTACGGAAAGAAAAACATTCCCTTTTTGTCGTTTAGTAAAACGCTTCGTATAAAAATATTCCTTTTGAATAAACATAAAAGTCAAAGTGGATTATACACTGTATAAAAGAAAGTTGTGTATAAAACCAAATATGCCTCAATGAATGGAGATTGAGACGAAGTCCTTAAAAGATCATTTTTAAAATAAAATAGCTCTATTATGTATATTCACTATAGGTACACATAAAGAAAGTAAAAATACAAAATATGACATAATAACATCATGACCTAATTTGAAAGTAGGAGATTAACCCAAAGAATGGATGTTGGGTTACGAAGTTCCCTTACATTGCGTCCTGTCCTGACTCAATCGTTCTTTAACCTCCTGAATAATAAACTAGAGTTAATTTATATTTACATAAGAACCTTTTTAATGTTCGTTATTCCTTTTATACCCCTTATTACCATGTTATGAACATTATGTAATTATTTAAGTTTATAACAGTCATTTTGTCGATCTTAGGTACTTGAGTCAAAAATAAAAGTATTATAATTACAAGTTGTTCATGTGGTGATATATCCATTATATCTAGAATTATGTTCATGATGTAGATATAATATATATAATATATATCTAGTATATAAATGTATTTATAATATTACATAACATTTAGAGGTAAGAAATGAAATTCATCGTTCATGGAGACGGTAAGCCGTACGTACACATGAACGCTACTTTCATTTCTATTTCGTATTTAATGAAATGAAATAAATATTATATAAAGGTATAATATAGTTCCAGTATAATATCATATATAATATCATTTACTCCATCCTTTATACATCCCACATATGGCATTAACGATTCACATCACTTTGAGGGGGCGGTAGTCCGCACTTCCTAAAATGAAATTATCGCGTTTACCCATAATGGAAATCATAAGGTATACCATAAATGAGAAATACAGAAGCATAAGTAAAACATAAAAATATTATATATCCTATATAAATATAGTGACATCTTAATGGCCACCTTTTAAGGTGTTATATGAGTGTTGAACAATCATCGTTTCGTGAGGCAGAAATTCGACATCCACAGAAACCGTATGTTCTTTAACCATTAGATGTAGGTGTGTGTAAGTGTAGCTCGAATCCTTCTTATAACAACATCCTAGTATATTGAGGATACTGGTGTTGTTACAAAAGAAATTAATAAAAATATTTTAGGGGGTTGGAGAAGAAAAATAATACAAAACAACATTAGAGAAGACATTACCTCAAAATCGGGTAACTATTTTGGATTTGAGCCAAAGGCTTCCTTGGGAAGAGTTCTTCCCAATGTGAGGCTTCTAGGAGTAAGAGGGGGAAGTTGGGAGAGTATTTGGGCAGAGGTTGGCCGACCCAATGGTTTGAAAGTGTGAATGAGGTGGTAGAGGTGGGGGCCTTTTATAAGAGGAGAGGAGGGGCACTCTTGGAAATTAAGGAAATTTTACATTATTATACAATTCTTTTCGGATTCTAAAGGTCCCAAACTTATATATTTAGTGGCTAAGGTGATAAGGGTTCGAAATATACCCATCCAATAGTATTTGGACAAGTGTACGCCTTGGATTTTACATTATCTTTTAATTTTATTAAAATCGTTAAATAATGAGGTCATCGCTGCATCATAATGATGTCATAAATAATTTAATTTATATAATGTCTAAAATTTTTAGAAAAAATACTATGATGTATGAAATCTT
The DNA here is from genome assembly GCA_963277665.1 of Viscum album. NCBI lineage: Eukaryota > Viridiplantae > Streptophyta > Magnoliopsida > Santalales > Viscaceae > Viscum > Viscum album. Next base: position 1,815,540,101 of record OY728164.1, on the reverse strand, counting down.
TTTAGATTTCCAATGAATATTTATAGTAAAACATATGACTTGTATAACCCCATGTAAAAATTGTTTTAGTTAAACATTTCATGTTTGTGTCATTTTTTACTTTAACATTAAATAAAAGGTATTTATGTCATTTTCTAAATAAAGTGGCTCCATGGGGTCCCCAAGTTGACCCATTTATTTTCATGGTCGTCCATGGCACATAAAATGAGGATAGAACATGTGTCAAGCTCATCTCATATTATTAAAACATTATTTTTACCTTAAACTACACTAATTACCTCTAATCGCGATTAAGAACTTAAAAGTTACTATTCACCAAAAATTATTTTCATCTCATTGAACAACATTTTACTTCTTAATGTCAACCTTGTATGTCGGATTTTTGAAAATAAAATCACAGAAATGGTAATATTTCATTTAAACGAAAAATCAGTTATTTAACTACCACTTAGTGGTTTCACTATTCATCAAAAATTGAAGTTTTTCAGAACAATGCCAAAATTTCACCCTAAGGTATAATTGATATTCCAAATTAAAAAATGATGTCTATTTTAAAAAATTCCAAAAATATAAGTTGCATTAATTAATTTTATATTGAAATCTCACTGTCACTACAAATAGTGTGTTTTTAAGAAACAGTTTATATCAAAAGATTGGCAATTGTTTATGTCCAATTTCAATGTTAAATTAATTCTAATGACCACCATTGGATAAAATGGTAATAATATATTCAAATTATACTTTAAAACCACTAAATAGTATAATTTATCACTATAAATTATTTTGATTAAAAAAAGTTGTTTTTAAGTATTTTTCACTATTCATAAAAAATTAGAAGTTCTCAGAAAAATACCAAAAATTCAACATAGGCTAATTTCGATATTCTGAATCCAAAAATGAAGTCCATTTTGAAATATAAAATTTCTATACTTGTAAAAAGTGGTTATTACTATTCATAACGGCTACTTTGATTAGTCGCGGTGTTTTAGAACTCGAAGTTGCGTACAATGCAAGCTATTTCATTATTGAATGAGATGCATATTGTGGAAGCTCGGGGAGTTACATTCTCCCCTCCTTAAATAAATTGCATCCTCGCAATTTGAAATTTTTCTTGGAAAATAAAAGGTTGAAAATAGAAAATACCTTTGTGGAAAACCCACATCGGAAATAAGATTAATAAAATTTAGCCTTAATAAGAGGGAAAGGGAAATGAAAAAGTCACCACCCAATTATGATCTCGATTAGGAGAACATTGGTGGAAATTAGAGACATATAATTGGGGGAAAAACGTAAATATTTGTAGGGAGTGATTGAGGTCATCAATCACAATCAACTATCAAATTGAGGGCCTCAATGCCTTCAATCTATGTTGATTTAAAATATCATCAGTTCAACAAGACATAAGGTATTAGGATAACAAATTTTTTTGTTTTAATATCCCTTTACTAAAGCTTAAGAATTAATTTATTCATTGAATAAGAGATAGGTATATATATATTTATGCTTGACAATTAGAGTTTCAACCTTCAACTCATCTTTCACTAAAAAAGATAATAGAGCTAAAAAATATTATACTTATCCTAATTGTATAAGGTTCCAAATGTTAACACATATCATTTAGATTAGTAAAATTATTTTCTAATAATCAGGGACTTCCTGTAGGCAAGTGGTAGGAAATATATGCCTGTCGCATTATGGTTGTGGGTTTGATTCATGCAGCTTTTTCCGACATGACGGGTTATGCCCCACCCTGCAGGTTGTCCTTTTCCTAAAACTATTGTAGTATAATATTCCAAAAATAATCTTCATAAATTTTTTAACCATAAACAATACTATCCAAAGATCAAATTAATCCACTCCGACCTTTATAGTTATCCAAAATACCTCTGTCCAGACTTTCTCTAAAAGGTCTCTTAATTCCAAAATCAATTTATCAGATTCCACAAACAAATTAAAGTTTCTCTTATTGTCACATACTAAAAATATGATTACCTTCATCATATTAAAACCTTACTGAAACAACAAGTACTGAAGTACAATCCTTATATATATATATCACATTATTCTAATAACCAGAATATAATCCATGAGTCCAAAAGCACCAATACATTAATTATTCCACTTCAACTATAGTAACAGCATAAGATTGTCCTTGATCCCTTGGCCTTTTTTGAGGTAAGTTTCCCTGATGCTTAGGACATTCATTTCCATAATGCCCCATTTCCCTACAATTGTAGCATTCACATTGATAGACTCTTTCTTTCCCTTGCAATCACGCGCCTGGTGACCTTTTTCTCCAAATTTATAACAAACTCACATTCCTTTTAGGCAAGTACCAGGGTGATTCTTCCCACAATTATCACATAATGGAAAATCCTTCTTTCCCTTTTTCCCTTTATCTATCTCTTATTCCACCGTTCTCTTCTTCTCTTACTTTACTTTGTTGTCATAAGACTTAGAGAATTCCTTTTCTGTCTTGATAGCACATGATACAATATCTTCATATGTTGAGAAAGATTGTGATACTAAAGCTCTATGGCGAAATGGTTTTAACCCATTAAAGAAATGATCAATCTTACCTCTTCGGTTACGTATATAATCTGCAGCATACCTCGCCAACCTTGTAAATTTGGCCTCATACTTTGAGACATTCTCATCCTCCTTTTGTCTCAGACTCAGAAATTGCCTTTCCATATCTGCTCGATGGTAATGAGGAAAGTATTTTTCTAAGAAAATCTCTTTGAAGTCCCTCCATTCCACATTCGATACATCATCATCTACCTTTGTATTTTGAATCAATGACCACCATTGATCGACATCTCCAGTGAGGCGGTAAACTACCATGATAACCTTCTCCCTTTCGCTACTCCCCAAGGCGTGGAATATTTTCTCTAAGGAGTTTATCCATTGATCAGCTACTAACGGAATTGTACCCCCATTAAATGTTGGTGTTTGTTGCCTCGGGAAGCGGTCTAGCATTGATCCTCCACGTTGCGGATCAGGGTTCTCCATACGAGTAAGGTTATTATTCATAACCTGAGTGAGTTGTCCCAGTATGGTAATAAGTTGATTAGCACCATTTGTATCTCCAGATCCACAATAATTATCTTGAGGAGGAGGGTAATCCCTATACGGAGTGCGTTCATTGATACGGTTTCCATTCCTTCCACTAGGCACCATTTCTAAACAATGGCATAAACTAGATTAGTTTATGAATTAAAATACATAATTCCATATTTGTAAAACACTTTACATAAATTGAACTATTTATGGATATAATCCATAATCATAAAAAGGAATGTTTTCTTTGAGGAAGTATATAATCATAACCCTTCATAGTGGTTTGTAAAGAAAATGATAATTATCCTAAGCATATCCCCCGGGTGTGTCGTAACCAAGAGTGCAGCAAGGCCCGTTGTCATGCACCAGTTCTCGTTCAAGTCTAGCTCAAAGCGGTGTTTTCGGGTTTTACCCCAAGGTACATCTGTGCTAGAGCCGCCTCTACCTGCTCGTATCCAGACAGGGATGTATTGCTCTAAAAACTCACAAAATCTCTATAATATCAAAATTCTAGGAAGTTCTTCTATACTAATCCTTAAAGTCTATCTTTGGGCTATGTGCTCTAATCAGAGTTTATCTAAATATAGCTTCTAAGGTTAGTACTAAACTGCCTCTGATATCAACTGTAATGCCCCGACCCCAGCAACCCAAAGTCGGTGCATTACTTCGTAACATTGACATGATCACAAAAGATCAAGTCTCGAAAGACCGATTAGTTTAGTAGCCTTGGAAACACTAGATACATTCATAAGTCTTACATTAAATCATAAAGTGAAAAACTAATAACAAACTCTTCATAGTCCACACTCATATCCTCTTCTGACTATCCCTGTAGGCCATTCATAAAATACTTCTTCACATCCTGGAAAATATTAAAACATTGAAAGGGCTGAGCTCAGATGTTCAGTAAGGATAACAATATTGCGGAAGCTTTCACAAATAAACATAATCATTTAAGGAAATGTATGACTAAAACAAAAGCCTTTTAAACTTGAACATCAACATAATATGGAAAAATTAAAATGAGATAATTCCATTTACTTCTTCACGTGGATATTCTACTGCTCTAATAATCACATGCAATATCAATAACCACTTTCATAATGATGGAATGCATAATTCCAGACTATCATAACCACGTAGTCAAGGCCTCGTGCCAGGACCACAAATAAGATTTTGTCAAGGCCTCATTCCAAGACACTAGTTTGTCTCATGAGACCTGCCGATGCATCGAGGAGCTATAGCGGGCTCCACCCGTCACTTATTAAGTCCAATGAATTCCTCATATGAATAGTTTTAAACATATCATAAACCATAACATAATCGTATCACATAAAACATGCATAAAAGAAAACATAACATTTCTACATTTCAATCACAAGATATCAATACAACACATTGATATAATAAAAACTCTTTAAAACCCATTTTCAATACCATAATAAAAGAAAGTTAAAACTTTGTATTTATTTTTCATTAAAAAAAATGGCTTGTAGAGGAAGCCGAAACTCAAATTATGGTCACGGCGGCAGAGAAGTCATTGTCGCCGCATATATACGGAAAGAAAAACATTCCCTTTTTGTCGTTTAGTAAAACGCTTCATATAAAAATATTCCTTTTGAATAAACCTAAAATTCAAAGGGGTTTATACACCGTATAAAATAAAGTTGTGTATAAAACCAAATATGTCTCAATGAAAGGAGATTGAGACGAATTCCTTAAAAAGATCATTTTTAAAATAAAATAGATCTATTATGTATATTCATTATAGGTAAACAGAATGAAAGTAAAAATACAAAATAGGACATAATAACATCATGACATAATTTGAAAGTAGGAGATTAACCCAAAGAATGGAAGTTGGGTTAAGAAGTTCCCTTACGTTGCATCCTGTCCTGACTCGACCGTTCTTTAACCTCCTGAATAATAAACTAGAGTTAATTTCTATTTACTTAAGAACCTTTTTCATGTTCATTATTTCTTTTAAATCCCTTATTACCATGTTATGAACATTATGTAATTATTTAAGTTTATAATGGTCATTTTGTCGATCTTAGGTACTTGAGTCAAAAATAAAATTCTTATAATTACAAGTTGTTCATGTGGTGATATATACATTATATCCAGAATTATGTTCATGATTTAGATATCATATATATCATATATATCCAGTATATACATGTATTTATAATATTACATAACATTTAGAGGTAAGAAATAAAATTCACCGTTCATGGAGACGGTAAGCCGTACGTACGCATGAACGCTACTTTCATTTCTATTTCTTATTTAATGGAATGAAATCATAATTATATAAAGGTATAATATAGTTCCAGTATAATATCATATATAATATCATTTACTCCATCCTTTATACATCCCACATATGGCATTAACGATTCACATCACTTTGAGGGGGCGGTAGTCCGCACTTCCTAAAATGCAATTATCGCGTTTACCCATAATGGAAATCATAAGGTATGCAATAAATTTGAAATAAAGAAGTATAAGTAAAACATAAAAATATTATATATCCTATATAAATATAGTGACATCTTAATGTCCACCTTTGAAGGTGTTATATGAGTGTTGAACAATCATCGTTTCGTTAGGCAGAAATTCGCCATCCACAGAAACCGTATGTTCTTTAACCATTAGATGTATGTGTGTGTAATTGTTGCTCGAATAATTATTATAACAACATCATAGTATATTGAGGATACTTGTGTTGTTACAAAAGAAATGAATAAAAAGAGTTTAGGGGGTTTGATATGAAAAATAAAACAAAACAACATTAGAGAAGACATTACCTCAAAATCGGGTAACTCTTTTTGATTTGAGCCAAAGGTTTCCTTGGGAAGAGTTCTGCCCAAAGTGAGGCTACTAGGAGTAAGAGGGGTAAGTTGGGAGAGTATTTGGGCAGAGGTTGGCCGACCCAATGGTTTTAATGTGTGAATGAGGTGGTTGAGGTGGGGGCCTTTTATAAGAGGAGAGGAGGGGCACTCTTGGAAAGTAAGGAAATTTTACATTATTATACAATGCTTTTCGGATTCTAAAGGTCCCACACTTATATAATTCGTGTCTAAGGTGATGAGGGTTCTAAATATACCCATCCAATAGTCTTTGGATAAGTTTAAGCCTTGGATTTTACATTATCTTTTCATTTTATTAAAATCCTTAAATAATGAGGTCATCGCTGCATCATAATGATGTCATAAATAATTTAATTTATATAATGTCTAGAAATTATAAAAAAAATACTATGATGTAGGAAATATTTTTATCTTTCCAATGACTATTTATAGTCAAAAATATGACTTGTATAACTCCATTTAAAAATTGTTTTAGTAAAACATTTCATGTTTGTGTAATTTTTTACTTTAACATTAAATAAAAGGTATTTATGTCATTTTCTAACTAAAGTGGCTCCATGGGGTCCCCAAGTTTACCCATGGAATTTCTTGGTCGGCCATGGCACATCCAATGAGGGTAGGACATGTTTCAAGCTCATCTCATATTATTAAAACATTATTTTTACCTTAAACTACACTAATTACCTCTAATCGCGATTAAGAACATAAAAGTTACTATTTACCAAAAATTATTTTAATCTCATTGAACCACATTTTACTTCTTATTGTCAACCATGTATTTCGGATTTTTGAAAATCAAATCACAGAAGTGATAATATTTCATTTAAACGAAAAATCAGTTATTTAACTACCACTTAGTGGTTTCACTATTCATCAAAAATTGAAGTTTTTCAGAACAATGCCAAAATTTCACCCTAAGCTATAATTGATATTCCGAATTAAAAAATGATGTCAATTTTACAAAATTCCAAACATAAATGTTTCATTAATTAATTTTATAATTAATTCGCACTATCACAACAAATAGCGTGTTTTTAAGAAACAATTTATATGAAATGATTGGCAATTGTTTATGTCCAATTTCAATGTTTAATTAATTCTAATGACCACCATTGGATAAAATGGTAAAAATATATTCTAATTATACTTTAAAACCACTAAATAGTATAATTTATCACTATAAATTATTTTGATTAAAAAAAGTTATTTTTAAGTATTTTTCACTATTCATATAAAATTAGAAGTTCTCAGAAAAATACCAAAAATTTAACATAGGCTAATTTCGATATTCCGAATCCAAAAATGAAGTCCATTTTGAAATATAAAATTTCTATAATTTTAAAAAGTGGTTATTACTATTCATAACGGCTACTTTGATTAGTCATGGTGTTTTAGAACTCGAAGTTGCGTACAATCCATGCTATTGAATTATTGAATGAGAAGCGTATTGTGGAAGCTCGGGGTGTTACATATACTTTCAAATACTTTAGGAAAAACAATAGTGTGACAATCCTTAGATCTTTCTTTATTCCATAGTACCATTAAAATAACTCTTGGTAAACATACAATCATTGCACTGCATTCTTAAACCATTGACTGAGCTTCATAATTTTATTCCTCCACACTACTTTCATCTGATATATCATATCTAGTTTCTTAATCATCATAAACATGAATACTACTCATACGACTTTGATGATTCTATTCAAGATATTTTCCCTTAGGGCATTGGTTTTCATAATGCCAGTACATTATACATTTAAAACATTTAATCATTGTTGATGTTGTTGAAATACTATTATCCTTGTCCGTTGTGTTAACTAAACCCTTTCATATGAACTTACTAGCTTTGTGTCCTTCTTTTCCACTCCCAAACCATCTTCCAGTTCCTTTAAAACATTCTCCTTAATACCTCTTCCCTAAATGATTTACATGAGGGAAATTGAACTTTCATTCTTCTATGTTCATCATGAAACTCCATCTTTCTCTTATTAGTTGAGTCAGGAAACATACCCAAGTTTATATTATTGATCATATTATTAGATTGCTGATTATGTATAATAACGATGCTTCACCTTCCAAATCACATTTTTTTCAGATTCTCAGGAAAAATATCATTCCATTGTATATCATACTATCAATTAACATGAATACTCATCTTTCCAGCAATTTTCTATAATCAAAAAAAGAATAGTGTGAGAGGCAAAAATCATGCTTGGAAAACAAAATAGTAAAGGGGAGTAATTTTAATCTCCAACATATTAGGTTTAACTATAGGTTATTCATTATTGTTATCATAATTCTACGACTGTAACATATACATATTCATACCCTTAGGGACATCCCTAGACATACCATAGAAATATCTCTAGGGATCTCACTTAAAGTTTCCACATCCTAGTATCCAAAGGTTGATTAAAACATTTCCTCTGATACCAACTGTAGAGACCCCAAACATGATGCACATGGACATTACATTACTTTTTCGGAATACTTAATATATAACAAAAACCAACACTCATGGACCGTAATATTTTAGTGTCTTTGGAAACTCAAAACATAATCTTCTAATCTTGGTAAAAGAATTTCAACATCTCCCATAAATATATTCCTCTATTATTTTCTTATATAAATCCATTCTTTATATCCTGGGGAAAAGAAAACATATAAAGGGTGATCTCAAATGATCAATAAGGGTAAGCATGGGGAAAATAAAACGAATCATTTACATTTGAACATAAAAATATGAACATAAAGTTTAAATATCAAAATCTTGTGCAATGACATACAACATGGTAGTACGTAAGGAATAGATCATCATGGAACATCAATCATGATAATATATCTTCAGAATAAAATGCGTAATTGTTGAAAACAATTAAGTATTTGATATGATTTCCATAGTAGCCAAGACATTGCTGTCAAGACCATCTTAGTGGACAAAGTTCCTTACTAAATTGAGATCACTCCTCTTTCCAGTCCTATATCACTGAACCAAATTAACTTTCCATTCCAGTCATGTCTATCTCATGAGATATGAATATTTACCCAATGCATTGGAGGGAGATATAGGTCCAACCCATATCATAATGAAATCATTCTTACATTTTCTACAAAATAAACATAAATTATACATCATAACCCAAAGTATAAAATGGGTTTCATAAACATCATCCCATCATAACATAATCCATATAAAACAAATGGATATCATTTCATCATAATAAGAATAAAACCATGTAAATAATAGATCCATTATACTTGAATCATAAACATACTAAGTAATGTCATCTTAGATGGAAAATAGTGTTGATAAAACACATGAAATTAATTATTGAGGATAATATCATTTCTTCTTTAAAATCATTTTCTTTTCACAAAAAGACATGAATTTTTAAAATAAAAGGATTACATTGAAAATAATAATGAAATATTGTAGAGGAATCTTTATGAAAATAAGGCATTACGAAACTATAAAAATCCATTAATGCCCTATATGTTAAAAAACATTATCCTCGTACTTTTAATGGAAAAGTCAAAAAGTAACATGTATGGTAAACAAAAGAAAGATTCCCTCCATAAAAAAATTAAAAGTCAAAGAGGGTTAAAAATGAAATTAAAAATACATTGAAGAATATTAAACACATTATGAAAAACATTTTTATGGAAATGGATGAAAAATATAACCCAGTAAATACTTACGTATGAGCAATCTCTGATAAAAATGAGATTTTCGAAATTATCCATTACCTTATGTCAGATATGATTCGTATGTATTCGAACCTCCTATATAATGATTTAAATAATTGCATTTAATTATTAATGAATCATATTAATTGTTATGATTTCATATATGCTTCATTTATGACTTTATATTACCCGTTCTTTTGTAAATTCTATGTTAAAGCAGCGTTTTGGGTAAAATCGTTTCATTTATCGTACGTGTTTTGATTTGTTGTTCCTGATATTATTACTCATATATTTATTTACATAATTCCATAATGTAAAAACTAATTTATATATAATATATATTAGTATATAAATATATATGATAGATCGATAAATGGAATAAAATAGACCGTTCATGGAGACAGTAGGACACTGTTTTCGTTTCCTTATTTAATTAAATGGAATTAGGTAAAAGAAACATATAAGTAAATAAATTAACCATCATTATTATGTAATATATTTCATGATTATTTATTATATATATATATACTTTATAATCATACATGAATGGTTAATCAGGGAAAAAGAATCTCATCGTGTTCGTGGAGACGGTAGTCCGTACGTACGCACGAGCGATGATATCATTTCGATAATTATTAAAAATAATTGGAGTGAATGACATAATATCTCAGAATCAGTATGATGTTATAATAACCATATATATTTATTCTTTAAATCATTATACCTATCCTTGTAAGGTGGTGGTGGAAAAACTAATTACACCACAACGTGGAGACAGTATTCATTACGTACGCACGCGCGATGATTTCATTATCCATAGGATATATGGAAGGTGAAATGAGATTGTTTCATATTTATAATATCATATCAATATATTATTGATACTTATTGTATTACTTTAAAATTAAACAACAATTAAAGAGGATTTTGACGAAGAATGAAACTTCAAAGAATCGGTAGAAGAGATTACCTCTTCTTCGATGCACCACATTTATACTTGCTCTTATGGGACTAGAGTTGGTCTTTTGAGAAGCTCAGAACCTCCAGAATGTTGATAGGGAAGTGTAAAAGTGAAATGGGTAGGGTTTGGCCGTGCTTGAAGGTTCAAGGTGTTTTGAAGGGGAGGGGAGGATGTTCCCTTATATAAGGGAGGAGAGGGGCACATTTGGAATCCTCAAAAATATTAATTTACAATAAATCAAACCCCACATATGAACCTCAAAAATGAAACAGATTAGAAAATTAAGAGAGATAGGGTTCTAAACTCATCAACTATTAAAATTTAGACATGTAGGAAATTTATTTTAAACCTTATAATCATGGTTTATCCTTATTTAATTTATTTAATCTTATTTGTGGTAATAAGATTCTAAATTTTAAATTGTTATAAATAATTACATATGAGTTGTGAATCATCAATAATTGGATAATTTATGACATTTTAGACCATATAAATTTTAAATTACTTTTTTTAAATATTTTTTTGATTTTTAAACAATTTTATATTGTGTTATATTTATAAAATAAAAATAGAGTAAATTTTGACACTATTCATTTATTTGAATTAAAAAAATCCACAAAAAAATATGGTCGAACTAAAATATTTAATAGATTCATAACACATTAAATTTATCTAGAAAATTCGTGGATCATATTAAATAGTTCATACAATATTTATTTTAATATTTATAAAACTATTTATTTGATATTTCAATTAATAAAATAATATCAACATCACTATTGTGTCACCTTTAATGATAATTATTTAATCCTTCAAAATACTAAATAAATTCACATGATGTAAACAATCTTATTAGATTTCTGTAGATTATTCATTTCTGAAGTTTCATGAAGTTTATCACTAAATTAAAATTATTATACTTATAAGTTTTAAGAGAGTGACTTGTTGACACTTTCTTTTGTTTTAATAATGGTTTAATTATTTTCATGGTAAAAAGTCCATAAAATGAATATATTTCGACACTTAGGTAATATGGGTTTATTTTAGTCATACAATAGAATTTTTAATGGTTTTAGGGTAATTTTATAATCTTATTTTTACCCTTAATTACCTGATTTACCTTTAACTATAGTTTATAAAAATTACAGTAGTAACTATTCATAATATAAAAAAAATATAAGTAACCTATAAACATAAATTGGACCCACTAAATTTAAATATGGAATAATTTTTTCAAAATTAAAAACACAGAAGTTTCATTAATTAATTTAAAATTAATCCCATTGTTAAGAAAATGGGTTTTAAAAGTTAAAACATTGGCAAAGATTGAAATGTTTTTACCTATGCATTCAATGTAAAATTAAGGGTAGTGACATAAATTATATTAAATGGTAAAAATATGTTATATTTATTCTTTAAAAACACTCAATATTATAAAATTTCCATAAAAATTATTGTGATGAAAAAAGTTGTTTTTAATTATAATATAGTGTGTTTGTACTATTAATTAAAATATCAAGTTTATCAGAATAATTTGAAAAATTTTCCAAAGTAAATTTTTATATCCTAATACCAAATAAGAATTTAATTTTGTCAAATTTTACTTATAAACATGTCAAAAACTATATTTAAAGTGGGTGTTCCATCAAAAAGGTAGCAATATTGTATTTTTAAATACTTATTTTACCGAAAATTTCATTTTGTTCTCATACCATGTTCTTGAAAATCTGTAAGATTAATAATAATGTCATAAAATTCAAAATTCATTTAGTACTATATATAACGAATAGTCTATTATAATATTATAACAATATATCGTTGTTTAGTGAAACCCGGTATTGCGTACTACACACGCTATCAAAGGAGGTCACGATTGCGTGTAATGAAAGCCATGTTAGGGATACATGTAGTGGATGCTCCTTTTGGTGTAGAATAAAACAGAAGACATCTATGAAATTAAAATGAATAATTTTCATAAAATCTCGGGTTGTTACAACCAAGCCAAGACAACCCATGAAAAATATGACCCATTTAATCTCAATGCTTACTTTTCAGGAATGAATGATAATAAAATTTTTATGAAATATATATTTATCAACTCAAAATTATTTTCTATAAAAAATATTGGTAAATAATAATGATATTTCTATTAATGTAATTTTTATTTCTAAAAATATTTTTTATCCGAAATGGATTTTTTTATTTTTTATGGTAAAATAAAATAATTAGCTTTGATATATTTCTGTACATTATTTGGATGAATTTAGTTTTAATTTATAATTAGTATTACCAGAATTTACTTTTTGTAGTGTTATTGAATTTTTTCAAGAAATATTAACATTTCACTGAATACTAAAAAATGACGATTTCGGTTAAAAAGGTTATTTATTTTTAATAATTAAATTAAATTAAAATAAGAATATTAATTTTAAATTATTCACATAGTCTAATTATTTTTAATTAAATTTAACTCTTATAAATATGTTTTTATCAACATTATATTTGATTTTAGGATCATTTCATTGGGATGAAAATGTTATTTTTTAAAAACAAATTAAAAATGCATAATTTATCTTTTTTAAATACATTAAGATAATTAAAAATTAGAAATGTGTGAAATTAAATTTCTTTATTAAATATTAATATTTATTATGTGGGATTCTTAAATTATATTATTTAGTAAAAGTGATAATAAAAAACAACTTTTTTATGATAAAATACACTTCTTCAAAACCCAATTTTTCATTATATATATATATATGTTGCTTTAAATTTTATTTTTGAAATATTTATAATCATATTTATTAAAAATATATTCCATATTTGTAATTATTATATTTTTTTATTATGTATTTTGGTCAAATAAAATTTTAATAATAATATTTTTTGAAAATAGTGAAAATTAATTACCACAATTAACATAGACATTAGTTTATTGGGGGTGAAAAAAATATATGGGTTAGGTTACCTTAAAATGTTTCTAAAAAGATGGAATGTTAATATTTCGAACATATAAATCAATATAGATATAATGTAACAAACATTATATAATTGTGTGATCTGTAAAACATTGGTGCACCTTTTTTTTTCAAAAATCCCATATGTGCCAATCAACATTCATATAAATGTTCACCCAATATTTACAATTATCAACATTATGAAACACTTTTGGATCATCCAAAACATACCAAATTCATTTCATAACTCATTTACATGATAATATAAGTCTTTTTATTGTGTTAAATCCTTTTAAGGAATACTTTTTCTATAATCATGAAGATGTTGTCTAAGACGATTAAAATTTCATGTCAATGCATTTTTTTATTTCTTTTTGAGACTCGGTCAACAAACTATTATTCATTTTCATTTAATCCAAACATTATAAAAAATATATTCATATTATATTATATTCATTGAATTACCTATATCAATCGCCTCTTCCGTCAAATAAGAAATGATAAAGACACCCATGTGTATGGTGAAACACCACCTCATAAACTAATTTGACGCATTTACCAACAAAACATGTCAAGTATTTCATGATTACTGTTAAATAGTATATTTATGATATTGATAAGATTATAATACCATTAGTGTAATAATATTGTGTATATCCTTTTATAATCCATTATATAGGGAATGTGTTAATATATTTAGTGTGTACAGTGGACTACCATCAAATAAAGCCAAATGATGAGATTTTCAATAATGGATTACATCGAAGGTAATAAAGAACATTTTAATTAATAAATTCGATAAGATGATTTAATTATTATCTTAATTAAATATTTATCATTATTATCGGATAATATATCATTTTCTTTCTTACATTTTAACTCACTGAGAAATAATAACTGAGTGTGTGTGTGTGTGTGGACTACCACCTTCACGAACATATGTGATTCTATTTTTATCACAAAACCATATAGATTATATATAATAAAATATTTTAGGAAATAATAAGTTATATATAATATTATGTCAACTATGGATAGATATAATGTTAATTACCTCAATTCCATAATGATCATTGAAATGTTTAATGTTACCCATGCAAACCTATGAACTACTATCTTTTGTATTTTATTGTACATCATTTTAAAAAACAATATTTAACGTTTTTTAGAAAATAATGAAGGTGATTTAAATATGAAAAATATTTCATGAACATTATTTTTTACATTTCTATATTGTGACAAATTTTTCCATAGTCAATATAAGAAATTTTTTTGACACTTATACTGAATATTGGACAAACATCTGATGTAATCTTTATTGATTAATAATTCATATTAAAATGGAAATATGAAAAATAAATTGAATAATAAAAATGAAAATATTTTTAATATATAAAAAATTATCATGTATTTACTATTTCGGTGTTTAAATGATGATTGCAATGAGTTGACCTTATGGTAAGGTACATCATCTCAATTAAATTTGATCATGGAATATTATGATTATATGAACATGTATTAATTAATAAGGTTTATGTAAATACCATTTCAGAAGTTATATCATGAATTAGTTTATTTTGTGGATATTTAATGTTTTGTTTATTGTTTTTAAGTTATGTGGCTTGTGATTGAATTGTATCCAACCTAATTGGGGATTTTTTTAAACCATATATTATTGTTTTATTCCCAGATCATTCTATTCGATGGATATGTTTCTGAAATGTTTTTAATATTGTTTTTTGGGAAATAAAACATTTATAAATCTCATTTTATTTCTCCTTTTACATTATCTAAAAATTAATCATAATGAATCCTTTTATTTAATTTATTAATAACGAATTCACATATTATGAAATAAATATTTTATTTGTAAACATATTCCAAGGAAATACAATTTATTTATCCATTAAAAATATGTGATATTTTGATTCCTTTAATATATTTTATGATTTTCCAAATTAATTATTATATCATTATTTTATGATATTTTTCAATTTAATTTTTTTTTCAAATGAAAACATTATTTGGGTATTTAAAATTTGGTTGTAAAAAAATATAATTCAAATATTTAGAAGTTTTTTTTGTTGAAACCCAACCAAAGATACCCTATAGATAATGTTTTTATGAATATATTGGCATGATTATAAGGAATCATACACCAAAATACTGAAGAGTTTAGTTGACTTGGTAAAACTGATACAAAAACACGTCTTATATCAAAAATGAATACTCAAATAAATGACTAATTTTTCAAGTCTAAATAAATACACAGAGGGTAACATTATTCAACGTTTTATATCTGTGAATATCTATCATATTACACTTCATCGATATATGGGTAAAGGAAACATAATAAGGTTGAGCGGAGATACTCAAAAGGGGAAAATTATAGCGGATTCAATAATGAATCAATGAGGATAATAATTATGGCAGTGTAAATTACTAAAATAGACATACAATTTAATCAAAAAATAGGTAAAGAGTTTCATAAAAAATATGAAATGTTAATAACTAGAATCAAATGCCATTAAAATAAAAAAATAATGAAAATTCTATCTCAAAATTTGTTAAACTAAATCACATTCTAATGAAAACATGTAAAAAGTATCATTGACATGTTTTTTGAGAATGTTATGTATGGATAATAATTTTTAGTGAATAATAGAAAAATATTAGCTTTTATTAAAAAAATAAATTATCATTCAAGCAATATACATGATAAATTACCTATTAATACGTCTTTAATTAATAAATAAGTGAAATTATTAATATAATAATATAATTTTTTTAATTTCAAATAAGTTTCATATTGAATTATTATATAATGGAATTATTTTCTATTGAATTTGTTCTCTTTGGAGAACTAACTTTTTATTGCATCTATAAGAATGATAATGAATTAATTTTTTTCACTTCGTGTAATATAATTTGGAAAAAATTATTCCATAATCGGAATACAACTAATTTATATTACTAATAACGTATAATAAATTTTATATCATTATTAATATAAATGTTGTGACCCATCACACCAAAGATACGCCTCTTATGATGGAAATATATAACAAGAGGTAATGACCACTGAGTCCCAGTTCTAGTATGCCCCGAGCTTTTGACTATCACCACGAGTATAAAGATGTCATAATATGGCAGTAATTATCCTTTATAATAGAACACAAGGGGTAGATATGATGAATCAACCACAAAAACTCCATTACATAATAAAATATAAATCCAATCTATCACATAATGAATGTATTAATCAAAACTGATACATTATTAATGTCTCGAAATGAATAAAAAAAGAGTAAAAAGTACTATAGAAACAGAGTAACAAATGCAATGGTATAATCTAAAATTTTCATGCATGGTTGATGTTTTCCTCTTAGAATACCGGATATAGTTTTTATTCATATACAGTGAGGATAAATGTATAATCATTTGGAAAAAATTCTATGATTAAAATGTAAGAAGAACAAACTATTTCCCACGTATGAAAGTAGTAGAACCAAGAATAACAAAAACATGTATACTAACAAAAACCCCTACCTTTCCATGTCTCACTCCCTAAATTATTCATTAATGTAAAATAATATATTATAAATCACATGGATGAATAAAAAGATAATTAGGCTGCAATAACATTTTATATTTCTATGGATTGGAAAACCATGGTTATAGGTAGCCTATACCAATGATTTGTGATAACTGTGGATATAGAAAAAAATATTTCCAATCATATATTAAGAATCTGTTATAGTATTCGTGTGAAAACACAAAATAATTGTGAAATTTTGATGGAAATGGATATTTATATGGTCTTTGAAAACAACATCTATAAGACAACAAATAAAATTTCTTATATGAAACTGTGGCTATAGGTTTTACTAAAACTCATATAAAGGCATGGTCTCCTTCCTCGTACACAAAATCTCTCTATTATCTATCAACATAGGATTTATGATATATCTTCATTGTCTCCATCCTCTCTTTGATGATTTGTAAATTTTTAGTAGTAAATCATACCAACTTCCGGACCATGAGTGTTGACTCTCCTAGGTTAGTCCAACAATGTGGCGACCAGGAGGGTCACTCGTAAAAATACTTGAATAGTTCAATACTAATGGTGGAATTATTGATGTTTCTATTCGTGAACTTCACTATCAGTAGATGAACCTACCAACTATGTCCAGAATAAGAAATACATGCTTAAATCATGCCCAACATGACCTAAATGGTCCACCCTATCTGGCTATCTATTTGTGGGTGAAACACTATTCTCAAGCACAAAATATTCTGAAGTTCCACTTTTAATACGTTCCATAACTAGGATGTGAAATTAGTATCAAGATATGAAACAATCATAGATGGAACTCCCTGGTGTTGAATTTTCTCATGCATGTAAAGGTAGGGCTAGCTCTCTAATGAACAATGTTCTCTTATAGATTGGTAGTGGACCACTATTAAGGGCTGTTCAAAGATCACACACATGGAATAATTTCTCCTGGATATACACGGTAAATCCATCATGAATTCCATCAATATTACATCCCACTTCCATTCAGAAACATCAAGGGGTTCAGCTAAAATAGACAGAACATGCTATTGATCCATCCCCTAATGTAAAGTAAAGCATCGAGAAATGAACACTTTCACTTACATCATCACCCTGATACAACAATTATTAAAATTTGAGGTCCTTGTACATTTTTTCCACTTTATGGAGGACTTAAAAAAGGGGATGCATGAAACTCCCATTGAACCTCCTCTTGCAATGAAATTGGTACAACTGTGTTTCCTCTGAAAATAACAATGTCTCCCCACAATTCAAATATCCATAAGTAGAATGTCCTATAGATATATGTGAACTTAGGGTCTTGTAGTCAGAATCCCAAAGATACACCCCCTGAATCGCTACAGCAGTGGAGGGGTTACAACCATTGACTATAAGTAAGTTGAATCATCTCCATCTACACAGGATAACAACAATGATTTTAACTACTATGATTCCTCACACAACAAATGTGAACTAGATATCATGGTGAGATAATCTCGCACCATGTTCCCCATCATAGGAGTATAGAAAATATTAACGTCACAGTCTTGAAGGATCACTTTGCATCATATTTTTCTCATTTTCAGACATTCTGAGAGAATATATAAAGGAGACTCTTATGATCAGAGTAGATGATAATCCACTTTCCCATCAGGTAGTGTCACCACATCTTCAATGTAAATTCTACCACTTCCAACTCAAGATAATGGTTCAGGTAGTTATCTCATGTGTTCTCAACTGTCCCAAACCATAAGTAATCACCACTTACCTCAGCACCAAGACACAACTAGGATTGGTCCCAGATGTATCGAAGAACACTATGTACTTGACACCCTTCTCTGGAAAGCACAATATAGTGGCACTTATAAAAATATTCCTCAACATCTGAATGTTATGACCTGGGGTAAACTATAGAGAACCATAATTTCCCTCTCAAGTACTCACAGAGTTCATTATTCCTTGATAGTGGAAAATCATTATATAGAGTCACTTGGTTCCTATGACAAAAAACCATACATATCCATAAGATCATGTATTCCTTTTTAGAAAACAAAACCGGGGCCTCCCAATGTGAAAAACTGGTACTTATTAACCCTTATTCTACAATTCCTCCAACTACACGCTCATATTTTGAATCACTACTAGAGTAATCCAATATTATGGTTCTAATATCAGTGACATACCATAGTGTATAACAATGCATTATTAAGTCTCATCATGGGAATGTAATCATGGAATATCATCTTGAATGAGGTCATTTTAATCTACCACCATTGTCGGGAAATGAGAGCTCTTAAAATATTTTTCTCATAAGGTAAGGCTATCCAACTCATGATATATTCGATACACCCTCCTATGAATGAGACCATCCTGTGCTCCATGAGATTACCTTTTTCACCAAATGAAAACCTCATCCCATCGCTGTAGAAACGCCACACCTTTCGCCAGAAACAGTCAATATTGGAAGGGACCATATATATCCAATCCAGACCAAGAATGATGATGTAATGCGTCATTACCCCCACTAATATGTGCATTAGAAACTCTCACCTACATGGTTCTGGTCAAATTATCATAATAAGTTTGGTAATTATGTATCCTCACATATGTGCTTCCATGCATAAGGGTTTTGTCCACAGTATAACCCGATTCTCAATGTATCATATAGGTTTTATAATAATAAATGATTGACTAGTATTCGTGTCTATCAATATTGAACATAATTTTTAAATGATACAAATTATAACATGAATCATTCATGGGGTAACTTGGTCATACACCTCAACCACATGTAGCTATCCCCACCAATATCGTCCAGCTCCCATAGCCTAGCGCATACTAGTTGGGGTGGTGGTGGTAACATGAAAAAATTTATATGACTTATTGCTACTCTCACAAGTCATCTACCACATCCTCCACCCTTCGTATCTTCCTCATCCCGTTTCTGCCACTCTGTCAACTATATATCCACTGTCTCCCTGTCAGAAACTCGTTATGATGGACTATATATAGTGAGATTTCCCCTACCTCTACATGAATAGAATCACCTTTCTATAGGATGACTGGACCTACCCCATGAGTCTTGAATGGTATACTCACTATTTGGGTCTTCATCCCATGAAGTCTCCCACATCTATGTTCCTAATGAAGACTAGGGCTTCATTCTACAAAGGTCTTTACCCCTGCTTGCATGCTGATGACTACCACCAGATGTATCTGCCAACCTAGTGAATTCTCAACCGCAAACTCATCCTATATCACCCCTACATGGGTAGGAATGAAAAGTGGGGATACAATGTCTCATATTTCTTTACATAGACCTCACTTAAATTTCAATTCCATGTTGTGTAGGTCATGAGTCATATCTATCTATACATAGAGAGGTGGATATATCTTGATAAAGATTCAGATAGTGACATGTTGTCATAATGGTGCTATAGAAGCTTCTTCATATGTGTAGTCCTCTACATATAAAGTGATATCTCTTATATTAAAAGGTCTTAAAACTCTTCCCATAGAAGGGTCTCATCGTCATACGATCGGGTAACTAATCCCCACTATATCCCTACTAAGCAAATGATAATTGTCACTACCATAACCACCATCAGATCTCATAGTTTCCGGACTCAGTAGAAATATCGGTTCACCACCTCAATAAATCATCTACCACATGTGTCTCGTGGACACCTAAGAACATGAGGGTATCTACTACTGAAACACATGATGTTTTATCAGCCTTCTCTCTTCATCATTGGTATTTTGACTACCATGTGCTGCTCTGCTGGTGGCAGTATAGTTGGTACACCACCTAGAAGAATGCTTTGGGGAACTAGTCCATGTATCGATTCCTTGTCATTGAGGGGTTCATCCAAATGACAAAGATGTTGTATCCTATCTTGTAACCATTGTGAATACATCCTGTATGAGAAAAATATATACCATAGATAATGAGTATATCTACAGATCTGTTTCAAGATGGACATGGAATCCACAATCAATAATTATATGGGTTCTGTACCATTATTGTTTCCCTACTACTATTATTATCAGGTACTATGTAAAAAGGTAGGTTTTTAGAGTCCTAGTGTATGGATATGTTGGTTTCCGCAGCAGCACTAGTTTCCTTGGTGGAAAGTTGATCTCAAATATATTAACATTATTTACATAAAACAATATGACATGCTCTCCATACTAAAGTATAACTGACCACCTCTGATACAACTCTCTCACAACCCATCCCAATGGGACCCGCTCTATGACTACCCAACCCCACCTCCAATAGACCAGGGGATGGTGAGTAGAAATGAGTATGTTTATCAATAACATGAGAGGCATTCCCCAAGTACATTTAATCACACAAACATCAGAAATGCCACAAATGATTAAATGATAAAACCTTTAAGGAACAAAATTCATGAATAACTCTAATCACAAAAAATATTGTACAATAAGGAAAGTAATGTTATGTAAAGAATCTTGGGCCTGAATCAAAACCCACTGAAATTGTCTATTACTACAAAGTCCATCCTATTAACATAAAAGTACTGGGGATACATCTCGAAGAATAAAGAACACCATGACATGTATGAACTCAAAAATAACTTCTTGGTCCAAGTCATTATCCATCCAAGACTCTGTCAACAAGGAAATATCTCTGTAGAATACAAGATATGCGTGGGAAAAGCTCATATTGAGTTGAGTATAACGATACTATGTATGAAACCCTGAAACCATAATTCAATACAAAAAATAATGGTACAATAATCTCTACACAGGAAGGTGTGTATAATAAGAATAAAAAATATATCCATAGATACAAGAACCAAGACACATAGTCTATTGGTATATCAAAACTATATTATACAAACATTATAGATTCATTACTAAGACTCTATGAAGCACTCATATGAGAGCACATACTCTAGTGTCTAATATCACTAATGAGATGCATTAGAAGCATGATTCTCATAGAAAACAATCTTGAGATAGATACACTGATAGATCTGATTAAAGACATGATACACTTGTTTTTGGAGATCCAACTCCATGAGTGGGGGAGATTGCAATATATAGATGATGATCAATTCTAGGGACATGGTGTATACCACGACTCATTTGGATTATCCTACAAGGTAGATGATAGTAGTCATGTAGAATTGTCCAAATAAATACCCTACTCTAACTATGGAACATGAACAAATAGAGGATCATACTCTACAACTATTGTATGGTACTAAAAACTATATCTAGAATGAACTTATGAAGTGGGTTATAATCATGCTATATTAATTGATAAAATACCACCATGACGGAAATGAGAAAGGGGAACCATCCCAAATTATTCATTTCTAAGATATACTGGAAAATAGATAATTCCATGTTAGAAGTGGCACACACTGTGTAGTAGTGTCAAACGTTGTGTCCCTTGACCCCGGGTACTACCCGTTCGCAATGACCCCTATAAATTTGAACATTACATGTATATGTTGTATACACATATTTTTTAAAGGATAACTTGTTGTGTCTAACTATATAGGGTCTCCTTGTATACTCTGGTTGTGTGTCAGTACATGGTGTAAACCCATTTTCTCTTTCCTGTGTACCATCATATGGTGTAACCCATTTACTAGACTAGTTATGGCCCTGTGATGGGATACCTTCCATGTAGGAATGCTGTGTACTCTACCCCATGTCTGTTTACCTATTAAGATACATGTCAAGCCTCAGGATAGGACCCATATGTTGTGTGATATATTTCACACTCCGTTAGAAACTTTACTACCTCCCAAAAACCCTATTTACTATTGAGGGGGACACACACACCATGTAATCTAGTATTACATGCTGTGTAGCATAGAATTTTATAGGATCTCTATTTTGTGCTCGGGATATCTCATTCACTACTATGGCCACAATTTAGGACGCGTCTTGCTGGGAAACACAAGATATATTCTCATTTGGTCAATAATCACCCAAAAAATTTGCTTCATCTTCTAATCAAGTCGCACGACTATTTTAAAGGGGTTATTCTTCATTTTGATGAAAAAAAAATCAAAAAAATATATTCATCTAGGCAAAATAATCAAAAATAACTTCCTATCTATCTTTTCACATTCATCATGTCATGTTGATCAAAAATCAGCAATATCATATTTTTTCTCCAATAATTGGGTGGGAAATCATCAATTTATCAGCATATGTCGAGTCATGGACCATGTGAAGAACACCCACGATGAATGATGAATGATGGGGGGAGAATAAATTAAATGAGAGGGAAAACCCTCATTTATGCTCATGTCTATTACAGTTTATCTTCATTAGAAAAAAATTGAATTATTTAAAAAATAACCATAAGATCATATCCAAAAAATCCCACATAAATAAAACACATCCCACAATGTTACGTTCAAATCATTGACCAACATGTCCATTGGTTGTTCTGCATTTATCATCAAATTAGAAAATGGGATGTAAATCCCAAATAACAAATCCCACATTGATTTGGAACACTCATTGGAGAATTATTGTCACATAATTATTATTGTTGGTGAGATTCATCAAGAGTAACATTTTTTGATCATTGATATGTGATTCCATAACTGTTTACTTGAGATGTTTATCCAATGATCATTCTAGAAATAATCTAGTGTTCCTGGGGTTATGTGGATAAGGTGGTTTATTTCATAAGGTTTTCATTAAATATAATCATCACTGCATCATTAAAATAAATTATCTTTAAATTACTTAATGACAATTACATCCTTTTCAGGTTTTTCCATATAAGTCCAACACTGACTAATGTTAAGGTGCCCCAAGCGAGAAAACACATTATGAACTTGATTGTGGTCACATCATTATAATATGTGTTATCATTAATGAGTTATTAAGATTTAAAAATAAAATAATATTAATTCAATTATATTTTTTATAGTAATATCCAAATACCATCTTTCACTGCCAACCCACACCAACCGATGTTAGGCACTACCTAATGTAAAGTCGCATCTCTAAATAAAATGGTGCCCTCAAATTTCTGATCTGAGCTTCCATTTTAAAGTTGTTAAATATTTTTTCAGACAAAATTTTGATTGATTTATGAAAAAAATATATATAATATTTTAATAAAATAATTCTGGGGATACAAGGCCTCAAATTCAAAATCTTCCTCAATTCATAGTCTTGGAATTTTCCGAAATAATTTATAAAATTAAAATTAGGAAAATCAGTGTTGTTTCATTTTTCATGATATAAACATCAAGTCAGAGAAAAAAACATTTATTTATATTTGATCAATCTATGTTACCTTATATTTTATTAACATTTTGAGAAAATTTGTTTCATGCACTGATGATCTATGGAGGCCATGAATTTCTCAAAAAATGATAGGTTCTATGTTCTCAGAGAATTTATTATATCATATCATTCTAACCATGTATCATGTAATCATTAACTGACACAATCAATATTCACATCCAAAAAGATAGAATAAGAACACTTATCATGGTAATGAATCCCATCCCCGATCTATATACATATGAATAAAACACATACCACATTCATGACTGAAAAAATATAAGTATAGGAACTATCTTTAGGAAAACCATATGCACATTGATATAATTTATGTATTTGATCTAATATTGGAAAATGATACATTTACTTTTTAGATATATCATTGAGGAGGAAATTAATTAATAATGATGAGTAATGTCTCAATTATTATCAATCTAATACATGTGTACTACACGTATATGTGAAATTCATCTGTGGTTTCTTGGAGATAATAAAATCTATATTTTCTAGTGATGGAGAAACTCTTAATTTAGATATGGAATTAATAAGGAAGAATACCACTTGTATAAATAATTAAATTCGTTAAAGATTAATATAATTTTGAATTTCGATAAAGATTCACAACACTATAACTATGTGTGGTTCATGATCGACATCAGTACTACAATACACTAGAATATCCTCAGTAAAACCCACAACAAAGGAATTAAGGCACCTTAGAATGGCCGGATTAATAATATCCATAAAAAATCAAGTGAATTCATAATACATAATTGAATATACTCGTATTTATAGTATACATAAATTTTCATAAATGTTACCTTTATAAAATCCTACATATGAACATGCACATGGTGATAGTAGGAACATTATCATGTTTTACATAATCATGACCCCCTCAATTTATGATAAATATAATAAAAAATGGGAAGAGGATACATATTATTTTTCATAATGTTGTTGAACTCTTATCAATCTATTCAAATCATAAAAGGTATAAGAAATTACATTGGAACAAAACTTCTGATTCCAATTGAAAAATCCTTGGTCAAATGAATATATTCATCTCATATAATTCCTATTTGAATTTAAATTCCTTTAATTCCATTAGTAACATCCTATAATAATGAAGTGTATTATGATTGTTCCTTGTGATGAAATTAAAAATAAAATTACACATCCATTTTAGGTGGTAGTGCAACAAAAAATTTAGGAAAGGCATCTAGAATTTGGACAAAATGGAATGGAAATATCACTTTTGGATTCATCAATATGTTTATAAATATCTGGTTTCAATTGTTAAGAGATGATATAAACAAGTAGAAATATTTGTACTTGTCTTCCATGTACTAATCTCAATAGTAATTAATGTTATTTTTAACAAAAATAGACGATTTGATGAAAACTTGATCAGAAAAACATTAAATGTGGTCCTTTACTGATTTTATCATATCATTCAAAAAATCAAGAAATAGATATCTATCTGAAAAACAATGTACTACCGAACTAATTCATCTTTATTGTATGTTATAGAACACACTACATACTTAATGTCATGAAACAAACATTTTTGTTATATTTATTGATGTTTCATGAAATTAGACACTATATGAATATTTGAACCCATAATATCAATCACATGGAGAATCAATAAAATATGCCGATATATATATATATAACTCCTCCATGATGTTTTATTTCAAATTAATTTCAACTTGTACAAAATAGTAATCTAATTTATATTCCGCAATCATCCTGTTGACAAAATAATTCTTATTACTATCTCCTCCCTTATCCATTAATCCTTGATTACATTTCTTGACCTAAATATATTTAGGGATCCTTGATTGATGTTGGCTCACACATTTTTAATGAACATTGTAATTGTGAACAGGTCAATATTTTGAAATATGGGACTTATAAATATCATTAGATGAATCATTAATAGTAGATGTTAGAGCTCTATTACAATTACATTTGATATTTCCTATCAGATTAATATTGTGAAAAAACTTAAGGTGGTGCCACGAATTCCTGATTGACATGCTCATGTGGAACACACTTAAAAACCCTAGTATTACTATTAGGTGATTCAATGATGTTAACATATAATGTGGACAAATTATGGGATTATATACCAACTTGGAAGTTGGTGTCTCACTTATTCTTATTCCTAACATTTATGCTCCCACATATTCCACTAGAGATGAACAGAACTTATATCATGATTTCACGTGATATCTATTTGTACCAATATTTCTCTATTTAACATAACTATCTTACCATTAATAAAAAGAAAATATATCTTAGATTATGTCCATATCCAAAACTAAAACACAAATATGTTTTCCTTCATGGATGAACTAGTTGTATATAAATGGAAAAAGTGGATTATGATCATAAAAATTGATTTATATGTTATCCTGGATATATTCTATTAAATAATGATTAATACATCTTTTATCAAGTCATCATGAATGTATAATGAAGGAATTGTTTATGAAAATATTATTCAAGTTTCTCCTAGGAGATTAATTGATTTAAACTTACATTAAAAACTAAATCATTTCATTCTCATGAATGTTCATCCATCACTAAATATTATAACATTACATTTATCTATTTTTAGTATCAAATAATTTTAATATTTTGTTAATTTTATTTAGCTATGCATTGTCATTTTCTATATCAGAATCCCTATAAATTATGGGTGGAGTCATTTGAAAAAATTTATTCAATATTCAGATTTTGAAGTTTCATTATTCTAATTTCCTATATAAAAAACATAATATTCTTGAACAATTCATTAGAATTTTTATTGGATAAAATGTTTCCAATGTTAGTCTTTATTTTTTACAGAATCTTCTTTTGTATTTTTATGACTCTACCTAGTTCCATTCTATATAAGAATATAAAATAAAATTTATTCATCATAAACATTTAACTGATGCATTAGATAATAAAAAACTATAATAAATAAATATAATAATGAAAATTTAAAAAATAATCCATTTATTTTATTTCAAAAATCATCAGATATAAAATGAACAGTGTTGTCTTTCTAATAATTCTCCCAAATAATGGTTGAAATGAAACATTGATTGAAAAAACTCATGAATTTGAGATGAAAAAACCTTGAATAGTCATCAAACACAATCCACTATCAGAAAAAACCTTGTAATGGTAATTTCAACATAAAATGTTTATTTACATTATTTTAAGACAAAAATGTTATATTTTATATTTTCATATTCTTACAGACATCATAACAGAATTATAGAGTGACCAAAACTCATACTATTAATTACATCATATTGTAGATCAATTTCATGAAAATAGATCTAGTTTAACTCAACATTTGGTACGTACTAAATACATAAAATAAATGAAATTAATGTAATAGTTGTATGAAAGAATTGGTTTATGAATTTCCCCTTAAAAGTGTAATTACATGAAAAAATAATATAAAAATTATAATCTATTCATATGATTATTGCTTATAAGAAACACATCCCAAATTTAAAATCAAACAACAATAGTTATGTTGAAAATGTATAAATTACCATCAAATTGAAAAACTAATTGAAATGAGACCCCACTACAAGTAATATGGAATAATCCAAAGGATAACCAAAACTATATCCACGCTCCAACACCACAAAAAATTTCCATGATACTAAGATGTGTAATTAGAGAAATGTATTTCTAGTCACTTTCATATTTCATAGAGTACAAAATTGGAAAATGTACACTATTCTAAAAGTATTAGGTGATTATAACACATAGTAGGTAATCTATAGAGACTTCCAAAAAATGCGACATGATCAATAAGTGATTATCACATTTCATAGAAAACAAATTTATAATATTTAAACAATTATTCTATAATATAATTGAGATCCACATGAGTATCCAATTCAAAATCTATTAACCTTATTTATTACCTAGAAAAATAAATCATTTTATTCACACACAGACACACACACTCTCAATATCAACGGAACACATTGATAGTGGGAAATCATGACCATACAAAATTCCTCTTGGATTGTGGTTATCCAGGGCCAGACAACATCCAACATGACAACATGACAACCCTATTATTTTAAATTCTATACCAATTAATTATTAATAAATCATCTATTCCATTTGAAATATTAAAAAAAATGTTCCCTTTCATAAAAATAGTTTCACTTATTTAAAAATAACATTTTAAATTTTTTTGAATAGTAGTTTCCAAAATCCATACAATGTATCATATTTCAAAAAACTAAATAACATTTTTTTCAGTATGATTTCATAGAATTATTAATTAGAAAATATATCCATAAAAATTAAATAAGATCATGTCTTTGTGTGTTATAACTAGGTGATATAATGGAGAAAAGACATACCTCTCAATGGATGATGAAAAGAGTAAAACACTATGAAATTATCTATTTATACTCAAAAAATATTTCAATAAATATATCACAAATTTTTTAATGATTATATATATCATAGTACATTGATATATCTATAATTGGATAGATCTATGGATCCGATTGAGGGGATAGTTGTACATCACTTATAAACAAGGATGAACAGTGTCATATCATTTATTTTTCATCACCATATAATTTAGATACTTCAAAATGTTGTATTTGAATCAAAGGGAATATCATTGAAAAACATGTGCGGTAGAGGAGTTCTACACTACAAATAAATATAGAATAGTAAGTTGTTATAGGCTTTAAAGAATAAAAAACCCCATTTCTAGGGTAAAAAATTCAAAATATCATATTTAGGTCACATGATTCAATACACTGTTCCGAAATCATGCACACACTACTTGACAAAACAAAAGAATTCACATGATTTGACTAAATTGGTTTGAAAAATATTCACCAGCAATTGTGTTCTATAAAATCAAAGTCTACCCCTCACATGATTTGATTGCATGGTTTGAAAAAATCTGTTCTGAATACAATGTTACCATTGTTACTATATGCTATATTTCACTATTAGTTTTCATGGTATGGGCCTACCACTATCTAACTACACACCATCCCAATGACCCCAATATCAACTTCCATTGTTTCTTGGAGATAGTGTAAATTTTCTTCTAACAGTGTTGAAAATATGCTCCCCTGGAAAAACATATAAAACATTCAAAATACTTCTAGAAACATAAAAAAATTACCAAATAAATATAAAAAATAAAAATAAATAATATTAGAATCATTAACAAGAAATATCTGGTGACCAATTCTCCCAACCATTGGTTTTTATATCCTCAATAATTGGGATAACAAATTTCTTTTGGAATTTATAACATCATTGTTCTATCATCTCCTAATCATTTACGATTGGCTCTTCCATTATTGGACCATTATACTGTAATGTACATATATGAATTGATACTTTTTTCATAAAAGTAATTATCTTTCCTATACACAATCCATATTTGTATATGAATTAACATATAATCCAGTAGATTATCAGTATGTTTCCAATGAATCATAAGGTTATGATCAGGGTGTTTTTTTTAAATGGATAGATGAAACACAATATGGATAAAACTAAACATATTTAATTAATTTTAAATGAAGATGCACATCCCAGTTTAATTCAATATGTCATAAGGGAGAATTTATTATGGAAGTAACATTACATACATACCAAAATGTTGATGTCCGAATCGTGGACATATATTTATGAAATCCAGACTGAGTAGGCCAAATGAAATCCATCATCATTGATGATCTACTTTGAATTTATTATTACACTAAGTAATTTATCTATTTATTTTAATCATCATAATTTCCTCAGTTTTCACATTAAAAATACCTCTTTTTATAAGTGATGTTTTATTATTCCCAGTCAAGAATTTGGATCAGGAGTTTGATGGAAATTAAATTCTTCCAACAGAATATTATTTATAGAGATATAGTCTTATATTACATGGATATTACTTAATTTTAGATGAATATTTAGTAAATTAAAAAAATACATTCTGATGGACTATAATATTTTAATGTCTGGGAAACCGTGGAAACAAAATCCTCTATACTGGTGAATGATATTCAACAACTCCCATAATGATCTCCACCATCCATACATCAACCTAGAAACATTATTAATAATTAGGGGAAAGGAAACATAATAATTGGGTGATCTCAACTGCATAATAACCATAAATAAAGGGGATGCCTAAACATAACCTGGAAAAAGGGAATAGACCATTATAATACCAATGGAAGATCATTCCATGAATATTATATATGATAATAATGATTGGTAGTTCATATGAAATAGATCATAATAGAATTAAAATAATTTGTAATGACATAATATCATAAGATCAAGACATATAATTTGTGACATAGAAATCAATGTTTAATATAATGAACATGTATAAATAGAAACATGTTCAATCATTATGTTATTGACATCATGCCCACTCATATACTAATGGGCATACAACCATATCCACTCATAGTTTTGTGAATAATCCTTCATGTTCACACCTAACATTGTGATCATGTAATCGGTTTGAATAATAATCTTATGGACAAGAAAACAGGTTCCCAAGTAACATTTTGAACATGTAAATAGTTTAATGCATATTATTTAGGAACACATAATAATTTTCACTCAAAACATTGTTAAAATGTATTCTGGTTCATGGACCGACTTATGGACATGAAACCAGGTCCATGCATAATATTGTGAATGCATAATCAGGTTTACAAATAACATTTATATTCATGAACCATACATTTATTCCAAATTGATTGGATTGAGATATTGACCCCACTCATTTCCTTAAAAAAATACATTCTACATGTGAAACAAGATTATTGAAATATTCATAATATGGTTACCCATTAAATGAAATGAATTTTATAACCATCATATCGTAACAAATGAATGAATTGGGTATCATTAAAATTTCATCACATCATGTCCTATAAGAAAATAGATAAGTTTCAAAATTATTTTTTCAATGAATAATCCATGGAATGAAGCGGGTTTCAAAATCATATCCCTTGAAATAGATATGGGTTTCAAAATAAACATTCCATCAAAATAGAAACCATTTATGAAAGGATATGAAAATATCCTTTATATTATTTCCTAAAAAGAGATGAGTAACATCAAAAGACATCAACTCTGATAGAAATTAAAATGGCATGATATTTTTAATGCATTTCATAATGAAAATATTATCTCTTCTTCGAACATAATTTTTAAATCAAAAAACATTTAGAAAAAAAATATTATTTGAAAGTTAATTGCAAACATATATTGATGTAATTAAATAAATTTGAAAACCTTTTCCAAAGAAAAAATATAAATCAATTATGAATACATTTCAATAAACATATTCCTTGAAAACCTATAAAATAATATAGAAAAAAATTAAACCATTTTGATGAAAATATTGTGAAATATTATAAAAATTTATTCAAAATGATATTAAACACATTTTCCTTTAAAAATATAAAATATTATTGAATTTTATCGATAACAATTTCATTTTAAATAACATTAAAAATTGTTAATAAGGATTCAGGTTTTTTTGGAAACAATTTTTCCTAGAAAATATATAAAGTAAGCATGAAAACGTTTTGAAAACCATTTCAAGGAAATTTACTTTCAAAACAACTCATAAAATTAAAATTGTTAAACATTCAAAGGAATATTTACAAGAATTAAGGAGGGTAAATCCATACATTCTAAATGATTTAAAAAGGTCATTCCTTTTTCATGGTATATTTTTTAAAAAAATTACATTGTTTGAAAACTAATAAGAAAATTATTTTGAAAAAATAGGTAAAATATAAAAATGATAAAAAATTTTCTAATTATTATATAATAATATAATATTCTTGAAAACCGACTTTCATAAATTATTTTTCAAGGAATATATATTTCTGACCAAAGGGGGAGGTAATGTCAGAATTAATGAAATAACATTATTAACCATATTATTACCAAAGAGTTGAAATTTGGTTCCATTAATTGTATATAACATGAATAACCAGAGGTTATAAAAAATCATATTTTTTTGATATATTTTTCATTTGATTTCATCAATGGGATCATAATCATAACCAATCTCGACAAATGGAGATATTTTAGCCATAATAGGTTAATGTTATAACATGTTCGAAATATAATTCACCTATTAAACCAGTAATATGATCTTATCTTATACAAAAATATATTTTATTTGATACATAAGAGAATCTATTCACTGTTAAAAAATTTAATACTGTATTATAATTCCAGGATTCATTTATAGGGATATGATCACATAAAACATCACTAAATGTTGAACAAAAATATTATCACAGGGATTATTCAGATAATATCGAACATGAACATTACAACTAATGGAGGAATGGATATGAATTATCCTAATTTTAATTACTAACTTCATCCATTGTTATTTCATAATCATTTCAATTTTCCTTGAAAAAAAATAATAGTAATCTGAAAAAGATTTTTTAATCATTTCCCTAAAGGATGCTTTTAAACCAACTTCAACAAAATTATTTCTTTAAACATTCAACCAATGACTCTTAGAAATGATGGTCGGTAAATCTGTACATGTTTAATGTGGTAAAAATAATTTTTCATTTTTCATGGTCAAAAGGATAAAAAATACCTTGTTCGGAAATTTATAAGAATACGCTTTTGAAAATACAGGTAAAATAATAAAAGGTTAAAATGTCCTTTACTGATTATAAAATAATATAATATTTTTGTAAACTCTTGTTGAAATAATGGTTTTTAAGGAACATAGATTTCAAACCGAAGGGTGAGGTAAAGTCATACATTCTTAAATACACTATCTTGACCATATTGTTACCAAGCGATGAAAAAATGATAAAATTACATGGTTATAACAATATTAAACAGTGGGTAATAAAAATCATAAGATTCTATGAGATATAGATTATACACTTTTAGTAATGGGAGAGTAATCATAATCAATATCGATAAATGGGGTGATTATAACAATATATAGATACCTATTTGGTAGCATATATTAATAAATATTGGAATAATTAAATTAAATGAGTCATAACATATCAGGATAAAAATGAGATTCATGATGTAAAATGTCAAACATATTTTATACTTCTCATGGATAAATATAGGTGAATAAAATGGTATGTGTCTCAATGAAGTAAAATTGACAAAACAAATCACTACACCATTTTGGAACCTATTGAATAACAAATTCCATGATAGAAATATCATTAAATGGATATATAAATACCCTTAAAATAATTTACACAAAAAATTAAACACTACCATGTTCCTTATACACACCACACATATGAAATGAGTGGTGTTTAAGGCATGTATCTCACGGAAATAAAAATTGACATAAAATACCATCACCTTGTCTCTTGACACTCTTCATACTAATACAACAATCCATTATAATAAATGTATATTTATAATAAATAATTTATTGAATCATATTTTTTTATTTAATAAAACATATTTTTTGATGAAGACCTTATAATACATGATTGTTAACAATCCTATATCTTGGTTTCACGTCGGGTAATATTCACCTTCTTCTTCACATTGTCTTAATTTGTTATATCATTTGTCCTTATACATATATCGTGATTTATAGAATTTAAAATATGATATAAATATCATATAAATACAATATATATGTATTATAAAAATACATATAATAAATATATATAAAAAGATATTCACCATTCATGAAAATGGTATGGCATATGTAAGCGTGAATGGTGTTTCCATCTTTATTGTTGTTTTGAACGAAATAATGAAAATTACATATAAGTCTCTGTATATGTATATATATATTTATTCCAATAGAATTATTATTTCATATATATAATATATAATAACAAAAACCATCTTTATTGTATTCCTTTTACTGTGTGAATGAATCACTTTCCTTTCAGTTGGAGGTAGTTCATAGTTCCTCAAACAAAATTCTCATATTTACACCAAATGGAATGTAAAAATGTATGTGTTGTAAATGGAATAAATATTATTAATTAAATATTAAATATAATATATGATGTATGTATATATATTTTCTTTCATACTGTCAACTATGAGAGGCAGTAGAGGAAAATGATTATCATCTTTTAGTGAGGTGGTAGTTCACTAAACATGTAAACATTATGTTTGTTACCCATTATATGGATGTGTTTGTAAGTTCCGGTCAAAACCATACCATAAGAAAGTACTAGTATATTGAATATAATGGTTTTTATGTACATTCATTTAATAAATAGTGTGAAGTGTGTGGATAATGGAAATAAAAGAAATCAGATAGAGATAAGGTGTTACCTCATAACTGGGTAACTCCTTCATGTTTGTGAAAAAAAGGATTCCATGGATTTCATTATGACTAACGGGTGGATTCTAGAATAAATTGAGTTAATTTTTAGGATTATTGGTTATTTCATGATCAATCCTAAGGGGTTTTAGAGGTTTAATAAAGACGGAGAGGTGGTGTGCTTTTATAGGGATGAGAAATTATACACATGGAATTTTTTTAAACAAGATATGTTTGTCCACAGTTGTACCTAAAATATACAAACCAGACCAACCAAAATCAAGAATATAAGTTTAATGACCGAATCACTTCCATTAAAGTAATTTTGGAAATATTTCTAAGCTTTTTGTTTTCTTATATTTATTGTTAATTACTTTATAAAAATAATTTTTTTCTAAACCATTGTTATTATTTTTAATAACATTCAGTATACTTTTTTCATACAAACTAATTTCAAATTTTTAGATGTTATAAATTACGATGATTATAAATATGTACCACATTTTTTTGTAAATTATTATCACATAATTGGGAGAAATTAATTTAATGTCAATCCTCCTGATGGGCCTATTCTGTGAGTTTTTAATTTAAAAACATCAATAACTTTGATATGTTTTTATTCCCAATTTCAATGTTAAATTGAATTCAATTTCCTAAATTTTATTAATCGGAAAAAAATATAATCTAATTGTAATTTGAAACCCAAATATTGTTTTATTTTTCCTTACAAATAAATTCATTTAAATGGATGTTTTGAATTAATATCAGTAGTTTTTACTATTCAGTAAAAAATGAAATATCATAGAAGAAACCATAAAGTACATAATAATATAATTTATACATTCTAAATTTAAAAATAAATTTTAATTTATCAAAATAAATTTATAAATTTTACTAAAATTTATTTATTTATTTTTTACATATTGTCAATAAAAGTAGATCATTTTTGAAATTTAAAATTTTAACCATATAATTTGCTTCACCAAAACATATATCTTTCTTTGTCAGTATTTTATTTATATGAAACCATTATAAACTACATCAACCTGAGTTATCAATTAGGTATGGTGTAATTCCCCGAACTCTGTTACCTTGAGCCCATGCATTAAGACATAACATTGGCATGACCACAACAGATCAATTCCTAAAATACCGATTAGATTATTAGCCTTGGAAGTAATTGATACATACATAAGTTTTTCAATACATTATTTAATATAAAAATAACAACAATGTGTCTCCTATGACCACACTCATATTCCTTAGCCTATCCTTGCAGGCCGATCACAATATAAATCTTCACATCCTGGGAAATATAAAACATAATAAAGGGGTGAGCTGAGATTCTCAGTAAAGATAATAATATAGAAGAAACGTTAATAAATAAGTCTAAACATTTATGATAATTTTATAGAATAAATCCCAACCTATTAAACATAAACACTAGTATAATATGGAAATGATAAATCAAATAATGTGATTTACGTTTTCACATTGATATTCTACTAGTCTAATAATCAAATTTAATGTCAATTTTTAATTTCATAATGATTGAATGAATAATACCAGACATCATAACCAAATAGTCAAGGCCTCATACCTAGAAAAAAAATTCAAGGCATTGTGCCAGGACACTAGTTTGTCTCATGAGACCTACAGATGCATCGGGGAGCTATAGCGGGCATCACCCGTCACTTACTACGTCCAATGCATTCAACATATGAAATGTTTGAAACATAACATAAACATTCTTATTAAAAAAAGCATATGAAATGTTAATACATTAACCATAAACTATTAATGGTATAAAGATAACACATCCACATTCAAACATATCACAAAACCTTCAATACAATATGTATGATTATATCATAATAAATGAACTTCAAACAAACATAAAATCTCAAAAAGGATGATAACATAGTTGAAATCAATCAAAAAAAATTTGAGTAAAATATATATGTATAGATTGAAATAATTCAAATGTAATGAAAAAATTTATTTTGAAAATATTATTGTAATATTGTATGGAATGTTTATATGGTGTTATAATGGCATAAAATATCCACACTCACCATATACATTAAAAACATTCTTTCCTTAATTTTGTCAAAAAGGTCATAAAGGACCTTGTTTGGAAAATGACAGAAGGATTACATTATAATCATTTTATAAAAAGTAAAAAAAGGCTATAAATGACTATAACCCATATTCTATGAAATAGTAAAAGTGTTTTGAAATAAATTTCTAAAAAACGCGGATTTGGTTGATAACAATTTCCTAGTCGATATTTACATATATACAATCTCAGATAAATAAAGAGTTTTTAAAATTAACCCTTACCTTTTACTTTTCCTTAGTTGAGGGTATATTAAATTACTATATGATGGTGAAAAAATTTTAATAAAAAATTTAATAAACATATACATAAGTATGATATCATATATGATCTTCTAATATTTCATTGTTAATGATATTCCAAGAGTATCATTATTTCAGATGTTAACTGATTCGTTTTCCTTTATAGGTTTTTTATGTAAGACCTATTTCATATGGATAAGATGTATTTCATTCATATCAAGAATGATATTATGTTCCTAATATTTATTTTTAACAGTAAAATAAAAATTATTCTTGAATGGTTTAAATGGGAATGTATCTTATCCCATTTGTGAAGACAATAATCTGTACGTACGCAGGAGCAACAATATCATTCTATTGATGGTGAAATAATATCTAATTGGATGTTATATCATATATAAAGAATTATTAACATATTATATTTATTAATTGCATCATATATACTAGTTTTTTTACCCATGTAAATAATTATGTGTTGAATGAAAAACTACAACACAACATGGAGACGGTAAGTCATACGTACACACGTATGGTGAAATTTTCATTTTTAAGATTAATAGAATAAAAAATATGGGTGTAAAATATTTATAATAAGATAACAGTTTCTATAAGGTACTTGATTCATTATTTTTGTATGGAAACAACAAGGAAAGATGAACTGGAAGAATAAAATATCATTAAAAGGGTTGATGAAATTATTACATCTTCTTCAGTTGCTTTCTTTTGATTTGATCAGAATGGCTTCGTATGTTTCCTTTATGATCAGTATAAGGCATAAATATTTAAGTGAGGGTAGTTTGTAGTATATTTTAGTAGGATTTGGATGAGAAACTATTTTTGGAGTCCTTATTTTGAGAGAAGGGGTAGTACCCTTTTATAAAAGAGGTCAGGTTCACTATAGGAAAAGCTTGAAATATTATTTTATTAGAAAATAATTTTCTGTTTATAATGGATCCAAATGGATTTATTTAGATGATAATGTGGGGATTGGTATAAATACTCTCAAAAAATTTGTTTTATAAATTTTTATGTCACCGTATTAACCTTATCTTTTATATTTAACTTTTAGTTAAATAGTTTACATTTTACAATGTCTTCTTGTATTTTTTATTCAATGGTTAATAAAATTACACTAAAATACCAAGAGAACCCCTAGTGGTTCATTAATGAAATATTCATCATTACATAAGTCATTTTCCTGAATATTATATTTTTAGTAATATTATACCATTTAATATTATAGTATTTGTTTTAAAACCACAATTATGTCAATAGATTCACTATTTGGTATTTTGTTTTTCATAAAGTCATAAAAAATTTATCACTTAAAAAAATTATATTATTAACCCTAAAATGTGATATTAACCTATAAAATTCGTGGAAATCATCCAAATTATAAATTTAAATTTATTTTTATATTTCCAATGTCAATCATTTTGACATTTTATTAATAAGGTGACAACCACATCTTCATTATGTCATAGATAATTTTAATTATTCAAGGTATAAAAATTTATAAATAAAATACCATTATATAGAAAATCTTTTTAAAGACCCAGATATCTCGTGGAACTTTATTTTAAATACCTGGGAATTTTATGAGTCCGTAGTTTTTTACGGCACGTGATTCCAAGGCTCGGTGTGCCCAGAATCAATTTCTAATGTTTTGTTTGGGTACGTTTAGTAAACGTACGTATGGGTTTTTGTATCATTTAATCTAGTTTCAGAATTGAAATATGAGGGCACTGTTAAACTCGTATCGTCGGTAATTTCCCAATGAGACCTACACTACAGTTGCATTATAATAGAGTGGAAGATTGTTTTGGGGGGTTTTAAAATAAATTGAATATAATAAAGTAATAACTTTATTTTATTCAGTGGTAGTTAGAACCTCCAAATGGACGTTAGTGGGGGGGGCACCACACCATAACCTCCCATGAGAGGGTGTGGTGGTAGGGCCCACCAGTAGATAACCCCTTGGGAGGATTATTAGGTGGGGCCCAGCCAACTTCTCTAACTCCTCTAAACCCCCCCAATTAATTCGTTGTAACCGTTGAAACTTCTCACCTTCCCCCAATAAATATTGTGCCAAACCCCACAATTAATGAATTAAACATCTTTTAATTTATTGGAATTTTTTTTGAATTCTTTATGCCAACAATTTAATAAGGTGTTATATTTTATTACTGTTGTTGTTTTCATAACCTCTTGATGGGAGAACCTTGAGGGGATATTTGGGAGGATTGAGAGGACATCATCCTCTCAATGAAGAATGCATGTTGCCCACAAAGAATGCTCCTTCCACCGAATATCGACTCAACCTTCTTCATCCTTCAACTGAATCAAGGAAAGGGAAGTCGCTGCCCGCAAAGAACGATGCCATCAACGATGTCACCTCCTCTCGACATCAATGATATGACATCCACTTCCCGCAACATCATCAATGAACGACTAATGGAGAATCAAAGGTAGGGGATATTTGTTGGTTTCATTTTCATTCTATGGCGTTCTATTTTTTTTGGATTGTGATCATCCAACTGATATCAGCATAAACATGGAGAGTTTGGGCCAACCTCACACGGCCCGACACTCTCCGTCAATTTCATAGTGGTTTACTTCAAAGCGGAAAAGAGGCCACAGCGACAAAGATGGTGAACAAAGGCTACGCTACCTGCGGCCTCGGCGAACCGCACCGCCGAACAAGTGGCTTCCGACCCGCACCCCGATGCGCTGCCCAGCCACCCGGAAATCCCCGAAGCACTGCCCTCGCCCCCCGGCGCGCTGCCCGGGCTACCCGATGCCCCCGTGGCGTCATTCCACCCTACCCAGCGTGCTGCCCGACAAACCCGGTGCCCCACGGCATGCTGCCCAACCAGCCCCCCCCCCCCCCCCGGCGTGCTTCCCAGCCTGCCTTGAGCCTTTCACACCCTAACGCGATGCCCTGGCACGCTGCCAGTGCCCCTGGAGACCAGCCCGGCCCTACCGGCGGCCTACCCGGCACCACCATCGCCTGTGACACCCTGCTCGGTGCACCTGCGTCCTACATGATGACCAGTCGGCATGCCCACGCCCCGCGCGGCCTACCCACTGGCCTCTTGTCCACCGACTTTCCAATCCAACCCATCGTGTCCCCCACGGTGTCTCTGTCCAAACCGGCCAGGTCCCCCGGGCCGAGATACAGAGCCGCCTATGTGGCGACTATCGGGTCAAACCGCCCTCGCGGTCCGCTAGGCCGGGCCCAGTGGACCATGTCAAAACCTAGCTGGCGGACCCACTAAATGTGCCAGGTCAGACCCAGTGTGTCTGACCATGTCGACCTAGACCGCGTCGGCCCATACTGGGTTGGCCCGAGTTGGTCCGACCGGGTCAGTCTAGACCCGGGCCCATTAACGACCCCATTCTTGCTTTGGCCATATATTTGACACCATGCATCCATTTGGAGAACCGAAAACGACGCCTGTATTCTTGGAGCATAATAGTTCTTTTGAGTGTTTCCCACTAGAGTTTAGGGAATAGTTCAGTTACGGTCAGGATGGTTTGTACACGAATCCAACCGGGCCCCTGGACTAAAATTCTAACAACTCAAAGACCGGGTGTCCGATTGATGTTCCGTCTATTACGTTGGGGCCCATATGATGTGGTTGACCTTTGAGATACTTCCCCATGAGACTTGGTGGCACTTTGAGTATCAACCAGTAGCTCGTAGAGCGGATCCCCCCAGAGACAAGTGGATAGAGTGTTGAGACCTAGTAACTGACAGACCTGACGTCTGCTTGACCGATTCGACTCCGAGTGATTCGACTAGCCCAATGGGGAGCACCTGGTTTAGCGGCAGACCCGCAGTACTCGACATGAAGAGTATCTCAGCAGTATATGGTTAGTGGGAAGTGCCTCAGTGTTGAAAAATGCCCATTGTACATGACAGAGGAGGAGTTTTCCATCATCTATGGTTTCGATAATGAAAATCCTGGTTTGAGCTGAGTCAATGAACTTTGTGTTTTCCTCATATTGATATGAGTTACTTGATATCATAGGTATATGTATGGGAATATACCTATGAAGTGGTTATCCATTGAGATAATACATTATGGTTTATCCTTGTTACAATTTGTGAGACATTGATTGTCTCGGGGTCCCTACTGAGTATCATTATACTCACCCCTACACGGGCTATGCCCATATCTCGTTTTTTTTTGGATATAGACGACAGACATCGCTGAAGGAGGCCGAGAGCGCCAGGACTAGATTCTACTCAGATGTGTACCATAAGACATTTCATTACATAGTGGATTCTGAGGACGTGGAGTTATCAAGAGGCAGTCTGTACATACCCTTTTGGTAGGAACCTCAAAGGATGATCCAGGAGCTGCTTTCACCTTTCAGTTATTTTTCCATTTTTAGTTGTACTTTTTTTCAGTTGTATTTTTACTTTACAATTGGGCTTATATTTTGGCCCCCCTTTACTTTCAGTACTCTTGCTATACAATTTTTACTTATTTTTTACTTCTGCTTGTACTCTGGTTTGGTGTGTTTACGATTTATAAAGGAAATAAATTCCCAGTTTTAGGTAATTTCGCCTTTTGTGCTTGTCACCAGACCCTGGCCTATGGAAGGCTGGCTTGGGGTAGTCACGATACGGGCCCCAAGGGATGGGTCATGGCAAATTGGTATCAGAGGATGTTAGTTCTACCGTAGAACGTAGGACTCTGATATTTATTTTTAGTGAAGCAATAGTGTTAAGCGTAATATGTGGGGTTTTCTGTTCAGGGAGGCCAGTATTGGTGCGGGAAACCGACGTATACATAAAGAGGGACCCTGACTTCGGATTTCTGACTCAGTGCACCAAATCACTGATTGTGTGCGTGCGGGTGTGTGTGTTTGTATTTAAATGTTTTTTTAAGTCAGATCAAACCAGTTCGGCTCACCAGGTATAGTCTTTTGACCGTGTCACATATGTTTATTTTATGATGCCTCCCTGCAAAAAACAATCTTGATCCCTGAGAGTTGTACGTACTAACATCCTTTCGAGTGATGAGGCCTCAGTATAGGGCCCTCTCCCAGTTGAGGCACCATCGAAGGCACCAGCAGTACAACATCCTATTGGTCCATTGATGCCACCAGCCCCAGAAGTAGATGATGCATTCCACTTGAGCACATTGCACGAGTTCCATTGCCAGAGGCCACCTAGGTCCCAGGGAGAGATAGTCCTACAGGAGGCTAGGGATTGGCTGGAGGTTGTGGCGAGAGTCCTCATGCTTATAGGGGTACCAGTCAACTTCATGGTGATCCTTGCTTCCAGCCTCTTTCAGGCAGTAGCAGGAAGATGGTGGAGCCTGATGCTCCAGATGCATGATAAGGCATCACTTCTATGGGAAGACTTCAAGAGCCTATCCCGGGCAGAGTTTGTTCTAGCGACCCTATGAGTGGTGCGAATATAGGAGCTACTACATCATTAGAAGGGTAGCATGACGGTGGTGCAATACTCATCGAGTTTCACCGACCTCTCACGCTACTCAATTGATATGGTACAAGACCCATTATTCAAGGCCCAGACCATTGAGCAGGGGATCAGGCAAAAGATCAGAGCTTCAGTTATCTCCCACAACATCCCGACGTAGATGAGGGTGTTAGAGAGAGCCCTCCTAGTGGAGAGTTTCCTTGATGAGCAGTCACAAGCAGCATGATCCAATACTGGTCGACATGCAGTGGAGTCTTCTGAAGCTGGCACTATACAGATGACACAGAGGTCCAAGAGGGAAAGTACTATAGGTGGATGACCACACAACTCAGGATTGGTTGTTCAGGCACCCAGAGTGGATATAGAGCCATGCATATAGGATCTAGCAGTGTTTCTCATCCATCGGACTTGGTCACATGGCTCGTGATTGTCCGACCTGCAGTTCTGACAATCAGTAGATAGTTGAGGGACCTCCCCGGCAGAGTTATAGATTCGATAAAGGTGGTCCGCATGGAGCATGAAGACATGGTAGAGGATCTGGCCTTGTAGATGGCAGTAGAAGACGTTATAAGGTGCTACCGACACCACCACCAGGAGGTCTACCCCAACCACAGAAAGCGGGTGGTCCGGGAAGAGTACAATATCATGCAGCTGAGTCCTATTATCACCACACTCTAGAGATGATTCAAGGTATGATATGTGTCTACTCCACCTCAGTTTCAGTTCTTATTGACACAGGTGCTATTCTCTCTTTCATATCCACTGCCCTCGTTCGGAGCATAGAGATTCTGACAGAGTTGTTGGCAAGATCGTTACAGCTAGAGACTCTTACAGGAGCAGACTCGACAATCACGCACTGGTGAAGGCAGTGTGATCTT
Source organism: Viscum album (assembly GCA_963277665.1). Classification (NCBI taxonomy): domain Eukaryota; kingdom Viridiplantae; phylum Streptophyta; class Magnoliopsida; order Santalales; family Viscaceae; genus Viscum; species Viscum album. The sequence goes on along the minus strand of OY728164.1, from coordinate 1,815,496,684 downwards.
ACTCTAGGAGGTGATAACTTCGACTGAGATCTCCTCCTAGTATCATCGAGGCATTACGACGTCATCTTGGGTATGGACTGGTTATCTACGGTCCATGCTCAGATTGACTGTATTAGGAGAAAAGTGCAATGTGTCCATACGGATGGGACCGGGTTCACCTTCACCATCCAGAAGGGATCCTTTGCAGCATAGAACAGACTTAATAGGAGGAGGGTGTATCTGATCATTCAACAGTTGGCCTGCCTCTACCTCAGAGCAGTTGATGTGGAGTGTCTAACATATCCGGTAGTGGTGGACCTGTACGGGGATGTATTCCCTGATGATATTCCAGGACTATATTCTCATAGAGAGGTGGAAATTTAAATTAACATGTACCCTTTGATGAAAACGATATTTACTCAAGTATATTGGATGGATCCCAATCAGCTTCGCGAGATGAGGGTACAACAGGAGTACTTGCAGAAAAGGATTCATCTGACCTAGTGTTTCTACCTAGGCCGCCCCGATTCTATGCTCCAAGAAGGAAGATGGGAGCTTGAAGCTATGTGTTGACTATTGTTTCCTGGACCAGGTGACCGTGAGAAACAAGTACCCTCATCTAAGGATTGAAAAACTCTTTGATCAACATAATGGAGCATGATGGTTCACGAAGATAGACCATTGATGAGGCTATCACCAGCTCAGAGTTTGAGATGAGGATGTATAGAAGACAACCTTCAAGTGTTGGTATGGCCATTATGAGTTCATGGTTATTCCCTTCGTTGTAAACAATGCTCTAGAATTTTACATGAGTCTCATGAATAGGATCTTCTAGCCTTACCTAGATTGATATGTAGTAGACTTCATTGAAAAATTTCTAATCTACTCAACTACTGAGGAGGAGCATGTCTACCATTTGCAGGTAGTACTGGACACACTTCGAGAGCATCACTGTTGTGGTAAGATCTCGAAGTTCCAATTCTGTAATTGAGAGGTTCACTTCATGGGACACGTCATCTCAGAGGCTAGAGTTACAGTGGACCCAGTGAAGATCAAGGTAGTAATTTATTGGGAGCCACCCAGCAGTGTGACAGAGGTGCAGAGTTTCTTGGGTATGGCTGGATACTATCGGAGAATTGTGCCAGACTTCTCCAGAGTTGTAGCACCGCTTTCAGTATTGAAAAAGAAGTAGAAACCCTTCATGTGGTCAGAGAGATGCCACCATAGCATTCAAGAGCTGAGGTGGAGGCTAATTAGTGCCCCCTAGAAGAGGCTTCTAGAGGAAGGCGTAGGGTATGTAGTCTACTACGACGCATCAGGGACCAAACTTGGGTGTGTCCTGAAGCAGGAGAGAGTAGTGACTTCATATGGTTCTCATTATTTGAGACATCATGAGCATAACAACACTAACCACGACCAAGAGTTATTATTAGTGGTCTTCACCTTGAAAATTTGACGACACTATCTGATAGGAAAATGTTTTATCGTGTACTCTGATCACAAGAGTCTCTGGAATATCTTCTCTCAGAAGGACCTGAACCTGAGATTGTGGTGATGGATTGAGTTCCTCCATAAATATGAATCTGAGATAGTCTATACTCTTGGGAAGGGGAACGTTGTTGTGGATGCGCTCATCAGGAGGACTGGTATACAGTGGATGGGATAGGCGACAGAGCAGATGGCTACCTTATAGATACAATTTGTTCATAGAGATGGAGCAATAATTCTACAGTCTCTTATAGTCACTCCCCCTCTTCTTCTACGAGTCAGGGAGACGCAACATGGGGATTCTGACTACGAGACATGACGTGTTCATATATCCCCATGGCAGGCATGTGATGGATTTTATGAAGGTGGGAAGCACGACATTCTCTTTAGAGGACGTACCATGGTACCAGCTGCACTTCAGGAGGAGGTGTTTAGGGAGTTCCACACATCTCCTTTAGTGGTAATTTCAGTTGCAGCAAAGATGTATTAGTACCTCAGATGAGAGCACTAGTTTCCAGGTATGAAGAAGGCAGTAGTGGAGTTTGTCTCACTGTGACTCACTTTTCAACAATTGAGGAGATACATGCATGACCTGTCTCACATCATTGACCACAGGGAGCTGGACATTGATGACGGGGTGACATTCACGGAGGTCCCCGTGGAGATTTAGGATTGACATGTGTGGGTCCTGAATGGATGGTTGATACCTTTGGTGCGCGTTAATTGGTAGCACATGAACCTCCATGAGAGCACTTGGGAGCGGGAGGCTCAGATGCGTGATCAGTACCCCCATTTGTTCCCTTAGTTCGAGCTATAGCTTACATGGACGTAGAACCCTGAGGTGTGGGGAATGTAAAGACCCCAATTTCCCGTGGATTTTTTTTAAATACATGGAAACTTTACAAGTCTGCAGTTTCTAATGGGGCTTGACTTTGAGGCCCAGTGTTCCTAGAATCAGTTTCTGAAGTTTTGTTCGGGTATGTTCAGTAAACGTACATATGAGTTTTTATATCTTTTGAACTGGGACTCTAAATTGAGATCTGAGGTCACCGTTGAACTCGTAGGGTTGGAAATTTCCTAGTTAGACATTCACCATAGTTGTGTTTTAACTTGAGCGGAAGATAGATTTCGGGGGTTTAAATTGAATTGAATTAAATAATGTGAAAACTTTATTTTATTTAGTGGCAGTTAGAACCTCCAAAGGAAAGTTAGTGGTGAGGGACAACACACCATAACCTCCCATGAGAGGTTACGGTTGTGGGGCCCACCCTCACATAACCTCCATTGGGAAGTTGTTATGGTTGTGGGGCCCACCCGTACAGATCCCCTTTGGAGGATTATTTTGTGGTGCCTAGTAGACTTCTCTAACTCCTCTAAACACACCAATAAATTCGATGTTTCCCTTGAAACTTCTCACCTTCCACCATTAAATTTTGTGCCAACCCTAACCATTAATTAATTAAACCAATTTTAATTAATTGGAACATTTTTTTGAATTCTTTATGCCAAAAATTTAATTAGGAGTCATATTTCATTATTTTGGGTGTTGGCATAACCTCTTGTTGGGAGAACCTTGAGAGGATATTTGGGGGGATTGAGAGGACTTCATCTTCTCAATGATTAACGACTGTCATCCGTGAAGAATGATCCTTCCACCGATGATCGACGTCGCCTTCTTCCTCCTCCAACCAAGGAAAGGAAAGGGAAGACGCCGCCCACGAAGAACGTCACCAATGACGACGTCACCTCCTCCCGACATCAAAGAGATGACATCCACTACCCATGACTTCGTCAACGAATGACTACCAGTGAATCAAAGGTAGGGGGATTTCTGTTGGTTTCATTCTCATTCTCAGGCGTTCTATTGTTTTTTGGATAGTGAACATCCAATTGTTATCCCCACAAATGTAAAGAGTTTGGGCCAACCTCACACATCCCAACACTCTCCGTCGATTTCATTGAGGTGAACTTCGAAGCGGAAATGAGGCGACAATTACAAAGATGGTGAAAAAAGGTCGAGCAACCCACGACCTCCGCGAATTACACTGTCGATCAAGCAGTGCCCGACCCATGTCCCGGATCACAACCTGGTAGCCCACGGCTCCCCGACGACTGGTCGCGCCCCCCGCCATGTTGCACATGCTCCCCAGCGCCCCTGCGGCGTCCTGTTTCCCTACCTGGCGTGCCCCGACGCGCTGCCGGGCCCACCAAGCGCACTACTCGGCCGACCCGGTGCCCCTTGATGCGCTGCTACGCAAGCCCAGTGTCCCCCCCCACCCGGCGTGCTTCCCATCAAGCCAGGTGCCCCACGACACACTTCTCGGCCCACCCGACACCCTAGCACACTGCCCCGGTGCCCTGCCCACGGCCCAGGGGACCTGCCCACCCCTACCGGTGTCCTGCCCGAGCCACCGCGGCCTACTACACCCTGCCCGGTGCACCAGGGACCTGCCCGATGATCACCCGACCTGACCGCGCCCCATGAGGCCTGCCCGTTGGCCTCCCGGTCATTAGATTTCTGAGCCAACCAACTGTGTCCCTCATGGTGTCGCTGGCCGAACCGGCCCGGTCTCCCAGGCCGAGATACCGAGCCGCCTACGTGGTGACTATCGGGCCATACCACACTCGTGGTCCACTGGGCTGGGCCCAGGGAACCAAGTCAAAACATAACGGGCCAACCCTCCCAATAGGATATGTCAGACCCAATGAGTCTGACCATGTTGGCCCAGACCGGGTCGGCCCAGACATGGTTGGGCCACGTCAGTCCGACTGGGTCGAACCGAACCCGGGCCCATTACTGACCCCCTTGTTTGCATTGGCTATATCTTTGGCACCAGACGTTCGTTTGATGAACCGTCAGCGGCGTCAGTATTCATGGAGCATAACCATCCCTTTTACTATACTCCACTGATTTTCAGGGTATAGTTGAGTTACAGTCTGGTTGGTTCTTACACGAATCCAACAGGGGCCCTGAGACTAAAATGCTAATAACTCACAGACCGGGCGTCTGATTGAATCTTCATCTGTTGTGTTGAGACCCTTATGACACGGCCGTACTTTGAGATACTTTCTCGTGATACTTCTTGATACTTGGAGTATCAACCAGTAACTCATAGAGCAGATCCTCCCAGAGACGAGCATATAGAGTGCAAAGTCCTAGTAGCAGATAAACCTGATGACTGCCTGACCGATTCGACTCGGAGTGATTCGACTGGCACAGTGGGGAGCGCCCGGTTTGGTGGAATACCCATGGTGGATGGGGTGCCTAGTTTGGCAGCAGACCCCCGGTACTCGATAGGAGGATTAGCTCTATAGGCTATACAGGGAGCACCCAGTTTTGCAGTTGACCCCCATTGGACGGAGCACCCGGTTTGGCAGCAGACCTGAGGTACTTGACAAGAGGATTATCTCCACAGTCTATTGTTAGTGAGAAGCGCCTCAGTGTCATGATATGAAAACTATACAAGACAGAGGAGGGGTTCTCCACCATCCTTTGTTTCGATAATGAAAATCCTTGTTGTAGCTGATTCAATAACCATTGGGTTTTCCTCATGATTGAGATGGGATACGTGATAAAATAGGTGTATGTATGAGCATTAAACTAAGAAATTGTTATCTATTGAGATCATATAATGTGGATTATCCTTGTTGGATTTTGTGAGTCCTTGAAGGTCTTGAGGTCCCTACTAAGTATCTTTGTACTCCCCCATGCATGGTCTATGCCTGCACCCAGTTGTGTATGATGTAGAAGATGGACAACACTGACGGAGGCCGAGAGCGCCAGGACATGACGGTACCGGGAGGTGGACCTTATGACATTTCAGTACATGGTGGAGTATGACAGATGTGAAGTGCTAAAAAGGCCATTTGTACATACCCTTCAGGTAGGAACCCCGAAGGGCGATCTACGGTCTGCATTCACCTTTCAGTTGTTTGTCCCTTTTTGGTTGTACATATTTTCAATTTTATTTGTACATTACAATTGGGATTTTATTCTGGTCCCCCTTTACTTTTAGTACTCTTGTTATACAGTTTTTACTAAGTTTCTTCTTCTGCTTGTACTCTGGTTGTGTGTTTTTATGATTTATAAAGGAAATGCCTTCCCAGTTTTAGTGAATTATGCCTTTGTTGCTTGTCTCGAGCCCCTATCCTATGGAAGGCGGGCGTGGGTTAGTCAATTTATGGGCCCCTGGGGACAGGTCGTGACAATATTTTTATATTTATAATGAATATTTATATTATAATTTATCTTATGTATAAACCTATATAAGAAATGTTTTAGTTATGAAAATTTAAATTTAACACTTTCAACATTTTTTTAAATAAAATAATTAAAAATGTCCAAATATAATCCAGGTGGACTAAAGAGGAACATATTTTATTCCTATGTTTTGTTTTGGTTGGGAAATATTTACCCAATAGAAACAGGACATGTGTTAGGGTAATTATAATATCCTTTTAACCATAAATTATAGTATTTACATTTAACCATGGTAAATAAAAGTCAATAGATTCTACTCACCAAAAATTATTTTCATCCCATTGAACCACATTTTACTTACTGATGTCAAACACGTCTCTCATAATTTTAAAATTCAATTCACTTAAGTGTAAAAATTACGTTTTATGAAAATTTGCAAATGTTCCTAGAAGGTGGGTAGAACATGTTAAAATTTTCAATAAAATTTTATATATCTAAAATTTCTAGAAAATGACTCCAATGAATTACATTGGAATAATATAGGTATTATGTATATATTTTTAATTTAAATTAATCTAAATACAATAAATAAGTATTTAAATAAAAAAGTCGGTCTTAAACAATAATGTAGTGCTTTTCACAGTTAATCAAAAATAGAAAGTTTTCAAAAAAATACCAGAAACTCCACCTAAGATAAATTAGATATTCTAAATTATAAAATTAATAATATTTCACAAGATTCAAAAAATTGAGGTTTGATTAATTAATTTAAAATTAATTCCCTTTGTCAACACCAAAAAGTGGGTTGTTAAATGTAAAAACTATCAAAATATTGACTTCTGTTTTTGTCAAATTTAAATGTGAAATTACTTATAATGACCTAAATTATTTTAAATGATAAAAATATAATATAATTAAACTATAAAAACATTAAACTTCATTATATAACACTATACATTAATTCTATTTAAAAAGATGTTTTTAGTTAAATTTTAGTATTTTTCACTAGTCATCAAAATATAAAAGTAATAATAAATGTGCCAAAAAATTATACAAACTAAATTTTATTTTCCATCTTCTAAAGAAAAATTTAATTTAATTTTAATTAATATATAAATGTGTAAAATATTGGATTTAAAAAGAGTTCTCCATGAAATGGCCTAAAAATTTCATTTTTTTAACAATAATTATTTTATCTTAAAATTGAATAAGTATTTATTTTATGTATAAAAAAAGAAAAAAGTTGAATGTTCTAATTATATATAATATATATATAATTCAAAATTTGGTTAATAATATTCATAACTGCTTTTTGAAGGACTAAATTGGTAATTCTTGGTGTGCTCATACTCGATGTTGCGCGTTGCACGAGCTGTTGAGTTATATTATAGAGATAGTATACTATGAAATAATGGGGTGTTACATTCTATCTTACTTCAATATATTTCATCCTCTCAATTTGAAATTGTTCCTCGAAATTAAAAAGTTAAAATAGAAAATATCATAGTGGAAAACCTGGGTTGGAAATAGGTTTAATAAAATTTAGACATAATAAGAGGAAAAGGGAAATGAAAAAGTTTCCAAAATATTAGGGTTTCAAATAAGATAATAGTGGTGGAAATTATAGACACATAATTGGTGTAAAAATTCAAATATTTATAGAGTGTGATTGAGTTCATCAATCGCAAACAACTGTAAAATTGAGGGCCTCAAATCCATCAATATATAATGATTTAAAATATCATCGGTTCAATAAAACATAATGCATTAGGACAAAAAAATTTGGTTTTAAGATCCCTTCCCGAATGTTTATGAATTTATTTCATAATATAATAAGAGATTTTTTTTAAAAGTATAGTTTCATCTTTCAGCAACTTCTTACTAGAAACTCATCATTCACTCCAAGAGATAATAGAATAATAAATTATCCTATTTATCATAATCTTATAGGGTTCTAAAAATAATGAATTTATAATTTATTTGTCAAAATTTATTTTAAAAAAATGACATTATACAAACCAGGACATCACGTAGGCCAGTGGTAGGTGATGCACCCTTGTCTCCCTTTGATTGCACGTTCAAATGTCCTGGCCATGTCAGACGCGATGGGTTATCACCTGACCACCAGGTTGTATTTTTTATAACAATCCAAATATAATATTAAATAATGTTTTAACCTTATACAATAGTATGTATGGCCCAACATAATCCATTCCAACCTTTCGACTTATCAAAAATAATTTTATCCAATCTCAAATTCCAATATTTATAAGGTCAACGTAACATAACAAAGAACTGTTTTCACATAATAACATGTCAGTACCTTCATCGTGTTTTCTCTTAAATCCTGGTAACACCCTGAATTTCCATAAATCCATATTGATTACAATAATTCTCCCTTATTCCATATAGAATACTAGATATATAACTTATATCCAAAAATGATTAATACTTCAAAAATGATGGAATAAACAAACCATTAAACAGTTCTAAGGTAGTCAAGAATATCCAATATAATTTATCCAAATCAACAATCTCTTATTCCAAAATCACTACCTCAGTGTCAGGATCATGTTAAGGATTATCATTCCTTTAACAATGTATTTTCCAAATAAATTACTTGATTTTGAGTCCCCTTTCCCAGTTCTATATAATCTCAAACCCTTAATTAAATAGTACTGCAATACAGTCCTTATTTATTTCCATTATTAATATAACCAGTACATTATTGATGCAACACTCAAATGAAATAATTCATTAATAAAAATATAAAAACACTAATTATTCCTCTTCATTTTTTCTAGTATCATAACATGATTATTATCTATTAACATCACTCAGGTTATACTCTAATGATTGGGAAATTGACTCACGTTGTGTCCCAACCCCTTGAAGATTAAGCATTGCACATTTGAAACCTTTTTCTTACCCTTGAAATCACGTACTTGGTGTCCTTTTTCTTTGAACTTATAATAAAATCCAATTCCCTTTAAGCATTTTAAAAAGGTGATTCCTTTAACTATTATCACATATAAAAAAATCCTTCTTTCTCTTATTCCCTTTATACATCTTTCTCTCTACCATCCTTTTCTTTTCTGGATTCCCATCAAAGTTGTAGGACTCCAATAATTCATCACTTATCATATTAACACCTGATAATATTTTTTAATATTATGAGAATAAGTCTTGACTATTTCCCTTTTAAATGTTGGATTATGACCATGAAGGATATGATCCTTCTTACTCTTTGGAACGTGTGTATTGCTGGATTTATCATTCCTTCTACTGAGAAGAATTTCTAATCATTGGCATAAACTAATTTAGTGTATAAATCTCAAATAATAACTCCATACTTGTAAAAAACCTAACATATATTGAAAATTATGTGCATATAATCCCTAATCATAAAAATGATTTTGTTGAGAAAGTATTTACTCATAAATCCTTCATAATGGTATTTAAAGAAAATGTGAATTATCCTATTCATATTTCCCAAGAGGGTCATAAAAAATAGTGAATCAACACCTGTTGTCGTGTACCAGGATACCCCAGGTCAAGGCCGAAACTCCTTGTCGTAGTTTTCACTCCTATGTAAATCTGTGCCAGAGCCACCTCTACCTTCATGTATCCAGACATGGATGTATTTTTTAGAAAATTAACAAAATATCTATATTACTAAAATTCATGTAATTTATTCTATACTAATACTTAATGACTACCTTAGGGAGATTTTCATAAATCGTTGTTTTTTAATCTAACTTCCAAGGATTGTACTAAACATCCTCTTGTTCCAACTATAACTCATCGACCCCAGTTACCCATTGTTAGAGAATAATTAAATATCATTTTAATGATCACAAAAGAACATGTCCCGAAGGACCGATTTATTTAGTAGCCTTGGAAGCTCAAGATTCATACATATGTTTTACATTAATTATGAAATATAAATACAAAAAAACTGTGTCCCCTATGAACACACTAATATCCCATATATTATCCATGTAGGTCAGTAAAAATATAATTTTTCAAATCTTATAAAAAATAAAACATAATAAAGGGGGATCTCACATGCACAGTAATGATAAAAATATACCAAAAACTATCATAAATAATCGTAAAAATTTAAGGATATGTATTAGAATAAAACAAAACTTTTTAAACATAAACCTAAACATAATATAGAAAATATAAATCAAATAATACAATTTACTTATTCACATGGATTTTTTATTAGTCGAATCATCACATTTAATATCAACAACTAATTTCAAAATGGTGGAATGCATAATGCTTGGAATCATAACCACATAGTCAAGGCCTAGTGCTCAGAATAAAATTGGGATTTCCTTGAGACCTTGTTCAAAGACACTAGTTTTTCTAGTGAGACCTAACTATCCATCGAGGAGCTATATTATGCTCCACCTGTCACATAATATGTCAAATGCATTCCTCATATGAAAATGTTGAAACATAACATAAACATTTTATAAAGAATAGAATATGAAATGTTAATACATTAACCATAAATAGTTAACGGTATAAAAATAACACATCCATATTCAAACATATTACAAAACATTTAATATAATATGGATGATTGTATCATAATAAATCCCCTTCAAACAAACGTAAAATCCAATGAAGAAAGTTAACATATATAAAATCAATCGAAAAACTATTTGAGTGAAATATTTCATTGTACATTGTAATCTTTCTATGGTAATGAAAAATATTTATTTTTAAAATATTATTAGAAGATATTAACGGAAGATTATAAGGTTTTATAATGGATAACAATATTCTCACTCTTTGTATAAGTTAAAAAACATTGTTTCATTATTTTTTTTCAAAAAATGTCATAAAGGACCTTGTTAGGAAAATGATAGAATGTTTCCTTTATAAAATATTTATAAAAAGTAAAACAAGAGTATAAATGACCCTAACCCATAACCTAGGAAACTGTAAAAATGTTTTGAAATACATTTTAATAAAAACACATTTGTAGGTGATATGGAGGTCAATGTAGATACTTACTTATAGTCAACTTCAGATAAATATGAAGATTGTAAAATTAACCCATACCTTGTACTTTTCCTTTGTTGAGGGTACATTAATATCCTTTAAAATGGTGAAATAACTATTATTAAATTTTATATGAATCAAATACTTAAATATATATAATATATGAGGTTCTAATATTTATTTGTTAATGACCTTTCAGTAGTATCATTGTCTCAGGTGTTAACTAATTCATTTTCCTTTATATGTTTTATTACATAAGTCCTATTTTTTTGGATATGATGTATTTAATTCATATCTATAATGATATTAATTTTATAAAATTAATATTTAACCACAAAATAATAATTATTCTTGAATGGTTATGATGTGGAATTAATCTCATCACATTCTTGGAGACAGTAATCTGTACGTATGTACGAGCGAAAATATCATTCTATTGATGGTGAAATATTTATGTAATTGGATGTTATATAAAATATAAAAAATAATTTACATATTATATTTATTTTTTAAATCAATTATAATCATTATCAAAACCATCCAAATTATGATGTCTTGAATAAAAAACTACACTACGACGTGGAGATGGTAAGCCCTACGTATGCACTTACGGCGGCTTTGACATTTATAAGATGGATAATATAACAAATATGGTTGTATCATAATCATAATAACATCAAAGTATATATAAGGTACTAGAGTTTTTATTTTGGTTTGGAAATAACAAAAAAAGAGGATGTGTAAGAAGAAAAGAAGTTTAAAAGATGTGATGAAATTATTACATCTTCTTCAGGTGTTTCTTTTTGATTTGTTAAAAAGGGAACCATTGATTGAATTTATGATCAAATTAAGGACTACAGGATGATGTGAGGGTCGTTTGGAGGATAATTTAGTAGAGTTTGGACGAGACAAATTTCATTGGAGGGGTGATCTTGAGGAACGGGTTAATAAGATTTTATAAGAGAGGTGGGGTTACTTTAGGAAAATATTGAAATATTATTTTCTTATAAAATATTTTTTTGTTTATAATCGCTCCAAATGGATTTATTTAGATGTCAAAGTGGGTATTGGTATAAATCCTTTTAAAACATAGTATTTAGACTAGATTATGTCACCATATTAACCATAGCTTTTATAGTTAACTATTAGTTAAATAGTTTATCTTTTAAAATTTCTTCTTGTATTTTTATATTAAATGGATAATAAACATAATATAAAATTATATGATAACCCCAAGTAGTTCATTAATGAAATATTTATCATTATATAATTCCTTTTTCCCAACAATATATTTTTAGTAATATTATACCATTTAATAATATACTATTTGTTTTAAAAACTCATTTATGTCAGTGTTGACACTATTTTTATATTTTGTATTTGTTAATTTAATATAATATTTATCAATTTGAAAAGAAATTATTTAATAAACACTAACATGTCATTTTAACCTATTAAAATCACCTAATTCATCAACATTATCCATTTTTAATTATTTTAATATTTATAATATCAATTATTTTAACCTCTCATTAATAAGGTAATTACTGCATCATCATTATGACAAAAATAATCCTAATTATTTAATGTCTAAATATAATTAATAAAATAAAATTGTTTATGAAATATTTTTAAATTTCTAATGAATATTTAAAGTCAAATTTATCTTATGTATAACCATATATTAAATATGTTATATTTATGAAAATGTCAATTTATCATTTTTAACATGTCATTAAATAAAATAATAATAGATGTCCTAATCTAATAAAAGTCTACAAAATACGATAACAATTTATTCCTATGGATAATTGTGGTTGATAAACACATATTCAATAGAAGTAGGCCATGTCTTAGTGTAATTATAATATCATTTTTACCTTTAATTACCCTATTTACTTTTAACCGTGTTAAATAAATATCAAAAGTTAATATTCATGAAAAATTATTTTCATCCTTTTGAACCACAATTTACATACTGATTTCATTCATGTCTCTAGAATTTTTATAATTTAATCCATAGAATCGATAAAATTACATGTTATGCAAATGTGCAAATGTGCTTTGAAGGTGGGTAAAAAAATGTTTGAAAGTTTAATAAAATATGATATACATAATCTATTTATAAAATTAATCCAAAGAAATAAATTGGGATAATATAGGTATTATGTATCTATTTTTACTTATAATTAATTTAAATAAAATAAATAAATATTAAAAAAAATCAGGTTTAAACAATAATGTAGTGTTTTGCACTATTCATCAAAAGTAGAATGTTTTCAGAAAAATACTTAAAAATCACCCTAATATAATTTTGATATTACTAATAAATAAATAATGAATATTTCACAAAATTCTAAATATAGAGGTTTAATTAATTAATTTAATATTAATTCCCATTGTCAATACCAAAAAAGTGGGGTTTTAAACGAAAAACTATCAAAAGATTGACATGTGTTTATATCCTATTTAAATGTGAGATTACTTATAATGACCTATATTATATTAAATGATAATAATATAATCAAATTATTTTTTCATACAAGTAATGTTCATTATTTAGGAGTATAAATTAATTATACTAAAAAAAATTCAATTACAATTTAGTATTTTTCTCTATTCATCAAAATATAAAAGTTTTCAGAAAAGTAACAAAAATTTATGAAAACTAAATTTACATGTCGTGCTTCTAAAGAATAATTTAATTTCTCTAAATTGAATATATAAAATGGTCAAATATTTAATTTTAAAATATTTCTCAATTAAAAGTCTGAAAAAACTTCTTTTTTCGAAAAATACTTTTTTATCTAAAATTTTACTTTGTCCTTATATTAATTATAAAGAACAAAAAATATTAATGTTAAAATTATATAAGATATATATATAATTCAAAATTTGGTGAACAATATTCATAAACTTTTTTTGAATGGCTAGTTTGGTATTTTTGGTGTGCTCGAACTCGTTGTTTCCTATAGCACAAGCTATTGAATTACATTATACAGAAAACGTACTATGAAATCATAGAGTGTTACATATGGATACTTTAAATAAGTCACTAATTATATATTTTGGACCTAATTTGGATTCCAAATGATTCCAAAAAGTTCTTAGAGGTGTCTGTGGATGTTTCAGAGGCCGAAACACATCTTTTGTATAAAAAATTTCCTTCTCGGATAGTTCGAGATAACTATAAAGGTAGGTAATATGGTTAGATATATCAATATTTATGTTCTTCAATTCAAAGAGAGGAATATAAAAAGGTTAGATCACAATTTACCTCATTGTGCATCATATCCATTTGACAGCCCCATTTTCCAATGTATTCATGCCTGGTTTGCACACGGTTTATAAAACCATGTGAAAAAATAGACATGCTCGATTTTGGTTAATTTTACCTTTTTCTGTTATTTTTTTTTAATTAATCATATTATTCCCACATAATCTGAATTCTAGTGTAATTATCCTCCATTTATCCCATTTTGGATAATTTAGAATGACAATTCTAGTGATCATGATATCTCTTTTATCTGATATCGTTTCGAGGTTATGTTCTCCAATCTGGATGTGCAAGGATATGTAATTGACACCATTTTACCCATTATAATCTCGATTTAACATGAATTTGTTATAGACGTATGAGTGATTTCCCTCTTTTTTCATGTACTCTGATCCAATCCAAACCAATGACCAATACTACAGGAGGATATACATACCAGACTAAGGTGTGTGGTCAATAACTCAACCCCTGTGATCGTTGATTTTTCAATTTTTTGTGAGGGACTCACTGATTTCTGTGGTTGCAATATATAGAATTTATATTCCATTTATATAATCATTAGATCCATATATCTATTCTATTTCCAAATGTGTAATTACATGTTGGCTGTTACTCTAACAATTACGATCATACTATTTAAGAAGATATGACATAGATGAATGTTTTAGTGTTTAAACACCTTTGATCAATTGTTTAGATTTTATCGAGTTGACCACAATAATGGTAGAAATTATTTTAATAAATTCGTTTTTCTTAATGTAATATCGAATAGAATATACCATGTAACTTCCACTTTACCTGCCTATGGTCACTGCATCAAATTTTATAATTAAATGTGAATGGGAAATAGGAAAGTATACTACGAATATGAATAAAAATGATTAAATGTGAATCAATAATATATTGAATTTCCATAACACCCCTTACCATGTTGATAGAAGATAATAGAGTGAACAATAGTTATTGAATATTCCTTAAATGGATTTAATAAATGTGGCATTCTACAAATCTGCGTCACACTAATGAATGGAAATGCTTAAACCAAATGGACATATCGATAAATTATTAATTGATTATGGGGTTTCATGCTACATGGACTATTCACACTAATGAATGGAAAGTATTAATCCAAATTAAATGTTATATGAATTCATAATCCTATAAAAGTGTCCTAACTCAATCTCTCCTTTGACTCTTTTCTGGGAATTCTTTAAGAACCTGGGAACCCCATTCTGACTCAATGATGAAATTTTATTATTTTGAGACCAACCTATGTCTTAATCCTTTTCTGGTATTGGCTCTGATGTATCACACCATAGTATCTCTAACATAGTATTAAAGGATTCCATGGATATAATAATTTGATTCATCATTAACAAGTAGGTTCCTTGGTTAAAGGCCATAGATCCCAGTCGATACATAGCACGATTTTACCTTGGATGATCACCTGGGATTTAGTAGGAATCTCTTTGTGGAAGACAATGAACTATCCTCCTTAGATTACACTTGTACTCTTATAGATTGTATTGTTTTTTCTGTGATGGGGACCCAAGAGGTCTGCATTGCCTTTATTATTACTTTGGAACATCATTGTTATACTGGATTACATATTTTCTTTTCATAACTTGGATACTTAACTATTTATAACTTATGACTTTTTTATAAAATGGTAATAAAAATTTCTTTGACAGGTTATGTTTAGATGACAGCCTAGGGATGAAATTATAACTTGGGTATTTAGATATATTGTACGACTATTCATATTTGATGAATATATGCATTATTTTGCACTACTAAATTTTCATTACATAGGATGGTTATTATAGATACTATTGGTGGTGGTCCAATGAGAATTATATCACACCATATGTAAGAATAATTTAGTTCCCAATATAGAATACATGAATATAGGTGTTTGTAAAGGTAACTGTATGAAGTCAAATAGTTGATTTATTATTGTTAAGGATGAAGGATGATAGGAGATGACCGAGCCGATGATTGGGATTATTAGGAACGTATATTTAACTTATTCATACTTTAGGAGAAAATTTTATGCCTACTATATTTTATCAATGTTAAAAAAAATTCTAGTGACATGACATATCATCATAATTTTATATACATGTATGTTATTCAACTAATTGATTTTTTTGTCCCTATTTTACATTGTTCTTTCTATTTACTTATATTGCTTCTTTTAATTACACGTGATCATATTGATCTAATGTGTTACACTCTGGTAATTATGGAATAGTCTCCCCTTGGACACAATCTAGGCCCTCACATCAATTTGGAGGCCTCTAACATTTTGAGGAGAAGTGATTGAGGCCATGTGGACCCTTGGGCTCAGTGCACCTTTTAAGTGGCATCCATGTACTAGATTCCACAAATTGGTATCCAATGGTGGTTTTCTTTGATTGATTACAATTATTAAGAAGAATATTGGAAATTAGTAATTCCTTGGGATTTGATCATAAGTCATTCTTGGGTGTCGGGAAGCCATGTTCGGGGTAAAATCCAATTTACCCAAAAACGAATTGTTTTTATGATGTTTCATATTACAGTTGATATCTATCCACCATTGGGTAACTCAAATGTTGTGTGGTGTTGATGGATATACATATGATTGAGATTATATTTTACCCTTTTCCCAATTAAATGAGAGAAACAAGAATTTCTACATGAATCATTATAGGCACCTAGAATTTGAATGTCATGCATATTTCCATTCCATATAGGTTCATTTCAATTCTATTCATTTCTTGATAGGCCAATGATTGTAGATTGATGTCGTGATAGTTATCATATTTAAGTATAAGTCATGTTTATGATTGAGTGATTCCATATCTCAATTGATGAGGATTATTGGACCTCGTGGTTTAGGGTGAGTAATTTACAGAGCTGATCCATTATACTATATATAAGTTGGAATCATTTTCAGTTACAAGGTGAATGGGAACTAATTCACTTTTACGGCATATCCACTCTATATTGATTCATGAAGTATAAAATTATGTTATTTCACAACCTTAGCCAACCTTGTCATGTTTATGAAATGTAAAGGAGTGAACATTGAAATTAAATGTAAAATGAAATGAAACATATACTTGATAACATTCCGGTATCTAGCTGTCTAAGAGGGTAGTATGGATAGTTTAACTTGGGTGGTGATTCATTTCTTATTTATCCCTCATAAGTGTTGATATCTATCTAAAAAGAATTTTATGTTCCATGTTCGTGGCTACAAAGATGCACAACTGGCCCAGGTAGGTCATTTGGGATTGTTTCATATGATAAAACATTCTATGAATGTTTATGTCCATGTGAAATAATGAAACAACTATAGGGTTTCATTTTTTATGAACACATTCCAACTTACTAGGACCCTCATAGGTTTCCTTTTTGGTTGAAGTGAATTTAGGTGTTCAATTTCGTAATTAATCATGGGATTTCAATAAAAGGATAATTTTTTAAAAATGTATGTTTGTTGAGACATTCTTATTCTTCTTTTGTGTATTAGTTAAATCTTTTAAATTGTTGTAGATTTAAAATTTGATCATATATAATGGCATTGGAAGTGAAACCCATACATTTTCCCCTCATTAAACCCTCATATAAGACTCATTTAGATGACTCTTGAATTTCCATCGAATGAAACTATAGCTATTTACCGAGGGTCATTTCCATTTTAGTAATGACATTCATTATTGTATTTTGAGTAGCTGAATTTAATAATCATGTCCTATGGATTCCGGTTGAGCTTATTTATTAATAAGGTCCAATCTTATGGTATGCATAACCATTTGAATTTAATTCCTTGATAGTGTTAAAATCATTCAGACATTTTTTTCCCTTTGGGTGTCATTTCCCCTAATAGAACATTGAGTTTCTATGTGAGGAATTTTTGAGATGGGTGGTCCTATTTTAGGTTTTATTTTGTTAACATTGAGTAATTCTCATTTTTAGGT
This sequence comes from Viscum album, assembly GCA_963277665.1. NCBI lineage: Eukaryota > Viridiplantae > Streptophyta > Magnoliopsida > Santalales > Viscaceae > Viscum > Viscum album. Next base: position 1,815,478,749 of record OY728164.1, on the reverse strand, counting down.
GGTTAGAGATACTTCATTCACTGAGATTATTGGTCTTATGAATTTTCTAAAGCATTATAATGTGGAGATTGTTGGGTAGTTTTTCTCTGTGTTTCATACTAACACATGGTTTATATTTAATCTTTGTATGTCCAGTGTGATAAATAGGTTACCATGTAGGAGTATCTTGGTGGGACACACGAACTCTAGCAACTTCATTGGACATGACCACCAAATGAATGCTACTCTAGGCGTACTAATTGTTCTACATTGGGCTTTGTGACATTGTACCAATGACATCATAGTAAAATAGTGTATGATATAATTTTTAACAATTCCTCAAGACATCAATAGAATCTGTCAAGTAATGTTTTGACCTATGAATTATAATTAGAAGTCATGTATGGATTTCGTCCAACACGCTCATTGTAAACAGAAGATTCCTTGGATGAAGGCATTACAATTCAGTTTGAAACGTGTTGGCCATCTACATTAAGAATCATTAAGATAAGTTGACGAAGTGGATAATATCATTTTATATTTTTAATGATCAATGTGAATGGTTGTAAGGAACCATTTCAAATCACAACACATGGTAAATGTGTGTGTAGTGTAAATAGGTTCAGGAGTTCTTTAGTGGGAGCTTTTGTAACCATTTTCTATTAGTTCAATCTAGATTTAATCATTACCTGTTAATTAAATCACATGTTATGAATCATTAGATTTATTAGAGGCATTTTTTGTATGGAACATCCATGGTTGGAGATACCGTCGCCCTATACATTCATTTTTAATGAAAAAAATTATGTTGGGGAGAACCATATACTCGAGTTTTAAGAAGACTATGATGTAATCATGCCTCAGGAAAAACAGTATCACCTGTATTGCAGGTTGGGGATGAAATTTAATATATCATGATTTATCACTAGTTGATCAATCTATCACCAGGTGAAGGTAGAGAACAAGAGACATATTGTATAGTTACATCTGTTTGTTGTACTTTAATGGAAATAGGAATATATTTTCATGGACATTGTAGTAATGTTAACTAGGTACACTTGATGTAGAGACACTACATGGGTTATCATTCCCAGACTGACTATGGTGGATCACATCATTCATATTCTAGAGACTTTCTCAGTTGATGAGGTGGGAGTATTAAATGTCCAAGAGATCATATGCCTTTGTGGGGTCCCACATACAATCATTTCAGATAAAAAAGATCATTACATGTTAGGGATAGTGAAGGGTTGCAAAAATATATGGTATGATAGGTGATTTAACAAATAGATTTTCACAACCATAATAATGAATAATCAGAACATATAATAACGGTTCAAGATGATATGCACCAAGAATGTGTCTAGGATTTTAGTGGTTCTTCTGGGATGTTTATCCCTCTTGATGAGTTCTATTATAATAATATATTATATGTTAGAATTATGAAGGCTCCTTTTGATTCCTTTTATGGATAGTTGTGTTGTTCATCCTTATTTTGGATAAAGGTTGGTGAGGATACCCTACTTGGGCCTTATCTCACTCAAAAGACTACATAGAAGGTTCAGATGATCAGAAAGCGTATGCAAAATGCTTATTCTAGAAATATGTATTGTCTCGATTGTCATCAATGACCTATATAATTCTATGATAAAGATCATGTTTTCCTTAGGCTATCACCTTGGCATGTAAATAGATGGTTATAGAGTCAAGGAATATTTTCCCTTCAATAGGCAGGGCCATGTGATATTTTAGAGAGATTATGTCTAGTTGTGTATCGATTTCTACTATCTCTTATGTATCACTACAAACATGACGTATTAAATGATTCAAAAATTCACCAATAGTGTGCCAACTTATCTCATACCTTTGATCCCAATGATTTGGAGGTATATACTATTGTTACCATTGTGTAGAATATAGTATGCATCAGTGACTAGAGATCAATTGTTATTTGAGGATGATCTATCCTTCTAGTATGGGTTCAATGGTAGCATGGATTCATGTAGGATGAGACATGGTATCGAGAAGCCGACATATGTGCCTAGTGGCCAATTTTGTTCTCAGATATTGTTTCACCGCCATTAGAAGGTAAACTATGGGACATATTCATATAAAGGGGGGAAGAATATAAGAACCCATTTTTTCAATTTGGTATAGATCCTTTCAATTTCGTTCTAAATCCTTATTTTATATAATATAAGGATGAATAATGAGTTTGAAATGGTCTCTTGGGGTTCCCAGGATTGTTCGGAGCCCGGAATGAATATTGATGGGATAATCCCTTTACAGATGGTTAGAGTAAACTGTGCAGGAATGGAACACAATTAGATCTAACAGTGTGAATGGCCTTCATTTCATAAAGATCCATTTCTCACAATTAGTTCACATTTTACATAATCATGCAAAATAGCTGTGTTGGTTCTCCCTTTTCCTAGGTATGCATTCATGGTTTGTGTTTGATCTGAAAAATGTATTGACAAACTGTAAACGAGATATATTTTGGGTAATTTTACATTTTTTCCTTCATGATTAATTAAACCCCTTCTCTATCTACAATCTAATTTCTAGTGAGATCAGTTTCCATTTCAAACATTTTAGGGAGGTTTGAAATTTTAATCCAGGGATAAATACATATCATTCAGGTTGGATTTTTTTGAGCTTATGTTCAGCATGTTTCTCTCACAATGGTACGTATTCGAGTACTTTTTACCCAGTCATGATCTCTATTTATCTCCACCATGTAATCAAGGTATGATTTATTTTCCTATTTTCCTATAACTACCCCGATCAAAGATTAATAAAAGTCTAATACAATTAATGTTGAGTTGTAAAAGCCTATGATTTTTGTTCCATAACACTTCCCTCAACTTCATTGATTTATGAAGTATTCATGTGGGAGAAATCGATTTCATCAGTTATATTTTATAGTATTTTTATGCCAAGAATAAAATTATTAGGACTGTATGGTTATGTTCTTTCCTAATGTGTGAATACATATTGGTGGTTACACCCTATATTCCAAACATCTCATGTTTGATGATATACTACATATGAGATTATATTGTTTTTCCACATTAATGACAATGTCCGGATTTGATCGATCCTTTACACACTAATTGAGGGCCTCAATATAATAACATCTTTTTTTATCATGTCATGGTGAATGGAAGGTACCGTGTCACTTCCACTTACCATGACTAAGGTAAGTGCTTCACATTTGATAAATAAATGTGAAAGGGAAATTTTCATGTATACCGAATATATGACTTGACCGAATTAAGTGTAAATTAATAATAGATTGTAGTTCTGTGGAACCCCTTTCTATGTGGATGGATAGTAGTAAAGTGAACCTTAATTATTTAATAAAAATAAAATGGATTTAACAAAGGTTTAATGATACATGGACATGACACACTAATATAATCAATGTATTGACCTGAATAGAATTATCGATAAATTATGAATTGATTAAAGTATTGTGAACTACATGTCCTAATAACCATAATGTAATGAAATTTTTGAACAAAATGAAAAATTATATGAATTAACTATCAAATAGTATTGTACATACTCATTCTCGCCTTGTATTTATATCAGGGAATGCCTTGAGAACTTGGTAATGCCCATTTTGTTTCAAAGATGCAGATATCATAGGTTGTGACTCACCTAGATCTTGATATTTTTCTATTCTTGGAAGCCATGTATAACACAATAGGATCTCTCACATCATATTATATGATTATTATGATACACTCCTTAGATCTAGCATTGAAAATTAGGTTTTGTGGTCAAATCCCATAGGGCATAGTCACTACTAAACGCCATTTTACCTTGTATTATCATATTGGATTTCGTAGGCATCTTAATGTTGAAGAAATTGAACTGTGCCCCATGGATTAACTATTAACCCTATCTAGGTAATAGTAATTACTTAGTTGGATACCCATGAGGACTATCATTCCTTGGTTATTACCTGAGAACATCAATATTAAATATCATCATTGGTTTCCTTGTGAATACATGGAACTTGTAATATTGATATTATGGAACATATTAATAAATTATTAATAATCAATTAATAGATTAGTTATGTTAAAATGCCATTAAAGGAATGGAGTAGGAACTTGGTTATTTAACTATATTTTACTACATTAATTATTTTATGAATATATTCTTCCTTTCATTTGTAACATTACCATTACATGGTATGGTCATTTTAGAAACCATTTGTGGTGGCCCATTTAGATTTATCTCACACCCTCATTGGCAACTATTTGTTACTCAATGTAAATTAAATAAATGAAGATGTTGATAAAAGGGAGTATATGTCTTCGAATACTTGATTTCTTGTTATTTATGATTGATCTTGAAAGTATATGATCGTTCTAGAGCTTGGATGATTGGGATAGTTTTTTAAATTATATTATAAATTGGTGGAAGTTGTTATTTTTGATTTCATGTATCCTTGTTTTAAATTTTTCTAGTGACATTACATATCATTATAATTTTTTGTATGCTTTTTTTTCTAGTCATTTTTGTTATTGCTTATTTTGTCCCTATTTTCCATTGTTCTTTATGTTTACTCGTTTTTGTGTTCTATATTTACATATGTTTATAATTATCTGATGTGATAAACTATGGTATTGTAGAAATAGTTTCCCCAATGACACAACCTAGTCCCTTACCACTAGTCGGTATCCTCTGGCGTTTATGGAGATGTACTTGAGGTGGTCTGGCCTATCAGTACTGGGACACCTATAATGTGGAAACTTGTTCTGAGAATAATAATTAAAATTTATTTTATTTTATTTATTAATATTCATATTACTATGTTTAATGACTATGTTATAATTATTTCATTTAAATAATTATAAAATCAAAAAGATGTTTTATAGAGACTCATTGTTGTGTTTAACAAACATCAAATTAGTTTTGCGTGTGATAGCCACCAATTCGATGATACATGTAACATAATCCAAGTAGGTTTCGTTTCAAATGAATGATTTTGTTAGTTATTTTTTATGAAAAATATATTTTAGTGTTTGGTGAAATGAAAAATGTCAAATAATTAAATTAATTAAAAAATATATATTTCAGAATACCCTCAGGTGTTGAAATATGTGTATACAGTAACTTTTCATTATTATATTATAACTCAAATATTTGTATATTTTCTTCTCAATTGCCTAAAAAATTCATCACATAAGCATTAATAATGACTTATTAATGATTTGATAACCTGTTTTCATTGGTCATCTATTTTATGATGATAAGTTGTTTCCATGGAGACCTGGTTTCTAATGGATTTCTTTAGGGATATCCCAAAATGATATTTGAACCATTGTTGCTACTCAGAAAAAATGGAAACATGAATTCCTTACATCATCCCATTTTATAGAATATAGAATTTGGATAATTATTCCCCCATTTTGGATCCATGATTAAGGGTGAAGTGAGATAACAACGTGGTTTGAACCATGCTCACCATTATTAAAAAAATATTACATACCATTATTTGTATACATGTTATTTAATCTTCTGTCATATTCCCCCATTTCCACGTCCAATTTCATAAATTATAAAACATACCAGCTAGTTTTTGGTGGTCCACTTTCAACTTCTGAGAGGTTATGCATCTCTAGAAAAAATCAGCAACCTTTCAGATCATTCCATACCATCAAAACTATACACTATATTATTTATAAATTCTATAAATACCATGTTGAAGAACACACTATTGATGGGTGTAAGTACATTCTAGTTGTTAAAGCTAATTTGACGTAAAAAAATTTGGTCCATAACACACAACACGTATCTCCAATCATGAAACCACCCCTCATCGGTCTCCCCAAAACAGATTTATTAAATCATTGTCAAACATTCATTATTTAATTAAATAGAATCTATATCATAATAGAAAAATAAAGAATAATACAAATGATAATAAAATAAAGAACATCATGTTACTGAACAGATTCGATTTGAATATCAGTTATAACTAAAATTAACTTCTGTTTTACATAAATATATATAAATATATATTTATATTATTAATTCTTACCCAATTCCATATGCCACAAAATTTCCTTTTATAGATTTATACACCATGTTGAGGAAAAATGTTTCAGGATATTCCACCCATTTGTGTTACCATATATTCCATCCATTTTAGAGAAAATTTATTTCAATCAATTATGATTCATGAATGAATAATTTATCTCATAAAAAGTAAATGATTATAGAATTTCAAGGAATGTTTTATAGAAGATAATTCAAAATATTTTTTAGTTCATTATTCCAATGAACTATTAGTCATTATGATTCATAAGCTATATCATTATCTCTCGACATGAGAACATATCCCATACTAGATCAAAATCCATATAAATATACTACACACCCCAATCATAACTCCATAATTATATGAATAGGTTCTAATTTTATGCATAACATGATCTATTTGAATAATTTTTCGGAAAAATTAAAACATTGGAATGGAGGAGAATGTAATACAAATTTGGACATTGGTGAGGCATGTTGTGATAAATGATGAACAAAACCTCTTTAATATCAAACTAATCCCTAAATATTTTGTATATAAATATCATTCATTATTGGTTTCTATGTGAAAACATCAAATGAAATTTTAGGATCTACATAAATGTTTCTTCTATGGATGATGTGGGTAAAGAAATGTACCACATGTATCCACAATTCAGACGTTAAAAGAATATCATAAATGAAATATTAGATTAAGATACAAAATATTGTATCCATGTTTTATATATGGTAAGAATTAGTCATATAATACAATATAAGATGGTCAATGAACACCAACACAATCTTACATTCCACATCATGACATATCAAACCTCCTATGTTGGAACAAATAATAATTTAATTAGTCTATAAATGGAAAATAAATCTACTTATGGACTTAACTAGAACAACTTAAAATTTATAGAAAAAAATCTCCAACACAACAATAACATTATCACTACGGTGTACATTTAAAAAAATACTTCTGATTAATTTAACACCCAAACATTATTTAAAATTTTTTAGTCCTCTCTTCACTATATGAAACAAAACATATGGCATGTCATGTTTTCACATGAATGATAAAAAAATTTAGATTTATTTTTTTAAAATGTACCCATAAATATTTTATTTGATTCATCATTTTTAGGATGGTATCTAATACACCTTCTATGTAATGGAACACATAATATATGATGTATTTATGTAATATATAAAAACTAAATTATATTTGTTTTCTTATCCTCATGGTTAGTTATTAAAATAAAATATATTTTTTTGTCATATATGATACAATATAATTTTCATGATTTTCATATATATTCATTTAGACTTACCATCTTGAACATTCAATAGGATACAAAAATTTATTTGTGCCTTAAAATCTTGATAAGAATAATATTAATCAACTAATTATTTGTTTATAGATTACAAAATTGACAAAAAAAGGTCCACATATATTTTATTAATGTTAATTTCATATAAACATAAAATAATTTTATATATAAATATAATAAAAAAATAATTGTTTCCAAGAATAAAAAATATATTAGTAGGTGAATTAGTAGCAACATGCCAACAAGTTTGTTTTATTAAAACTCATAACATATTGCCAAACAAGGTTAGTAATGTGATTTTGTATATTGAAATCAACTAAACAATGTATTTAAGAACATATTGTAATTTTCTTGGATTGGTTATAAATTTTTGGTTGATAATGTGGAATCAATATTTAAATAGGTTATTCTTTTCTAAGGCCCTATTTCAAATAAAATTTATAAAATTAATTGAACATTATCTCTATGAGATGATATATGAATTTCATGTATTCAAAATATTATTTCAACAATTAATTCATCAAATAAATCATGTTTTATATAGATTAATGTAATTTTTACAATAATAATTATTAGATTAATAGTTATTAATCCAAAAAATATTCACACATCACTTATTACGGACATCCAAAAATAAATTCTACATAAATTGCATCCCAAATTTATTTCCATAATAATATTGATTGTAGTAAACAAACATAGATAATTATTTATATTTTCATCTAAAAATTTATCACATTCTATATAAATTTACATTAATAAAACACTCGTTCATCGTTTTTTTTTTCAATTAGTTTTTTGTAGAGTAATAATAATTGAATGTCGGTACACCACTAAAAAGAACCAACCATAATGAATTGTTTTCTTTTGATCACAAATAATATAAATAACAGTTTATTTTATAGATATATATTACTTTTTTATAATTTTATTAATCAATTTAAATAAATATCAATATATTGGAAAAATTATTTCACTTCAAAAAATCATGGAATTTCCACCACTTCAATCCTAAATATTAATTATTATTTTTTTGGAATTACATAGTTTATAATGCATGCCAATGTCTAACCCATGATCATGTATTATTATCAGTATTTACTAAAGGATTGAATTCTCTAAAATAGAAAATAATCAAGACACATAATGATGGTTAATACCTTATTATGATTTTCCTCTCAAAATTTCTTTTTGTTGAAATAATCCATTATAATTGTATTTTTCACCTTTTAATAAACAATCATTGAAAGGGGAAGTATATCTAAAAATTACATGATGATATTTTTGGAATTCCATTTTTCCCTTCTATAGATATTCTTATCCACTTTGATTTGAATGATATTTCTTGTTAGCCTTATGTTTTCAAAAAATTAGTGGTTTTCTTCTCTGAAATTAAACATTGAATAAAATAACATATAAAAATTTTGTTCAAAAAATAATGATTTGAATATCATTTATTAATTATGATCTCCAATGTTTTTATAATTTATTTCAAATGAAATTAATATTTTTTCAAATATGCATAATTTTTTATCAATGTTAAAAATGTTCTTATTGAGTTGTATAATAAGATATTATTTATAAAAATAATGTATTTCATTACATATATTTATTCATAAGTCATTTGATAATACACTAATTTGTATTTGGATCTAAATATACATTTTAATTGGTAAAATTATCCAATATGAGTTCACTATTGGATAAAAAAAATAAAAATATCATCTTTACATTTACAATTTATTTTATAAATGTAATAAAAATATTATCCAATTATTTCACATGATATTATAATGCATTATAATAAGAATGGTATTTTTAATAAAAACAAAAATAAAATTTTCATAAAATGCCTCATAATGTATTCTTAATGGTTAACTGAGTATTTATTTGGGATTTAATGTGATAAAAAATATGATTATAAACCAATATAATTATTTTTTAAAAATTTAACTTATCAACAACCCTATTTCATGCAAATTAATTCCAGTGATCCAAAATTATTAAATAATTCCACCCATATTATTCATCTAATAACCCTTATATAACATGAATTTGTTATATATATTTTAACGTTTCATTATTTTCAGCTTTATAATCCAAACAAAATTTTCTACCACCATCATCATTCAAAACAAAGATAATAAGTCATAAATATAAAGTAATTTATTAATTATTCAAGAGTGTAACATAAATTAAACCTTGTTTTCTACCAAATCATCAATAAAATGTGATAAAATACATATTATTTTATTCACATTGATGTCTGCTTCATATTAGGTTTATCTTCTAAGAGGATTCCATTATGATTCATCAATGGTGTATGAAATATGTTGAAAAAACATTCTATTTTCTGTTGGGATTATCATTTTATAATAATGATATATTAATTAATAAAAAAATAAATTATAAAAATTATCCCCAAAGGGGAATATTATTCTCTTCATTATATATATAATAACTAATTAATTGATGACATAGTTAGTCAATGTATCTATACTTACATCTATTTCTATCTAAAATATAGAGTTTTCTAGAATCATATTATTTTAATCCCACATGACATTGGGTCATTTAAAAAATAAAATTTTATCGTTGAGTATCTAAAACATTTTTTGATGAATTAATTTGTTAAAAAAACCCCTAGAGTTCTTTACCACCCCATTCCAAAAAATATATGTTTTCTCCACCATTATCAAAATCATATTCTTAAATAAAAATATTAATAATTATGAAGCATATGGAAACTACATCACAAAATAGTGAGAATGAAATATCACAAAAATAAAAATATTTTAAAGAGGACTAGTCAAGAAAAAAAAAAGAAAGAATATATAAATTTATTTAGATATGTAATTATATCATACAACAATATACAATATAAATATGTCTGATAATACATAAATTTAACCAATCAGTCACAATGAATCAATATATTAATTCCATTTTGGGGATATATTAAACTTCATTCTCTATATTATCCTCATCCAAATTTGATTCCTATTTGATATACTATTAATACATATCAACAGTTACCTCATCCTATAGCTCTCAAATAACCCTACTAATCAATTATGGCATTTAACTATGATTATTCCCAACATCACACAAAAATGAAAAGTGAGACAATAATGTTAGAAAACATAATACAGTCACTATAAAATTCATTAATATTATATCTAATATCCTAAAATAATATAATTAAAATTCACTAAATACATTTCTTAATCATGAATGAATAATATTTTTCACCACCCATAATCCATAATTCGAATTACTTCACTAAATTCCATAAATAATAGTTTTGATTCAAAATTTATTTTTAATTTACCATGAACTAATGATACCTTTCCATCTAATGTATTTTTATTCCACATAAATAACAAAAAATTAGAATTTGGGAATACTTGAAAAAGAACGAGGGTTATATAGAATACAAAAAAATGATTTGTTGATACATTAAGTGTCATTATTATAGAATATGAGGCATCCCAATGTTGTACTAATCATTACATCCATTATTCCATTTACTTATTGATGGTATATTTTGTAATATTAATTACCATATTCATATAGAATATCATTTAACTACGAGATTAACTTTTTTTTTAAAAACCCATACAAAACCTTCATTACTCTACTATAAAAAAATTATTTCTAGAGTAATTAATGTTTACTTTTTTATAGCATAATGTGAGGATAACTTTTTTCTAAGCAATAATCATATAATAAAATCAATTAATAACAGTATTTTATGATTTGGTGTCACCATTTTTACTTATTCAAAATATTTTATTTATTCATTTCAATAAAAATATTATTGAATATAACTTATGAAATCTGAAAATTTCTTCTTTTATGGCTCTCATGTATCATTCCACGAGTGAAAAAATAATTATAAATATTATAATTCTAAGATCAGAAATATGGTAAATTGAAAATATTTATAGTGTCAAATCATCTATGAAACGTTATGAAATTTTTTTATTTTCAGCCCTTGGATATTTTATTATCCTTTATTTTGGATTCCATATTCGGAATGCTCAAAAAATGGCATGCTATAATAAAGAATTAAATTAATATATTTGAAAAAATTATCATTTCCTTAAATAAAAAACAATATATTTGTATTCAAATCAACAATTAATATAACTATAAATAATATATTTATCCAAATTTTCTTATAGATAAAAAATTTATAATATTTAATATTTTCATGAAATTGAATATCAACTTATATGATTCTCCATCCCTTTTATTTTGCCATCCATCTATTCCTCAATTTATTAAATCATGTGAGTTTTCATTTTCTCTAACATATATGAATTATCATACATAATAAACAATTGATATTGTCTAATATTTACCAATATAAGGTTCATAAGGTAAATACGTATCATTTATTTATCATTCACAAGAAACATCTTTATATTAGTTTACATTTAGATCACCACGATAATTATAGTAGACATGTTATGAATTCCATTCACAAATGTATTGTAACTATTGATGGGATTGTGATCTTCAATTAAATATCATTATAAATGCGTGTTAAATAATATGATATATTAACAAAAGTAATTATTTTAGATATAAAGTTAAAAGAATTATGCACTCATATTTTAAATGTTTATACGAATAATTTATACATCAATGTAACATTATTTTTCTTATTTCTTTAATACGATAATAACGATATGGTATTTAATAGATACAAAATTCCAACTAATCACTATTGACTTAGTTTAATTTTTTAAATCAACAAACCCATATCTAAATAATATGACACTTCCCATTAAATATCAGATATCATCTATTTGGTATATAAGAAAATAAAAATAATATAATTATTAATATAAACAATAAAATATGAATTTGATTGATTGACTATATAAAATGATTAAAATAAAGAATATGAAATTATATTAATTGTAATTATAGTTTTTTACTTCGTCTTATTATTAGTATCTCTACCTAATGATACAAAATGATTGATATGAAGTGGAACCCAGATGGGTAATTGTTTTTTAAAGTAGATGAACTCTAATTTTAATGATGACCATGTGTTAAATTTGTTAGTAGAAATGAGTCATGATAAGACTCCAGAACATTTTAGGTGAAATATTATATTTCATATGAAAATTGTAATATTATTTTCATTGGAAATATAGGTTAGGGATATTAATTGATGATCAAGAGGTGGTTGTACCATGGATTAGAAATTTTGGATGATTTATGGAGGATAGTATGATAATAAATTAGGAAATGACTACAAAAAATAAAGATATTTTGAGGAAATGAGTAACAAAGGGTTGTTACTAAGGACAGAAATATGATAAATACTGATATGATAGTTGGAATGGATAAAGAATTTAGACTTGGATAAATGAATGTGTAATTGGGATTTCATATATGATGGTCCATTCTTTTATATTGATGACATGAAATAATATATGAATATATAGTAGATTTTTTTATTGGGGAACATTACTCATCCGGATGATTTATATCCTTAAATAATAAATGGATACAAGTGTGGCATGGTATGTGTTTCTAGAAGGCGAGACAATCAGTGGGAAAAAATCCAACCCTTGAGTACATTATGGATCTCGTTAGCCGGGATAGAACTATCTTATTTTAAATGGAGTCTAGTTTCATAGGATTCTATTTTCTATGAGGTGTGGAAGTAGACATGATTGTTTCTTCTAATCACAATGGTATCATGAATATAAATAATGGATATTAAGAGTAGAGAGAAACATTCTCAAAAACCTAATAGATGGAGAGTCACTAAAAAATGACTTTCACTTTATTGGTTAGTATTTAGCATCATGGTCCGGTATAATAAATAATTATGTTGAAATTTAATTTTTGAAGAAATATATATTATAGTTCTAATGCCTAAAAAATCTAAAAAATCATCCTTGTATACGATAACTTGTCTGAAATATGATACCAAGATTGTAAGGTAACATAATACCCAAATTTTTTATATTATACTTAATATTTAAAATAGAATATATATATATATATATATATATATATATATCTATTTCAATTCTTGCACCACGGAGCCAGTGTGCATTACATGCAAGAGAGAATTTCCTCGATCACTTGTGTTACATGAAAAATAGTGATTTATCGAACAATAAGATATTATTAAAATTTAATAACATAAAAAACATTACAGTAGTATTTATGAGTAGTAAATCTATTTTATATAAATTATGATTTATAAAAATATAGAATGGATTAAATTATAATAAATTACATTGAAATGAATATAATATATCACTAAATACAAAGTGAATACTTCTATAGAAAACAATATACATGCACAAAATTTTGTTTGACACTATTAGATTAAATTAATTAAAATTAGTGATTGATATTTATTTAAAATAAATTATATATCAAAAAAATATTTTATAGTTTCATCCATTATATTTTATATTCATAAGATAAAACCAATCTTGATTTTACAAATACAAATAGTAAATTTTTAAAGAAATTTTATATCTTTTTAATGGTGAAACATTTAATAATCTTAATTATTAAAAAATTACATAATTTAATATGTGAAAATTAAAATCATATTTGAATGAAAATTCTAATAATGTGGTTAGTGGTAGTTTTTCATATTTTTCTGAAACATTTCATTTCGTAAGGAGTATTTAAAAATAATAAATTGTAGTTAAATATATTATTTTCATATAACTTATTTAAATGTTAAATTATATTTTTATTTGGATTTAAGGTTTAATTTGATAATTTTTTTTATTTAATAATATTAATGTAATTTTAATAAATATAACTTTTAAATTTATTGTTAAAACATAGAAAACATTCAGATGTTTTTTCATTAAAAACATTTATTGTCATCCTGTCATCACGATTTAATTTAAATTAATATATAAAATTAAATGATTTCAAATTTTAAAAATGAATTAAATACTGGGATTCATCATTATTTATAATTTCAAACAGAAAATAATTTCTTTTGAACAAAACTTAATTTTAATACTAATTAAAATTAATTATAATTATTAAAGAATAAATAAGTTTACATATTGACAAAACATTTAACTTAGCGGCCTAGTTAAAATATCAAGATTTATGACAACCATTTTCTAAAAAAATCATAAATTTACTTTCCATTATTGATTTTAGGGATTTTTAATGTCTTCTAATAGGTAAAAATAATGTTACACATTACTAATTTTAAAAAATACCATATGAGTCATTTTTCTACACTTATAAAAGTAAAATACCTCTCCCAATTCATCACACCTCTCAAAAAACATATGTTAAGCCAATATGTACCCATATAGCTTCCCAATATACCTCCACTTGAACAAAAAGTGTCCCTTGTCCAAAAATCTTTCCTTGGATGCGTTTTTGGGATGACCAAGAGTGGTTACCGGATCAAAAGGTATAATTTTCTCTCAATATTTTTAAATTTATTTCCATTCTCTAACCATTAATATATTGTTATTATATTATAATAAAATACAAAAGTACCATAAATATACTAGAATTTTCTTCTGTTGGTTCTACCAACACTTATGAACACATCCACATAATTCGTAAATAACGTATTGTTTATCTGTACAGTGAACTAAATTATCACGAAACGATGATTGTTAATTTTTTCATTAACACATATCTTGGAGGAAATTATGATGGATTAATTGTTTATATATGATACATATTGTACTTATTATTTCATTGTACTTCTTTAAAAATATTATTACATATATATTTAATATTTCCATTTTATGTTATTTGATAAAATCATTTGAGGAAGTGTGGACTACTACACCCTCAAAGTAATGTGATTTGTTCCAACTCTTAATGGAATCCATAATGTATGGTTTCAATTTAAAATCTGTGACCTAAAAAATCTATATTATTTCAATGAAATAATTAAATTTTTGTAAATAGACTATATATATATATATATATATCATTTTCATCATTTCCATTTCACACACATAAAAACTGATAACGTCGTTCATGGATGTGGGGACTACCACCTCCTCAACAAGAAGTGATTCCATTTACATCAAATTAATTATATATATATATATGATTAAATATTTTTTTAGTTCTGATACAATGATCATATTATATTGATATAGTATTACTTACCTTATTTCTATAATGATCATTGAAATATGGGATCATTCCCCATGCACAAGTACGATATATCGTCTCCCTCTTTTTAAAATTGGTTCATTTTTCAAAAACATATGTAATTATTGATTATAAAATTATAATTGATTTAAAAATATGATATTTATGTCGTGATAATTATTCTGTGGATGTTATATAATGATCCATTAAACCATAGTTGACCAACAAAATTTGATTTTGACACATAAACAAAACTTGGTCAAAACACAATATGTAAAAATAGTTTTTAATTAGTTATATAAAAAATATTAATAAGTGAATTAAAACAAATTATAAACATGAAAATCCATCTCATGATTTATAAAATTAGGAATGATTATTATACAGGAAGTTAAATGATGTTCAACCAAATGGGAACTCAAGGTAATTTATTTTGTCTCTATTTACATTATATTGGTAGTTATATTTATTTGTTCTAATGCACCTAGTTTCTATTATATGGTATATATACTAACCATTTACATGATATATCATGAATATTATTTCTATAATGATATCTAACATTTATTTAATTTTATATCTTTATGTTTCTTATGATTTAAAATGCTTCAAAGTGTCTTGGAACACTTTCGAATGTTTAAATAATAAATTCATTGACATTAACTTTAATGATATTTCAATTCCATTTACATTAAAGGAAATAATTTTACCATTTTCCTATAAAACATTCAATTTTTTATATATATGTTCATTCATAACCATTTTTATATATTATTTACATTTTACCACTCTTTAGTACTCAAAATGTTTTATAATTTTTTTAAAGAAAACCCCTTTTTTTATATTAATGAGAGAATCAATTTTCTTATTAAACCCATATTTTGTTAAAATGTATTTTAAAATTATAAATTTACCTTTTACGGACATTTATACCATTTTTTATATAACCGATAGTTTTCAATGGAATATTCTTATCACTTTATTTAAAATTAATTTTTCAATTATTTTAACCTTGTTAAAAGGGTGTTTTTTAACACGTATAAAAAGAACATATTTACCCAGTAACAGTTATTTGAATTTTTTTTCATTATTGAAAGGATACTTTTAATGATTTCTTCAAATTATATTTTAAAAATATAAATAAAAATTCATAATTTAATATTTATTTTAATCATATATTTTTTTAAATGAACGTTTTCTAGTACTTATATTTATCAATAACAACAAAAAAATTTTATTAATCCACATGGAATTTTCTGTATTAACACATTTCCTATTTTTCAATGGATGGTTTATTATTAATTTGAATAATGATAATATTTACATTCACATCCATGATTAATTTGTTATCCCCGTAAAATATACTATCTCATATTATAATTAAACATTTAATATCCCATAAAATATCCATTTCATTAATCATGGATATTACTATTTCTTAACATATTCATCATTACATACATTTTATTATTTTACATTTGTATGATTATTTGGGGAAATATTGAGAAATATATATTCGTTATTCAGTAAAGAAATTTGATAAAGAATATTGTTTATTAATTAATATATTAACTTGATATGAATAATTATTTTGACATGCAATGATGGATGGAACTCAAACATTATATATCTCTTTGATGCATCGATTGGTTCTAATGAGACAAATTAGTTGTGAAAATAATAATTTTCAATCTATCTTATTAATGATTTTTCATGTATAGGTTTCATGTCCCTCATACATTAAATCCACACAGAATTAATTTATATAATTAATTTTCATTATTTATTCAACCATGAGATTTTACATCGACATATCTACAGATAAATTTCATTTTTTATATCATTGAGTAATTGACATGTGTTCTTGTTTCTTACAATTCTAAATTTATTTTTCTTTATCTAGTTATATCTATTGAATTTGTTTTAATTTATTATCATTACATATAGTTTAAACACATCCATCCAGTTTATTTATTACATGTAATGGGTGTTTAGTTTTATAAAATTCTATATTGACTAATATAATTGATTCATTATTACTAAAACAAAAATTTTTCATTACTGGGCATTTGAGAACACCCTTTTTGGTTTCATCCCCTCGGAATCCTAGAATCCTAATATGAATGCTATGACGGGATTTACGAGCTGGATAATATTTATTCTTGATGTTATTTATTTATTTGGATGAATTATTTATTGTAATTAGTGTTTTAATTTTAATAAAAAGACACATTTAAGTATCTTTATTACAAATACGCCTAAACTATATGTCCTTTAGGATGTTATTCCTTGCAGTAATTATAATTTAATTTTTAGAAGTAACCATATACAATCTATTTTTGGTTGGTTTTCCACAATTGTTATCAATGGAATTTTAGCGTCATCCTTGGAAACTAGATTTAAGAAAACAGTTGTTTGAAAACATAACTCTAGGGTAGAAATTCATGATATGAATAGAAGAAAATCTTTGAATTTTTTCAACATAGAGATTATGTGGGGATTCTATAGAAATACATTCTTACCTATATAAAACATGTGGATACGGTTCTGGAACATATTTACTTTAGAAAAATAAATCTAACAAGGTATTATATGCCTAACATAGGGTAACCCAGTACATGACAATGTTCTTTAATATGCAATTATTTTTACACTCTCGGGTAATATTCTTATGATAATTCAAATTATAATTACAATCCATTATTGAGTATTTGATTAGATAATGAGAAGGAATGTTCTATTCTTAAACCAAGGTGTTTTATATTAAAAAATAATGTGTTAAGATTTATAAATCCTAAAAATGATGGAATAGTTAACCTCAATACCACTTGAGTATCATTGTAGAAATAAATGAATGTTGTATTTATGTGTTTATGTTGTATTAAAAACATTATTTAACCATTTTTAGTGATAATAGTTATTTCAAGAAACACTAACATTTTTATTTCTAAAATTATATAAATTTTGATTTGGAGTAGGAATCCCATTAAGTCAGCTGATAACCAATCAAATCCAACTTGCTCGTGGATCTTGAACCCATGACAGAAGCACGATAAGGGTTTCACACCATCCAATGATCTACAGAATGTCCAAGTTAATTTTTCGTTTTTTAGTTAATAAATCTGACATATAAATGATAATGATGAACCAGTATTATCATTTTTTAGTATTAGCGAACAATATATGAACTATAGGTGATTTATAAATTATTTAGAAAATATTTGATATACTTTTCAACTATTTATCAGCCATATGATCCTTTAATTTTTTGTATTTATAATTGAATATTAAAAAAATGCATTACTAAAAATTAATTTATGGAATTAATGTATTGAATTTTAATTTTATCGAAGCAGAACCAAAAGTTAGGCTTGTTCACATGAAATAGAAATCAATCATGTAAAGATATTTCCATATAATATTGTTTTGTAAAATTTTTACCCACCATTAGAGAAATTAAATTGATATAATATTTTTCATAATACATAAATTCCTATTTAAATAATGTCCTCTTATATATTTATAGATTTTTTGGATTTGAGGATGTCAAAATTATATTGATCATTATATTTATTTTGATTGATAACATATTTTAATCCCTATAATTTTTTTAATTTCTTCCATGTTTGTATCTCTAATGCCCCTGGCATTCTCCAAATTATTGACCATGTAATACCTTTAACCTATAACCATAGAGTTAGTGAATTAATTTAATACATTGTATTTATTAGAAAAAATAAAATCTGGAAGTACCAATTAATATAGTAAAATTAGAAAAACTATATACAAACATAATCATTACACTACATCACGAAATGAAAAACAATATAATATATCCATTAAAAAAATACTCATATCACTTAGACTATCCTTGTAGGTCAGTGATAATATACCTCATCACATCCTGAGAAAAAGGGAAACATAATAAAGGGGTGAGATCATATTTACAATAAGGTAAAAAATATAACAGAATCTATGAAAATTTAGTATAATTATTTGAGGAAAGGTATAGTACATAATCACAAGTTGTTTTAACATAATCTTGAGCATAGTTTGGAAAAAATAAACAAAATTATTCAATTTAAAAATTCTTATGGATATTATATAAATTGAATAATTATATCTAGATTCGTTAAATAATCTCATAATAAGATAATTCATAATGTTCTACATCATAAACACACTATCATGTCCTTGTTCCTAGACAATAAATTTTGAGGTACACTTTTAGTCAAAACCAAAAATAGTTGGTCTCATTAGAACAACTGATGAATTGAGTTTTGTTCATTAAATGATTCCCAACCCATAAGAATTTCTTTATGTAGTCCCCAAACCATCCCTTACTATGTAAATTCATTCCATATATGAAAATGATTAATGATAACCAATATAAACATAACAATTAAAACTAGAATATGAAATGATTATACATTGACAATAAATAGTGAATGGCATCATAATAGATCATCCATGGTCCAATATATCATAAAACATTAAATACATTATAGAATAATGTTTCATAATAAATTAAACTAAATTAATCATAATATCAATCAAAGGAAGTTGGTGTATATGAATACAATCAAATTAAATCCTTAAAAATATTTACGAGAAACATCAATTTTATTTTTTGAAATCATTTAACACACATAAAATGATAAAATATGATATTTATTTTAAAAAAAACATCATATGCATGTAATTTAATATTCGAAACATTAGTGAATAATGATGATAGAAATTAATTCTTGAGCCTTATAAGTTAAAAAATATTCTATCCCTTTAAAAGGTCATAAAGTACCTCATTTGGAAGAATATGGAATGATTCCGTTCAAAAAGATTCAAAAATTCAAACATGGATACAATTGTGTTTAATGATATTTTGATAATATCATGAAATATATATTATTATGAAACATCAAAATTGTTGAAAAATGTGTCATATTAGATATGTTTGTATAAAGGACCTCTAATGATAATGATATTGATAAATTAACCCCTAGCTTGTTCATTCTTCTAGTCAAGGGTGTGTTAACCGTGTGTGTAATGGTTATATCATGTTATTAACTTATAACAAAAAATATCTAAATTTATGATATCACATTTGATCATATTATATCATTTTTCTAATAGTAGTTTGGTATGATTTTGTTGAGTATTAATTTATTCATTTTCTAATGAAATATTTTTCTGGTATGTCATGTTTCATATGGATATGATTTACTTTATTCATATCATAGATGATATTATGTTCATAGACATTATATTTACACATCATATTAATCTCATTATCATTTATGAATGCTTAAAGTAGATAATGAGTTCAATCATATCGTGGAGATGGTTGGTCATATGTTCGCACGAGCAAAGAAATCATTCAATTAATGGTTTAATAGTATGAAAATAGATTTTATATTTATTATAAAAAATCATGATAATTTAATATTGATTATTTATATCCATTATAATCATTATTATACCCATCCAAACAAGGTTGTGTTGAATAAAAAATTACACCACGATGTGGCGATAGTAAGTTATACAAACACACACACGGTGATATCTATTTTATATACTAAACATGTGTGTATCCCTGATTATGTGTCACCGCAAAATTAAACCCCGTCACCAAATTCTCATATCCAATTACCATTAACCTCTACACTATCCTCTCACACCCCCGCATTACCCATTGCTTTTCGACTTTGAGAAATGAATAACCACGATACAACTTCGCACCTAGTGTTATGTATCCTCTACTTCCTATATCTCACCAACAATTATCTTCCACCGCCAGACATCAACGCCTCCATCAGTCTGTACTCTTCCTCTTTTCTCCTTTTCCCAATCCACTACCAGACCACTACCATGTAAGAGTACCTCCACCACTTATGACACCCAATTTTCATCTACTACTCTGAAATATAGCACTCGCATTTTATTTCCATTTCTCCTCCATCTACCATTCACAATTTTCTTCAACAACTCAATGGTTTACCGCTGAAGGTAGTGACCTTTTTCTCACTGTGCAATTATGATCGAAATCCTTTCCAAGTAAGCCAACCTACTACAATACTAGAACTTGATTATGGAAACCATAAACTACTACAACAATGTCTCATGTTCAATCGGTGATACCATTTCTCATATGCTTTGCAGTTCATGTATGTGATTGTTTTTTCTTAGCTCACCACCTAAAATTTTTGATATCATCCCCTTTTCCATCTCACGTATTATTTTTAGTTCAGTTCTATGGTTCTCTGCCTCCGAGACCCCTATTCCCTCCTACACCAGCTTCGAACATCATATATGTGAATAAATACCCATTATAAAACCTAAATCTTTGCTTATAAATTTCATATAATTTTTTACATCAATTTTATATAACTCCTAGTTTAAATTTTTTCCCTTGATTTTTCATGTTATGTTTCAGAATAATAAAAATTAATTGTGGTATGTTTTAGGTTATTCCTTGCAACTAATATTAATTTCTTTGTTGTTCAGATCAATTATATTCATCATAATTAATTAATTTGGAATGATTTATTTTCAAATTATACTTAGTATCAAGGATGAATACATATTCAGATTTATATTTTGTTTTGACTGTATTCATTCGGGGGTTTTGTCTCCCTTTTTATTAGTCTCTTTAGGAAATTGATTTTATGGAGATCTTGCAACAAGGTTGATTAGAGGTAATGAATTTGAAATTTTATTCATCAAAACATATTATTTTATTTTATTTTTTCTCCATACATGATATGTGTCAGGTCATACTTATTCATTCTTTTAGTGACATATCTCATCTTCTTGCCCATCTCTCAAACCATTTGACCTCACGACTGGTCAATGACTCATCACATTCATATAATATGTTGTACACTTCACCATCCTATAAACATTCTAATCTATATTAATATGTTTGTCCCATCATATTTTTTATGAATTTAATTATTCTACATGATTATTTACCTATTTTCATCAATGACATCAATTTTCAGGTGTAGAAACAATAAGGTTTGTTGATATTTATTATTTTCATATCTTCGTAATATGTTAATACTATCTGATTTTTTTACCACCATAATTTAATCTCTTCTCCACCACCCCTACTTTCCATTACAACACATGTGTTCCTGTCAAAACCATTTTTATATAATTTTTTTATTTATACATGCCATGTTTCAATACATACTTCCTATTTCATTACTATGACATATCTCATTTTCCCCTCTTCCTGGTTCATTTAACCTTGTAACTGGTCGATTACTAATCAGATTCCTATGGTATTCTCTCCATTTAAAAATCTCTCTATTTTAAACATATATTCAAATAATTATCCATATGTTTTCCCTGACAAATATTTTTTTGTTAATTGTTCTTTTGACTTAATTAATTTATTTTCATCTATGTAATCGATGTCATCTAACAAGATTATGGTTATTTTTTCTTCAATTTTCACCATCTATTAATTTCATTCACATATATGATTTATTTAACTACATTATTTCATCACATTGTCAACTCCTAGTTTCTCGTTGCATTTCAATTGTTACGATGATAATAATTTCATTATTTATTCTCACTTATTATTATATTAAATAAATCTGTTTTGACCTATTATTGCGTTATGGTGACACTTCTCGTGTGTTATTCCTTTTCCACTCTATTATCAATATTTAATTATTGAAATGACTTATTTTCTATATTGACATCCATGAAATCGATTTACATGTGGATTATTAATCAATTTTAATTATATTTAATTTTTTCATCTTTTCAAAATATGTTAATATTATCTGATATCATTAACTCCATAATTTCATCACTCCACCACCATCTACTTTCCATTACTACACACGTGTTCCTGTAAAACCCAATTATTATTAATTTTTTCTTTATACAGGACATGTTTCAATTAACACTTCTTGCATTACGGTGACAAATCTCATGAGCCCCTATTACCGGTTCATTTTGCCATGCAAATGATCAATGACTCATCAAATTCTTACGGTATGTTTTCCACTTCAAAATCATTATATATTTAATATATATTCATTCATGTATCCTTATGTACACCTATTTCTATTTCTAATTTAATGAAATTGATGATATGTGACAAGAAAAAGGATAGTTTATCTTCAAATTTCCCCTTCCATTAATTTCATTACCATATAATATTTCATTACATCCAATTTTTTACCTCTTCATCTCCTCCCAGTTTCCTAATAAATCTCATGATTTATGATGATAATCATTTTCATATCATTTATCAATTATTATTGTATTAAATATATCAGTATTGACTTCTTCTTGCATTATGGGGATGCATCTCGAGTGTCATTCCATTTTCAATATATTATTCAGAATATTGTTTCATTGGAACTTTCCAATTGAAGAGGTGTCAAATGTAGTAATCATTGATCCTTTTATGGTCCTTGAAGAAAATTTAATGATCAGTTAAGAAACTAATGTGTTTTTTCAGGCTATAAATGTTGGTATTTACCCATTCATAAGGTCTTGTAACTTTTTTTAAACTGTTTTTCAATATAAAATG
Organism: Viscum album; assembly: GCA_963277665.1. NCBI lineage: Eukaryota > Viridiplantae > Streptophyta > Magnoliopsida > Santalales > Viscaceae > Viscum > Viscum album. Next base: position 1,815,454,701 of record OY728164.1, on the reverse strand, counting down.
AAATAGAATTCATTAAATATATTTTTAAGGAATCAAGGGTTTATAGACTTTCACTAAATGTTTAAACCTATATTAGTATGATGAAAATTCATTGTAACTGGTAGTTAAGGCCAGTTTGAAATTGACCATGAAAAAGATTTTGAGATTTTAATATAATTAGAATGCAGTGAAATGAAACTTACTTTAGTACCATATGATATATATATATATAGGATTTATAGTGCAGGACATACTTGACTTTCTTTGGATATTATTAGGGATTTGTTGTTTATAGGACTTTCTGTAAACTATTAATTTTTTTAATGTTGTTATTTATGGTATGGGTCTTAGTGGTGAAATATCTCATGAATTTACTATTTTCGAAGATATAAAAAGATACGGATTTACCACAAATTTTTATATCAACATTATTTTTGATTGAAGAAATATAAAACACATCTGTTTACATATTATCCAAATGTTTTCTATATATTCTTACATATGTTATGTTCACATCAGTTCACAAATGTTATGTTCAAATTAAATTAGTTTCCAATACATAGAAAATATTTTTTTACCATCATAAGAAACAATTTGGATTTATTTGACTCTTTGTATTTCATTTTATGAAATAATGGGATCATCAATTTTGTAAAATTTGTTTTACTACTTTGTTATAGGAACATGAAAGCACTTGATGTTTAGGAGTCAACTATGACACTAATAAACAATTTGTTTCAATAACTAAATTTTTTTCATCCACATGGGTATTAAAATTTCTATATTCATAGTCTATTATTTTCATTACTACATTAGAGAAGACATTACTTATTATATCACGTTTCAATTATATTGATAGTATCATTGAAATAGACTGTATTTCTTTTTCTCAATTCAAATTGGTAAATATAAAATTCTTGTTAACTCTTGTGCATGTTATTATAGATAATAAAATTTTTATTTTGACTACTATTTGGTATTTTGAATCTATTGTGTAGTCTTTATCAACATAATTTGTTTTTTGATTCATAATATTCGCAACTATTGAAATTCAATTGTTTTTTGTATGAGTAACAAATGGATCACTTTATGGATTGGCATCAAATAGGTGAAAAAATTTTGTATGTTCTTCCTATTATGGGTATATTTCACAAAAATGTATCTATAACCATCTATATATGTCCCCCAAAAATTTTATGAAAATCAAAATGTCGATGTGAAAAAAATTGATATCAAACATACACATTTTTTTATGAAAATTAGTGTTAATCATGATAAATATAATGAATTTTTCTTTCAAAATGATGCTAATTTATATTTGGGAGTATCATGAAAATTTCACATAATATGACATTTGAATGGATTCATGAAGAAAATAAAATTGTGGACAATGATAAGATGTGTTTGTTTGAAGAGGATGAAATTTTTGATAAAACCAGTCTTGTTAAAATCTAAAAAAGTAGAAAAAATCAATCTAAAACTCTTTCAGATAATTCAAACAGTTTCATAGGTCATTATTCTCCGTGTTACTCAGATTAGGTATTATCATTCACATCTTCATTGCCTTTTATTTTCATTACATCATTGGAGTAGACAATACTGATTATTTTATGATTTTATTCACATTGAATATATCATTAAAACAGATTGCATTTGGACTTCCCTTTTCAGACTAGTAAATATTATATTACTACTTTTTTTATTACTCTTGTCACTATTTTTTTCTACTTGTATTATGAAGTCATTTGTTGATGTAGAAAATACTTTTGATTGAGTAAGATTCTGAGGATGCGGTTCAACGTAATGATACAAATTTTAGAGGCACTATGGAAACAATAAGCCATTTCAAAGATGTGCATCCCTATTTAATTGAAGAAAAAAAATAAGAAAACTGAAAAAACAATTGACAGATGTGATGCTGAAATTTTAAGGTAAGGGAAAATCCTTATTGAATCTATTATGTTGATATTAACATTTATATTTATAGTTCCAATTTTCACTGTAATTTTATTAATGTAATCATAAAACCTATAATAGTACATAAAATCATTAATAGTATCCTTTGTCCTGGTAAATTAATATACATTGGCCAGATGTTAATATTTATATTTCTATGAGCTTTATTGAAGTGTTTTATGAAACAACTATGATTACAATCATAATCCAAAAGTATTGGACCATTGTAGTCATGACGCAGTGGACTTCTGGCTGACTATTAATAACAAGGACATCGCTCTCACTATGTGACTATGAAATGTATAACACATACTCTAAAAAAATACCAATTGTTATATTTTTCACCCATGTTGTTTTCAAAGATATCATTCTCTGTAGTCATGTTCTTATGTGTCCTTGTTTTGAAAACGATCTATAATATGTTACCATCACAATTGGAAACTGGGAGTTTTAAAGTTAATTTTTAGAATTTATTATTAAAATAGTTTGATACATCATTTTATATGAATTATCCTTATTTAAAATAATGATTATTTCATTATAATATATAATTAATGATACGATATATTTTTCTGTGTTATATTAGATCATGTTACTTCTTCTTCATTAATTTTTACATATATTTTCTCATGCATATTATTTTTCATTTCTATAATAATTATATATCACTAAAACTGTATTTTTAATATATTATTAACTAATTTTCATTATTAACTACTCAAAATATTACTACACTTAAAAATTATATTTGAATTATATCGATTTACGTATGCACGGGTGAGGTACTAGTTGTCATTTATATGATAGATAAAGGAAGAACAAGGGATTTACCGTTAAAATAATTGCATATAATTACTTAAATGATACTATTTTCATGACATTATTATGGAAAAAACATAAGAATATGATGTAGAATAAGAAAATAAATTGAATTTATTTTGTAAACTAATTACCAATTCATCGAGTGTCTCAATTGATTTTTACAAAAATACTCCTTTAGATAGATTTACTAAAAATTTAGTGGCCTCTAGAATGACGTGAGAGGATTTGGTAGTAGATGTGTGTAGGGTTTGGCCAATCCAATGGTATTTAGATGTTTTAATAAATGAGAAGTAGATATTCCCCATTTATAAGATAGGGGAAAAAACATTGGAAACTCAAATACTATTTATTTGTTAAAAATATTTTTTATTTTAAATAGATAAAATTTGAGTTATTTTGAGGGTATGATTACTAAGATTCTAAATACTCTCAAAAAATATTTTTAAACATGTAGAGGTCACAAAAATTAACCTTACCTTTTAGAATTAACTCTTATTTAAACAATGTAACACTAACCATGTATTCTTTCTTTTTTAAACGATTGGGTTAATATATTAATTATAAAATTACAAAAGAACACTGATTGGATAATTTATAACATATTTAACAGTACAAATGTTTTTTTCCAAACAATTTATTTTTATGAGTTTTATATCATTTAATAAAATAGAGTTAATTTTTTATTCCCATTTATGTCAATTCTGACACTGTTTAATACAACAGTTGTTTTCAATGTTATAAATAAATTATTCCTTAAAATTTCTACGTTAACTTGAACCTAAAATGTATATTTAGACCAAAAAATTCATTTATGGCCTCAAATGATTCAAATTATATATATATTAATATTAATAGTATTATTTAGTTTATTATTCGTTTAATAAATCAATTACAACATCACCATTGAATAATCAATTAATTTAATTATTTATTTTCTAAAAATAAGAATACATTACTATTTTTTTATAAAAATACATTACTATTAAGGAGATAAAAATTTAAACATTATAAATAATACTTATTGTAGAAAATATTAGTTTTATATCCTCATTTTAAAAATTATTTTTTTTATTAAAAATGAATATGACATATTTAACTCTTCTTTAAATAAAATATAATAAATGTCGTAATCTTACACAACTGGCTGAAATAGATCATATTTTGAATCTAAGATTGTTTTTTTATGAAAAAAACATATCCAATAAAATTATAACAACTGTTAGGAAAAATATTGTGTTATTATAATATGTTTTTACCTTTAAGTACAATATATACATTTAACCATGTAAAATTAAATATAAATATAATGATTCCCAAAAACATATTCTGATCTTATTAATCCATACTTCTCAAAATGATAACTACAATGCAATTAATTTTTTCGTATATCAATTCACAGTAGCGATAAAATTATATTTAAGGATAATATGTAGATAGGGTTGAATGGTGGATAAAATTAACATTCAGATATTATATAATTTTTTTTATATCTAATTATATTATAAAAATGATTCCAATGAAACAAATTAAATTAATAAATATATTATTTATCTATTGTGACATTATAATCAATAAAATTTAAAATTATAATTTAATGAAAAATTATATTTTTTAATAATAATACTGAATTTATCTGTATTCATAAAAAATTAAAACGTTTTATAAAAATACAAAAAAATTACCAAATTCTAATTTTTAGATTAAAAATTCAAAAAATATGTCTAATTCAAAAATTATTATTTATAAATATCAAATGGTTGTTAATACTATTCATAACTGCTTTTCAAAATTCTATTTTGATAGGTTATAGTGTGCTTGAAATTAGTGTTACTGATTGTAACACCCCGAGATTTTATGAAAAATATTATTTTAATTTCATTAATTTCTTTTGTTGTATTCTACACCAAGATTACCTTGCGCTATACGCAACACCGTATTAGCTTGCAGTATACGCAACACTATTCTTGGACCGTGTTACACACTATTTTGATAATAGTTCTTCTACGCAACATTGATTATATATATATATATTAAATGTATAAATGAAATATGGTTGGATGCTGTTATACGAAACAACGAAGGATTCTTTCACAACACGCAACCCGGACTTGGCTTGCATTACACGCAATCGTGACCTTCCTCGATAGCGTGTGTTGTACGCAATACCGGGTTTTAATAAACAATGTTATATTATTATAATATTGTCATGAACTAGCCGTTATGAATAGTATTAACTAAATTTTGAATTTTATAACATTATTATTCATCTTACACATTTCTAGAACATGGTATAAGAACAAAATAAAATTTTCAGGTAAAATAAGTATTTTTCAAAAAATGCAGTTTTGCCGCCTTTGGATGGCGCACCCACTTTAAATCTGGTTTTGGACATGCTTATATGTTAAATTTGACAAAATAATATTCTTCTTTTGAATTAGGATATAAAAATTTACATTAGATAATGTTTTGATATTTTTCCGATAACTTTCATATTTTTATGAATAGTAAAAACACGCTATATTTTAATTAAAAACAACTTTTTTCATCGTAATATCTTATGTGGTTAAATTATAATATTTAATGGTTTTAAAGTATAAATAGAATATATTTTTACCATTTAATATAATGTATGTCATTAGCATTGATTTTACCTTAAATTCGTAGGTTAAATCAATTCAATCTTTTGCAATGTTTTAAAGAAAAAACCTGTTTTCTTTCGACAACGAGATTAATTTTAATTTAATTTATGCATTTTTTGTGTATTAAATTTTGAAAAATGGATTCCATATTTGGAATCAGTGGGTCCAAATTATGTTAATAAGCTACTTTTTATTTTTTGGAATTATGAATAGTAACTACGGTAAATTTTATTTACCATAGTTAAAAGTAAATCGGGTAATTAAGGGTAAATATAATATTTTAAAATCACCCTAACAAATGTCAAAATCCTATTAGATGACTAAAAGTCGACCCATATCACCTAAGGGTAGGATTAGAATCATTTAATGGACATTTTTCCATGAAAATAACTTAATTATTATTAAAACCAATGAAAGTGACAACATGTCACTCTCTTAAATCTTATAAGTATATTAATTTTAATTTAGTGATAAACTTCATGAAACTTCGAACATGAATAGTCTCCAGAAAGATAATGAAATTATATACATCATATAAATTTATTTATAATTTTTAGGGATTAAATAATTATCATTAATTATTATACAATAGTGATGCAGAAATTGTTTATCTAGTGAAAAATCAAGAATATTGTTTTTATTAAACTAATAGTGACCATAAAATGCACAAATACCTAACCAAAACTTATTGGACATGTAAATGTAAACCATAAGCATCCAATGGTCTAATATTGGACAATTTAGAGCCTTATAAAAGCGATTATGACACTTATATTATTTTATTTTAAATGATGCCAAAGTTGTCACCTTCATAATTTAATAAATATAACAATTTAAATATTGTGATTTTAAGATGATAAATTCGAGTAAATGTGTTATTGTTAAAGGTAATATTTTTATCTTAATCATATGATTTTATTTTAAATTTTTATACAAAAAATAAGTATATTAAATAATTATACAAAAATGATGTAGTAATTATTTTATTAAGAGATAAACCAAATAAATGGTTTTAAAAATAATAAAATAAATATTATTTGAACTATTTAATGTGATACACTAATTTTATAGATACATATGACCTTTTATTAATATATTAAATCTTTTAGTTCGAACATATCTTCTATATATATTTTATTTAAATACAAATAAATGAATAGTGTCAAAATTGACAATATTGTTATTTTACAAAAATAACATATTATAAAATTGTTTAAAAATCACAAAAATATATAAGAATTATAAATTTATATTTATATGGTCTATAATGTTATAAAGTAAACAATTATGGAAAATTCACAACAAATAAGTAATTATTTGTTATAATTTAAAATTTAGAATTTTATTACCACAAATAAACTTAAATAGATTAAATAAGGATAAATCAAAATGATAAGGTTTAAAATAAGATACAAACATGTCTAAATTTGATTGGTTGATGGTATTGCAACCCTATATCATCTAATATTCGAATATGAGTCATTTTTGGAGGTTTTTATGTGGGGTTAGATTTATTATAAATTAATATTTTTAAGAATTCCAAAGGTGCCCCTCTCCTCCCTTATAAAAGGGCACCTCCTCCCTCTCTTCCTCACACAACTTTGAGCCTTCAATCTTGGCCAACCCCTGCCAAAATCTCTTCTCCACTTCCCTAGTATCATTCTAGAGGTCCTGGTATTCTTCAAAGACCATCCTTAGTTCTTTAAGTGGAGGTTAAGAAAAGGCGCGTCAGAAAGAGGTAATATCCATTACCGATCTTTTTCAATTTCATTCTTCTTCAACCTCTTCTCCTTTATTTGTTTCATGATAAAGTAATAACATCAGTATTAATTACATACTGATATGTTATTATAAATATGAAACAACCCTAATTCACCTTCTATCCATCCTACGGAAAAATGAAATCACCGCGCGTGCTTACGTACGGAATACCGTCTCCACGCCGTGGTGTAATCTATTTTCCACCATCACCTTAAAAGGATGGGTATAATGCTGTAATGAGTAACTATATATGATTATTATAGAGTTACATTGCTACTAAAATAGTATAAATACACTTAAATACAATTCCACGATCATGGGAACAATATCATCGCTTGTGCGTACGTACGGAATACCGTCTCCACGAAGTTATGCGACTCGTTCTACATGATCATAATTACATAGTAAATATATAAATGAATTTAATGAATAAATATGATATATGTTACACTAATACCATTCTTGATATAAGTTATCTATAACCTTAAAATAAGAATAAGAATTTATTCGGCAAAACACGCATAAGAACAAAAGACAATAAAGACCTGAGTAACAAGTAACAATGAAATATTACTAATAAGAAGCTAAGAATATGACCATATATGATATCATATCAATATGTATGATTCTGTAATAAGTCAATAACATTATTTAAACCATTATACAGGAGCTTCGGACACGTACAAAGCAAATCGGACCTAAGTTAAGGGATAAATTTTCAATCTCATTTTTATCCGAGATTTCTTATATGTAAGTATTTACTGGGGTTACGTTTATCATCCATGACCATGATTTCTAAAAAAATGATTTCATAAAATGTTTACCATTCTTCCATGGATGTTTAAAGTCATTTTCACTCTTTATTTACTTTTTACCACATTGTATGAATGGAATCTTTTGTTTGGTTACCATATAAGGTACTTTTGACTTTTCCGACAAAAATACGAGGAGAATGTTATTTTTAACTTATACGGCGTGAATGGATTTTTATGGTTTCATAACGCCTCATTTTCAAGAAGCTTCCTCTACAATAATTCATGATTATTTTCAGTAAAACCCTTATCTTTTAAAATTGCATGGAATTTTGTGAAAAGAACATGATTTTAAAGAAGAAAGGATATTTTGCTCAAGAATTCATTTCAAGTGTTTTGTCAAAACTATTTTACATCTAAGATGACATTATTTCATATGTGTATATTTCAAGTAAAATTTCTCTTTGATTTAAATGGATTCAATTTTCTTATGATGAAATGATATCAATTGTTTATGGATTATGTTATGATGGCATGATGTTTAAGAATCCCATTTTATTTCATGGGTTATGCAATGATGTATGATTTACGATTTTGTGGCACACATAAGAATGGTTTCATTATGATATGGGTGGGACCTATATCTCCCTCAAATGCATTGGGTAAAGATTTTATATCTCATGAGATAGACATGGCTGGAATGGTAGGTTATACCGGTTCAGTGAAACAGGACTGAAACGAGGGTTACTCGATTCAGAAAGGGACTTTGTCCACTAAGATTACCTTGGCAATGAGTCTTGACTAACAAGAAATGATTCTCTATGATTATGTGTGAATGCCACAAAGTTTCATGTTTTAAGTTATGATTATTGTGATTACATTTCACTTCCATGATTTATCCCATGTTATGAAATTATGCTCTCTTTTGCAGGTTAAGATTTCCACAATGTTATGTTCTTTTGAATATGATGTGATTGATATTTCTATTTTTTACCCTTACTGAGCATTTGAGCTCACCCTTTTATGTTTTCTTTTCCCCAGGATATAAAGAAAGGTTTTAGGTAAAAAAAGGGATGATCTTTATGGGAGATATTGAAGATCTTTCACCAGGATTAGAGGATTACGTTCCGAGTTTCCAAAGACACTAAACTATTACGATCCTTGTGTGTGTGTTTTTGTTATGTACTAAGTATTACGCAAAAGTAATGTAATGTCCATGTACGTCAGGCTTTGGGTCTCTACAGTTGGTATCAGAGGAAAGGTTTAGTCAACATTTGGAAACTAGGATGCGAAAACATTAGTGAGATCCCTAGAGATATTTCTACGGTATGTCTAGGGATGTCCCTAAGGATATGTATACGTATAGGATACAGTCCTAGAACAACGGTAACGATCATAGAATTTAACCTAAGATGTTAGATATTGAGGATACTCCACATTTATTATGTTGTTTTCCCTAGAATGATTTTTTCCTCTCACACTATTCTTTTTTGGGTTTTAGAAAATGGCTGGAAACAAGATGATTCATGATAATGGAGGATATGATGGACAATAGAATGATATTCTTCATAATGAAATGGGATTTGGAAGTCCAAACATCATTATTTTTCCGAATCAGCAATCTCATAATATGATCAATAAAGTACAAATTGGTAGGTTTCCTGACTCGGCTAATAAGAGAAAGATGGAGTTTCATGATGATCATAGGGGAAAGAAAGTTCAATTTTCCCTATGTAAATCATGTGGGAAGAGGCATCAAGGAGAATGTTTCAAAGGAACTGGAAGATGCTTTGGGTGTGGAAAAGAAGGACACAAAGCAAGTAAGTGCAAAGGAAAAGGTTCAGTTAACACCATGGATGAGGATAATGGTATTGCTACGACATCAACAATGGTTAAATGTTTTAAATGTGGAATGTACGTGCATTATGCAAACCAATGCCCTAAGGGAAAGTCTCATGAAGATAATCTGTATGGTCATATGGGAAGTATTTATGTTGATGATGATGAAGAGACTACAAATGATATGTGAGATGAAAGAATTGTTGAAGCTCAGTCAATGGTTTAAGAATGTAGTGGAATGATTACATGTTTATCATGTGTAATGTTGTATAAGAAATCTCATGGTACTATGGAATAAAGAGACATCTAAGGATTGTTACATTGTTGTCTTTCCTTGAGTTATGAAAGTGTATGATTAATGGTACCACTATCCATGAAAGGTTATTCATATATTTTTGGAATTTAGATGATATGCGCATAATGAAGGAATAATAAGATAATGAGGTGTTTGATTGTATTCATGAGCTCATGACTGATATAAGGAGAAGGTTATAGAGAATTTTTGGATTTTGGTATGTGGAAAGAGTTAACTTTTAACTGCATTCATGTATTCACTAAGGTTCAATGGGTATTCAAGAGAATACATGATTAAGGCCTTTGAATGTTTGGAATGTGACCAACAAGACATATCTTATGATATATGGAAATTAACGACATTATTAAATCTCTGGTAATCGTTTTCACTATATTATGAGAGTGGACTGTAGTATTATGGATAAGCCTAAAGATTAGAATGGATTATGTTGGACATAAGTTAGTATTGTTTAAGGATAGAAGATTTTTGATATTATTGATGGGATGTTATAGTAATATAGTTTTAGAAAAAGGAAAACCTGCAGGACGGGCGACAGCCCATGGCGTTGGACAAGGCTGTGGGAATCGAACCCACAATCGAAGTGCGACTGACCTTTATCGCCTACCACTGGCCTACAGGAAGTCTCTGTTTAGTAGAAAACTAGTTTTATTATATTAAGCAGTATGATATATGAAGTATAAAGTCCATTTTAGGAACCATATATGATTAATCTCACTATAGATCGACTTATGTATATAATTTTTTCTAACCTTTTGTTTGAGATAGATGGAATGACCCGTCATTCTATCACATGATCTGCTAACACTTCACGAATAACAAATTCAACTTCATTTATTTATGAGATGAAGTGGAAATTGTTAAAGGCACGAACAACAGTGAGATTCCACCAAAATAAAGTAAGTATTTATTCTAATTCAAATTCTTTAACTTTAGGGAAACGATCTTGAAACACAAATCTATTGTCCTAGTGATCTTATATCTGATTAATCGGATGGTACCTTAGATCATCACAAATCAATAGCTTTGTGATTGTTGGCTTTTTCATAGCCATGTTCTCTACCACTCTCCATCAGAACATGATGGTTAGATTTCTCTTCCATATCCATATTTTCACCTATGTGGAAACCCAGTGATTAGTTTATTTGGGTAACCGTTACGTTTCATACTTTTGTTTTTAAAGATAAGTTTTGGTATTCCTTTTTACGATGTGGGTTTCTATCAAAGAAACTTTCAAATAGTAAACCATTTATAACCCCGACGAATTTCGAGGGCGAAATTCATTTTAAGGGGGGTAGAATGTAACACCGCGAGATTTTATGAAAAATATTATTTTAATTTCATTAATGTCTTTTTTTGTCTTCTACACCAAGATTACCTTGCGCTATACGCAACACCGTATTACCTTGCAGTATACGCAACACTATTCCTGGACCGTGTTACACACAATTTTGATAATAGTTCTTCTACGCAACATTGATTATATATATATATATATATTAAATGTATAAATGAAATATGGTTGGATTCTGTTATACGAAACAACGAAGGATTCTTTCACAACACGCAACCCTGACTTGGCTTGCATTACACGCAATCACGACCTTCCTCGATAGCGTGTGTTGTACGCAATACCGGGTTTTAATAAACAATGTTATATTATTATAATATTGTCATGAACTAGCCGTTATGAGTATTATTAACTAAATTTTTAATTTTATAACATTATTATTCATCTTACACATTTCTAGAACATGGTATAAGAACAAAATAAATTTTTCGGGTAAAATAAGTATTTTTCAAAAAATGCAGTTTTGCCGCCTTTGGATGGCAGACCCACTTTAAATCTAGTTTTTGACATGTTTATATGTTCAATTTGACAAAATAATATTCTTCTTTTGAATTAGGATATAAAAATTTACGTTTGATAATGTTTTGATATTTTTCCGATAACTTTCATATTTTAATGAATAGTAAAAACACACTATATTTTAATTAAAAACAACTTTTTTCATCGTAATATCTTATGTGGTTAAATTATAATATTGAATGGTTTTAAAGTATAAATAGAATATATTTTTACCATTTAGTATAATGTATGTCATTAGCATTGATTTTACCTTGAATTCGTAGGTTAAATCAATTCAATCTTTTGCAATGTTTTAAAGAAAAAACCTGTTTTCTTTCGACAACGGGATTAATTTTAATTTAATTTCTGAATTTTTTGTGTATTGAATTTCGAAAAATGGATTCCATATTTGGAATCAGTGGGTCCAAATTATGTTAATAAGCTACTTTTTATTTTTGTGAATTATGAATAGTAACTACGGTAAATTTTATTTACCATAGTTAAAAGTAAATCGGGTAATTAAGGGTAAATATAATATTTTAAAATCACCCTAAAAAATGTCAAAATCCTATTGGATGACTAAAAGTCGACCCATATCACCTAAGGGTAGGATTAGAATCATTTAATGGACATTTTTCCATGAAAATAACTTAATTATTATTAAAACCAAAGAAAGTGACAACATGTCACTCTCTTAAATCTTATAAGTATATTAATTTTAATTTAGTGATAAACTTAATGAAACTTCGAACATGAATAGTCTCCAGAAAGCTAATAAAAGTATCTACATCATATAAATTTATTTATAATTTTTAGGGATTAAATAATTATCATTAACTATGACACAATAGTGATGCAGAAATTGTTTATCTAGTGAAAAATCAAGAATATTATTTTTATTAAACTAATAGTGACCATAAAATGCACAAATACCTAACCAAAACTTATTGGACATGTAAATGTAAACCATAAGCATCCAATGGTCTAATATTTGACAATTTGGAGCCTTATAAAACCGATTATGACACTTATATTATTTTATTTTAAATGATGCCAAAGTTGTCACCTTCATAATTTAATAAATATAACAATTTAAATATTGTGATTTTAAGATGATAAATTAGAGTAAATGTATAATTGTGAAAGGTTATATTTTTATCTTCATCATAGGATTTTATTTTAAATTTTTATACAACAAATAAGTATATTAAATAATTATACAAAAATTATGTAGTAATTATTTTATTAAGAGATAAACCAAATAAATGGTTTTAAAAATAATAAAATAAATATTATATGAACTATTTAATGTGATAAACTAATTTTATAGATACATATGACCTTTTATTAATATATTAAAGCTTTTAGTTCGAACATATCTTCTATATATATTTTATTTAAATTCAAATAAATGAATAGTGTCAAAATTGACACTATTGTTATTTTACAAAAATAACATATTATAAAATTGTTTAAAAATCACAAAAATATTTAAAAATTATAAATTTATATTTATATGGTATATAATGTTATAAAGTAAACAATTATGGAAAATTCACAAAAAATAAGTAATTATTTGTTATAATTTAAAATTTAGAATTTTATTACCACAAATAAACTTAAATAGATTAAATAAGGATAAATCAAAATGATAAGGTTTAAAATAAGATCCAAACATGTCTAAATTTGATTGGTTGATGATATTACAACCCTATCTCATCTAATCTTCGAATATGAGTAATTTTTGGAGGTTTTTATGTGGGGTTAGATTTATTATAAATTAATATTTTTAAGAATTCCAAAGGTGCCCCTCTCCTCCCTTATAAAAGGGCACCTCCTCCCTCTCTTCCTCACACAACTTTGAGCCTTCAAGCTCGGCCAACCCCTGCCAAAATCTCTTCTCCACTTCACTAGTATCATTATAGAGGTCCTGGTCTTCTTCAAAGACCATCCTTAGTTCTTTAAGTGGAGGTTAAGAAAAGGCGCGTCAGAAAGAGGTAATATCCATTACCGATCTTTTTCAATTTAATTCTTCGTCAACTTCTTCTTCTTTATTAGTTTCATGATAAAGTAATAACATCAGTATTACTTACATACTGATATGTTATTATAAATATGAAACAACCCTAATTCACCTTCTATCCATCCTACGGAAAAATGAAATCACCGCGCGTGCATACGTACGGAATACCGTCTCCACGCCGTGGTGTAATCTATTTTCCACCATCACCTTACAAGGATGGGTATAATGCTGTAATGAGTAACTATATTTGATTATTATAAAGTAATATTGATACTAAAATAGTATAAATACACTTAAATACAATTCCATGATCATGGGAACAATATCATCGCTCGTGCGTACGTACGGAATACCGTCTCCACGATGTGATGCGACTCGTTCTACATGATCATCATTACAGAGTAATTATATAAATGAATTTAATGAATAAATATTATATATTTTACACTAATACCATTCTGGATATAAGTTATCTATAACCTTAAAAGAAGAATAAGAATTTATTCGGCAAAACACACATAAGAAGAAAAGACAATAAAGACCTGAGTAACAAGTAACAATGAAATATTACTAATAAGAAGCTACGAATATGACCATATATGATATCATATCAATATGTATGATTCTGGAATAAGACAATAACATTATTTAAACCATTATACAGGAGCTTCGGACACGTACAAAGCAAATCGGACCTAAGGTAAGGGATAAATTTTCAATCTCATTTTTATCCGAGATTTCTTATACGTAAGTATTTACTGGGGTTACATTTATCATCCATGACCATGATTTCTAAAAAAATGATTTCATAAAATATTTACCATTCTTCCATGGATGTTTAAAGTCATTTTCACCCTTTATTTACTTTTTAACACATTGTATGAATGGAATCTTTTGTTTGGTTACCATATAAGGTACTTTTGACTTTTCCGACAAAAATACGAGGAGAATGTTATTTTTAACTTATACGGCAAGAATGGATTTTTACGGTTTCATAACGCCTCATTTTCAAGAAGCTTCATCTACAAGAATTCATGATTATTTTTAATAAAACCCTTATCTTTTAAAATTGCATGGAATTTTGTGAAAAGAACATGATTTTAAAGAAGAAAGGATATTTTGCTCAAGAATTCATTTCAAGTGTTTTGTCAAAACTATTTTACATCTAAGATGACATTATTTCATATGTGTATATTTCAAGTAAAATTTCTCTATGACTTAAATGGATTCAATTTTCTTATGATGAAATGATGTCAATTGTTTATGGATTATGTTGTGATGGCATGATGTTTAAGAATCCCATTTTATTTCATGGGTTATGCAATGATATATGATTTACGATTTTGTGGCACACATAAGAATGGTTTCATTATGAGATGGGTGGGACCTATATCTCCCTCCAATGCATTGGGTAAAGATTTTATATCTCATGAGATAGACATGGCTGGAATGGTAGGTTATATCGGTTCAGTGAAACAGGACTGAAATGAGGGTTACTCGATTCAGAAAGGGACTTTGTCCACTAAGATAGTCTTGGCAATGAGTCTTGACTAACAAGAAATGATTCTCTATGATTATGTGTGAATGCCACAAAGTTTCATGTTTTAATTTATGATTATTGTGATTACATTTCACTTCCATGATTTATCCCATGTTATGAAATTATGCTCTCTTTTGCAGGTTAAGATTTCCAAAATGTTATGTTCTTTTGAATATGATGTGATTGATATTTCTGTTTTTTACCCTTACTGAGCATTTGAGCTCACCATTTTATGTTTTATTTTCCCCAGGATATAAAGAAATGTTTTAGGTAAAAAAAGGGATGATCTTTATGGGAGATATTGAAGATCTTTCGCCAGGATTAGAGGATTACGTTCCGAGTTTCCAAAGACACTAAACTATTACGATCCTTGTGTGTGTGTTTTTGTTATGTACTAAGTATTCCGCAAAAGTAATGTAATGTCCACATACGTCAGGCTTTGGGTCTCTACACCGATAGTGTAAGATATTGAATTATTTTAAAAGAAATGTATTTTGTTATCATGGGGGGTAACAATATTCCCCCCAATAATTCATTTATTCTTCAAAATTTCTCGAATATCACACCATAAAATTATATTTGTTTTTATTTATCATAATATCCTAAGATTTCATTATATGATCTTCTAATATATGGTTTCTATGATTAAATTTAACTAGACGAGTAATATGATTACTAAATACTTGTTCTCTAGTAATAAAAATATAAATTTGTTACTCACGTTAATAAATAGAAGGTTCATATTTAATTATTCATAGGTGAGTACATGGGTCGGGTATGGCATGAATATTCATTAAAATGATATTTGGAAAACATCATTAAATTTGGAGAGACTTTGTCGAATTTTAGACAGTATGTTAAAGATCCAATTCGATCCAGAACATCAAAAAGAATAATATATGTTCGGCTCAGTTTCCATTTATTTCTAAAATTTATTACACCCTTCGAATGAGATACCTTCTAAAAAACATGATAACCGACGTTATATTCCCAAACCCTCCTATGGTTATCATGATATATCATTTTCCTATGTTGATAAGATTTGATATGTGTTTGATTAAAATGCATCATTTCCATTAATTCCTCAACACATTTATACGCGTGTGAATTTTCTTTCATCAATATCATCCTAACAAGCATGCCTACCACATCTATTTCCATGTAATGCTTTATATGGTTCCATCTGAATACTTGAATAATATATATTGCTATAGGAAAATTATACAATAGGTAAATACATATCTTACATACATTGAAAATTAATTGTGTATGCTATAAACATACCTTCTAATGTTTTATTAGTTGATTTTGATTATACATTAGTTTGATGGAGGTTGGTTATACTCAAATTTAGTTTAGTATATATGGCTTTCTGAATACTTTTATATAATTTATATGTCAAATTGGGATCATTATCGGAAAAAATTGACCAGGGTACACCATGATGTTTTACGACATCATTAATATATTATATATAAAAAATCATTCAAGTGGAAAATCAACATTTATAGAAAGAAAATAGGGTGATTTGTAAGATGATAAATGATAACCCATATCAAATCATTCCTTATGTGATTCCTTGGTAGAGCCATGATAAATTCCATCATAATATCATCCCATTTACACACAAGTATAGGAAGTGGATTCATTACTACTATACTATATTTACTTCCCCTATTCAAATATTAACAATCCAAACATCTTGGAACATAATCAGTAATATCCCACTTAATTTTGTCCCAGCAAAATGTTCTAGAAAATATATGTACAAATTATTGGTATGATGGGTTATAGAAAAATTTAGTATATGAATATGATCCAACAATTCCATTTTTATCTCATGTATAGTGGGAACTAAAAGCCACTTCCCAATTTTAAAAATTTTATCTTCAAATACGATGTCAATCAATCTCACATGATTCACCACATTAATTTTTTTTGAAACTACTCGTCATCAGTTTAAGGAATTATTTAACATTCTAGTAAATAATGTTTGGCAACCATTTCAAAATATAGTGATCAGTCACCTTCTATTATAATCCCTATTTCCATAATTAATAATCCCCGATCATAGGATCATTTTCTACTCTCTTTTATTTCATAACACTATTTTATATTATTCTCAATGAATCTGCAAAAGTAGTTTCCTTCCCATATTGTTAGTGTATTATGAAATTATAATACTTTAGTATCTCAATCCATATCTATTGTCTCATGTTGATTCCTTTTTATGTGAAAATATATTTTAATCTCTTATGATCAGTATATATCTCACATCCCTCACCATACAGATAGAGTCTCCAAATCTTCAGTGAAGTGATTACTGCTTCTAACTCAAGATCATGAGTTTCATAGTCTTGTTCATGAATTTTTAATTTCATTGATGCATAAGAGATAACTCTATAATTCACCATAAGGATGCATCCAAGTCAATTCCTGGATGCATCACTATAAATGAAAAACCCATCATTCCAATATGGTAAATTCAAGATATGGTCATTGACTAATAATATCTCAAATAATTCAATATATTCATCATATTATTTTGTCACAGTTAATTTTACCCTTTAAATTTGATCTTTGATAACGGGCTAGCCAATTGGGAGAAATTCTGGATGAAACATTGATAGTAACCCACTAAACAAATAAAATAATATACCTTGGATATACCTATCTATGTTGGCCATTATTGTAATGAATTTATCATTTAATGATAAATAAATATTACATCATTCTATATAAAATAGACAAGAAAGTAATTATTTTGAAGTCATAATTCACACATTCTAAACATCCAATACAACTCATTTCAGCTAAGATTATTCAAAATAATCCACAACTAGTTTTTATACTCTTCATAACTTTTAGTGTATTCCATGATATCATAAATAAAGGTTATAAAAAATATGAATATATTCCTTGAAAATTATGTACTTTAGATCCATGAAAATAGAGGGTGCAATAGTTAATCTGAAGGGCATTACTATAAATATGTAATTACCTTTCCTTGTATATAATGTTTTTATTGAAATGAATTCCTTTTTTACAAACAATTGATTACTTATAAAACTAACATAAATATTATAAACCTATTGATCTCTATGATGTTGGTAAAATATATCATCACATTGAGGAAAATTATTCTTGATTTCTATTGAAATAACATTTTTTTTTCTATTATCAATGCATAGTATCATTGATCAATTGTTCTTATTAATAAAAAAACAAGGCCACCCCATGTAGAAACACTGGGATGAAGAAATCCATTGTAACTATACTCTTATTGATTTTTCATCAGTTCTACTAATTCCACAATCTCTATTTTATAGGGTGTTTTTGATATGGTCCCTACATCAGGGATTAATTTAATAAAAAATTCCACCTACCACTCTAGTAGCTGTCTTGGAAAATTATCTAGAAACACATAAATGAATTATTGTAAAATTGGTTCATCATAAATTTTAACATTTATTTATTCACCCATTTATCATAGTTTCACATCCTCTATAATAATTTCATTTAAGAGATCTACATGGAAAGGATATGGATGAAGATTAGATGATGAAGTTAACTCTCTAAAGTTAATGCATTCAACATCATCCTCAGAAATCCTAAATTCATTATTCATGTAATAGATTTTATATAATATTATCATAGCCATTCACTAGAATTGAATATATTATAGGTGACCATAGGTATGATGATAGAATCATTTGATATAGCACATTTATATTCTATAATGGGAACTGGCTACCACATATTTTTTGAATAATGATTCTCATAGGAATTTTGACTGAAAACTCATTTGTTAATGTGAATTTTAACTAAATATTTTATTAGAAAAATAGGATCATATAATGGAATGTGGGGATCCTAAATAAAAAAAATCTTTTATAAATTATTGGAGATGATTATAGTACCTTCCACCATTTCATTAGGAGAAACAACCTTATATGTTCCTATCACATATGCTTGGCCATTATCCACTGGTAATTTCATGTGAAATATTCCTTTAATCTTTGAGAAATAATTTTCATAATATCCAATTTCATTATAATTTTATCATTAAACGTTGATAGTTGCTTTCATACAGTTTGTAACTGCATGCTTGGTAGACTTTTTCTCCATAGTTGTAATATACTCACATTCCCTTTAAGAATGTACATGGGTGTTTCATCCCACAATTACTACAGGGTGGAATTTCATATTATCAATTATTCCACTTATTTCATTTTCAAAATTATTTAACATATCTCTTTTTATCTATTTTTACTTTAAAGTCATAATACATAGATAATTGCATTTCAGTCTTGATAGAACATCAAACTATATTTTCATAAGAGAAGAAAGATTGTGAGACTAGTGCCCATCAGAGGAATAGATTTAACCAATAAAATAAAAAATCAATATTACAAATTTCATTTTCTATGTTTTCTTCATCATTCCATACTATCCATGTGATGTTATATTCATTATTTTCAATATTTATATCCTCCTTCTTCGTTATACTAAGAAATATCCTCTCTGTATCCACTCACAGATCATGAGGTATGTATTTTTCTAGGAACAGACATTTATATTCCCTTCATCCTCCTTCATTTTTTTAATTAAGAAACACATGTGGTCCATATATATAGAGTGATGATAAAAATCCATTAAAACGTTTTCACTTTCATTACACGCCAATGGAAGAAATATTTTTTATATGTAATTTTACAATTTCTCAACTAAAAATGGATTTGTAGTCCCATTTAATGTTGGAGGAGTTGTCTCATGAAGAAAACATACCTTTATCCACTACATTGGTGATCTGGTTTCTCCATACGAGTGTGGTTATTATTCAAAACTAGAGTTAAACAAACCTTGTATGGTTACAAGTTGCTCGACAATAGTTTTATCACAAACTCTACTATCATTATATTGCATAATAGGGAAATACCTAAATAAATTACATGAATTGATACAGATCCCATTAATATCATTATGTTCTAGTTATAAACAGTAGAATATAGTAGATTATGCTATGAATCCTACTCGACATTTCCAACAGAAAAAATTACATAACCTAAATTGACATTATTTTTCATATGAAATCTGTAATCATAAAAATGGTTTCATTGGGGAAATATTTACTCGTACATAATTCATTATGGATTGTAAAAAAATATGAATTTTCTTATGCATATCCCCATAGAGTGTCAAACCATGTGCATATTAAGGACCATTTTTGTGAACAAGGATATCCCAAGTTAGGCCCAGAACACCTTGTTGGAGTTTTTACTAGTGGATATAACTATTCTAGAACCACACCCACATGTACTATAAAGATTGGGATTCATTGGTCATAAAACACAAAAAATATCTATTTTACAAAAATTCTAGGATGTTCTTATATACATATTCTCAATTTCTATATTAGGGTAATGATCCCTAATGAATGATATTCTAAATATGGTTTCCGTGTTGGTTATAAAAATTATTTTATAAAAATTATAATAGTGTGACACAAGAATCCCAAAGCTGGTGCATTAATTTAATACATTGTCATGATCTTAAGAAATCAAATCTTAATGGACTAATTACTTTAGGAGCCTAGTAAATACTGATACAAACATAATAATTACATTATATCATTAAATGAAAAAATACATAGAATATTCATTGAATAAAAATCATATCCCTTAGACTATCCATGAAGTTTTTCATAATATATCTCTTCCAATATGATGGAAAAGTGAGACATAAAAATGTTGTAAGCTTGGATTCTCAATAATAAAAAACAATATAGTGGAAGCTATCATAAATAAGAATAATAATTTACATCAAGGTATAAAACTGAAATAAAAGCCTTTTTAAACTTAATCATTTAAGTATTAGATAAATAATAAGTAAAAAAATTCATTTAGAAATTCACTTGGATATTTAAATAATTGAATAATCACATATATAATAATTTTTAATCTCAATATGAGGGACTACATAATGTAAGACATCATAACCACACTTTCAAGTACTCATGCCAACTCCATTCAAATGTGGGTAAAATGTTAGACCATAAGATATACATCTTACAACCGTTTAGAGAAGTTATGGTCTATACGAGTTTATTTTCTTATAATTCGGTCTGATGAACACACCTAATGTTTTCAGGGAACTGATGAACTTAGTGTTCCATCCATACTTGGAATCTTTTATGGTGGTTTTTTGGATGATATAATGGTGTAATATCATATTCTACACGACCATTATATCCATATTGATATCATTTTGAGTACAATGAGAGAACATCTATTATACGCTATGATTTCAAAATTTCAATTTTGGATGGAGAATATTCAATTTTTGGACATGTTATCTAAAAGAAAAGTGTATTATTATTCCCAGATAATGTGAGAGAAATAATTTCTTGGGAGAATCCAAAGAATGTATTTGAGATACTAAGATTTCTGAGGATTTCTAGTTATTACAGGTGTTTTATACAGGGCTTTTCAAGATTAACAGGGCCACTGAAGGGCATGACTAAGAAGGGTGTGAAGCACTCTTGGTCAAATTTATGTGATTCATAGTTTTAGAAGATGAAGGTAAGGTCAAATTCAGCATTGATACTGAGTTTTATAGAGCTGGAAAGGATTACACTATATATTATTATGTGTCATGTATTGGGCTAGGAATAGTGCTTATACAGGGGGAGGAGTCATTGCGTAAGGGTTGAAACAATTGAAGAAACATGAGAGGAATTACCCAACACATGATCTTGAAATTTCTTCAGTTTAGCATGCATTGCAATGTTAGATACATTATCTTCTGGGAGAGAATTTTGTGGTGTTCACTGACCAAATAAATCTCAAGTACATATTTACTCAGTGTGAACTGAAATTAATTTAGTGATGGTGTGTAGAGTACCTCCATTCCTTTGAATTGGATCACGCCTACATGATTGGGAATGGAAACTCAATGGCTGATGCATTGATCAGGAAGACTCAGATACAAGCAGCTACGAAGGCCATCAGTGAGTGGCATCTTATGGATCTCTTTTCTGAGATGCATTTGGAGGTGCACGAAAGATAGGGTTATATGTTTCATTCTTCTATTACTTTTACATATACTCTACTAGATCAGGCAATAATGAACTAGATATCATATTATGAAGGCTTATTCATATGGGAGGGTGTGTTAAGAGAGGACCCTACTTCTAGGTTGGCCATATTCAATGATGAGTTATTGCACATTCATGGACCCGTATGGGTGTCTGCTTACATACGCGAGGAGTTGATCTGAGAAATTCAAACTTTATCATGGAAGGCTCATCCTGGTGTTACAAGTATGTATCTAGATTTACACTATCAGTATTGATTTCTACGTATGAAGAGGGATGTTTTAGGTTTTGTTATGAGAGGTTCCACTTGTTAGTAGGTGTAGGTGAAGCATTAGTGACATGAAGAGCTTCTATAATAGTTACCCATTCTTCAGTGGAAGTGGAATGATGTCACGATGGATTTAACGATAGGGTTACATGTATCACCTATAGGGATTTACATGGTTTTATTTTTTATCAGTAGGATCCGGAAGGTTTCCCACTTCTTAACAATCAAGGAGAACATCTGTTTTTATAATCATGGAGGGTTATACATCAAAGAGATTGTATGGTTTCTTGGGGTTCTACACTCCATAATTTAAAATAGATACAATATCATTTATTCCCAGGTCTGGAAGGGACTACAGAGGTCTCTAGGTATATATGTCCTTATAATTACATCATACCAGCCCTAGACAGATGCCCAGTCAGAGCACAACATTCAGGTGCTGGAGGACATTCTCTGTAACAACCCAAACATTCATTAATGAAAATTACTCTTGATCTAATTAAATGTATTATTATGTAAAATGGTTATAAAAACATATTAATTTACTTGGTTTTATGTGTATTTTGTTTTTAAAATAATGTTATTATTTTTTACCATTGCAGATATAGTTATTGAAACGTTATCACATGATTAGTATAAATATAGAGATTTTACAAATCCAATTTACACAGAGAAATGAGTTAATGGACTCATACAGTAGAATTTTTCGGTACGAATCCCATTTTATGGAGCTTTTAAAGGAGATGGAATCATTTGTATTTACTCTTCACCATGCCCATGCCGATTTTTTAACACGTTAACCTCGAATAGAACTGCCAATGGGGGATGTGGATGTTGATAGAGATTACATCCTACGTGATATTATCCAAAAAACCCAAACAGACTATCCTCATCACACACCTTACCCTTAGGACTTAAGCGGGTGTTATAAGGGGTAATCTAATAATATTATATCACTATTATTATTTGCATTATTTTTTTATATAATAACGAAGATACATTAATTATTTATTGATAATTTTCAAATAGTTTTTGAAGAACAAATCGTATTGTTAGTAAATATTGTATTATGAAATCTATTTTTATAAATTAATGGATTTTTAAAAAAATAATATTTTTTATAAATATTATTATTAAATTACATTATATATATATAAATTATTGTATAATTTTCATGAATACAATTGTTATTTTAATAAAGGGTTGATGTTTCTTTTTATCAAAACCCATGAATTTTCGATAAATGTTGGATTTTATTTTAAATGTAAAAATTCACATATTTAGATAATTATATAGATAAAAAAATTATTATTTTTGGAATCAGAACGTCGAAATTAACTAACAATGACTTTTTCATAATTTTTTGAGATAGTTAATTTTTTGTGTAAAAGTAAATATTGTTTAAATATATAATGTGGTTTAAGACATTATAATCACCCAATAGTGACTAAACAAAATATTATAAATGATATTTTTGGATAATATATTTTTTAACAATAATATAAAGTGATTTTAGGTTTTTTTTTATTTTAAAAATCTATAGTGGACCCTCCAAGACTAATTAAACATTTTATCGTTGTAAAATTATTTCGTTGAGAGTTTGACTCTCCTTCACATAATCAAGACTACTATTCTAAGATGATAGGACATTGGAATTATGAAATAATTTTTTCCACTACAATTCATCAAAAACCATGTGCAGAAACCATGGTCTGGTTGGTGTTATTGATTAGTTTAATGTGTGGTTTCCAAAACCTAAATAATAATGAATTCCCTCAATTTTCCTATACAAACAGACCCAATCTCCCACTTTCTTTTCACTCAAAACCTTAAGAGATCGACCACAATCATCCAAATTCTCTCTATAATCCTTCAGAGGCTCTCCAAGCCTCCAATAAGCCTCCTTAAATCCTCTTACAAGCCTTTTGTATCACATTTCAATGTAAGTGATATCTTCCTTTCACATTTTGTCCAAATTTATTTCAATTGTTATAAACTTTTTCTTTCAATTAAAATGTTGGGGGTATGATTTTTCACCTCCCCCATACTACCCTTATTCAATTTGATTGGTTAGTTACCCATTTCTCTCTCATCAATGTCTCCCATGTACACCTGTTACCATGATGAAATTCAGTAATGAATTCCTCTCTTCTCATTTACATTCAAGCAATTCATTTGTTTGTGGAATCCAAATTCCAATACCTATGTTGGGAAATGTATCTCTATGAAACCCTTAATGTAAACTTAATGTAAATATTATTATATACCCATTTCTAGCTCATCAAAAAAAATTCTAAATTATTATGTCACAATGTTATGCTCACAAAGTTGCATGGTGATTTTCAAAGCCAAAGTCATTATGTAGCCAATACAATTCCCATTAATCAATCAAGGGTATTCAATAGTATGAATGATTAAATATTTATTAGATAGTATCATATATGAACTCCATATTCATTTATCATGTAATAAATTATTATTATTAATGAATCCATGTTATATGATCCATGTGGCACATTTATTCTAGAAATTTAATGATTAAGAAGGGTGTGCATGTGTAGCTCTCCAATGCATTGAGTACATAACAGTATCATGATACGTCATGTGCAATGACAGTTTACTCATTCTAAATCAAGTTAAATGAGAGTTAAATCCTGATCTATGTGTAATGATCCTTGGATCTTACTATTATCAAGTTAAATGTTGTTGCCACATTTCCATGATATTATAAACAAGCTATATCATGACTTTATGTTCATGTTTCTATTATGATCCATTGATATGCCTATTTCCTTACATGTACTGTGTTCTACATGTTATTCCTTGTT
Organism: Viscum album; assembly: GCA_963277665.1. Classification (NCBI taxonomy): domain Eukaryota; kingdom Viridiplantae; phylum Streptophyta; class Magnoliopsida; order Santalales; family Viscaceae; genus Viscum; species Viscum album. The sequence continues at coordinate 1,815,429,036 of OY728164.1, read as the reverse complement.
TACTCCCTTACTGGGATTTATATCTCATCCTTTTATTATGTGCCTCCTCAGGTCATCCAATGCAATGCTAAGTGCAATGAAATGATGTCGTAATGTAATGAAATATTCAATAAGTTTTTATGTTTAACGTGTTAATTTATTATGTAATGTTACTAAGACCCAAACAAACTATCCCTCTTGATTCTCTATTTTCTAAAAATTTCATATTTATGTAACAAATCACGTTTATTTTTGTAATAAAGATCATGGCTGTTATAGTTGGTATCATAGGATAGGTTTAGTTAGTTTTGGTACTACAATTAAAAAACCCTAGTAATGACTTAGGGATAAGATTAAGAATAATAAAAACATCCCTAATATTTGGTGAGTATGAATTAATTGGTTTATCAAGAAAATATATCCTTTTCTCGATATGATAAGTTATAGGATTCTCTTCTACAGATGATTAATGTGGGTAAAACACTGAAATCAACGTTTTGAGCTAGACTCGAATGAGAAAATGTGCACAACAACGAGTCTTGATACAATCTTTATAATGACACTCTTGGGGGTTATCCTTTGGTAAATTCACAATCTTAGTATCAACCATTTTTAAGGGAATAAAAAATTCCCCTATGAATATATTTTTGGACGTAGATCATGGATAACATAGATTGAATCCTATAAATTCATTAGTTAAGGAAGTAAATGTAATTTATAAGTCATAAATTTTTTAATTGTATTATCCATTATGTGTTACCCCAAAAATTCTTTTTATTTCAGCTAATGAATGGTAATAAGAGGACTTAGTCTAATAATTGAGGCCAATATCAATGTGATGACTGTTCTAACAAGATTCTCAATCCGATTGGAGTGGAAATCACAAACTTTTACATGACACTCTCATAGTGAAATGTGGTTCTGAATAGAAACATGGGTGAAGTGGAACGTCCACCCCCCCAAAGAAATAAAAAGCCACAATCGAATGCTTTATTAGAATATGGTCTCTTAATTTTAATGGATCATCTGATCCCTCAATTTCCAGAAAATGGATCATCACCATTGAAATGATCTTCTCCAACATTCAATTTTCTGAACAAGTGAATTTTATTATTGATGCTTATCATATGGAAGGTGAAGCTGATCAATTGTGTACATTCATCATAAATATGAAGCATGTGGAGGAGATCGGGGAATTGGAATGGAAATATATCTGGATGATGTTTTTAAATAAATATTTTCTATGCACCCTCCAACTAATGATGAAAAGGGACTCCCTTTCCCTCAAGAATAAAGGCGAAAAATTTATCAGATTGTATGAGGAAAGCATCACATGGGTTGCATGAAATGCCTCCAGCTTTTTTGTTACCCCTAATTTCAAAATTGAACACTTCATTGGAGTTCTTAATCCTATCCTACAAAAAGCCCTAACAATCTGTGACATCGATAGTTATGAGAAAATTGTCTGATATGCCTTCGAAGTCGAAATAGAGATCGATGAATATAAGGTGTACCATCAGGATAAAAACATAAGGTGGACATTAATTCTACTGTTCTGATGGATAAATCCAACGTTTCTATAAAAATATAGCACATAACATCCCAAAGGTGTGGAAATAAAAACTCCAATAATTTCTTGAAGGAGACAAGAAAATGCTTTAGGTGTGGAAGAGAAGGGAACCTGGATATTAACTGCAGACAAGAGAAAACTATGTATATTAAAGAGGAGTGAAAAACACTATTCAAACATCAAAGAGTGATTTATTACATCAACTATAAATAAACATGTCACTTTGTATACCAGTTTTTCAAAGACAAGATTTTTCGGAGTCAACCAACAACATCCAATACAGCAAGGGATAGCTATTGTCATCACTACTATCATAGTGAACCCCGACATTGAAGTGGTGACATATATGATAGTTATATATTCAAGAATAGATAACATAATTTTGTATTCTAGTTCTATGAATTATTTTATACCCCAAAATTTTAGTAGAACATTCCCAACCCGACCACAAATCATGGAACTAAAGATGTGAGTGAGTACGAAAAACTGTGAAATCATTGAAACCCATGATAATAACCCCTCCCCACTAATAATTTGTGGATTGGACTTCGTAGAGAACCTCATCGTACTCCCTATGGTGGGATACGATTCAATTCTATTCATGGATTGGATTTCCTTATATAGAGCCAACATAAATTTTCATGAATGTGAAATCACTGTCCATTTGGTGAATCAGACCCCAATTTTTTACATGTGAATAAAAGATTATGAATATTATTTAGCACCATAATATCTAGCATGGATACCACAACCCTATGATAATTTTTATATAACTCGGATAATTTAGTCCATGGAAGAAACCATCCTTGAAGTCTTGCCTAGTATGAGAGAATTTGTTGATGTTTTTCCCTAAGGAATTGGTTGGCCTTACTCCTAGAAAATATTTTGAAATATCAATTTATCGTATACTTGGAGAATTTCTAATATCACAGACTACATATAGAATGTCTACTGTGGATATTGAGTATATAAGGAAAAACTATAGGAGAATATGGATAATGGTATTATATTCCCAAGTACTTCACTATGGGGTTCACCAGTTTTCTTCGTCAATAAGAAGGACGAGTCCATGCGCCTTTGTATTAATTATCCTGAGATCATAAAACTCATGATAAAGAACATGTATCATCCACCATGATCTGATTAATTGTTCAATTATCTACATGGAGAACATTATATCTCCATGTTGGATTGGCGATTTGGATATTACCATGTATGGGAGAAGGAGGATATCCCCAAGATTGTTATTCATACATGATATAACCACTATGAATTCATAGTAATTCCTTTCTGACTAACGAATTCAATAGAAATATTCATGAAATTTATGAATAGAGTATTAAGATATTACCTCGACAAATTTGTTGTAGTCATTATATAATATATTCTAATTTACTCCAAATCATAGAGGATGCTGAGGAGCATCTATGAATTGTACTAGGGAACATGCGAAAGGATATGATCTTTGAAAAGTACAAAAAGTGCTAGTTAATGTATATTTGGTCACATTCTTGGATTATATCATCACAAGAAATGTGATATCTATGTATCCCTCTATGAAAACTGCAATTGAGGGATGTACATGGTCAACATGAGGGATATATATCCATAGCTTCCTAGGTTTGCCCGGATATTATCAACGATTTTTGAGTGTTTTCTCATGATTTTTAAACCCTCTTACCATTATATCTCATAAGGGAGTAATGTTTTCTTGGAGTGATGAATGCGAAGAAATATTCATGGAGATTAAATGGTGGATTATTAGTACACATGTGCTCACACTACCCACACGTGGGTAACTCTGTGTGGTATGTAATGATGCTTTGAAAAAGGTCATGGAATCTATGTTGATGGAAAAGGACAGATTCATTGCATATGCTTCAAAGAAATATAAATTTTATGAGTAGAACTATCCAACCCATGATATGGAGTTGGGTTCAGTGATATTCACATTAAAGTTTTTGTGATATTTCCTTTTTGGGGAGAAATGTGAAATATATATGGACCAAAAAATCCTCAAGTTTATATACACACAGAAATAATTGAATATGTGCCAATGAAGATGGCTATATTTGATCAAAGACTATGACTTCTCAATCCATTACCACATTGTGATAGTGAATAATGTGGTAGATTCTCTACGTATAAAGGACCTCACAATATTATCATGTATGAGAATTGAAAAGGATCAAATCTTCTTAGATTTTATGAATATGGTCATGGGAGTCATAAATAAGAGAACATCATCAATCATTTCACAAATTATTTCTCAACCATCTCTTTTGGAATGGTTATAGAATGACCAAAAGGATGATTTGGGTATTCAGAAGGAAATGGATATTAACAGAAAATGTAAATCCTCGTATTTCAATTTTAATGTAGATGGAATTGTGAGATTTGGGTCGAGATAATGTGTTTTATCAAATCCAGAGTTAAAGAATGAACATTGCGATGATGCATGTAATGGCCCAGACCCTCATGATCCATCCCTTTTCCAAATTCTAGAATCCTAAGGGGTCGCTCCTCGTTCGGGGTGACCAATCGGTGCGACCTATCGGTGCGACCGATCGGTGAGACCGATTGGCGTGACCTATCAGTGCGACCGATCAGCACGACCGATCGGCGCGACCGACCATTCGGTGCGAACAATCGGTGTTGTCTATCTTTGGCGAGTTTTCCTTCTACAGTTTTTCCATAACCCCACTTTTTGGGATTTTAACCTTTTGAAGCATTTCAAGGTCGTTTTAAGTGCATAATTAATATCTAAAAATCCATAGAAACCTCTCTACTGAATAGAAATTAATTCAGTCATGTTTAACCACCCATCCATATGGAATAACCACGATCTGACTTCCAATTAGTTCAAATTTCTTATCCCCTAACATTGGGATCTCATCTATTTATCACGCTGGATTTTTCATCTCTTTCCCATTGGCTATTCTCCTCTTACTTGTGTGTTGAAGTCCTTTGTTCCCAAGGCATGTGGTGCACCTGTGTCGGATCCCTGCAAGTTGCGCATCCCATATTCCTAGTGCGTGGAGAAAAACTTCGATCGTTGATCAATCAGGTAGGGATTTTATCCTTCATATCACCTTTCTGTGTATCATGCGGGGTGGGAAAGCATTATACATTGTGGAAATTGATGAAACTGAACATAATGAAGATAATGAACTGACTTTATAAAATGAAGGTGTTGGGTGTGATCGATGTTCTGTTGCACTCATTATGATGTTTTGTGTTGTGAATTGTACGGGCTTATGCTCACTGAAAATCATGGCCTTTGGTGGTCTTTCTCTATGCACTAATGAACCTCGATGATCCTAGATGTTTAAATAACCGTAACATGGAATTGGTTAATTATGTATACTCTGTTAAATAAATTGAAAGCACCAGGATCAACCCTTTTCTATGATAACCCAGGTTAAAGCACTGTGGAATTGAATCCATTGAGTGTGTTAAATTTTTTAAATCATAAATTTCTTGCATGGGCCTGCCTTGTGTTGGTGTTGGCAGTTTCGTTGTTTCATTCATGGGGTGATTGCTGGACTGATACGGGTGGGGACAGGATCTTCGATTGTTGTACTTTAGCTGGTTGTTAATTTGAGGCTATGTGGATACTCTGCTTATATCATGAATTGGGGTGGAATACTCTGTTTTTGAGAAACTTTTGGCTCCTGGATTTTTAGAACATGGGGTTGTATCTCTGGGCTTTCCCTTGGTTGCGGTACATCGAGGGATCTTGCTTATCCCTTTGTTTTTTTAACTTTTCCAGAGAACTAGGTGTGAATGCTTAAATTGATGTTGGATGTATCCTTTTCAGTTAGTTTTTGCTTATGTTGTTATTTTCCTAGTAGTGTAGAACATTATTTAAATGATATTACGAGAACATGGAAGCAAGAATAGCTTAAACGAGAATTTGTTTGGGAATGTGCTATAACTTGGATGCGAGTGCCATGAATTTTTTTTGAAAATCAATAGTAACAAGGGCGTTTGTGATTAGGTTTTGGAACCCCTAGGATATGATGAGTGTTTTTTACAGATACATATATCTCTAGATTTCATGTTTCTTATTTGCGCCCCACCCAATTTGATCACTTAGTGTCGAACTCCCCATTTCATGGAGAGAATGTTTTTCCAAACACTCATATGAGTGGCTGGTTATTATCTCCTTTTCTGCTCCCTTTCCCGGATACCAAAAGACTATTTATGTAACATCCCAAGTAAGTAATGAATAATAGATATTTTTATCTATGTCTATTAATGATAAAGATAGTGTTTTAGAGGCTTAAAATGAAAATAAATACAATCTTATGCATGGAATACACTAATATTCTTAAAGGATTGTTTTAGTGCCTTTTGATGGAAAACCATTTTTGAATCTATATTTTGACAATTTTATTAACTATGTTTGTCAAAATAAACTTATCCTTTATGATTGGGACATCAAAATTTACCTTGTGTGAATTTTTGGTAATTTTCTGACAATGTTCATTTTTAAATGAATAGTGAAAAATACTGCATTTTACATCAAAACTACTTTTTGATCTAATTTATTTATATGATTAGATTATGTTTTGAATTGGTTTTGAAGTGAAATTAGAATATATTTTTACCATTTTATCCAATGGTGGTCATTGGAATTAATTTCGATTTGAAATTAGACTTAAACTGGTGTCAATCTTTTGATACTTATTGTTTTGTAAAAACACGCTATTTGCTCTGGCAGCGGGAATTAATTATTAAATTAATTAATGTGACTTATATGATTTGAATTTTGTAAAATAGACTTCATTTTTGAATTCGGAATATCAAATATAGCTTAGAGTGAATTTTTGGTAATTTTCTGAAAAACTTCAATTTTTTGATGAATAGTGAAACCACTAAGTGGTAATCAAGCAAACTGATTTTTCAGTTAAATGAAAGTTTACCACTAATGTGTATTGAATTTTGAAAATCCGACATACATGGTTGTCATTAAGAAGTAAAATGTGGTTCAATGAGATTAAAATAATTTTTTGGTGAATAGTAACTTATTAAGTTTTTAATCGCGATTAGTGGAAATTAGTGTAGTTTAAGGTATAATTAATACTTTAATAATATAAAATGACCTAGACACATGTCCCAACCTTATTGGTTGTGTCATGGCCGACCAAGACAAGCCATGGGTCAACTTGGGGACCCCATGGATCCACTTTTGTTGGGAAATGACATAAATTACTTTTTATTTAATGTTAAAGTGAAAATGACACTAACATAAATTGTTTTACTAAAACAATTTTTAAGTGGGGTTATACAAGTCCAAATTTAGATTATAAATAGTCATTGGAAAGCTAAAAAGATTTCCTATATCATAGTATTTGTTTTATAATTTTTAGAAATTAAATAAATTAAAGTATTTATGACATAATAATGATGCAGCGATGACATCATTATTTGGCGATTTAAATAAAACAGAAAGATAATGTAAAATCTAAAACCTACACATGGCAAAAACCAATTGGATGAGTGGATTTCTAAGCCTTATCACCTTATCCACGAATTCTATCAATGTGGGACCTTTTAGAACCGAAACACATTTTCAAATAAATTAATATTTCTTTACTTTCCAAAAGTGCCCCTCCTCTCCTCTTATAAAAGGCCCCCACCTCTACCTCATTTCACACACCTCTCAAGCCTTTGGCTCGGCCAACCCCTGCCCATTTGCTCTCTCCACATCCCTCTCCTCATCCTAGAGGATTCCCCTTGGGCAGAATCCTTTCAAAGGAAGCCTTTAGGCTCAAATCAAAAGGAGTTACACTTTTTAAGGTAATTCATCCTCTCATGCTCATTTGTTTTATTTTGCTTCTCCAACCCCCTAAACTCTTTTTATTTACTTCTTTTGTAACAACACCAGTATCTTCAATATACTAGGATGTTGTTATAAGAGTTATTTGAACTACACTCTCACACAACTACATCAAATGGTTAAAGAACATACGTTTTCCGTGGATGGCGAAATTATGCCTCCCGAAACGATGATTGTTCAATACTCATTTAACACCTTCAAAGGTGGCCATTATGATGTCACTATTTTTATATATGATATATATTATGTATATGTTTTCCTTAAGCTTCTGTTTTTCTTCATTTTGTTCATACTTTATGGTTTCCATTATGGGTAAACACGATATCTTCATTTTAGGAAGTGCGGACTACCGCCCCCTAAAAGTGATTTGATTCGTTAATACCATATGTGGGATGTGTAAAGGATAAAGTTAATGATATTATATATGTTATTATACTGGAGTTATAACATACTCTTATACCATTATGAATCCATTCCATGAAATATGAAATAGAAATGGAAGTAGCGTTCATGCGTACGTACGGCTTACCGTCTCCATGAACGGTGCATTTCATTTCTTACCTCTAAATGATTATGTAATACTATAAAGGCATGAATGTACTGGATATATATGACATATATGATATCTACATCATGAATAACATTCTGAATATAATGAACCTTTGACCAAATTAACAACACGTAAGTGTAAGAGGTCTATTTTTGACTTAAGAACCAAATACCGACAAAATGAACATTATTAACTTAACTGATTACATGATGTTCATAACATGGTATAAAAGGAATAATGAACTTGAAAAAGATTCATAATCAAGTAGAGATTAACTCAAGTTTATTATTCAGGAGATTAAAGAACGGTCGGGTCAAGTCAGATACGAGGTATGAGATTTCGTCTCAATCTCCTTTCGTTGAGGCATATTTTGTTTTATACACAACCTTCTTTTATACGGTGTATAAACCCCTTTGACTTTTACGTTTATTCAAAAGGAATATTTTTTATACGAAGCGTTTACCAAACGACAAAAGGGAATGTTTTTGTCGTACGTATGCGGCGACAACGACTTCTCCGCCGTCGTAACCGTTATTTGAGTTCCGGCTTCTTCTACAAGCCATACCTTCTTTTTTTAAAAGAAAAATAAATACCATGTTTTACTTTGGTATTGAAAATGGTTTTCATAATGTTTTTATTATGTCAATGTGTTGTATTGATATCTCGTGATTGAAATGTGGAAATGTTATGTTTCCTTTATGCATGTTTTATGTGATATGATTATGTTATGGTTCTTGGGCATTATTATGAAGACGGGTGGTTCCGTGATAAACTAAGGGCGGGTGAGCCCGTTATAGCTCTCCAATGCATTGGGTAACGCGAAGGAGTGAAACATTAAGGTTTCTCCGAAGAGATTTTCAGGGAATATACTGTGATGGGTATTCCAAACGTAACCAAGAGGGTTACTCCCTACGTAAGAATGTTATGAATGCCTCAAGTTACCTTTATGTCTTACGGTTTCTATGATTTATTAATGATTTTATGAGGCATGTTAAAGTGCCTATGTTTTATGGGTAAATTATGATTTCATTCTTATGTACATATGAACTCATGTTTCCTTTTCATGTTTTTTTATAACCCATACTGAGTTTTTATGCTCATCCCATGTTTTTGAAATGTTTTTCACAGGTCAAGGGAAAGGTACATGATAAGATGATAGGGTCAAGGATGTGTCAAAAAGAATCCATGTTTTAATTCAAATGTGTTTCCATTGATGGGAATGAGGAATACTATCTTTATGTAACCACTTTGTTTATATGTGGAATGTAATGCAAGTTTTATGATCTAATTCTCTAAAACTCTAAACCCGAAAAGATCCTCAATGTGTAATCTTGTAATAACTCAAGATTAAGTAAGGTTTGAGGCTGGGGCCTTATAATTTAGGTAGGTTGTGATGGCATGAGTTCCATTATTATCCCAAGAATATTTGTTCGGGGTAGTTGTGGTGGTTGGACCAGGTGTTTACAGGAAGGTTGTTTCCCAAGTATCTTCGGGATGAGGCCCAGGTGGCTTCAGGTGTGACATTAGATTTCTGGACCAGGTGTCTTCGGGCGTGGCATTGGTTGTTCATTCCTAGGTGTTTGCGGGCATGGTTATGTGATTTTTTTGTTGTCCAGGTTTCTTTGGATGGGAAATTGGTTGTGGGCCATGTGTCTGTGGGTGGGATAGCGGTTGTGGCCCAGGTGTTTGCAGGCGGGATAGCAGTTGTGGACCAGGTGTGTGTGGGAGGGGTATGGTAGTGGGACTGTGGTGAGAATGACGTTATTGGTTCGATGCGTAGTATGTATTCAATAACCAGTGGGAAAGTGGTGCGGGGTACCCAAATATCGATGGGCTATTACTATATGTTACTTGATTTTCATTATTTTGGGAGCGTGCCTTGGTGAGATTTGGGTTGATATCTTTTTATGGATGGCTGTTTGGTAATCTCTTTTTCCACAGGGCATTAGAATGTATCCTCCACGTGTGCATGAGAGTCTGTGGTTTTCCCAACTGAGTGTACATGTATGCTCACCCTACATATATAAAATTGTTTTCAGTTTTCCCAGAGGACTTCCGGGATTGTGTGGGACTATACTAGCTCGGACCTTTGGGCAGTTGCAGTTGCTGTTTTATTTTTTTTGGTACATTAACTTTGGAGTTTTTGTTGTTTGTATCCCTTACTTTTGAACATGCATATTGGAATGGTTTACTTTTGCCATTACCTTTACTTTCAACTAGGGTGTTGTTGGGGTAGCTACCTTATCTCCCAATCCCATTAAAATAAAAAAGGGTAATGACTTCCATTTTGTGTGTGATTCTATACCCTTGGTGCTAGTCGCCACACCGGGACCTATTGAAGGCGGTTTCCAGTGGTGATTATATATTCTTCAACTTAATGAAGGAAGGATTTGGTAATCTTCGGACCATTCCCTCCTTTTGGTGAAGGCGGGTCGTGACAGAATGGTATCACAACAGTGAGGTTGAGAGATAGAATGAAGTTTGGAGTTAGGAACAGTGTGGATTGCATTGGATGGTAGGGAAACAATGTTGGGTGACCTTTTTACGTGAATTAGGTTAGGGAAGACCGGCTAGGACACTGGATTTTAAGGCCCCCTGTGATCCGACGCAAGGACTCTGGACCTACCGAACGACCAAGTGAAGCCCTGATGATTGTAGGGTAGAGACCCTAGGAAAGTTACATGCATCATAATGACTTGTTTTCTCCTGTTTCTAGGGAGTTTTGGTAAACTAAAATAAATAGGGAGTTTAATAAATTTTAAGAACAATATTATGCACTACGTGGGATTAGGTATTCATTGTTTACCTTGCAGCTATATCTCCCAGGAGACGACCACGAGTTGTATGGGAGATCGAGTCCTAAGAGGTTGATGTGGCCAATCGGCAGAGGGATGATCGAGATAAGGAGGATGACCTATGGAAGAAGACACTTAGAGCCTTCCAGCGACAGACCCTCAAAACCATTGAGGGAAGCACCTCTAACATGAGGACCGAGAGTTGGCAAGAGGAGGTGGTGATAGCTTTCGGCTTGATTCGGGTTCCGACGTTGTACTGGGTTCCACTGGCCATCAGCCAGATGTAGGGAGAAGTAGGTCAGTGGTGGCCGCTCTACCTGGGGGAGAGGAGAGAGGATGAGGTGGAAAGGGATGATTTTGTGAAGGAGTTCCGGGCAGAATACCTCACTTCTATGATGAAAGATGAGAAGAGGCAGGATCTACTCTCCCTCCAGTAGGGGAGTATGTAAGTAAGAGAGTTGGGGATCAATTTCAAGGATCTCCTATGCTTTTCTCCATACCACTTTCCAAATGAGGAGTCTCGGGAAAGACGTTTGGACAAGGCAATCCAACCTTTCCTCCAGTATTCTCTTACCCCCTTCACCTTGCCGACATACTTGGAGGTCTAGAAGAAAGCAGAGGTGGTGGAGAATATGCACACACTGGGAGGTGTGTCGTGAGAGGGGATTCAACTAGGATCATCTAAGGGGAAGGCCGTTAGCACCAGGCCTCCAACTTCAGGTCCCTATAGGTTTCGACCGGCAGGGAGCATGCCCAAGCAGTTCCAGATCTGATCTCCCGGCCATCGCCCTTTCTCTTCGGGCCCAGGTCCGAGATGCTACGTCTAGGGGAGCCATGAACATCTCCAGAATCATTGCCCAGACCGAGTACAGTACGACGATCGTGGACAGGGCCAACACCCGCCTCAGTAGCCACTTCCAACCAGGCCCTTTCAGTAGCAGTAGTAGGGGCCGAGAGCCCCCGCTCTTTTGAGGGCAGACGTTGTAGGGGGAGGCCGACCTCAGGGTGTTCCTCACAGACCTCAACTAGGGCATGGTCGGGGAGGTTCCTCACAGCCGAGAGGTAGGGGATACGGGCGTGGACAGTTCCATGCCGGAGAGGCAGTAGTTCCAGCAGGACCAGACGTCGTTCGAGGTACGATCAACTTGTTCAGTACCCTTTCTTACGTCCTATTTGATACAAGAGATTCACACTCCTTTGTTACACCCAGTCTGGCCCGTGCTTTGGTTCTAGATGATGTGGGACTTCCAGTGCCCCTGGTGCTGATCACACCAGTCGGAGGTCAGACCGACTTGTAATATGTTGGTCGAGGATGCAGACTGACGATAGGGCCACATCAGTCAGTCAGGGACATCATACTATTGCATATATATCCATACGATGTCATCCTATGCATTGAATGGATATTAACTGTATGTTCCGTCATCGACTACTTCTGAAGAAGGTCCGGGTTTTCAAACATAAGTGGCTGACGTGTTACTTTTACCAGTGAGCGAGGTGGCCAGAAGTGAAGCTGGCGAGAGGAATACCTACTCTCCTTGTTATCTAGGAATTAAGTGGAGTCAACAGATGTAGAGATGGTGGAGGTACCAAGGATCGACGGTGAGTTTATGGATATCTTCCTTGAGGAGGTGACGACTCTACCCTCTCGACATGATGTCTATTTTGGGATAGACTTGCAGTCTGGTGCCCGTCCGATTTTGATGGCCCCCTACTGGATGGCACCTTCGGAACTGTGGGAGTTGTAGATTCAGATTGGGGATCTGATAACGATGGGTTTTTTTGACCGAGTGCATCACCATGGGGTGCTCATGTCTTGTTCGCAAAGAAGGAAGATGGTTGTCGTGGGCTGTGCATAGACTACAGGAGACTGAATCAGGTAATGGTCAAGAATATCTACCCTCTCCCAAGGATAGGCGATCTATTTGACAAGTTGAATGTGGAAGGATGGTTCTCGAAGATCGACCTGCGGTCAGGATATCACCAGTTGTGGGAGAAGGAGGGAGACATCCCTAAGATGGCCTTTAGGTGCATATATGGGCACTTCGAGTTTGTAGTCCTGCCTTTTGGTGTTACTAACTCACCCACTATGTTTATGGGGCTTATGAAATCTGTCTTCCGGGTGTATCTGGATCTGTTCATAGTCGTGTTCATTGAAGACATCTTGATCTACTCAAGATTAGAAGAGGACCACTCTGAACTCCTGAGGAAGGTTTTGGAGGTCCTCTGACAACACCAGCTCTATGGGAAGTAGTCAAAGATCATGTTTTGGGCACGAGAAGTGAAACTCCTTGGGCACATGGTGTCCGAGCAGGGAGTACCGGTTGACCCATAAAAGGTTGAGGCGGTTGTTTCTTGAGAACCACCCAAGAACATAGAAGATGTTCGTAGTATCCTTGGGCTGGCAGGTTACTATCATAGGTTCGTACCCAACTTCTCCCGAGATGCAGCACCATTGACAGCCTTGACCAAAAAGAACCAGGCTTCCATGTTGAGTGAGCAGTGCTAGGAAGCCTTCGACTATCTGAAGGAGAAGTTGGTTCGTTCCCCAGTGTTGAGGATTCCAGAACAAGGGGCGGTGTATGAGGTATTATGTGATGCTTCTAGGAAGGGCCTCAAATTTGTTTTTATGTAGCGGCAAGGGGTGATCTCCTATGGGTCTATCCAGTTATGCCCCCATGAGTGTAATTATTCCACCCACGATCTGGATCTCGCAACAATCATTTTTGAACTAAGTTGTGGTAGTATTACCTCATCGGAGACCTCTTTGTGGTATTCACATATCAAAAGAGCTTGAAGTATATCTTCTCCTAGATGGACCTGAACCCACGATAGTGAAGGTGGATAGAGTTCCTCCAGGATTACGTTTTCGAGATTTACTACACCTCGGAGAAAGGAAATGTGGTGGTTGATTCCTTGAGAAGAAGTTCACAGAGGGATGCGGTCCGAGAGTCGGTAGACGCTTGGAGGGTGATGAAGGTGTTGGCTTCCCTACACCTGGATGCAAGGATGGATAGTGGAATGGTTTTCATGTATCAGATGACAGTACTGTCTTATCTGTTACGTCAGGTGGAGGAGTCTCAGTGGGGATACCCAAAGAGTGAAGTGAGGCGTGACCGGGTTAGCCAAGGCGATGCTCCGGAAGGGTGGACAGAGGATGGTCAGAACAAGATGATTTTTCGGAGGATAATTCTTTTTCTAGAGGCGATTCACGATAATTTCCTTGGCGAGTTCCATAGCTCACCCCTGGCAGTGCGTCCAGGAGTTTCCAAGATATACCAGGGTTTGAGGGGACAGTTTTCGTGGCCTGGGGTAAAGTGGTAAGTGGTAGAGGTTGTGGCCATGTGCCTAGTGTGTCAGCAGGTGAAGGCTGAACACCAGGTTTTAGGTGGTTTTACGCAACCATTATATATCCCCTGAGTGGAAGTGGGATTACATCTCGATGGATTTCGTCACGGGGCTACCCAAGGTTCAAGGAGGCAACGACGCCATCTGGGTAGTAGTAGACCGGTTGATGATGTCGGCTCACTTTCTGGCGATCAGGTAGTCGAGTGTGGTGGATGCTCTAGTACAGAGGTATGTGGACGAGGTAGTGTGGATTCATGGAGTTCTGAGTTCTGTTGTCTCGGATAGGGATTCATGTTTTACCTCACAAGTCCAGATGGGTTTTCATCATGCTTTTGGAACCCAACTATGCAATAAAACTACTTTTCACCCCTAGACAGATGGACATATAGAGTGTACCATCCAGACCTTGGAAGATATGCTACGAGCATGTTTCCTAGACTTCGGAGGATCATGGGTGCTACACTAGCCACTGGTAGAGTTTTCCTACAACAATAGCTACCACTCTACCATTAGCATGGATTTGTTCGAAGCATTGTACGAGAGGCCGTGTCGTTGACCCGTGTACTGGACAGAAGTCGGGGAGGTAGGTATTCTTGGCCTGGAGGTGGTACAAAGCACAAATGAGAAGGTGTAACTTATACAATAAATGATTAAGGCAGACCAGGATAGGCAGAAGTCATATGTGGATGATCGGAGAAGGCCCTTGGAGTTGGAGGTTGGGGACCACATGTTCTTGAAGGTCTCCCCTCAGCATGGACAACGAAGGTTCGGTAGGGGATGTAAGCTCCCTCCCAGGTTCGTCGGCCCCTTCGAGGTGTTTCACTAGCTCGGCATGGTGTCTTATCAGTTAGCATTGCCACCACAGCTACAAAGGGTGCATGATGTCATCCATTTGTCGCATCTTCGTCGGTATCTGCATGAAAATTTGCACATCCTCGACTGGGGAGAGCTAGATATCAAAGATGATGCAACCTTCGTGGAATGACTAGTGATGATCGAGGGTCGTGAGGAGAAGGTGCTTCGTGGATGAACCATTCTGTTGTTTCGTGTGTTATAGAGTCATAGTGGGATGGAGGAGAGTTCCTAGGAGAGGGAAGCGCAAATGGGTGGCCAGTACCCAGAGTTTTTTTGAGATTTTTCCTATTTTGTCAGTACTTGTTTCCTATGTAATGTTTTACCTTGTTGACTATGGGATGTGCAGTTTCCTTTTTCTATGATTTTGTGTGAAGTTTCCTAAAGGATGGGGAGTGGAAGACCCGATTCCTAGTTAGGACACATTAAAGTGGATGCGCCTAAACCCGTGAGGGTGAGTCAATGCCGCCCAAAGTAGACATTATCTTGACCCGGAGTAATGGAAACCCCACTCCCACATGGCCGGAAGGTTTAGTCTTCTGTTTCTCATGGTTTCAAGTGGAAAAGAAAGGTAGGACGTCTGTGATTGTTCAGGAGATAAAATGTTCTTGTGTCAGAGAGGTTCACTCTTGAGAGGTATCTTCTCGGGTGGTTGTTCGCACCCCCCCTCTTTCCTTCGGGTCTAGTTCTGGATTCTCAAGGGAAAGAATATTTTGAGAGGTATATGATGTAATGGGAAAGACCCTCATGATCCATCCCTTTGAAATATTCTAGGATCCTATGGGTCGCACCTCGTTCAGTGTGACCGATCGGCTCAACCAATCAGTGCGACCGATCGGCGTGACCGAACTGTGTGACCTGTCGATGCGACTGATTGGCACGATTGACCAATTGGTGTGACTAATCGGTGTTGTCCATCCTTGATGGGTTTTCCTTCTACAATTATTTCCGTAACCCCACTTTTAGGCCTTTTAACCTATTGATGTGTTTCAAGGTCATTTTTAGGTGCATAATTAATATCTAAAATTCCAGAGAAACCTCTCTATGGAATAAAAATTAATCCAGTCATGTGTAACCACCCATCCTTGGGGAAGAACCATGATCTGAATTCCAAGGAGTTCAAATTTCTTAACCTGTAACATTGGGATCTCATCTATTTATCACGTCGGATTTTTCTTCTCCTTCCCCTTGGCTAGTCTCCTCTTCCTTGTGCGTTGAAGTCCTTTGTTCCTGAGGAAAGTGGTGCACCTGTGTCAGATCCCTGGAAGTCGCTCATCCCCTGTTCATAGTGCGTGGAGTAAAAAATTGATCATTGATCAATCAGGTAGGGATTTTATCCTTCATCTCTCCTTTCTATGTATCATGTGGTGTGGGCATGCTTTTGCCTTTGTGGAAATTGATGAAACTGAACTAAATGAAGACAATGAAACGACATTAAATAATGAATGGGGGGATGTGATCAGTGTTCTGTTGTACTCTTTATGTTGTTATATGTTGTGAATTGTACATGCCTATGCTCACTGAAAATCATGTTCTTTGGTGGTCTTTCTGCGTGCACTAATGAACCTCAGTGCTTCTAGATGTTTAAATAAACATAACATGGAATTGGATAATAACATATAATCGGTTTAATAAATTGAATGCACCAGGATCATCCCTTTTCTGTGATAACCCCAATTAAAGCACATTGGAATTGAAACCATGGAGTGTGTTAAATCTTTTAAAACTTAAAATACATGTATGGTCTTGCCTTGTGTTGTTGGTGGCGGTTTGGTTGTTTCTTTCACGGGCCGATTTATAGAGTGATAAGGGTGGGGATGAGATCCCCTAATGTTGTACTTTAGCTGGTTGTGAATTTGAGGCTATGTGGATAATCTTCTTATATCAGGAGTTGGGGTGGAATGTTCTGATGTTGAGAAACTATTGGCTCCTGTGTTTTGGGAACATGGGGTTGTATCTCGGGGTTATCCCTTGGTTCCATCACATCAAGGGATCTCACTTATCCAGTTTTTTTACTTTGCAAGAGAACCGGGCGTGGATGCTTAAATTGCTGGTGGTTGTAACCTTTTCCCTTGGTTTGTGCTTATGATGTTTTTTTCCCAGTAGTGAAGAACTTTATTTAAATGAGATTACTTGAACATGGAAGAAAGAATAGCTTAAACGTGAATTTGTTTGTGAATGAGTTGTGACTTAGCCGCGAGTATCATGACTTCTTTTGTGAATGAATAGTAACAAGGGTGTTTGTGCTTAGGTTTGGGAACCCCTAGGTTGGCATGAGTGTCTGTTACCTATACATATATCTGTAGCGTTTATGTTTCTTATTCTCACCCCACCCAAGTTGAGCACTTAGTGCTGAACACCCCATTTCATGGAGAGGGTGTTTTTCCTAACACTCCTATGAGTGGTTAGTTATTTGCTCCTTTTCTTCTCCCCTTATTGGATAGCTGAAGACTCTTCAGGCAGGTTGTGATGGCCGGAGGTCCATTATTAGCCCAAGAATTGTCTGGTGGGGTAGTTTTGGTGGTTTTCCCAGGTGTTTAAGGGAAGATTGTTTCCCAAGTTTCTTCGGGATGAGGCCCAGGTGTCTTTGGGTGTGACGGTAGCTTTCTGGACCATGTGTCTCTGGGCGTGGCAGTGGCTGTTCTGGCCTAGGTGTTTTCGGGCATGGTTATGTAAGGTTGTTGTGGCCCAGGTGTCTGCGTATGGGATAGCGGTTGTGGGTCATGTGTCTGCGGGCAGGATAGAGGTTGTGGCCCAGTTGTCTGCGGGTGTGATAGCAGTAGTGACCCAGCTGTGTGCGGGCAGGGTATGGGAGTGGGACTATGGTGAGAATGGTGGTATTTGTTCGATGTGTAGGATGTCTCCAATAACCAATGGGAAAGAGGCGCGGGGTACCTGAATATCGATGTTCTATAACTATATGTTACTTGATTTGTGTTATTTGGGGAGTGTGCCTTAGTGAGGGTTGGGTGGATAGCTTTTCCTAGTTGGGTGTTTGTTTATGTTTCTTTCCATAGGATATTAAAATGTCTCCCCCACTTGTGCACGAGAGTCTTTGGTTTTCCTTACTGAGTGTACTTGTATGGTCACCCTACGTATATAAAACTGTTTTTAGTTTTCCAGGACGACTTCAGGGATCGTGCGGGACCATACTAGCTCAGAATTTGGGGAAGTTGTTGTTGAAGTTTTTTTTTGGTACATTACCATTGAAGTTATTGGGTCTTGTATCCCTTACTTTTGAACATGCATATTGGAATGTTTTACTTTTGGATTTACCTTTACTATCATCTTGGGTGTTGTTGGGGTTGCTACCTTATCTCTCAATCCTATTAAAATAAAAAAAAGCGCAATGCCTTACGTTTTGTGTTTGATTCTATAACCTTGAGGCTAGTCGCCACTCCGGGACCTATTGAATGTGGTTTTTGGGGTTCATTATCTCTTCTTCAACTTAAAGAAGGAAGGGTTTGGAAATTTGTTGTCCTTTCCCTATTTTTGGTGAAGGCGGGTCGTGAAAGAATTGTATCAAAGTAGTGAGGTAGAGAGATAGTATGGAGTTTGTTGGTAGGAACAGTGAGGATTTCATGTGATGGTAGGGAAATATTGTTGGGTGACCTTTGTACATGAATTAGGCTAGGGAAGACCAGGAAGGACACAGGATTTTAGGGGCCCCCATGATCCGATGCAAGGACTCTGGACCTACCGAACCACCAAGTGAGGCCACGCTAATTGCAGGTTAGAGACCCTAGGAATTATACGTGCATCATAATAACTTGTGTTCTCGTGTTTTTGTGGTGTTTTGGGAAATTGAAATAAATAAGAAGTTTAAGAAATTTTACGAAAAATATTATGCAGTACTTGTGCATAGGAATTCCTTGTTTAGCTTGCAGCTATATCACCCGAGAGACGACCACGAGTTGTATGGGTGATCGAGGCCCAGGAGGTTGACGTGGCTGATCAGAAGAGGGATAATAGAAAGGAGGAGGATGACCTGTGGAAGAAGGCTCTTCGAGCCTTCCGATGATATACCCTCGAAAAGTATGAGGGAAGCACCTCTGACATGAATATGGATAGTTGGCTAGTGGAGATGCTGATCGTTTTCAGCTTGATTCGGGATCCAATTGAGTACTGGGTTCCTCTGGCCGTCAGCCAGATGCGAGGAGCAGCGCGTCAGTGGTGGACGCTATACCTGGGGGAGAGGAGAGAAGCTGAGGTGGTATGGGATGATTTCGAGAAGGTGTTCTGGGTGGAATTATTCTCTTCTACGATGAAAGCTGAGAAGAGGCAGGACATACTCTCCCTATAGTAGGGGAGTATGTCAGTATGAGAGTTGTGGATCAAGTTAAAGGATCTCTTTCGCTTTGCTCGATACCTCTTTCCGGATGAGGAGTCTTGGGTGAGACGTTTGGAAGAGGCAATCCAACCTTCCCTCCAGTACTTTCTTACCCCTTTCACCTTGCCGACAAACAAGGAGGTCCAAAAGAAGGCAGAGGTGGTGGATAGGATGCACACACTAGTAGGTGTGTTGCAAGAGGGGATCCAGCTGGGATCATCAAAGGGGAAGGTCATTAGCACTAGGCCTCCAGCATTAGGGGACTCTAGGATTCGACTGCTAGGGAGTAGGCCCCAGCAGTTCCAGTTCCAATCTCCTGGCCCTCACCCTTTCTCTTTGGGACCAGGGCCGAGATGCTACGTTTGGGGGAGCCATAGACATCTCCAGAATCAGTGCTCGGACTGAGTACAATACAATGGTGGTGGACTGGCCCAGCACCCGCCTCAGCATTACCTTTCATGTAGGCCCTTTCAGCAGCAGCAACAGGGGCAGCGAGCCCCCACTCCTCTTAGGGAAGACGTTGCAGAGGGAGGCCGACCTCAGGGCACTCCTATGGGACCTAGACCAGGGCATGGTCGAGGAGGTGGATGATAGCCGCGAGTTTGGGGAGCCGGGTGCGGGCTATTGCATGCTGCAGAGGAAGCAGTTCCAGCAGGACCAGAGTTTGTTCGAGGTACGATCAGCTTGTTCAGTACACTTGCTTACATCTTGTTCGATATATGAGCTTCGCACTCATTTGATACACCCAGTCTGGACCATGGTTTGGGTCTAGATGCCAAAGACTTCCAATTCCCCTCGTTCTAAGGACACTATTCGTAGGTCAAACCAACTTGTTATATGTTTGTCGAGGATGAAGACGGACGATAGGGACACATCAATCAGTCAGGCACCTCCTACTATTGCAGATACATCCATACGATGTCATCCTAGGCATTGAATGACTATTCTTTGTATGGCCTTCATCGACTGCTTATGAGGAAGGGTCGTGTTTTCAGACATAGGTGGTTGACGTGTTACTTTTACATGCGAGCGGGGTTTCTAGAAGTGCAGCAGGCGAGAGGAACCCCTCATCTCCTTGTTAGCTGAGCATTAGGTGGAGTAAGAGAATGCAGAGATAGTGGAGGTACGAGGGATTTTCGTTGAGTTAATGGAAATCTTCCCTGAGGAGGTGACGACTCTACCCCCTCGACGTGATGTCAAGTTTGGGATAGACTTGCAGTCTAGTTGTCATCCGATTTTGATGGCCCCCTACCGGATGGAACCTTCAGAGCTGTGGGAGTTTTGGATTTAGATTGACGATCTGATGAATATGGGTTTTCTTCGACCGAGTGCGTCACCATGGGGTGCTCCAGTCTTGTTCTCAAAGAAGGGAGACGGTGGTCTCGGGTTGTGCATAGACTATAGAATAATGAATCAGGTAACCTTCAAGAATCTCTACACTCTCCCTAGGATAGATGATCTCTTTGACTAGTTGAAAGGGGCAGTTTTGTTCTCGAAGATCGATATGCTGTCTGGATATCACTAGTTGAGGGTGAAAGAGGGAGAGATCCCAAAGATAACCTTCAGGTGTAGATATGTGCACTTTAAGTTTTTAGTCATGCCTTTCGGCGTTACGAATGCACCGGCTAGGTTCATGGGGCTTATGAACTCTTTCATCCAGGAGTTTCTTGATCGGTTTGTAGTCATGTTCATTGACGACATCCTGATCTACTCAATATCAGAGGAGGACCATGCTGCGCACCTGAGGGCAGATTTGGAGGTCCTCCAACAACACCAACTTTATGCGAAGTGGTCGAAGTGCATGTTATAGACACGAGAAGTGCACCTCTTTGGGAAGGTGGTGTCCGAGCAGGGAGTAGCGGTAGACCCATCGAAGGTTGAGGCAGTTGTTTATTTGGAATCACCGATGAACGTCGTAGAAGGCCATCGTTTACTTGGGCTGGCAGGTTACTATCAAAGGTTCATACCCAACTTCTCCCGCATTGCAGGACCTTTGACAACCTTGACCAAAATGTAATAGGCCTTCGTGTGGAGTGAGCAGTGTGAGGCAGCCTTCGACAATCTAAAAGAGAAGTTGGTTAGTGCCCCAGTGTTGAGGTTGCCAGAAGATGGGGCGGCGTATGAGGTATTATGTGATGCTTCAGGGCAGGGCCTCATATTTGTGTTGATGCAGCGACAAGGGGTGATATCCTATGCGTCTAGGAAGTTACGCCCCCATGAGCGTAATTATTCCAACCATGATCTGGATCTCGCAACGGTCGTTTTTGCACTAATGTTGTGGCGGCATTACCTCATCCGAGAGCTCTTTTTGGTCGTTACAGATCAGAAGAGCTTGAAGAATATCTTTTCCTAGTGGGACATAAACCTAAGATTGTGAAGGTGTATGGAGGTCCTCCAGAATTATGATTTCTATATTTTCTACACCTCAGAGAAAGGAAATGTGGTGGCTGATTCCTTGAGAAGAAGGACACTGAGGGATGTGGTCCGACAGTCGGCAGACGCTTAGAGGGTGATGGAGGAGTTGGCTACCCTACACCTGGATGCGAGGATGGATAGTGTAAAGGGTTTCTTGTATCAGATGACAGTATAGTCTTATCTGTTACATCAGGTGGTGGAGTCTCAGTGAGGAGACCCAGAGATTGTAGTGATTAATGACTGGGTTAGCCAATTCGATGTTCCGGAAGGGTGGACAAAAGGTGGTCAGAACCGGGTGCTTTTCTGAGGTAGAATGTTTGTTCCATAGGTGATGTATGAGAGGGTCGTTGGAGAGTTCCACAGCACACCCCTGGCAGTGCCTCCGGGAGTTTCCAAGATGTACAAGAGTCTGAGGGGACAGCTTTCGTGGCCCAGGGTAAAGCGGGCAGTGGAAGTGTTTGTAGCCAAGTGCCTAGTGTGTCAGTAGGTGAAGGCTGAACATGGAGTTCTATGTAGTTTGATGAAACATTTAGATGTACCCTGAGTGGAAGTGGGATGACATCTCGATGGATTTCATCATGGGGTTACCCAAGTTTCAAGGAGTCTACGATTCCATCTGGGTAGTATTAGACCGGTTGATGAAGTCAGATCACTTTCTGGCGATCAGGTAGTCGAGTGCGGTGGACGCTCTAGCACGGAGGTATGTGGATGAGTTAGTGTGGTTGCATGGAGTTTCGAGTTCCATATTCTTGAATAGGGATTCAATTTTTACCTCACGAGCCTGGAGGGGTTTGCAGCATGCTTTTGGCACCCAGCTGCGCCATAGCACTGCCTTCCACCCCCAGACAGATGGGCAGATAGAGCGCACCATCCTAACCCTGGAAGATATGCTACGAGCATACGTCCTGGACTTTGGAGGATCATGTGTGCTACACTTTCCTCTGGTAGAGTGTGCCTACAACATTAGCTACCACTCTACCATTGGAATGGATCCGTTCGAAGCATTGTACAGGAGGCCGTGTCGTTCACCCGTGTACTGGACAGATGACGGGGAGGCAGATGTTCTTGGCCCGGAGGTGGTACAAAGCACAGTAGAGATGGTGCAACTTATTCAAGATAGGATTAAGGCCGCTCAGGACCGGCATGAGTCATTTGCGAATGATAGGAGAAGGCCCTTGGAGTTTGAGGTCGGGGACCACGTGTTCTTGAAGGTCTCCACTCGGCATGGACAATGGAGGTTCGACAGGGGAAGTAATCTCCCTCCCAGGTTTTTCGGCCCCTTCGAGGTGTTGCCCTGGGTCGGCGAAGTGGCTTATCAGCTGGCGTTTCCACCAAAACTACAATGGGTGCACGATGTCTTCCATGTGTCACAGCTTCATCGATATCTGCATGATGATTCGCGCATCCTCGACTGGGGAGATCTAGATATCGAAGACGATGCAACCTTTGTGGAACAACTAGTGATGATCGAGGGTCGTGAGAAGAAGGTGGTTCGTGGATGAAAAATTTCATTGGTTTGTGTGTTATGGAGTCATGGTGGGCTTGAGGAGAGTACCTCGGAGAGGAAAGTACAGATGTGTGCGTAGTACCCAGAGTTTTTTTGAGTTTTATCTTGTTTTATCAATACTTGTTCGCTATGTAATGCTTTAGCTTGTTGACTATGGGATGTGAAGTTTAATTTTTTCTATGAATGTGTGTGAAGTGTCCTAAAGGATGGGGAGGGGAGGAAGTGATTCCTAGTTAGGATGCATTAATGTGGATGCACCTAAACCTGTGCAGGCGAGTTTTTGCCACCCAAAGTGGATAGTATCATAACACGGAGGAATGGAAACCCCTCTCCCACATGGCCGGACGGTTTTTTCTTTTGTTTTGTGTGGTTGCACGGGTAAAGGAGTGGTAGTATGTCTATGATTGTTCAGGAGATAAAATGTTCTTGTGTCAGAGAGGTTTACTCCTGAGAGGTATCTTCCAGGGTGGTTGTTCGGACCCCCCCTCATTCTTTTAGGTCTGGTTCTCGATTCTCGAGGGCGAGAATAGTTTTAGAGGTATCTGATGTAATGGCCCAGACCCTCATGATCCATCCCTTTTCCAAATTATAGGATCCTAAGTGTTCACACCTCATTTGGTGTGACCGATCGGCGATACTGACCAATCAGTGTGACCAATCGGTGTTGTCTAGCCTTGATGGGATTTCCTTCTACACTTATTTCTGTAACCCCACATTTAGGCCTTTAATCCTTTTGAAGCATTTAAAATCCATTTTTAAGCCCATAATTAATATCTAAAAATCCATAGAAACCTCTATTATGAATAGTAATTAATCCATTTGTGTTTAACCACCCAGCCGCATGGAAGAACCATGATCCAACTTCCAAGGAATTAAAATTTATTATCCCGTAACATTGGGATCTCATCCATTTATCACACTGGATTTTTCTTCTCTTTCCCCTTGGCTATTCTCCTCTTCTTTTTTCGTTGAAGTAATTTGTTCTCGAGGCAAGTGGTGCACCTGTCCCGGAGCCCTGAAAGTCTGGCATCCCCTATTCCTAGCGTGTAGAGAAAAACATTGATTGTTGATCAATCAGGTAGGGATTTTATCCTTCGTCTCTCATTTCTATGTATCATGTAGGGTGGGAATGCTTTTGCCTTTGTGGAAATTGATGAAACCAAACTTAATGAAGATAATGGACAGACCTTAAAGAATGAAGGGGGGTGTGATCGATGTTCTGTTTTACTCTTTATTTTGTTATGTATTGTGAATTGTACGGGCCTATGATCACTGAAAATCATGGTCGTTGGTCGTCATTCTCTGTGCACTAATGAACCTCGCTGCTGCTTGATGTTTAAATAAACGTAACATGGAATTGTTTAATTACATATACTCAATTATATAAATTGATAGCACCAGGATCAAACCTTTTATGTTATAACCTTAGTTAAAGCATAGTGGAATTGAAACCATGTGCTGTGTTAAATATTTTAAATATGAAAATACTTGCATGGGACTGCCTTGTGTTGGTGGTGGCAGTTTGGTTGTTTCTTTCACAGGCCGATTGTTGGAGTGATACGGGTGGGGATGTGATCCCCTGTTTTTTTACTTTAGATGGTTGTGAATTTGAGGCTGTGTGGATACTCTGCTTATATCATAAACTAGGGTGGAATCCTCTATTGTTGAGAAACCGTTGGCTCCTAGATTTTTGGAACATGTGGTTGTATCTCAGGGTTTTCTCTTGGTTCCAGTACATTGAGGGATCTCACATATCCCTTTGTTGTTGTGACTTTCCAAGAGAACCGGGTGTGAATGCTTAAATTGATGTTGGTTTAAACCTTTTCCCTTGGTTTGTGCTTATGATTTTAGTTTCCTAGTAGTGCAGAACATTATTTAAATGAGACTACTTGAACATGGAAGCAAGAATAGATTAAATAGGAATTAGTTTGGGAATGCACTGTGACTTGGCCATGAGTGTCGTGACTTCTTTTGCGAGTGAATAGTAACAAGGGTGTTTAGGTTTCGGAACCCCTAGGATGGGATGAGTGTTTGTTATCTATTCATATATCTGTACCTTTTATGATTCTTATACGCGCCCCACCCAAGTTGACCACTTAGTGTCGAACACCCCATTTCATTGGGAGGGTGTTTTTCCCAACACTCCTATGAGTGGCTGGTTGTTAGCTCCTTTTCTGATCCTTTTCCCAGATAGCCCAAGACTCTTCGGGTAGGATGTGATGGCCTGTGGTCCATTATTAGCCAAATAATATTCAGGAGGGGGTATTTTTGGTGGTTGGAAGAGGTGTTTATGGGCATGTTATTTCCCAAGTATCTTCAGGATGAGGCCCAGGTGTCTTTGGGCGTGATGGTAGCGTTCTAGACCAGGTGTCTTCGGGTGTGGTAGTGGTTGTTCTGGAATAGGTGTTTGTGGGAATGGTTTTGTGAGGTTGTTGTGGCCCTGGTGTCTGCAAGAAAGATATCGGTTGTGGCCCAGGTGTATGCGGGCATGATAGAGGTTGTGTACCAGGTTTGTGCGGGAGGGGTATGAAAGTGGGATTGCGGTGAGAATGTCGAGATTGGTTCAATGCGTAGGATGTCTTCAATAACCCATGGGAATGTGGAACGGGGTACCCAAATATAGATGTTCTATTACTATATGTTACTTGATTTTCATTATTTAGGGAGAATTCCTTGGTGAGGGTTGGGTGGGTAGATTTTCCGGGTTGGGTGTTTGCTTATATCTTTATCCACGAGGCATTAGAATGTCTCCCCCACATGTGCACGAGAGTTGTTGGATTTTCCTACCGAGTGTACTTGTATGCTCACCCTACGTATATAAAACTGTTTTCAGGTTTCAAGGAGGATTTCAGGGTTCGTGTGGGATCGTAATAGCTCGGACCTTGGGGCAGTTGTTGCTGCCGTTTTTTTGGGTACATTACCTTTGGAGTTTTTGTGCCTTGTATCCCTTACTTCTGAACATGCATATAGGAATGGTTTACTTTTGGCTTTACCATAACATTAAAATTGGGTGTTGTTGGGGTTTCTACCTTATCTCTCGATCCTATTAAAATAAGAATGGGTAATGCCTTCCATCTTGTGTGTGATTTTATACCATTAGTGCTAGTCATCACTCCAGGACCAATCGAAGGTGGGTTTCAGGGGTCATTATCTCTTCTTCAACATAATGGAGGGCTTAAGAATCTGCTGACCTTTCCCTTTTTTGGTGAAGGTGTGTCATGACAATGCATGTAGTTTAAATTTATCCATTCACCATGGAAACAAAATAATGTATTGAGGTATTCAAGATTATTATTGGTGGGATATCATGAAGAGGGAGACCACTGAGTATATATCAATGTGCCTCTTATGTTATCATGTGAAGGCTGAGAGGAAGAATTCTAAAGAGATGATGCCACCATTACCCATACCATCATGGAAATGGGAGAACATCACTATTGACTTTGTCACCAGACCTCCAAAGAAATCCAATGAAAACAATGCTATCTTGGGTGTTGTGGATTGTCTTACAATGACTGCATAATTCATTACAATTCAAAAGGATTTCATATTGAATCAAATGGAACATATATATATATATATATATTAGAGAAGTGGTATGGATTACTTGAGAAGAGCTATCTATTTTATCTGATCTAGATCCAAGATCCCCCCCTATGTTTCGAATGAGTCTCCAACATGCTCTGAATATTGAGCAAAACATTAGTATGGCTTATCATCCTAAAAATAATTGCCAATCAGAGAAGATTATCCAAACAATTGTGGGAATGATGAGAGCATGATGAATGTATATTAAAGATGTATGGAATCTACATATTACTCTAATTTAGTCTTATTAATACAATAATTTCTACTCAATCATCCAAATGCCGCATCATGAAGACCTTTTATGGGAAGAGGTATAGAACAACAGCATGTTCGGATGAATTTTTGGAGTGAAAACTCTTATGTCAAGAAATGGTTGATGAAATTGTGGAGACGGTTATGACCATCCAACAATGCATTAAAGCTTCTCAGAGTCGAAAAAAGAGAAATTCTGAGAATCAATGAAGATACTTAGAGATTGATGTCAGAGTCATGGTATTCCTCTACATATCACCAGGAAAGATTGTTATGGGATTTGGGAAGAATGTAAAGCTTATTACAAGGTACATAAGACCTTTTGAGATCCTTGTTCACATTGTAAGAGTGGCATATCCACTAACAACTCCCACCAAACCAATCTCATGTACATGATTTATTCCATGTATCACTCCCTAGGAAGTACATATCTGACCCATCACATGTACTCCATCTAGAGGTTGTACCATTGGTATATAACCTCTCATGTGAAGACAATGTGATGATGATATTAGTCATATGGAAAAATTAATACAAAATAAGAAAAATGACATCGTCAATGTGTTTTGAACAAACCATAAGTTAGAAGAAGAAATGCAGGAATCAGAGGAAGTGATGAAGCAGAGTTACCCATATCCTTTTTTGTGTGGGAAAATGAAATTTCGTGGGTGAAATATCTTAAGGGGTAAGATTCTAATGACCCAAATTTTATTAATGAAAATATCTCTTGATCCAATTAAATATATTAATATTTAAAATGGTTATATAAAACATATTCACTTCTTTTATTTTATTAATTTTGATCATAAAATATAGTTATGAATTGTAATTGTTTCTAATATAGTCATTGAATAGTGATCACACGATTACTGTACATATAGTGCTTTAACAAATCCAATTTACTTAGACAAAGGAAGTGATGGTATCATATAGTAGAATTTGGCCCATAGGCGTCCCATATTTCTGAGCTTGGAAAGAGGTGGATTCATTGATATTTTCTCTTGACCAAACCCAAGATGAGCATCAACACATATTGCTTGAACTGAACCACCTATATGAGAAGTTGAAGTTGATAGAGATTACCACCCGAATAATGTTATCTGAGCCATCCCTATAGTATTTCACCATCACACTCTTTACCCATAGGGTTTATGCTAGTGTTATAAGTGTTTATGTAACAAGACCATACAAATATGATTATTTTCATTATTTTTGTATATAATAAAGAATATACATCAAATTTATTAATTTTACATTGTAAATAGTTTTTAAACACCAAATAGTATTTTTAGTTAATATTCAATTACCAAATATATATTTATTAATTAATAGATTTTATAATTAAATAATATTTAAATAAATTATTTTTACTAAATTACATTTAATTAAATATAAATTATCTTATAATTTTTATGAATACAATTTTGATTTTTATTATGGTTTGAAATATGTTTTTATCAAAACCAAAGAGTTTTCAACAACTGTCAGCTTTTATTTTAAAAGAAAATAATTCACATATTGAGAAAATTATTTAGATAAAATGAACATTATTTTTGAAATCATGAAATGTAAATTAGAAAACGGGTATTTTTTCATAATTTTATGAGATAACATAATTTTTGGTTAAAAATTAAATATTGTCAAAATATATAATGTGTTTTATCACATAATAATGACCCAATAGTGATGTAATAATATATTTTAAATGAGATTTTCGGTCAATATATGTTTTTCTATTAAAATAATGTTATTTTAAGTTTGATTGATTTATTTGAAAAAGCTTTAGTAGACCCTCCCCAACATATAAAACATTTTATTCTTTTCAAATTCATTCCTTGGGAGCATGGCTCACCTAAACATATGAAATATTAATATTTTGATAAGTTCATCCATTGGAATTATAAAATAATTATTCCACTACCCTTTGGAAAAAACCATGGGAAAACCATTGGCTGGTTTTCTGTTCTGATTAGTTTAATGTGTGGTTTCCAGAACCTGAGTAATAATCAAGTCTATCTATCTACCTATATAAATCCACTCCACCTCCAACATCCTCTTCACCCATAACCTTTATAGATTAACCAAATACTTCCCTCCTTTCTCTATAATATTCCCAAGGTGCCCCAATATCCAAGAAGCCCCTATGAATCTTCTCCCAGGTCTTTGGTATCACAGTTCCTAGAAAGGTATTTCTTCTTTTCTCAATTTTGTCCAAATTTCATTCAGTTGTTATACCATTTTCCCGTCAATTAAAAATTTTGGGGAATTATTTATCACCTAAACAATAATTTCCTCCTTATTTTTGAATAATAAGAGACCCCTTTATGTCTCATTAATGTTTCTCATGTACACTTGTTACCATGTAGAAATTCCTAAATGAATTTCTCTCGTCTCATTTACATTCAAGAACATCATTTGTATTATGACTCCATATTTCATGAACTGTGTTGGGACATGTATCTAAATGACCCTGATAATGTCTATTTCATGTAAATATTGTTAGATAACTCTTTTTATCTCATCAACCATTTTTTATGAATTCTTATGACACGCCATTATGTTGTCATTGTTTCACAATGATTTTCCAATCCAAAGTCATTTTGTATTGAATACCATGACCATTTATCTATCAAAGGTATTCAACATTATGATAGTATACTTATTTGTTATATAGTCTCATGTATGAATTCTATATTCAGTTATCCTAGAATAAATGATGATTTTTATGGAATCCATGTTATATGATCAATGTGGAATACTTATGCATGAAATGAAATGATTAAGAAGGGTGCACCATGATAGCGCTCCAATTCATTGTGTAATGAATTTTATCATGATAAATCAAGTGCATTAAGGGTTTAATAATGCTGATTAATGTTAAATTAGGGTTTAATCATGCTTCAAGCACAATGATCCTTGGCTCATGCTAACATCATGATAAATGTTATTTCTATATTACCATGTCATGATTTTCATTTTATATCATTATTTATGTTCATGATTCTATTATTCTCCATTGATATGCCTATATCCTAAAATGTACAACATTGTTCATTTTATTCTGTGTTTACTCACATACTAAGATTTATATCTCACCCTTTTATTATGCACAGCCTCAGGTTATCCCATACAATTCTAGGTATGATGGAATGATGTTGTCATGTAGAATATGTTTTCAATAAGATGTTTAATTTTAGGTATTATGTTCTTATTTAATGTTCCTAATCCCCAAATACATGATACATTTTGATGATTAGATTTGAATTAAGTGAATGTTTACATAAAAATCAACTTTACGTGTGTAATAATGAGAATGGTCCTTATATTCTTTGAGCAAGAATGCTATATTTT
Organism: Viscum album; assembly: GCA_963277665.1. NCBI lineage: Eukaryota > Viridiplantae > Streptophyta > Magnoliopsida > Santalales > Viscaceae > Viscum > Viscum album. The sequence goes on along the minus strand of OY728164.1, from coordinate 1,815,398,654 downwards.
AGAGGATCGTGGTAAAAGTACATACCTCAGGTGGATTTTTCCTACAATAATAGTTTTAGGTGAAAATTAAGATGGAACCTTATAAGGCTTTGCATAGTAGGCCTTTTTGATCAGCCATATGATGGCTGGAGGTAGGGTAGATGGCAATTCTGGGACCACATCTTGTCTAAGAGACCATTGAACATGTGTAGTGGATCCTGAATTGGATGCAGACTTCACAAACTCAGACGAATTTTTATGCTGATTGACGAAGTTGACCTCTTTAGTTCGAGGTTGTATATCATGTTTTCTTATATGTCACACCAAGGTTGTGACACATGAGGACTAAGAGATAGAGAAATATTTCATAGAGATATGTGAGGACATTTCAGGTTTTGGAGATAGTGGGCCCCGTTGCTTCTTGGTTGCCGTTACCTCATAGTTAGCTGGCCATGCACATCGTCTTCATCATTTCTCAGCTATGACATTACATCTCATAATCATCTCAGGACATTCAAACTGATGTGGTTGAGTTGGATGTGGATTCATCATTTGGGGAGCACATAATTCGTATTGTGTATTTCATTACAATGGCTCTTCAGGCCTGGACTTTATATCTGGTATGGGTGTTATGGAAGCAAGGGCGAGTATAGGATGAGACATGGAAGAGAGAGGCTGATGTGTGATCACACTGGCTGAAGCTGTTTGAGGATTCCTATTCGCACCATCATATGGAAATTCAAGGAAGAATTTATTTAAGTGGGAATGTTTCTAAGAACCAACATCATTATTTTTGGTATGGATCTTTATTTATGGTGTTGTTGAGAAAAAACGAGAGTTTTTTTTGAAGTTTTATAAGTATACGCCGTCTACATGGGATTACACCTCGTGTACAAGTTTACCATGTGTAGGTGTGTACTGACCATGTAAAGGTAGAGAAATGGTAGTGTAAAGTGACTTATAGACCTCCTAATTTGGGGGTCGATTGATGTAGCCACACCACATTTACATTAAATGAACACGCCATTAACTTATTATTTTATTTGATAAATCAAACTAGAGTCATGTCTATTCCCCAGAATCCTCTTCTTTTTCCCCTGTCTCGAACATGAGGGAGACATACAGCTGATTATATTAGAGATCCTCCCATTCCTCTGCCTGAGCTCCGATCGTGGTGTTGTAGGGTGTATTGGATTTAAACTAGTGATTTTTCTCTTTCCCATGAGTCCCCCTTCTTGATTAATCTTATTTCATGAGTTATTTGAGGATAAATATTTTTGACATCATTGTTGATATATAGAATTTTAGGCCAATTCAATGGCCAACATTTGAGAGTGTTAGTCATACAACATCAAGTTAGTTGGTTTGATTACTTTCGTAGTTTGTGTTTTAGCTTTATATGATAATGTGATGATTAACCATGTTTATAGTAATTTGGGTTATGAAAATTGATAGAGAGTGCTTCCTTAGAGTGTCTTTTACTTTTTATTTCCATACATGTGTAGAGGGGAGAGATTACGTGAGCTATCTACAGTGTTAATATAAATATTTTATGGTTACGACGTGTCTTCTAATACAAATCAAAATCATGGATGTGGTCTTATAAATAAGTCTTCTGAGATATGTTTTGATATTCATGATTAAATGATGAACATTAAATTCATTTGAATGTAAATTGGAAAAATATGGTTTGGTTACTTTTGTGTACACCTAGTTTCATTGCGGGATTTACAAGTTTAATTACAATATGTACTCACTAATAGTATAGAACAGCTCTTGTTATGGTTTCTAACTAGGATTCCTCTCACTGCATATTTGGGTCATGATTTTAGACACAAATAGATTATATGGTTGCAGGTGTAGAAAATGGAAATCACCCTTCTTCCTCAGGTACTTTATTGCTTTGGATCTGTAGATAACTATACTGTGCTGAGAATTTCAATTCTTATGGTGATTAATTTTTTCTTTTTTACATTTCTTTAAAACTATATATCCATCATTCAGACTTTTTGACTATTTTCATCAACATATGTGACATGAATCACTTATGTATGTGATGTAGTTATTTATTTACATTCACTCCTATATTTTTTATCTTGTAGTATAATATTATTTCTTCTAATACTATTTATTATTTTTTATTCCCATGTGCATACTCTTCTAATGAAGGCATAGTTTCCCCAAAATCACAACTGAGGCCCTCTGTAACATCCCAGGTAAATAAAGAATCAGACATATTTCATATTTATTAATATTTGTTAATTTAATATTAATTTTACATTAAAGGGTTTGCTATGTTCAATAGCATACATGATACACAACAATGGGTTTCATTGAAATCTTATGTTTCACACTAATAATAAAATATTATTATTTTAAATGGATGTTAACTCCTAGCCATTGTATTTGTAGGAATTAACGAAACCAACTAAAAATGTGATTATACATGTTTGTTAGATGTATTTACTATTATACAATAAAATTTAAAGGCTTAAAATGTGAATGAATCTAAATTTTAGAATAATTTATATTAAAATGTCCATTTACAAACTTTTAATAGAGAACCCTATTTAAATATAGTTTTGGTCATTTTTATATGTTATATATGACCAAATAAAATTCGTCTTTTGATTTTGGACATCAAATTTTACTTTGTGTATTTTTTTGGTATTTTTCAGATAAATTTCATTTTTTAATGAGTTGTTGAAAATATTGTATATTAATACAATTTATTTATATGGTTATATTATCTTTTTAATTGGTTTTAAAGAGTAATTAGAATATATTTTTACCATTTAATCCAATTTTTGTCATTTGAATTAATTTCAATTTGATATTGTACAAAAACAAGTGCCGATCTTTTGATAGTTATTATTTCGTAAAAACATGCTATATAATTTAACAACGAGAATGGATTTTAAAATTAATCAATGAAACTTTTAGGTTTTGAATTTCGAAAAATAGCCATTAATTTTGAATTCGGAATATCTAATAACGCTTTGGCTGAATTTTTGATATTTTTCTGAAAAACATCAATTTTTGATGAATAGTGAAACCACTTAGTAGTAGATAGAAAATGAATTTTTCATTTAAATATAATTTTACAGATTATGTGATTTTAATTTAAAAAATACTACATACATGGTTGTTATTAGTTCGTAAAATGTGGTTCAATAATATTAAAAAATAATTTTTTGTGAATAGTAACTTTTGAATTATATTACCGCAGTTAAAGGTAAATTAGATAATCCATGATAAAAATAATATTATAAGAAATCAAAATTATCTTAACACTTGTCGAAACCTTATTGGTTGAGTCATTTACGAGCATGGGCATCTTTGGGTCAATTTTGGGACCCCATTGAGCAACTTCAAAGTGATAATGAAAATTTGGATTAATTAACATAAAATAATGTCCAAAATGACAAAAACAAATATATTTTAGTAAATTAATTTTTACCAGGGGTTATATAAATTATAATTTCTACTATAATTATTAATTGTAAAGATAAAAATATTTCCTACATCATGGTATTTTTTATAATTTTTCGAAAAAATATAAATCAAATTATTTATGACATAATATTGATGCAGTGTTTACTTCATTAATAAATCATTTAAAAAAATAAAATTATAAATACCAAAATAACATTAAAAACCTCTCTAATTCTTATTGGATGATTTTATTTCAACCAATGGTTATATTATATTCTACTCTAATGATTTTTTCTCCTTTTGAAAGCGAATATAATTATATAATAAAATAATGTTTTCACACATTCCTAAAGACCCCCTCCTCTCCCTTATAAAATGGTTCTACTTCTATCCAATTACACACACCTCTCAAGCAATTTTTCTCATCCAACATCTACCCAAATAATCTCTCTATATCCCTCTCCTTTTCCTTGAAGCCTTATGTTAGGAATAAGGCACTTCAATAAGTCCTTTGGTTCAAACCCAAGGGAGTTACCCAAATTAAATGTAACAGTTACTCTTAAATTGTTTTCTTTATTTTAATTAACCAACCGCACAAATTTTTTTATTCATTTCTTTTGTATCAAAACCTATATCCTAAATATATTATTATGTTTTTGTGAGAGGTATTCTGACTACACTTACACACACCTCCATCTAATGGATGAAGAACATAATGTATTTGTGGATGGAAAACTAACGCCTCACGAAACGATGATTGTTCGATTATATCCTACAAACTCTAATGTTGGTCATTTTGGTTACACTATATTTATATATGATGTATATTATGTATATTTTTTCTTTATTCTTCTTTAATTTCCATTTATATCATGCCATTATTGTTTCCATTATGGGTAAACGTGATAATCTCATTAGAGCTAGTGCAGAATACCACCCCTCAAAGTAATAGGACTCGTTAATACCATAGGTGGGACATATAAACGATGAAGTTAATGATATTATATATAATATTATACTGGAATTATAGTATAACTATGTATCATTTTTTTTAATTCCATTAGAATAAGAAATAGAAATGAAATTATCGTTCATGCGTACATACAACTTACCGTCTCCATGAACGGTGCATTTCATTTCTTACCTCCTTGTTAGATGTACTACTAAATATATATATATATAATACATATATATTATATATATGATATCTAAATCATGAATATCATTCTGTATATAATGAAATTTTGACTATATGAACAACTTGTAATTGTAAGAAGTCCATTTTTGACTCAAGTACCAATTATCGACAAAACGAACGTTATTAACTTAAAAGATTACATAATATTTTTAACAGGGAACTAAGTGATATAAAAGAAAAAATAAAATTTATAAAGGTTATTAAGAAAGTATAAATTAAATTTAGATTATTATTCAGGAATAACAAGGAACAAATGAGTCATGTCGGACACGAGGTAAAGGATGTTCTTATCTCACTTTTAATTCCATGAGATTAACATTGTTTGCCACTTATTCATTGTATGTGGTGTATTTTGTACTAAAATATGATATATATTATCATAAAAAATCATTATATTATTGGTATTATGTGATTAATTTGGTGGATATTAAATTTTGGTCATACGAATCAGTTGATAACAACGTGGTAATTGGTTTCATCTCACATTTTATTCTCATGAGATTCATGCTATATTTGACACTATTTCCTTTTGTGTGGTGTATGTACTACCCATGATTGTACACATTTTTTAATATACTTTCATTTATGAGTATTTACATCATAATTTTATTATCCTTCTTTCATGTGGTGTTTGTTTCGTAAGTTACCAATTCGGTACGGGAACATTTTAACTCAATTTCAATTCCATGGGTTAATCTTCTAATTCTTAATTGTGTCCTTCTATGATTATGTGTGGAATCACTATTAATTTATTTATGACGAAATTTATACTCCACTTTTCGTGGATATACTTTTGATACACATAATCACTCCATTGATAAATTCTCAAGTCTTCAAATGAACTTTCTAAGAGCAATTTTAACTCAATTTCCATTCATTGAGCTAAACATCCAATTCATTCGTGTAGTTTTTAAAAGAATATGTGTGAATTTTATATGATTTATTTAAACTGAATATCAAATAATATTGAGTTTATTTATATTTTCACACATAATTATTTCATTTATTTATCCTTAACATAAGGATATCATCTTTATAATAGATTTCATCTCAACTTACATTTCCATTGAGAATTCATTGTTGTTATGCACCAATTCACTCTTATATGGTGTATATATTGTCCTTTGTCATATTATATCATGAATACCTTTATTATAATGATATTATAAAGTTCTGATTAAAATTTATTCCTCAGTTATTTATATTCAAGCGTCTCTCTTTTTGTTAAAGAAACTCTTTAACTAAAATATCGTTTTAAATGTTTTAAAGGTTTATTCTTCTAAACATTTCTCATTAATTTCCATGTTTTAAAAATGGTTTTTAAGACTTATTTATATGGATATTAATGTTTTCAAATGATAAATCTATTAAAATATTCAAATTGGTATGGGACACGTTGATTCAAACATCTCTTTTGAAAAGGTTTTGAATTTGATTAGATAAAGAATTGTTTATTTCAATATCTTGATTTGATATATTGCAATGTGGAAATATTATCTCCCCTTTATAATTGTTTTATGTGTTTTGATTATTTTATTGTTATTGTAAATTGATTACATATATGGGTGGTTCCGTGATAAACCTATAGAGGGTGAGCCCGAGATTGCTCTCCGATGCATTGGGTAACATGACGGAGGTAAACATGATGTTTCTCCTAAGAGATTTAAGGAATATACTGTGATGGTTATTCCATTTGTATCTCCCTATGTAGCTGTGATAACTACAATTTATGATTGATATGGATTCCATAAGTAACCCATATGATTTATGATTTGTGTGTGTTGTTCATAAATCATATGATTTTGTAAGGTATGTTATGATTGAAAAGTATATTTTCATTGATTTGTATTTATTGATGGGATAATGTTTTTCATCCTTATTTTATAACCATTACTGAGATTTTTATCCTCATACTATGTTTTCGAAATGTTTTCCACATGACTTAAAGATGAATATGGTCAAAGATGGGATCAAGGAAAAGCAATGCTGTGTAAAATATAAAACTAGACATATTTATTTTTAAGAGTTTTTATTTTATGAAAAAATGGATACAGAGTAGTAGTGTCTACTTGTAATATTCAATTTTTTATGTAATATTTATGGCGTAATTCTCTAAAACTCTAAAATTGAAAAGATCATCAATGTGAATTATTCATATAATTCAATATTATGTAATGTTTAATGATGGGTCCTTATAGTTGGTATCAGAGTTCAGTTTAGATAAATTTAGGAGTTAGGGTATCGTTAAACTAATATCCATAAAGTAATGTATGTTAATATTGAAATGATAGAAAATTTATATATTATGATTTTTCATCACTTAAGATATTTCTATGTTCAGAATGGTTTTCTGCAGAGGAAACAATGGTCGCTATTTTGGGACGACATCAGAAAGAAGACAAGCTTCCAAATCAGCAACCTAAGAAGGTCAGAATCAGAATGGAAGAGTTTTCTACAGTGATGGAACATTTTACTCTAGCAATAAATGGTGATGGCATCCATGTATGAGATCATATAGATAAACCAAAGAGGAACATTTCAGTAGTGGACCATTTCATGAGGCAACATACCCCATCATTCAGAGGATCATCTGACCCTACTCTAGATAAAGGGTGGACTAAGGAACTGGAGAAGATTGTTGATGTCATGGGTTGTTCAGAACATCAAAAGGTTAGTCTCACTGTTTACCGTTTTGAAGGTGAAGCTGAACAGTGGTGTTTGATGGTGAAAAATATCAATGATATTGAAGAGATCGATGCTCCCAATTGGGATGAATTCAAATGTATGTTTCCTGAGAAATATTTTCTTAAGGTGGTTCGTCTTAGGATGGAGAAACAATTCCTAGAATTGAAGTAGGAGGATGACTCAGTGCCTACTTATGATGAAAAATTCACTCGACTGACAAGGTATGCTCCAAATTTCATATGAGATCTTGATAGTAAAATCAACCATTTTTACTGAAGATTAAAGCCAAAGTATAGAAGGAATTTAGCTTCTCGTGAGATCAAAAGTTATGAAAAACTGGCTCGTTGTGTGGACAAGGTGGAAATTGAGTTTGTCGATGATCAGGTATTCTTTGACATACAAAAGAATAAGAGGTAGAGGTGGAAGAAGAAAGGGACTAACTCTTTAAAAAAATTCCGATGGTAAGAAACTTAAGTTATCTGTTTGTGAAAATTGTGGTAAAAATCATGCTGGGGAATTTCTTTTGATTTCTGGTAAGTGCTATCATTGTGGTAAAATGGGACATAAGTCTTGTCATAGCACTAAAAATATTATGGTAATGGTATGGAAAATTATGATTTATAGTCTATAAAATTTTTTAAGTGCAATGAAATGGGTCATTATGCAAATGAGTTACCAAAAAAGAACTCAACTGAAGGAAAGCAGCAAGACTTCAAGCAGAAAGGGGCGGTGAAATCCTTTGCAACTACATCAGCATATGTTGGGCCATAAATTGAAGTTGTATCAGGTACACTATTATTTTTTTTAGATTATGCCAATGTGTTATTTGATTCAGGGTCTACACACTCTTTCATTTCTGAAAAGTTTTCTTATAAATTGGGAATTCCCTCTCAGGATATGAATAAAGAACTTACAGTTAAAACACCAAGAGGAAATCTTGAGACAAAAGGAAAATATAAGAAAATTCTTGTCCTTTTGTGAGGAAATAATCTACCTTAAAACCATATTATTTTTCCTCTAGTAGAGTATGATGTTATTTTGGGTATTGATTGGCTTTCTGTTTTTCATGATAAGACTGACTGCACAGCTAAAGAGGTTTCTTTTCAGAATGGTTTTCTGTTTGTGTACAAGAATTAACCCTATCTTTTGATAACAGATCAAGAAGATGAGAAACTAGAAAAATATGGAAATGAATGTTACCTTTCACATATTGTTGAAAACAATGGAACTATTTAGATTAATGATGTGCCAGTGGTAAATGAGAACCTTGATGTTTTTTCCGATGATTTCCATGATATTATACCTGATCGAGAAGTTTAATTTACTATTGACTTAGTTCCTGATGTTAAGCCTATTTCAAAACCCCCTTATCGAATGGATCAAATTGAACATAGAGGGTCAATGAAGAAATTTCAGGAGTTATTAGATAATGGTTTCATTCGACCTAGAACATCACCATGTGGTGCTACTGTCTTGTTTGTTAAAAAGAAATATGGTTCCATGAGACTTGATTTTTTATAGAGCATTGAATAACATCACTATTATGAATAAGTATACTTTGACTCATATCGATGATTTGTTTGATCATCTCCAGGGAGCATAGTATTTTTAGAAGATTGATTTGAGTTCGGTGTACAATCAGTTGAAAGTAAAGGAAGCAGACATTCCAAAGACTGTGTTTGGTACTAGATATGGCCATTATGAATTTTTAGTTATGCCTTTTAGGTTATCCAATGCACCTACTGTATTCATAGATCTTAAGAATAGAATTTTTCATGAGTTCTTGGATAAGATTTTGGTTGTTTTCATTGATGATATTTTGGTTTATTCTAAAATTAAATATGATCATTAAATTCATTTAAGGGTCATCTTGAAAACCTTAAAAGAAAAGAAAATTTATTGGAAATTCAGAAAGTGTGAGTTTTTGTTACAAAAAAATTCTTTACATGGTCACATTGTTTTAAAAAAATGGCACAACTATTGATCCTGCTAAAACAATAGTTGTTCAAGAATGGCCAAGACCCACAAATATAGACAAGATTCATAGTTTTATTGGTTTGGTAGGTTATTACCATAGGTTTGTTGAAAATTTTGCACGGTTATCTAGTCCAGTGAATATGTTAACTCGAAAAGGTGTTAGGTTTATTTGGACAAATAAATGTGATGATTGTTTTCATGAATTGAAAAGAATATTAGTGAATTCTCCAGTTTTGGCACTACCATCCAGAAATGGTGACTTTGTTATCTACAACGATGCTTTGTTGAAATGAAATGGTTGGGTCATAATGCAAAATGATCAGGTAATTGTTGATGCTTCACATCAGTTGAATCCTCATGAGTTAAATAACCATACACATGATTTGAAATTAGCTTCTATTGTTTTTACATTAAAAATTTGTAGTAATTGTTTGTATGGATTAAAATGGTTAATATATAATTATCAAAGAAGTTTAAAATTTATAATCACTCCAAAATAATTGAACATGAGACAGAGGAGATGGATATAATTAATCATGGATTACGATTGCACGATCCATTACCATATTGGAGAACCAAATAAAGTGGCTGAAGCTTTAAGTCAAAAATGTAATGTCTAATTTGACATTCTACATTTGGAATTATGTCCATTGGTTTTTTATTTGATAATCATTGGCATAAATGTTTTTGGTGCAAGAAATTTTTCTATTTTGTTTTAGGTGTCAGTGATTTCATCTTTATCAGACAGAATAAAGAACGAACAAAAAAAAGACAGTGAGTTGCAGAAAAAGGTAGAGTTGGTTCAGAAGGGTAAGTTACATAAATTTAACGTTGATAATGATTGTATTTTGAGATTTTTAAAGAGATTATGTGTACCTTGTGATTCACAATTGATGAATGTGTTTTTATGTGAATCTCATATTTCTTTTTTTTCAGTTTATCCTAGTAGTAATAAGATGTACAGAGATCATTATGAGTATTACTGGTGGGATGTCATAAAAAGTGATATTTCTGATTTTATTGTGAAGTGTTTGACTTGTCAGTAGGTTATAGTAGAGAGGAAGTTACCGAAAGGGATGTTTCAGCCTCTACCAGTGTTAGAGTGGAAATGAGAAAATATATCCATGGACTTCATTTTGGGATTACCAAAGACATCTCGTGGTAATAATGCAATATGGGTTATAGTTGATCGATTAACTAAATCTTTTAATTTTCTTCCTATTTGAGATACATTGTCTCTATATCAAATTGCTCGGTTGTATGTTAAAGAGATAGTCAGGTTACAAGGAGCTCCCCTCTCCACTATATCTAATCGTGATCCCATGTTTACTTCTAACTTTTGGAATGTCCTCCAAAAGTCATTGGGTACTGAATTAAATTTTAGTACATCTTTTCATCCTCAATCAGATGGGCAGTCAAGATGAACAATTCAGACGTTAAAGGATATGCTACGTTCTTATTTACTGTATTATCAGGGATGTTGGGACCAACATATTTCTTTGGTTGGATTTTCATATAATAACAGTTTTCATTCCAGTATATAGGTGGATCAATTTGAAGAATAATATGGAAATCATTGTCAAAATCTAGCTTTGTGGGATGATGTTCGTGAAAAGAAGATGATGGGACCTGAATAGGTAGAATAGATGGAAGATAAAGTTCAGTTGATTCAGAAGCACATAAGAACAGCTCAGAGCAAACAAAAATGTTATGCAGATAACCAGAGGAAGGATCTTTTTTTAGGTAGGTGATCATGTCTCTCTCAAAGTTTTCTCCATTGAAAATTGTGATTTGTTTTGGTAAGAAGGGAAAGTTGAGTCTGAGGTTCATTGGACCTTATGAAATTCTAGAGAATGTTGAATCAGATGCATACAGAGTGGATTTATATCCATGTTTATCACAGGTTCACAAGGTTTTTCATGTTTCGATGTTGAGAAAGTATATGTTTGATCCATATAATGTTTTTTTGCCCAGATGTTGTTTAGTTGGAAGAGAATATCTCTTATGAAGAACCACCGGTCCAGATTCTTGATCGTGGAGAGCATGTGTTGCGGAATAAGGCAATTCACTAGGTAAATGTTTTGTGTAAAACCATATAGATGAAGAGGCAACCACGGAATCTGAAAATGTTATGAGGGATAAATAACCCCACTTATTTTGATAAGTAAAATTGCAAGGATGCAAATCCAAAAATGAGGGAAGGATGTAACATCCCATGTAAATAGTGAATAATACATATTTTATATTTATTAATATTTTTGAATTAAATATTAATTTTACTTTAAAGGGGTTTCTATGTTCGATAGTATATCTGATACACCACAACGGGTTTCTTTAAAATCATACATTGCAAACTAATAATAAAATATTATTATTTTAAAAGGAAGATAACATCTAGCTGTTGTATTGGTGAGAATGAACAATACCAACTAAAATGTGATTATACATTTTTGTTAGATATATTTACTTTAATCCAATAAAAGTTAGAGTCTTAAAATGTGAATGAATCTAATTTTTAGCATAATTTACCTTAAAATTTTGATTTACTGGCTTTTAATGGAGAATCGTCTATAAATATAGTTTTGGTCATTTTTATATATTCTATTTGACCAGATAAAATTCTTCTTTTGATTTGGGACATCAAATATTACTTAGGGGAATTTTTTGGTGTTTTTCGGATATAGTTCATTTTTTAATGAATAGTGGCAAATATTGTATTTTAATCTAATTTATTTATATTTTTACATTATATTTTTAATTAGTTTTAAAGTTTAATTAGAATATATTTTTACCATTTAATCTAATGTTGGTCATTGGAATCAATTTCACTTTGAAATTGGACATAAAAAAGTGTCGATCTTTTGATAGTTATTGTTTCTTAAAAACATTCTATTGGTTTTAACAATATGAATTAATTTTAAAATTAATTAATGAATGTTTTATGTTTTGAATTTGGAAAAATAGAAATCATTTTTGAATTCGTAGTATCAAATAAAGTTTAGGCTGAAGATTTGGTATTTTTCTGAAAAACTTCAATTTTTTTATGAATAGCGAAACCACTTAATCGTAGTTAAAAGAATGAATATTTCATTTAAATGAAATTTTATTACTTTTGTGATTTGAATTTCAAAATTCTGACATACAGAGTTGTTATTAGTAAGTAAAATGTGGTTCAATAAGATGAAATTTGTTTTGGTGAATAGTAACATTTGACTTTTATTTACCGCGATTAAAGGTAAATATGGTAATTCAAGGTAAAAAGAATATTATAATAATTCAGAATTTTCATAACACATGTCCAAACCTTATTGGATGAGTCATGTATGACCATGTGCATATTTGGGTCAATTTTGGGACCACATTTAGAAACTAGAAGTGACAATGATAATTTAGATTAATTAACATAAAGTAAAGGAAAAAATGACAAAAACAAATATCTTTTAGTAAATTAAATTTTACAAGGGTTATATAAATTATATTTTCGATTATAAATATTAATTGGAATGAAAATAATATTTATTACATCATGGTATTTTTTATAATTTTTAGAGAACATATATATATTAAATTATTTATGACACAATAATGAGAGAGTCTTTACCTAATTAATAAATCATTTAAATAAATAAGACTATAAATACTAAAATGACATACAAAACACGTCCAATTCATATTGGGTGATTTTATTTCACCCATGGGTCATCTTATCGTAGACTAAAATGATTTTTGTAGCTTTTGAATCAGAATACAATTATATAAAAAAATAATGTTTTCTTACATTCCTAAAGAGCCCCTCCTCTCCCTTATAAAAGGAGACCACTTATATCCAATTCCTCACTCCATTAAAGCCATTTGGCACATCCAAACTCTACACAATTAACGTACATTCATCCCTATCCTCTTCCTAGATGCCATACCTTAGGTATAAGGCACTTCAATATTTCTTTGGTTCAAACCAAATGTATTTACCCAAATTAAAGGTAACAGTTTCTCTTAAATTGTTGACTTTTATTTAATTTCTCAAACCCCTAAACTATTTTTATTCATTTATTTTGTAAAAAAATAAGTATCATAAATATACTAGGATTTTTTATGATAATTATTCTAACTACACTTTCACACACCTCTATCTAATGTATGAATAACATAATGTTTCTGTGGATGACAAACTAACGCCTCACGAAATGATGATTGTTCGATTATCTCCAACCACATACCATGGTGACCATTATGATGGAACTATATTTATATATGATTTATATTATGTTTACCATTTCGTTTTTTCTTCTGTAATCTCCATTTATATCATTCAATTATGGTTTCCATTATTGGTAAACGAGATAATCTCATTAGAGGAAGTACGGACTACCGCCCCCTCAAAGTGATATGACTCGTTAATATCATATGTGGGACATATAAAGGATGGATTTAATGATATTATATATAATATTATAATGTAATTATAATATAACTATTTATCATTATGTTTTAATTCAATTAAAATAATAAATAGAAATGAAAGTAACATTCATTCGTACGTACGACTTAACTTTACATGAACGGTGCATTAAATTTCTTACCTCCAAATGATATGTACTATTAAATATATATTTATATAAACTAGATATATATGATATATATGATATCTAAATCATTAATATTATTTTGGATATAATGAACTTTTGACAATGCGAACAACTTGTAATTGTAAGATGTCCATTTTTGACTCAAGTACCAATTATCGACAAAACAAGCATTATTAACTTAAAAGATTACATAATGATTATAACATGGTTATAAGTGATATAAAAGGAATAATAAAAATTAAAGTGGTTCTTAAGAAAGAAAATACTAACTTTAGATTATTTTTCAAGATGAACAAGGAACAAACGAGTCACGTCGGACACGAGGTAAGAGATTTTCTTATCTCACTTTTAATTCCCTGAGATTTCCATTGTTAGCCATTTATTCATTGAATGTGGTGTATTGTGTAACAACATTTGATATATATTATCATTATTCTAATTATATTAGTGGTATTATGTGATTTATTTTGTGGATATTAACTTTTGGTAATATGACTCTTTTGATTACAACTTGGTAATGAGTTTCATCTCACTTTTTATTCTCATGAGATTCATGCTATATTTGCAACAATTTCTTTTTGTGTTGTGTATGTACAACCTAGGATTATACTCTTTGTGTAATATACATTAATTTATTAGTATTTACATGTTCATAGTGTGATCCTTCTTTCATGTGGTGTTTGTTTCATAAGTTACAAAATCGGTAAGAGAACATTTTAACCCAATTTATATTCCTTGGGTTAATCTTATAATTCATAATTTCTTCCTACTATGATTCTTTGTGGAATCACTATTAAATTATTTATGATTAAATTTACAATCCAATTTGTGTGGACATACTTTTTATACACATAATCACTCCATTGTTAAATTCTCAATTCATTGAATGAACTTTCTAAGAGTAATTTTAACTCAATTTCCATTCATTGAGTTAAACATCCAATTCATTGGTTTTGTTTTTAAAAGAATATGTGGGAATGTTCTGTAATTTATTTACACTGAATATCCAATCATATTGAGTGTATTTATATTTTAACACATAATTATGTCATTGATTTATCCTTAACCTAATGATACCATCTTTTTAAGAAATTTCATCTCAATTTATATTTCCAGTGAGACTTCATTGTTGTTATGCTCTAATTCACTCTTAAATGGTGTATATACTATCCCTTGACATATTATATCACAAATCCCTTTATTCTAATGATATTATAATATTTTGGTTTAATGTTATATATCAATTATTTATATTCAATCTTAAATCTTTTTGTTAAAAATCCCTTTAACTGAAATATTGTTTTAAAGGATTTATAGATTTATTCTTATAAATATTTCTCTTTAATGTCCATGTTTTAAAAATTGGTGTTAGGATTTATTTATATGGACATTATTTTTTTCAAATTATAATTATTATAAAATCATCAAAGTTGTATGGGACACTTTGATTCAAAAATCTAATTTTAAAAGGTTTTGAAATTGATTAGATAAAGCATTGTTTATTTCAATATATTGATTTGATATATTAGAATGTGGAAATATTATCATTATTTTATACTTGTGTTACGTGTTATGAATATGTTACGGTTATTGGACATTGTTTACATATACGGGTGGGTTCGTGATAAACCTATGGAAGGTGAGCCTGAGATAGATCTCCAATTCATTGGGTAACGTGACAGAGGTAACTGTGATATCTCTCTTAATAGATTTAGGGAATATACTGTGATGGCTACTCCAAGTGTAACTCCATATGTAGCTGTGATAGATAAAATGTAGGTTTGATATGGATTCCATAAGTAACAATTACAATTTATGATTTGTGTGTGTTATTCATAAATCATATGATTTTATAAGGTATGTTATGATTGAAAATTATAGTTTCATTGATTTGTATTTAGTGATGGGCTAATGTTTTCCAACCTTATTTCATAACCCTTAATGATATTTTTATGCTCATCTTATGTTTTTGAAATTTTTTCCATAGGACATAAAGATGAATACGGTCAAGGACGACATCAAGGAAAAGAAATGCTGTCTAAAATATGGAACTAGACATATTTCTTTATAAGAGTGTTTAATTTATGAAAAAAATGGATACTGGGTATCAGTGTCTACATGTAATATTCATGTTGTTTTGTAATAGTTAGGTCCTTATTTTCAAAAATACTCAACCTGAAAAGATCTTCAATGTAAATTATTCATTTAATTAAATATTATGTAATTTTAAGGCCGCGTTCTTATACCCTCACTACTAGTCGATAGCCTCTGTCATTCAGGGAAATGTGTTTGAGGCCATGTGACCAACTGGGTATAGGGAACCTTTGGGATGCACCCAAAACCGTGAGTTTACATATAATCATCTCATTGAATTTTATGAATCAATAGAAGATAGTTCATATTGATTTATGGATTCCTATTTTCTGATATTATGCACAGATTTAAAATTTCTCTTTAAGAGAAAATTTTTGTAATATCATCATGAAAAAATTAGTAAGCCATTACCTAATGATTGATTTGGTTTTATCTATTATGAATATGGTTTATTTTAAATTATTTAATTTTATTTCTATTTTATATATTTCAAAATGTGAATTTATATTTATTAAATATCTTATTTGTGTTATTACATAAAAATTTTAGCACATCATTTTTGTGTATTAGTCACGTCCTATAATGGAACATAGTTTTTCCAATCACGATTGTCCAGAATCACTCTATGAAATTCAAGTTGGTTACTATAAATAACAATGTAATCTATTCCTATGTGTTAATCACTTTTTAACATATTAATAGTCATCTTCATGCAATCTACATTTTTTTTCTCTGAATCCTTTAATATTTCAAACCCCCATATGAAATGAGGAAAACAAAAATAATAGATAGTTTTTCTATGTGTAAATTAATATGATTGAGGTATGTAATATTTTTACTAAGATAAAGAGAAATAAAGTTTATCTAGTTGGAAAAAACTTATATTTTTCATAAAAAAGATATACTCTATTAAAAATTTGTGTTTTTATAAGAAATAGATATAGTTTTTATATAGAAATTTTGTATCATAGTTCTATGAGTAGATTTGTATTATTTTGTTGAAAATGATGATCATGTTTTAGAAAAATTATACCAGAATGTATTTTCAAAATTATTAATTACAATGGATAAGGTATTTCCGTTCCCTCATAATGGATTTTCTAATTCCAAAACCATTTTAACTATAGTTACTAATATTATACTTAATAATAATGAATTCAATTTTTGGAAATCTAGTAATTGAGAAATGGACTACAAAATACCAGGATATACATAGAACAGTTCATGTGAAGTTCATTCAGAATGTAATTTCTCAATTAAAAGGTGATATTGTGAAAATTAATTTTGAATATATTATCTTATTATATTTATTTATGGTAGAAAAATTCTCTGAATTAGGCATGATATTTTATAACAGTCATGTTCTATATAAAAAATAAATCAGTCAATTTTTCCCATTTTGGATTGTTGTTATCCATATTTTTTTAAATAACTGTGTTCATTTGGATAAAATCACTAACACAAAATGTCATTTTTTAACAACATTAATTTAATGTTTGGTGAAACAAGGTGTCTATTATTGGGTACAATCATGGAATGAGTTTTTATTGTTTGGAATTTCCAAAAATATTGAAATTTCCTCAAATATTACTTTGGTGTAGTCACCTCGTATGAATTTTGTTGATGCTATTTCTACTCAAACCCATGTAATTATTCCTGTATCTACATAATAGTTTGTATATAATATGGTTGTATGAAATTTTTGGGATAATGAGTATCATTATAAGAATATATAGGAGTTATATTTTCCATTAATAAGTAAAACCCTTCCAATGATGACCCTATCCAAGAGTATCAATTAGAATTAAGTCAACTAATTGACACTAATTTTCTTAATACAACCCAATAATCCATTTTACATATTTTATATATTGTCGAACATTTTTCCTCTTCCATTACATGTTTATTTAGAATTAATTTAGATAATAAATTTCTAATTTCATCAGTGGGTATCCCTCACATAAAAATTTCCCCTTCATTAGAGAGATGTAATAATGTTAGAAGAGAATCAAAATGTTATATTAGTCATTATGATTCTTTTGGTGATGGGGATTATGATGATGAATCATATGAATCCTATCTTCTTGTTTCAAGATGAAAACAAATATTTTAATCTCGAACAACCTATCATGTTTAGAAAGTACCCCATTTTTAGGTGTATCAATATGATAATAAAGATTATATTATAAAATTTCATAATTATTTTTTTTCATCCATTATCACATACTATATAACTTATGGGATTCTTATACAGGGAGTAATTTTTTTATATTTGTGACTGAGAGTGTTTTATCATGATGATTTCATATATAGATTGGTTTAAAATTCAATTAATGGTGTCTAGATATGAAATATGAAATCTACGAAAATAATACACCATAAAGGATGTCATTAGGGAGTTGAATTTATTTTTTATCATTTATTGAGATATTTTTTAAAGATTATATTAGAGAAGAATCATGATAAAGAAACATGGATAAGGATAATATTGAATCAATGTAACAAAGAATCTCTCTGGTTATATATAAGTTTTATTCCACTATAAATTACATGTAATGTATTATACAATCTAAGGAAAAGTTATCGGATCTTCAAACATATGTGGTTATTGAATTTAAGATATTTACAATCATTCTAAATTTCTCAATTTTGAATCTTGATCAGTATCATAATTTAATACGTTCAGTACTAATGTATAGTGTTAAATAAATTTAGGATGTTTTAATTTAGGGAAAAAATATTATAATTTTATAATAAGAGGTTTATTAAAAATATTTGGATCATTGGACAATAATATTCTAGATTTTGGAAAAAAACGGCATCCCCATTAGTAAATGGCACAAAATATGGAAAATATACATTATCTAATGAAAAATTAAAATATAGTAAGAACAAAAGTAATAAATTATATTTAAAATGAAAATAAATCACTCTTCAAGGATAACAATTAATTTTGATTTTTGTGTTAGATATAATGTTGGAGGTGTTTAGGAAGTTGGATAAGAATTGTGCTAATATGGGGGATCTATAGTACATATTTGAATGTATCTCATCAAGAGTGTAAAATGGTTTTAGAGTTATATTATATTAATAGGTGAATTATATAATTAAATGATTATAATATCATGTGAATGTACTATTTCAACATAGAGGTATATGTTCTCTTGGACCTCCAATTACTAACTGACTTGCAGTCACATATCATGTATGTAATGAAATCATAGATTCAGTTATTTTTTTTCAAATGTGAACATCATGTTTGATAATTATTATTAACTATATATACTGAATAAATATTAAATGTATCCCTTTATATATGTAGATTACATTAAATTTTTATGCTTTCAAATATATTAACAATATTCAACCCTATTTAGTATGGAATACTCAAGGTGATAAAGTAGGACATGGAGGATCATTACATACTTTCCGAAATGTTTTTGGAGAAAGTGATGTTGCTCTTATACCAACATACTCAATATCTATTTTTGAACATCATAATTTTAATATCCCACATCATAAACATAGATCCTCACCAAATAATTTACATAATTTACCGGTAGGCTTTCAATATTTAATGGAGTAAAAGAAATTATTTTTTAGCGTATATTGAATTATTATAATTATTTTCAATTATTTTATATATTTATTATTTTTATTTATTTATTTAAAATTACTTATTTTTTATTTACTATCAAAATTATTTCAAATTTATCATTCATAGTTATCATCCATTACTTTGGTTATATGTTTCTATATTCATTCTTATATTCTTTTATTATTTACTCATTCATTTTTTAATGTTTTCTTCTCTATGATTTTATTTACGTTTATATATTATTTTTCTTGTTATTTACATTATCTTCTCACTAAAATTTTCATTACAATACCATGTCAAATTGTATTTATATACATTGTTTCCTAATCAGACTATATACACTCATTCTTTTAAAAAATAATTGAAATTAGTTTCGTTTTCATTCTTATTTTTGATATCAAAAAATGGAGGCGACCAACAAAAAATTCAAAAACATAAAATATAAAAATCTCATTAAACTCTATTAATCATATTTTTTTCAATGAATGTTGTGATCATAAAAACAGGGGTATTGTTTTAAAAACATATGTTATTTCATAATATCAATGTTGTTTATGTGATTTAATAATTTCCAAATTCCCAATATTATATCTAATAATTTTTCCATCAGTGTTTTTTATTTTAGCTTCTTATAATATGTGACTTGATTATTCAGTAGATTTTAATGTACTGTAATGTGATTTAATCTATTCTACTAGATATTAGATATCCAATTTATCTTACTCAGTGTGATAATATTAAAGTAACATTACTATCATACTGAATAGTAGCAAGAAATATTTCTCTAACATATGAAGAAAATGGTTATATGATGGTCGGAATTTAAGAAACTCATATAAAAAAAATTAATAAGTATCATAACATAAGAAAAAGTAATTCAAAAATGGATTACATTTTTATAATAAAAGAAAAACATATGAATTAAGTATCATATATCATTAGGAAAAATCCTAAAAAGAATAATTACAATACAATGATGGAAAACAAATATTTTATCTTCTGTTAAAATTGATTTCAAATGCTTATCATGTAATTATTAAAACATTGTGTTTATCATTAAGGTTGTACTAATAACATTTTAATAATATCTTGATAGGTCATAACATTCCATTAGGTATATTAATAAAAGTGTTTCCTAAAATTGGAATGATCTACATGAATAAAGAATAATTTTTTAATTATTAGAAAGATATGAAGAAGAAGATTTTTAATATCTGAATCACAAAATATATGTTTTTGTTAGTTAATGAAGGTATGATTAACCTAAGTATTAGTATTATAATCTTTTCAATGGATTATTAATTAGATCGTTTTCATTATCTGTTTTGCATATGATAAAAAAAGTGTAGATAAAAAATAAATAATATAACTGGTACATTAATTATAAATATGAACACATATATTAACACATTGATAACATAAAAAATTAATATGTTTACATGATATAAATCACATACATTTTCCACTCAAAAGATTCATTCTATTCCTATAGGTGAATAGGTTTGTTTCATTAATATTCTAAAATTTTATTCATTTCTAAATCAAATTCCATTACTTTTATAGAGTGTAACGAGGTTACTAAAAGGTATTTTTATTGGAGATCCATGTTAAAATTACATATAAAATTAAAATAACTAATATATTTTTACATTCATTCGGGATTTTCCAAGATATTAGTTTTTAAAATAAAAATAACCAAAATCATAGAGTAGAGTTTTATTGGTGTTTTTAATGGGATTTATGTTCTCTATACCATTATAAATCTTCCATGATTTATTTTTCATCTAAAATTATATATTACCACTACCTTAAATTTTTAAGAAGATCATTGATTCATGTAAGCCTTTATGGGTGTGGATTTGAAGTAAATAAAAGCTCAATAACCTAATTCACCACATTCTTAATACATTAGATATCCATTATCTGATAAATCATGTTCACCATTCCATAGTATTTAATGAATTCTCAAAAATATTTAATATTAGTTTTTAATCATAAATCACACTAAATGGGAATATTTCAAAATTTAAGAACTTGAATCTATCCTATATTGATAAAAAATTTCATTTTCTAATTTCAATGCACCTCATCGGGTGTCCATATTAGTGGTGGTTTGTGTTTGTCTGTGAAAGAGATAATAAAGAGAAATAAAATAATGTTCGTGTGAAAATATAAATTTTTCCATATTTAAAATTATTTACATGGAAAATATAAACCATATTTATTATGATCATGGTGGGGAAATATTATTTTCTATTTCGAAGTAAATTACTATTTTAAAGATGTAATTGAGAAACTATAGAAGAAATTGAATTTACCATTACTAAAACAACAAAGTATCTAAGATTATAAAAATATATATATTATAGTGTCTCTATTATTATTAAATTATTCGGGTATAGTTATTTCCCCATTACATTCTTTATATTTATATATATATATATATATACTATTTCATAATATGTTTTTTCAATTATAGAATTGTTCAAAAACATACTTAATATATCATTTGGATGTTTTCATGAAATAGTTTCGTTAAATAATTTTTATTCCTTGGTAGCATAATTTTCATGAAATCATGAGTATAAATGAACCACAAGATTCCCTTATTATAAAATAAATTTTATATTATATTCGTTAGGTTAGAAGGAATATTTATAAATAACTTATTAAAATGCATTATGAATTCATTGGGCATCAAAAATTTATGAAATATATAAATCAATTATATATTTTTATTTTGAGTGAATTGCTTTTTTAATGAAATTAATGATATATATGTGTGTTATATACATAATAAAAATATTTTTCATATTCATTCAAGGTATATTTTAGTCATACGGTATGAATACAACACTATTTGTTGTCTACAACCCTATTTTTTAATGTTATTTTTTCAACTTTGAATGGAGAAACCATAATAAATTATGGTTTTTCAAAATTAATAATTTTTATATAATAACATAAAAAATTTATTGTTTTGTGGGATATAATTATTTACATTGGATAAATTTCATATATTTTTCTGATAACTTTTATGTTTTGATTAATAGAAAAAATAAGTTAAAATTTAATTTAAAAAACCATTTTTCATCAAGATAACATATATAGTTATATTATAATATTAAATGGTTTTAAATTATAAATAGAATATATTTTTTCATTCAATGTAATTTATGTCATTAGCATTAATTTCACATTGAATTTATAGGTAAAAACATTTCACTATTTAGAAACGTCTTAAAATTTAAAACTTGTTTTATCACTTCAACAATAGGATTAATTTTAAATTAATTAATATAACTTATGTGTTTTGAATTATGAGAAATGGATTCCATAATTGTTATAATTATTTCAAAATTATGTTCATAGGATACTTATTTGGGCATTATGAATAGTAGCTTTGGTAATGATATTTATTACCTTGGTTAAAGGTAAATCAGGTAATTAAGAGTAAAGATAATATTCTAAAATTACATTAAAACATGTAAAAATTATATTGGATGACTAATTTCAACCCTGATCATCTATTTTTCAAAATAAAATCACTTTATGGCCACATACCTATGAAAACGACTTGAATGTAATAAAAACTAATGAATGAGTCAAAATATGAAAATCTCATTTTATATAAGTATATTAATTTTTATATATAGATAACTTGTAGATAATATTTATTTTCTATATTATCATGAAATATAAAATAATTACATACATCAAAAGAATTTATTTATAATTCTTATTGATTAAATAATTACTATTAATGATTATAAAAAATTGATGTAAAAATTAGTTTACTAATAGAAATATCAAATAAATTATTTTAATAATATTAAAATATATATCATAATAACTAATTAATATTATTTGAGAAATTTATAGGTTATTAGTACATGTTTTGTGTGTATTTCATATAGTGTTTCAATTTTTCTCATGTTTGGAATTTATTTTAATGTCAAATAAATGAATAGTGAAAAATTGACGATATTGAGATTTAATAAAAATAAAATATTTTTAAAATATTGGGAAATAATAAAAATATATAAAAATTAAAAAATGATAATTATATGATAAATATTTTTATATAAGATCCACTTATGGTAAATTAACACCATAAATTTAAATAGTTATTACCCTTAAATATTCAGAATGTTGTTACCACCTTACATGGATTGGTATAATGATTGAATTAATAAAATTATATATGATTGATATAAAATTATTTTTATTCTATGATATTAAACACAATTCACTTCAATACCATTCAACAATTATCATAATGATCTTGGCGATCGTGCGTACCTACGGCTTACCATCTACATGGTGCGATGTGATTCGTTATACATAATATTCCTTAAAGAATGATTATAATAATTAATTTAATGAAAAAAATGATATATTGTATGATAAGTCCATGTTTTAAATAATATAACTATAACATAAAAATATGAATAAGAAAATATCAGACAAAACATGCATATGAACATGAAGTAATTAATACCGAAATAACTAATAACAATTAAATGATACTAACAAATGGAAAAAATATGTTAAAAACTTTTGTTATAAAAATTATTATGATTATAAAATAAATCAAAAACATTATCTAAATCATTATAAAATAGGTTTAGATACATTATAGTCATATCATACCTAAGCTAAGGGATAACATTTCATATTATGTTCTTATCTATGATTGTTTATTCATTAGTATTAAGTGGTTTATAATTATCATCCACATGAAAGTTTACTATTTATGTATTTAAAAATATACTTTATATCTTTATATAATTTTAAAAATTCAAATTTACCCATTGTTAATGTTTTCCTAATTTTAAAGAATGGAATATTTTTCTATTTTCAGTGTAAGGTACATTTTAAATTATCCGGAAAAAGTATGAGAACTGTGCTTTTTTATCTTGTACGATATGAACAAAATTTTGTGATTTAATAATTCCTTATTTCATAGAATATTCCACTACAATATTACATGGTTAATTTCACATTAAATCATTTCATATTAAACTGTTTTTCATTCCGAAGAAGGAAAATATTATTATAAAGAATAGATATTTTCCTCATGAATTAATTTCAAGTGTTTTATCAAAATTAATTTCCATCTATGATGGAACTCATTATGTAGGGTAATATTTATATCCCAATTATTAAATTTATTTTATGATGTTTTTGTGGGAATGTTATTTGGGAAATCATTTTGTTTTATGTCAATTATGATGGAATGATGATTAATAAAACCATTTTATTTCATCGGTTTTGATATGGTGACAATTTTTATGTTTTGTAGAACATGTATGAATGGACTAATTATAATGTTTGTGGGATCAATATATCTCTCCAATGCATTTGGAAAAAAATCATATCTCATGAGATATACATGGATGGAATGGAATGTAAATCTGGTTCAGTAATACAGAGTTGGAATGAGGAGTGAACTCGGTCTAGTAATGGACCTTGTCTTCTATGACGGTCCTGAAAATTATCCTCGACTAATATGTAATGATTCTCTATGCTTTTATCTGTATGAAAAAAAATTAATTTCAATTGTAATGTTTATTGTTATTACGTTTCACTTTTATGATTTCCCCCATGACATGATATTCTGATATTTTATATGTACGATATGATTTTCAAATGTTATGTTATTATGATTTTGATATGATTAATATTTCACATATTTATGCTTACTGAGAATTTGATCTCATCCTTTTAATAGGGTTCATTCCACAGGTCCGAAAGAATTGTATTATGTAATATATGTCAAAAATATTATACATCTAAATAAAAAACCTGGAGGCAGTGTAGATGTTTTATGAACTAGTTATTTATGATTCTGAGTTTCAAAAAATAGTAAACAGATTCATTCCTGTTGTGGTTTTTGTTATGTCATATAATAAATATGTATCATTTTTTATGTAATTGTCTACATGTAACATATGGTACATTATTGTTGGTATTAGAGAAAATTTAGTGTAAAAAATTTGGAATCTTGGATGAGAGAACCATTGTTAGAACCCTAAAGATATGTCTAGTTATTGGTTATAATCATCTCCTAGTGTTTTAGATATGTAAATGAATAACATAGGATACGCCCAAATTGTACTCAATTTAAATTTTATTCTTCATTATATGGTTTTCTTGTTATTATTAGTGTTCCAAACACCATGGTTCTCAGTTTTAGTCAATGGATTGAACCTGAATAAACCACCGTAATGTTGAATGCGTTGGAAAATAAATGATTGTCCCCCTAAGAAACCAATTGTTATGGGAGATAGAATGAAAATTCTTGAAACCATTCTCATACAACATTACCAATATATAAATCATGAAATAATTCCAAACTAACAAAGGGGAGAATCATTGGATTGTGTCCTTCATGAGAAAACATCCACCTTTATTCAGCAGGTCTTCTAATCCATTAGTCGCTGAACAATGGATCCGTACAATTGAAATGATATTTCCAGTTCTATAATGTTTTCAACATGATAAACTCATCATAGAATCTATTTTTGGAATGTGAAGTTTATCAATAGAAGAATTTTTTTAAGAAAATTAGGTAATGAGATGAAATCAAGCCAATGGAATGGGAAAACATAAATAACATACTTTTCAATAAGTGCATTCCTCTTATTTTTCAAAAAATGATGGAGAAGAAGTTCCTTGAACTTATGAAAAAGGATGATTAATCCATCGGTAAATGCAAAGAAATATTTAAAAGACTTGCAAGGTATGCTTATTGAATAATTATCCAACCTGAGAGTAAAAATGATTGATTATTTAGTGTCATTAAACCAATTCTCCGAAGGGAATTAGACATAAGGGACTTTGTTAGGTATGAGTAAATTTTTTGATGCGCTCTCAATGTTGAGATGGATATTAGATTAAACCCTCAATTATATGGTTTTGAAAAGAAGAGAAATAATAATTCAAAGAAAAAAAGACCAAACTGAAAAGAAGATGAGTTTTCAGTAATACTCAATGTGTAGAAAGAAACATGGAGGTAATTGTATTAAAGAGAATAGAAAATATTTTATGTATCGAAAGGAAGGTCGTTGGGTAGTTTAATGATGATGTGATGGGAGAAATATATCTAATGATTTCATCCAAGAATATGATACACAATATTCACCTTCTACACTTTAATGTTCCATGTGCAAAAAAAGGGAATTATTACAGTCAATTACCTAATCCTAGATTTAATGATCATGATTTACATCACTAAACTCTTAAGTCTAAAGACAAAGGAAAGTCACATGAAATCACTATCTTTGATGTGGAGTTTGATAATATAGTAGTGAAAGGTATACATAGAACACACTCTAAAGTAAAAAATATTTTCTTTTATTATTTATTCACACACTCAATAATTTATGAATAATTTTCAAAGGGTATAATTGCATTACCACAAAAATTATATGTTTAGTTGGTTGTGACAACTCTTAATGGGACTGTAGTCGCATCAAATGATTATAATTCATATAAAGTTGAGGTGTGTGTGAAAGTGATTCTTTTAAATATTTTGATCCTTCATATAGTGTAATTTTATATGATTCTTGGCATAGATTTTTTTTCTATATATTGAAAAAATATCTATTTCCAAGGAAGGGAAGTCACAATTCATATTCCAAATCAATCTTTGATCATCTATTGATCCATGGATGAATATAACCTTGTAACGCCCCAACCCCAGCTACCCAGAGTCGGTGCATTACTTCGTAACATTGGCATGATCACAAGAAAGATCAAATCTCGAAAGACCGATTGGTTTAGTAGCCTTGGAAACACTAGATATATTCATAAGTTTTACATTACAACATTAAATGAAAAACTACTACAACAACATATTGTCTCCATAATCCACACTCATATCCCTACATAATATCCCTGCAGGTCATTCATAACTTACTTCTTCACTTCCTGGGAAAAATAAAACATAGAAAAGGGGTGAGCTCAAATGGCCAGTAAGGATAACAATATAGCGGAAACTTTTATAAATAAGAATAAACTTTTAAGGCAATGTATAACTAAAACAAAAGCCTTTCAAACATGAACTTTCAACATGGTATGGCATAAATAAAATGAAATAATGCCATTTACTTACTCACATGGATATTCTACTAATCGAATAATCACATGAAAAAAATCAATAACCACTTTCATAATGTTGGAATGCATAATGCCAGACTATCATAACCACAAAGTCAAGGCCTCGTGCCAAGACTACAAATAAGATTTTGTCAAGGCCTTGTGCCAAGACACTAGTTTGTCTCATGAGACCTACCGATGCATCGAGGAGCTATAGCGGGCTCCACCCGTCACTTATTAAGTCCAATGCATTCCCATATGAAAAGGTTTAAACATAACATAAACATTCGTATTAAAACTAGCATACGAAATGTCAATACTTTCACCATAAACTATGAATGGTATAAAAATAGCACATCCACAGTCAAAAATATCACAAAACCTTCAATACAATATAGAAGTTTTGTATCATAATAAATCATCTTCAAATAAGCTTAAAATCCATCAAAGGATGTTGACATAGATGAAATTAAAACTATTTGAGAGAAATATCTCTATTTTTTGAAATCATTTAAAAGTCACACATTTATAAAGGAAGTAATTAAAAAGAGATTTTTGAATCAAAGTGTCCCATACCACTTTGAAACTTTTGAAAGGAATTAACATTTTAAAAAAAACATTCATGTCCATATAAATAAATCCTTAAAAACCATTTTGAAGACATTAATTAAAAAGATTTATAAAGATAAATCTTTAAAACATTTAAAATTCTGATTTTGATAAAGAGTACCTTTCTGAAATTCTTAAATTATTCATTTTGAAATCATTTAAAATTCACATAATTATAAAATAAAACATTTACTTTGAAAATATCCTTGTAAGCTTGTAAGGGAAGATTTGACGATTTTATAACGGCGGTAAATAGCTACACCTGCCGTATAAGTTTAAAAAAACATTCTTACCTTAAATTTGTCAAAAGGTAAAAATTGCCTTGTTTGGAAAACGATGGAAATATTCCATTAAAAACACATAAGGGTATAAATGACTATAACCCATATTCTTTGTAAATAGTAAAAATGTTTTGAAATACATTTCGAAGTAACATGGATGTGGATGATAAAGAAATCCCAGTAGATTATTACGTATAAACAACCTCGAATAATGAAGAGATTGCGAAATAAACCCTTACCTTGCACTTTTACTTGGATGGGTTAGGTTAACCTCCTGTATAATGGTGAAATAATTGTTATTAAATTATTCAATAATCATATACATTAATATGATATCATATATGATCTTTTAAAATTGCTTTGTTAATAATATCTTAGAATTATCGTCGTTTCGGGTGTTAACTTACTCGTTTTCTTTTATATGTTTTGTTACGTAAGACATATTTGTAATGGATAGGTTGTATATTATACATATCCAGAATGATATCAAGTCCTTAAACATCATTTTTAAATCATCAAATGATAATTATACTTGAATGGATACGATGGAGATGAATCTTATCGCGTTCGTGGAGACGGTAGTCCGTACGTACGCACAAGCGACAATATCATTCTTTTGATATTAAAATAATATATAAATGGATGGTATATCATATATACAGAATCATTAACATGTTATATTCATTATTTACATGAGTTACACATCATTATTATACCCATCCAAATAATATTATATTGAATAACAATTACACCACGACGTGGAGACGGTAAGCCGTACGTACGTACGTATGGTGACATGTTATTCAGAGGGTGGATAGAATACTGAATATGATTGTACCATATTTATAATAACATCATAGTATATGTGAGATACTGGAGTTATTATTTTAGAATGGTAAGAACAAAGGAAGAAGAAGTGGAAGAAGAAATGAACTTGGAGAAGGGTGGTGAAATCATTACCTCTTCTTCGGGTTCTTCCTTTTGATTTGATCAAAAGGGCTCTTTAGGTTGGATTTCTGATCAAACTAAGGCCTCTAGGTTGTAGTGAGGGATGTTGGGAGAGTATTTGGGCAGAGTTTGGCCGAACCAAAAGGCTTTGAAGGTGTGAAGAAATTACAAGGAGGAGTGCCCTTTTATAAGAGGGGTGAGGGGGACCTTTGGAAAAGCTAGAAATATTAATTTATAATAAATTCATGTTCGGTTTCTAAAGGCTCCAAAGTTGATTATTCAAAGGTTAAGGTGGGGATAGGTCGAAAACCACTCAACAAATAGAATTTAGACAGGTTTGGGTACTTATATTAACCTTATCTTTAAGTATTAACTCTAAGTTAATTAGTTTCACTTTTACAATGTCTCTTTGTATTTTTATATAATATGGTTAATAAACTTACTATATACATCCAAGAGACCCCCAAGTGGTACATTAATGATGAACCTATCATGATATAAGTCTCTTGGCCGAACCTTAGATTTTTATGAATTTAATATCAATTAATAATATAATATTTGTTTAAGAACTCTTTTATGTCAATTTTGACACTATTCAATAGTAGATTTTTGTGAAACTCTTAACAGATTGATTACTTCGAACAAAGTCAATTAAATCAATCCTAATATATCATATTATCCTATAAAATTATTTTAATTCATTAAAAGTTTCATATTATATTTATTTGGGTATTTATAATATCAATTATTTTAATTTTTCACTATTATAGTAATTACAGCATCATCATTGTGTCATATATAAAATAAATTATTTAATGTCTAAAAATTATAAATAAAATATAATTATGTTGGAAATCTTTTTATCTTTCTAATGAATATTTATAATCTAAAATCCAACATATATAACCCTATGTAACAATTGTTTTTCTAAAAGATATATGCTTGTGTCATGTTTGTATTCATTTTAACTTAATTAAAATAAAGTGTCATTATCACTTACAAGTGGATCCATGGGGTCCCAAAATTGACACCAAGATGCCCATGGTCGACCATGTATCATCATATAGGGTTAAGACACGTTTTAGGGTAATTTAGTATTATTATATAATTATTTTTTTAACCCTTATTTACCGGATTTACCTTTAACCATGGTAAATAAAATATTTACCGCAGTAATTATTCAAAATGTCTAAAAATAAAAGTTACCTAGTTACACAATTTGAACATCCTGATTCCAAATATGGAATCCATTTTCCTAAATTCAAAACACAGAATTGACAGAAATTAATTTAAAATTAATTCCCGCTGTCAAAACAAAAAGCGTGTTTTTAAGAGATAATAACTATCAAAAGATTGACACTTGTTTATGTTCGGTTTAATTGTAAAATTATGTCCAATGACCAACATTATATTAAATGGTAAAAATATATTCTAAATATACTTTAAAACCACTCAAACTCATAATTTATCAATATTAATTATTTTGATTAAAAAAGTTGTTTTTAATTAAAATTTAGTAATTTTCACTATTCATCAAAATATAAAAGTTATCCGAAAAGTACCAAAATTTCACCCTAGGCTAATTTTGATATTCTGAATCCAAAAATGAAGTCTATATTGAAATATAAAATATACATAATTTCAAAAATTAGTTATTACTATTCATAACGGCTAGTTTAATTGGTTGTTAGAACTCGGTGTTGCGTACAACACACGCTATCACATTATTCAAAGAGAAGCGTACCGTAGAAGCTTGGGATGTTTCATTTTAAATTTTTGATGTCCCCATTTAGTCAAAAAGTTTAAAATATAGTATTTAAAAAGGTTTCACTATTAAAGTTGATAAAAGTGCAACACTGAAAATGAATTTTTTCTTGCATTATATCTAAGAAACTCATAATATGGATTCTAAAATTATAAGGATTATATAAACATTAAAATTTATCTAATACTATTCATAACCTCTTTTGAACGGATTTTTGGGTAATTCATGGTGTTCTTGAACTTGGTGTTGCATGTAGTGAAAGTTATTGAATTATTTTGAAGAAATAACACACTATGAAATCTTGGGGTGTTACATTCTCCCCTCCTTCAATAGATTGCGTCCTCGCAATTTGAAATTTTTTTCGAAAATAAAAGGTTGAAAATAGATAATATATATGTGGGAAAACCCACATTGGAAATTGGGTTACTAAAATTTAGTCTTAATATGAGGAAAAGAGAAATGAAAGGGTCACCACCAAATTATGATCTCGATTAGGAGAACATTGGTGGCAATTTGAGACATATAATTGGAGGAAAAACGTAAATATTTATAGGTAGTGATTGAGGTCATCAATCACAAACAAGTATAAAATTGAGGTCCTTAAATTCATCAATCTATGATGATTTGAAATACCATCGGTTAAACAAAACATAGGGTATTAGGATAACACATTTTTGACGTTTCAAAATATCTTAGTTGAAATCCCACATCGAAAAATGAATTAATGAGGCCTCTATTTAGAATAAAGAGAGGAAAGTATGAAGATTACCGAAAATAACACATACTAGGGTTCCATGTAGGAAAATATGGATATGGAAGAGAAATCTAACCATCAATTATCTGATGGAGAGTGGTAGAGAACATAGCTATGAAAAGGCCAACAATCCCAAAGCCATAAATTAGTGATGATTTAAGGTACCATCTAGGACAAAATTTTTGTTCTAAGTTCCTTTTATTAATGTTGAGGAATTTATTTATGAGATTGGATAAGATCATAAGGAGATATACTTACTTTATAATTAGAGTTTTACCCATTAATAAATTTCTACCACAAACTCATCTTTCACTATAAAAGATAATAGAACGTTAAAATAAATTCTATTTATACTATTCGTACAGGGTTCCAAAATAAAGGAATTTATAATTCATCTACAAGATCTTTTAATAAAAACTACATTATTTAATCCAGGACATCTGGTGGGCCAGTGGTAGGTGATACACCCTTTTCGCCCTTCGGTTGCGGGTTCAAGTCTCGCAGCCTTGTCGGACGCGACGGGTTGCCGCCCGACCTCCGGGTTGTCCTTTTATGGAAATCCAAAATAATCCAAACTAGAACTATCCAAAATACTTCTATCCAAACTCACAGTCTAACATTTATAAGGAAGGTAAACATAATATAGATCTTTTTTACCCCGTAATAGCATATGAATACCTTCATCATGTATTACCATATTCCTTATTGATTACATTCATGTTCCCTTATTCCATATAGAATGCTGGATATACTTCATTAATCCAAATTTTTTTTAAACCCCAACAATTATGGAATATAAAAATCATTAATCAGCTTCAAGGTAGTCAATAATATCCAATATAATTTATCCAAATCAATCATGTATTATTCTAAAATCACCACCTCGGTATCAGAACCATATTATGGTTTATCTTTCTCTCAACTATATATTTTCCAAACATTTAACCTGCTACTGAGTCACTTTTCTTTGTTCCACACCATCTCAAGTCCTTAATGAAATAGTACTGCAGTACAATCCTTATATACTCCATAATTATTATAACAAGTACATTGTTGATACAACACTCAATTGGTATAATCAACATAATAACTCTAATCATTCCTCTTCATCTGTGGTAGTATCATAACTTGATTATTATCCAATAGCACCATTTGCGGCATAGTCTGATGACTGGGAAATAGGTTCGCGTAGTGTCCAAACTCCTTGCAAATGAATCATTGTACATTTGAAACCATTTTCTTACCCTTGCAGTCATGTACTTTGTGCCCTTTTCCTCCACACTTATAACAAACTCCCATTCCTTTCAGGCAAGTTCCAGGGTGTTTCTTTCCACAGTTACCACATATGGGAAAATTCTTCTTTTCCCTCTTCCCTTTATCCATCTTTCTCTCTTCTATCCTTTTCTTCTCTTGCTTCCCTTCAAAGCCATAGGACTCAGTAAACTCTTTACTTATCTTATCAACGCATGATATTATTTCTTCATATGATGATAATACATGGGAGACTATTTCTCTTATAAATTCTAGCTTAAGACCATGAAAGATATGATCCTTCCTTCTCTTTGGATCATGTTCATTTCTGGAGTTCTCATTCCTTCTACTGGGCGCCATTTCTAAACAATGGAATACACTAGATCAGTTTATGAATCAAAATACATAATCCCATTCTTATAAAACACTTAACATAAATTGAACTATTTATGGATATAATCCATAATCATAAAAATGTTTTTCTTTGAGAAAGTATATACTCATAAACCCTTCATAATGATTTGTAAAGAAAGTGAGAGTTATCCTAAGCATATCCCCCGGGAGTGTCGTAACCAAGAGTGCAGCAAGGCCCGTTGTCGTGCACCAGTTCCCGTTCGAGTCTAGCTCAAAGCGGTGTTTTCGGGTTTTACCCCTAGGTACATCTGTGCCAGAGCCGCCTCTACCTGCTCGTATCCAGACAGGGATGTATTGCTCGGAAAACTCACAAAATCTCTACAATACCAAAATTCTAGGAAGTTCTTCTACACTAATCCTCAAAGTTCATCTTAGGTCTACGTGCTCTAATCAGAGTTTATCTAAATCTAGCTTCCAAGGTTTGTACTAAACTTCCTCTGATACCAACTGTAACGCCCCGACCCCAGCTACCCAGAGTCGGTGCATTACTTCGTAACATTGGCATGATCACAACAAAGATCAAATCTCGAAAGACCGATTGGTTTAGTAGCCTTGGAAACACTAGATATATTCATATGTTTTACATTACATCATTAAACGAAAAACTACTACAACAACATATTGTCTCCATAATCCACACTCATATCCCCACATAATATCCCTGCAGGTCATTCATAACTTACTTCTTCACTTCCTGGGAAAAATAAAACATAGAAAAGGGGTGAGCTCAAATGCCCAGTAAGGATAACAATATAGCGGAAACTTTTATAAATAAGAATAAATTTTTAGGCAATGTATAACTAAAACAAAAGCCTTTCAAACATGAACTTTCAACATGGTATGGCATAAATAAAATGAAATAATGCCATTTACTTACTCACATGGATATTCTACTAATCGAATAATCACATGAAAAAAATCAATAACCACTTTCATAATGTTGGAATGCATAATGCCAGACTATCATAACCACATAGTCAAGTCCTCGTGCCATGACTACAAATAAGATTTTGTCAAGGCCTTGTGTCAAGACACTAGTTTGTATCATGAGACCTACCGATGCATCGAGGAGCTATAGCGGGCTCCACCCGTCACTTATTAAGTCCAATGCATTCCCATATGAAAAGGTTTAAACATAACATAAACATTCGTATTAAAACTAGCATACGAAATGTCAATACTTTCACCATAAACTATGAATGGTATAAAAATAGCACATCCACAGTCAAACATATCACAAAACCTTCAATACAATATAGAAGTTTTGTATCATAATAAATCATCTTCAAATAAGCTTAAAATCCATCAAAGGATGTTGACATAGATGAAATCAAAACTATTTGAGAGAAATATCTCTTTTTTTTGAAATCATTTAAAAGTCACACATTTATAAAGGAAGTAATTAAAAAGAGATTTTTGAATCAAAGTGTCCCATACCACTTTGAAACTTTTGAAAGGAATTAACATTTTTAAAAAAAACATTCATGTCCATATAAATAAATCCTTAAAAACCATTTTGAAGACATTAATTAAAAAGATTTATAAAGATAAATCTTTAAAGCATTTAAAATTCTGATTTTGATAAAGAGTACCTTTCTGAAATTCTTAAATTATTCATTTTGAAATCATTTAAAAGTCACATAATTATAAAATAAAAAATTTACTTTGAAAATATCCTTGTAAGCTTGTAAGGGAAGATTTGACGATTTTATAACGGCGGTAAATAGCTACACCTGCCATATAAGTTTAAAAAAAACATTCTTACCTTAAATTTGTCAAAAGGTAAAAATTGCCTTGTTTGGAAAACGATGGAAATATTCCATTAAAAACACATAAGGGTATAAATGACTATAACCCATATTCTTTGTAAATAGTAAAAATGTTTTGAAATACATTTCGAAGTAACATGGATGTGGATGATAAAGAAATCCCAGTAGATTATTACGTATAAACAACCTTGAATAATGAAGAGATTGCGAAATAAACCCTTACCTTGCACTTTTACTTGGATGGGGTAGGTTAACCTCCTATATAATGGTGAAATAATTGTTATTAAATTATTCAATAATCATATACATTAATATGATATCATATATGATCTTTTAAAATTTCTTTGTTAATAATATCTTAGAATTATCGTCGTTTCGGGTGTTAACTTACTCGTTTTCTTTTATATGTTTTGTTACGTAAGACATATTTGTAATGGATAGGTTGTATATTATACATATCCAGAATGATATCAAGTCCTTAAACATCATTTTTAAATCATCAATTGATAATTATACTTGAATGGATACGATGGAGATGAATCTTATCGCGTTCGTGGAGACGGTAGTCCGTACGTACGCACGAGCGACAATATCATTCTTTTGATATTAAAATAATATATAAATGGATGGTATATCATATATACAGAATCATTAACATGTTATATTTATTATTTACATGAGTTACACATCATTATTATACCCATCCAAATAATATTATATTGAATAACAATTACACCACGACGTGGAGACGGTAAGCCGTACGTACGCACGTATGGTGACATGTTATTCAAAGGGTGGATAGAATACTGAATATGATTGTACCATATTTATAATAACATCACAGTATATGTGAGATACTGGAGTTATTATTTTAGAATGGTAAGAACAAAGGAAGAAGAAGTGGAAGAAGAAATGAACTTGGAGAAGGGTGGTGAAATCATTACCTCTTCTTCGGGTTCTTCCTTTTGATTTGATCAAAAGGGCTCCTTAGGTTGACATATCATGAGATCAATATATATAATGATAGGTTGTTCCATGTCATTAGAAAAAAAAATTATCACATGTTATAATGTATGAATAAATACTCATATGTAAAGATAATAATTTAACATCTAAAACCTCATATTATATTTAACACAAACCATTCCATAAATGATTACCATTGTAAAAATTTAAAAAGTTGAATGACTAGGAATTCAGAAAAAATGTCACAATATTGAAAAAAATCATAAAACTAATATTGCATATATCATAATTTATCTCTTATTTCAAAAATACCAAGCATGATGGTAGCTTTATCATGAATTATCTTGAAACATGTAAATTTAATAAATTATTATAAATCATTATTGAAAACAAGCATCTTATCTTTACTCAAATGATTATTGTATATAATCCATAAATCTGTTAAATTTATAATTTCATCAATGATAACATAATATAGAAGAAAAAAATCCTTATTTTGTTCCAAGTTAATCTATACTATATAATTTATTTATTCATATCCATTAAATCATTATCCAAACATCAATATCTCAGCATTAAAAACATATTTAGGGTTATTTTCGACTTAATATTTTATTTTAAATGTATATCACCTTAACAATAAATCAACACCATAATCTATCTAATACATTAAATATATTCTTGTAAATCCTGAGAAAAAACATAAGGGCATTGGGGAATTTTCATGTGTCTCTCATGGAGTAAAAAATTTATCTCATGAATGATCATGTTGTAGTAGTGGGTTTAAGAGAAATTATTTAATTTCTTTATATTATTTTATATAAATTTTCATTTTAAAATATCATATAATGACCTAAATTGTATTAATTGATGTATAATTTATATAACAAAACATTGAAATACCATATAAATATAAATAATCTATATAAATAAATTACACTAAAAATTAGTTTTGAATTAAAATTCATGTTTCAACTATACATAAAAAAATTGAACTTCACAAAAAAATAAAAATAATTTTCCAAAAAATATTTTGATATTAAGCATTACAAAATGAGGAATATTTTTGAAAATAAAAATAGAAAATAATAAAAAATAATATTTAAAATAAATTCTCCCTTATATTGCGGTAATATTATTTTTTTTAAAAAAATCTGTATTTTTATTAAAAATATTAGATTCATTATTATTTAATGTATATGAAACATATCATATAAATATAAAAATCTTAGTTAAATAATATATTTATATTTCACTAAAATCAATTCTCATGAGTGTTTTAATTAATTTATTATAGAAAAACACATTTGATTTCTTAAATTAAGTTTTCCAAAAAAATAGTTCATATATTTTAAAAAGGGTATAACATTCATTTATATCTAATTTGTCTACAAATAGTTATTCATATATACATGATTAAACAATATTTTCATAATTTAACTAATTTTATTTGTAAATTATATTCTAAAGGATTGGTGATGACTGTAATAAAATATCAATAGAAATATTAAAAATGTATTGTAATTACGTAAAACTCATCATTTCATGTAACAAAATTTATTGAGGGAAAATGGAATTATGTGAAACGCAGGACAAACAAAGTGTTGTGGGTATATAATGTTAATATAAGTGTGGTCTGTAGACCATTTTTACCTTTCTATTTCATTTATGTAAATCCTTTGTATTTTTTATATAATGAAAACTATATTAAATGTTTTGTGAAAGAAATATGTAGAGAACCAACCCAATCAAAAAATAGATTTTTTGATTCTACCATTACTATTATACAAGATACAAGTAAATAATACCCCAAAGGATCAAAAAATTCAGTAGTCTTTGTAAACTAGATACATTCTCTATTATTTAATTAAAAAATAACACATAAATTATTTATTTTCCTTCGAAGGTAAAAATGTTATTCCATCTAGTGTACCTATGAATATATATCACTGTCATCTTCATGGAATAATGGGGAAAGGAAAATAGTAAAGGTGTTCTTATATTCTCAGTAAGGTTAAATTAATGTTGATGTATTGAATAACATAAAATAACCAATAGGAATGATAATTAAATGATATCACATTCCATATAATGCATGACTGAGAAGGAAGTGAGTAAATAATATGAAATTGAAAATAAATAAAAACACATTCCATTAAATTAATGAACTAAAAATGAATTATATCCATATTATTTTTCATAGTAAAAATATTGTGGGTAATAAATAATGAAATCGTAATGAAGTATGTTTTTATTATTTGATGCCACATCTAAGGCACATGAAAATCGATAATGTCAAGATCATTAAAAAGACAATTTAACAATGTAGGGTTAAACCCATTTAATATGCATAGAAGTAATATCAAAGGGGTTTTTACAAACTAATTTCTTTTCATGAGACTATCGATGCATCATGTAGATTTATTTTAATGGTACCCCACCCATAGTTATTTCACTAATAGGACCCCAACCAATTTGGACTAAATTAATTGGTCCCCATCCCATATGTTGAATGTAATAATCTTTCAACATATGTTGAAATAATAAATTTAACTAATGAGCTATGTGCCTATCCAGATATCTATATTTAATAATGGATACAGATTTCTCAAAATTTCCCGAGATAATAAAAAAACTATAATGGTAAGCACAATATGGAAAAATGGTATATAGTTGAGGAAATAAACATATCCAGGATAATTGATACGGATATTCTGGAAAAAATCATTGTTCCATGATCATAGGGTATTGAATGTTTTATGGGTAATAACAAATCAAGTTTGAAAATTTCAATACTATCCTTGGTCAAATAAATCATAACCCATCAAAAGGGTTCATATTTATTATATCAATAAATCTTATCGAGTTATTTTTAAAATTAATAGGATGTTTTCATTGAAGAATGAAAATAAAATATATATATATATATATATTAGAATCATTCTTGAATAAAATATAATTTTTATTCTGAAAAACATTTTGAAAATTGTTTTCATTAGGATATTAAATTTTAAAAAAAATTCATTAAAAATAATCCAATAAAAATACAATGTATGCTTCAATGAAATTATTTTGAGGAATTCCATATATTTCATGAAA
Source organism: Viscum album (assembly GCA_963277665.1). NCBI lineage: Eukaryota > Viridiplantae > Streptophyta > Magnoliopsida > Santalales > Viscaceae > Viscum > Viscum album. Next base: position 1,815,359,143 of record OY728164.1, on the reverse strand, counting down.
ATAAAATGATCATTATTTTTATAAGGTGAAATGTTAATAAGTATCTTGTTTGGAAATAGATATGAATATTACTATAATAGAATGTTTAAGTAAAAATGGTTAAAATTAATTTAATAAATAACATTGTAATGGATGAAAAAATATTTTTATTAATTTTTAGAAAATAGAATTTTGTAGAAGAAAACAGGTTCTCCAACGAAATAAGGAAATAAATTCAAATTTTTTGATTTTTTTTAAAAATTATATTGATATGAAATTAGTGTAAAAGTGGTTTTATTACATGGAAAAGGTTATATAAACCATACTAGATGAAAGCAAAATTAACTATTAATAAATTATTATACAATTTTCTCATATGAGAATTCATGTTTGAACTATCCTAAAAAAAATGAAATTTTGAATTGATCCCATGTAAAGTCCATAATATTGATTTCAAAATAAATCATTCAATAGATAATGTTTGTTAAATTATATTCCATATTAAAAGTGTAAATATTAAAAGTAATTGTAAAAATTTATTAAAATCAAACTTTTTTGAATATTAATTACATCGAGAATGTAATATTGTCCAACGAAATGGAATCCAGCTATGAAATTAATTCACACATGGGTGATTTTAATTCAAATACCATTATATGAATTTTACCAAATTGAAAATAAATTTACCATGAATTTAAAACAATTAATGGTGTAATATATCAAAATGTGTAGTAGATACAACATAAAAAATATGTAATCATTGAATATGACATTTAGCTCACATATGTAATATGATAAATAAAAATCACTTACCTTGTGTTTCCTTTTATGGGGAATGTATAATAAAATAATTAATAGTGGTTTAATCTTTTAATTAAATTATTTTATAATTGTAATTATATTCATATTTTCATATATTTTCTTCTTATAATATCTTATTACCCATTTGTTAATAGTATTTCATTATTTTGATTATTTCAGTTGTTAAAGGTATGGTTTATCAATAATGTTTTGACTTGTTAATTGTAATACCAATTAATTTGATCATAATTTCAAAAATATCCAAAATATAACACATGATTTAATTATAATATATATTCACTATATATTAATTTTTAATAATCAACATTATTTATAGATTGGAAATGAATTGAATCATTCACAGAAGGTTGTACATACACGTGAACGCTTATTGTATTTCTTTATCATATTGAAATATTGTCAAGTTTATGATATATATGAATATTATATTTATAAAATTAAATATTTCCAAATATTTCAAATATTATTAATAAAAATATAGTTTGATATTTTCTATTTATAGTGTGAACGAATCGCATCACATTGAAGAGGGAGTAGGCAACATGTCCACAAATGAAGTTATTGTATTTACAGAAAATTTATAGAATAATTTTTTGTGTTGTATAAAACTTATTGATGAATAATTACAATATAAATATCATATAAATCATATTTAAATAGTTTTTTCATCATAACTCCCCCCATGAAAGGAAGTCATGGATGAACAAACAATAAACGTTTCGTGAGGCGATAGTCCTCTGTACAAATGAATGGTGAATTTGTTACCCATTAGATGTATGTATGTATAAGTGTATGTATATAACTTGATATGGAAACATTTTATTTTATTTGGGATACTTATTTTTTATTTAATCATCGAATAATAATATTTTGAGGGTGTAGATAATGAAAATGAAAGAAAAGATATTGAAGAACGATGTTTCCTCTTATTCCGGAAATTCCACGTGGATTGCAACAAGGGGATTCCTTTAATGGATTAGATCCCAAATATAGGATTATAGTTATAGGTGAGGGATAATTGGAGATTATTTGGGCTTATTCTTTTATTTAAAAAGTCCTTGAATGCATTTTACATGTCAGAGGGTTGAGTTCCTTTTTATAGTGGATGAGAAGTGTATTTTATGTAAATATTAAATGGAAAATACACTTTTTGGGACAATATTACATCAAGATCATTAAATAACCAACCAAATATTATATAAGGAATTAAATGGTCTATATATGTCATATAATGGTATTTGGTAAATATTCGAGGTCATTTTTTCTTTTTGATTTATGTTTGAGTTTTTGATTTTATATTTTATTCACTTGATACTTGTATTTGATTTTAATCACATGCACTAATATATTTTTTTTAAAAAAAAATTATTTTTATACACATTATATTATTCTAACACTAAATTTGGAATCCATTTTTCCAAATTCCAATCACATATGTGGCATTAAATAATTTATATTTTATCCCATAGAAATGATGATAAAAAAAATTAAATTAAAAATTATAAACAATTTGAGATGTGTCTATATAAAATTTCTATTAGAATGTGACTATGTCAACCTATATTGGTATAATTTTTTATAATATTATATTTTTACTATACACCCAAATTTAAATGTAAATTAAAATTTTAAATATATTAGATGAAAAAGACATTTTCAATTATAATTTAGTAATTTTCACATTTATCATGAAATAAAACCTCTCAAAAAGATAAAAAGTAAAACTAAGACAATTTTTATATACATATTATAAAAAATATATTTATTATAAAATATAATATTTATAAAATTTCCAAAACATATATTTAAAATATGTTCTCCATGGAATGTTGGTAAGGTTTTCGTTAGAAAAATATAGGTGTTTATTCGTAATATTGGTAAATCTATTATCATATGACTATAATATATATTGGATGAATGTTACTTTATTTGATTGAATATATAAAAAATATATTCCCCATAAGCTAGTTAATCATATTCATTACCTCCAATTTAAAAATAAGATTATATCTTTTTATATTAAACAATAATATTTTAATAGGAAATTGTTATTTAGTAAAACTATGTATTTTATGTATTGAATGAACCAAATAAATAGTTTATTACATGTGACACACACTAACTAAAATCATGTGAATTTAACAATATATTAATGATTTACATTTATTTAATATGTTATATCTAGTGTAATGTCTCAGAATATTATATTTCATTATGTGCTATATCATGTGTGTTATACATGCTGTAAAATTCAATGTTCTTACATTAAAATTTTAGGGAATTACATTCTCTACATCATAAATAAATTTCATCTAAGAATATTATACTCTACTATGGTAATAAATTTTTTGATATTTAATATGTTTAAATTCTACATTGATTGAGCGGTTCGTAAAACATCTTCTAGAAAAGTGAGAACTAGAGTAACAATGATCACACTGACTAACATATAAATAGGCATATGTGTAGGAGAAAATTAGTGGAATGTAGAGACATAGACATATATGAATGTCATAAATATTAATTTCTAGATACTTTAATCATCAATCACAACCAAGTGATTGGAAGGTTAAATGTTGGTGGCCTCAATTCCAAAAATACATGATAATTTAAAATGTCATTAGTTCAACAAAATTATGGTATTCTCACATAATTATTTTTTATCATTTTTTAATTATTAGTAATTATTTTACTACATATTAATATATACAAATTTTCATACATCATACATTTTAATTTAATATGAAAAAGTCCTTCTTTTGTAGTGCTTTGATCAAATTCTATTTGATCCCCTACACCATCAAATGGATGTCCTAGAATGAACACCCTTATTAAGAAGTAAACATCTTTAAAAAGATTATAATAACCCTAATAAGTAATTATATTTTTCTCTAAATACATTAGAAATCTCATGTGGTTAATAAAATAATAAATAAACCTATATGAAACAAAAATGTATTATTCATAAAATTTTTAGCTAAAATATATGACATGATAAATATGTCATCATGTAAGCCGGTAATATGAGAAAAACCCCTTATAATTCATCAGTGACCAGTAATTTTCCCAACTACTTATAGGTTTTCATTTCTTAAAAACCATTTAATTTGCAATATACTTATGATGGACATCTGTGAAATTTAATAATTAATAACACTATTTAATAAGGGTTTCAATACAATTCCTATACAAAAATACTTCATCGATTTATTTCCATATAGATCCTTACATAGTATAGGGTCTATACATTAGAAGAGGGAATTGACCATGGTAATTCCTAGGTTCCCTATGTTTATGATAAAACTATAAATGGATCTTAGGGTGAGATTTATTTCCATCCATGATACTCATAAATTTTCCTTGATTTTTTTATTAATTCCTTATTTCCCACACATAAATCAATTATTCATTACATTACGACATAGTCCTTCGTTCCAACATACCCATTACTTTTAAAATAGAAATTGAGCATTATTTTCTCTATGTTATCCTACAGTAAAGCTACTATAAAACTGAATCCTTATATTCTTTGGTGTGATCATAATTTGTTTAATATATATGTTGTTAATCCTAAATAGGGAAAACTAATTAGGAAAATCAATGATATAATTCAATTATATCATCAATCTATTTAGTATCTCATTTTCACCACAATTTACATCATGTTAATATTAATATGACACCTTAAGGTTCAATCAATTGAGTAAATATATAAATAAAAGTGTGATACATAACTATCGTATTGGAAAAATCATATTACCATTACTAGGGTGACAAAATACGAAAAAATTATTTTTTATATAAGAAACCCCAGGATTAACTAAGGTCATTCATTTGAATTATCTAATCAAATACCTTGTAATGGGTTATAATAGAAAAATTATCTATCTTAATAGTAATCCCATATATTGTCAAACCATGTGCATAATAAGGCCCATTTTTTTCTACCATGTTACGCTCGAGTAAGGCCCAACACTCCTTTTCGTAGATGTTACACCTAGGTACATATAATCCACAACTATGTCAACTTATTGAAACCAGTTTCGGATGTATTTCTTTGAATATCAACATTATATATATTATACAAATGATCTAGTTATTTTTTCTATACATTTCATCAATGTTTTCCATAGGGATATGTTCTACAATAAATATTTTCTAAAATGTAGTACCCAATTCATTGACTTAAAATGATCTAATACCAACTATCTCACCCCGACCCCATAATCCCAGAAATTGATTCATTCAACCAATACATTTATATAAGATACTATTAAATCATGTCCGAAATGATAGAAAAATTTATTATTCTCGTTAAACCAGATACATACATGATTCTAGTATTGTAAATTTTTATACTACATAAAACATATATATTTTTAAAATAATTTCATTATTCAATTAAGATTATCCTTTTATTTCATCTAATCACACTTTAAGTAATCTTAGGGAAATGAAATATAATAACAGTAATCTTAAATATTCAGCAATGGTAATGTAATTAATAAAAAATAATGAATCAATGATAATAATGAATATGGAATTATAAATAATTTAGAGAACATTAAATGTGATCTATAATTGATATGTATGTGAGTAAATAATTTGGAATGGTAATAAACTATAAACAGATTCCATTAAATAAATAATCTAATAATTAAAATCATCCATAAATATTTTCATAGTTAAAATCTCATGAAAAATGAATAACTAAATATAAATGTAGGATATTCATTATTATTTCATGTCCTATATAAGGAAAAGGAAAACCCATAACATTAACAAAATTCACAAAATGGAATAAATTATTGTGTAGAAAACTATATATTCTACTTAAAAACAAAATCGTATGGTTTCTCACCAACCAATTTAGACACATGAGTCTACCGATCCATTGTGGGACTTACATAAAATTGTCCCCAAAAAATAAGTCTAACACTAACGAGTACCAATTCTATAGGGATTGTATTATCTGGTCTCCAACTCATGTGGTTAATGAATAAATAATTCCTCGTGTAGTGAAAAAATCATTTAAATTGATAAATAATGTTCTTTATCTAATATATGTAATGAAAAGTACATAAAAAATTTATAAATATTTTCCCAACTATTCAAATTACCATAAAATTAAGAATTTGTTTATAAAAATGATACATAGATTGGGAAATAATCATATCCTTGATAAATGATATGTTAAACTATGGGATATTAAATCTTAAATGGAAATATGATATTGAATATCTCAAGGTGACTAAATGTAATCATGTTATTGAATGTCAATACAATCCTTGGTTATATAAATAATAATCCATTCAAAGAAATAATAATGCTGGTATCTATATAATATATCACATGTCGATTAAAAATGAAATCTTGTTAACATTGATGAATGAAAATTCTATAAATGATATTCTGAATAAATTTTTGGGGAAAATACACTATTCATTATAGAAAACATTTTAAAAATACTTTTCACTTTAAAAAACATTTTGAAAATATTTTCGTTAAAAATAAACCTTTTAATCTGATAAAGGAATGATGATTAATTTCATACATACCGTTAAATGTAAAAAGAAAATTACTTTTGTAAGGTAAATGGTTGGAAATGTTCCATGTTCAGAAAGTGACAAGAACATTACATTGATAGCATTTTCAATATAAAAAACATTAAATATGATTTTATTGAAATAATTTTGAAAGGTTAAAACATTATATAAAACCTTTTTAAAAAATAAGTGTTTTTTAGATGAAAATTGTTTATTTGGATAATGATAAATATAAATTTATAATTTCATAAAAATATTTTCTAAAACACCTTAACTACCAATGAGTATAAAAAGGCATTATTACTTGTAAAAATAAAATATTACCCATTAGATAAGAAGATGAATGGATGCATTAAAAATTTATTCAATAATATCATATAATGAAAATTAAACAATAATAAATCCCACAAAATGAGTCTGTGATGTAAACAATTGAGAAGACCATACAGTTGATGTGATAATAAATAAATTAATAAATTACATGAGTCATATTTAAATCCACAGAAAACAAGTTGAAATGAAACAAGAGATAGATAAAATTATTTATAGACATAATCATGTTTTAGTAGTGAATTTGGGGATGTGATATAACCCAATTAATATGAATCATGTTTTATAATTCATTACCACTTTATAACTGTTAAATTTTATCCCAATAAAATAAATAATTAAATTTGATATTAACAATAAAATTCATATAAAAAATTCATGGTATAAAATATAATATTGTGTAATATATACACCATAAAAAATAATTAAGTGGGAAATATGAGATTTATCTCATGGATGTTAAAGGATAAATAAAAATCAATTTCCCTATGTCTGTTTTTCATGTGAAAATCATGTATCCTTCAATATATTGGTTTTAATCATGTAATAAACATAAACTAAAACCATACATATGTTCATAATATCATAGATGGAGTGGATTATGGTGAAGAGGGTGAAAGATATGGTTTCATAGTGGGACAATGGTATCACCACCCTCTTGATAACTTAGATTAGGACAGAATTCCAATCTCGCATTTTTTATTGAGCTGTTCTTCTGAATTGAGATGCAACTGGCATTGGTGGATTTTTTCTAAGAGATGTGGGATCCCACATATCTCATCTGGAGCATGCTAATATCAGATCTCTCGGCCTTATGATTGTTTAGGTATCGTTTGGAGGATCATGGGGAGGGGAGGTGAGTGAGTGTTGTCCACTTGCAATAATAATAGGTGTTAGTACACTTGATATGGCCATTTTCAGGTATCATTCCACAACAATTTTTTGGTTTTTAAAACAACCAATGATATTGGTAATCTGGTGAGAATGAAGGAAGGTTATTCATATGTGAACAAGATGAAGGATTCTAGCCGGGTAGGACTAGAGGCTTACGATGATGGTTTTCCTCCGGCTAATGATTGTGATCTGATCTATAGTTCAATTGCGGCCAAGGTGATTCCAATTAATTATAGAAATTTTTTTCTAAATACTGTGATTAACTATTCTCATGTGAGTTACTCAAGAAGCATACCATTTATGGTGTTGAAGTCTGGGATTCCTGAGTGTATTTTCCGGAAGGGAAACACTGCCTTCGTGATCCCCAATAAAGAAGATATCTAAAATAGATTCAATATTTGATAATTAATTGTTATTTCGATGTTGGTTATTCCCAGTGGTGGTTATCATTTGAATTTGGAGATTTGATTCAATAGTTATCTACTATATATAATTATTTTGATCAGAGATGCATACCTTTGGGTAGAGTATTTTTTCAAATCATTTTCACATCTTGGGAAATGTAGATTAATGCTTGGTAAATTTACTCAAAATAAATGAAACCATTTATGATTTTCTCCATGGTGTGGGACTTCTATTTTAACATTCTTTGTTTTAAAGAATACTAGGTCTCATGTGTGGACTAATATAGTTTGACTCATCTTGATACTCTGGATTCATAAAATTCTCATTAATATGGACTCCTATTTTGGTATTCCAATTAAGATGGATTTTTCAACTAATATTTCTATTTTGGGATACTTTTATAGGGAACTGGTTGATGTTTACATAAACATGGGATTTATTTATAGTATCATTTTATTAGTTTTGGATGATAACATCCATTTATTGATGAAGTAAGAGTGTTTTCCTCATTTTGGTTCTAACAACCATACAATGGGTCACCCTACAGACACATGTATTAAAAATGTTATTTTTTCCTTCTACACTCTAAAATTTCGTTCTGACACACATTGTAGGAAGAAATCAATGAGCCATTCAGTGCTGAATTTTTCAAATGGAGTTGGATGTTGGATTTTATGACAATGATGTAGCTGATTATGTGGAAAATGTTTGGAAATCACGGATCTTTTCTTCATTGGTGAAGTAGGGTCCTAGGTCTCCTATTCATCACAGGAATGGTTTTCTAGTGTGTACTCACAGCGAGGTGGAACTAGTGGTGTGAATCCCATTTTTTTATGTGAAAGTACAAATGGGTACATCTTATTCTGATCTTGGTGGTGATTTCATACAACATGCTCCAATAAATCAAAAGACATCATAGGTTAATGGACTCCTATACCCTGATGCACCTCAACAGGTTGATTGTCATTAGAAGCTTAATATAATGTTGCATTATTCAAAAACATATGATACGTGGGGTATAAATTCTAATTCTGAATGGATTGTGTCATGCCCATAAATTCAAAGAAAATTGGTATTCAAACATCATTTAAGGATTCAATCATAACTGGAAAAGAGAAGGTGGATGATATTGAGGGACTTCACCAACTCCTTTGAAGAGAAGGCCTAGGAAGGACTACACTAATACCCCCATTCTGTGTCTACCTGATCCTCTTACATGTTGTTGGGTATAGTTAATTATGATATTCTTAAGATCCATAGCCATGGTAAGTCTAAATATATGTGGAAAACTTTATATGACTATAATTATGGGTATGATATTTCCTATTATGATTTGTAACTCTTTGCATGATGAGTGAGGGAATATTAATTTGTTTGACTCTGCTTGCCTCCATAGTAATTTTTTTTATATTCAATTAATAGTTAGAATATTTGCTTCTGGAAGGACTTTTTTGATATATTATATTATTATAATATCTTATTACCCATTTGTTAAAAATATATCATTATTTTCAGTAGTGCAGACATTAAATTTATCATTTTTGGAGTAACATTTGACTTGTAACATATCATTAATATAACATAGATTATTAATTCATCATATAAATAAATTAATATATGAATTAATTATAATATTATTTCATTACATATCTATTTATAATAATCCATAATATTTGGATATATGACATGTAATGCAACATTCATGGAGACGGCTGGATGTAAAAATGGATGACTGCTACTATCATTTATTTATCCTATTAATGTATTTGAAAGTAAAATATATATCTTTATATTATAATTAAATTATAATATATATTTCATATGTCACATTTATTTATAAAAACAATCCTTTTTAAGATCCTTGTATATTGTGAATGAATCACATCTCTTTGTGAGGTGGAATTTTAGACATCCAAAAATCATGCTATCAAATTTACAAAAAAGGTAAAGCATTAGGAATGTGTTATATAAAAATTAAATAAGCACAAATAAATTATCAATAACATATATATCATATATAAACGGAATTTTCTTATGATCAGTAAGTTCATTACACATTTTGTTGTAGGGTTTTTAAGAGCATGTCAAACCCATTATATAAAAAATATTAGTATATCGAGGATATAATGCTTATTATGTAATAATGTACTAATAAACATTTAATGTTTGTAGAATGAAAATAAATACAAATTTCTTGAGAAAGGATATAACCTATTATTCGATTAACTTTTTTTTGGATTTCATCAAATGGATTCTATAGATTTATTTATTCCAAATTTGAGGATTCTATGTTTAATGTAGGGAGTTTTGGATCTTATTTGGTCATGTATTGGGTGATCCAATGTGCTCGATATATGTGTGTAAGTGGTAGGGTATAGTTCCTGTTTATATTGGAGGTGGAGAGATATTCTTTTAAATATGAATAGTTAAACACTATTTAGGGGTCTCCCTTAAATCACACACAACAAATTTTGAACCAAATTATATATGATGGAGGAAATTGGAAAAATATTACATGATAAAGGGTTTATGAAAATTTTATTGGACATTTATTTCTTATGATTACTGTTTAGTCCCTTTTAAAATTAATTTTTACCTAATCTTTGTAATTAATTTTAACCACATTCACTAACATTACTAGTCAAAAACAAATTTGACCTTATTATACAATATAAATTATTCTTATTAAAATTATGGAATCTTAATTTCCAAATTATAGTAACATATTGGGCACAACATGATTTAAATTTAATCCCACATATTAGTAGAAAAATTGGTATTTCAATGCAAAAATAATCAAATTATTAAGATGTGAAAAATCCAATTTGAAGTAAAAATTGATTTCAATGACTTTAATTAGTTTAATTAGTTTATTTTTATTATAATGATACCATAATAAAAATATAAAATAATATTTAACCCAATATAGAGATTAAAAAATAGGATTGAATAAAAATTCAATATTATTCATCATATATGAAAATATAAATCCCCTAAAAAGTGCAAAATTATCCATAAGATAAGTTTTATGTATTTATTTTAGAAATTTTTTTAATTTTCGAGTATAATTTTTATAAATGTTATAATAATTTTATTTAAAATAGGGTCACTTTAATATCAATAAATATGAATTTACAAAAGATATATGTTTTTATGCATAATATTGGGGTTGTTCTTATTTCATAATTCTAAAATATATTTGTTGAATATCAAAATGCTGAATATATATATAATAAATATGTATTCTCATATGATAGTTAATACTAATCATATATCCAATATATGGATAGTTTATTTTAATTATAGGGAATATTTATATTTTAATATCATATTGTTATTCAGGAAAACAATGTCTCACGTGAAACACAATTCATTAAAGAGTTTTGTAATTTTGTGAGACACATGTGAACTCAGTATCACATGAATTACCAGTTATATCATAAATTGATTTTATTTATAATAGTAAATATAATAAGATTTCTATGGATATTATATTCCCCTACATACATGTTGATGAGTGTCATAGAATCTATAAAATTAAATTATCTTGCATTCAAATTTAGGATATTTAAAAAAATATAAATAATATTGAATTAATTAGAAAAATATATTTATCACAAAATTTCAAGATGTTAAATTATACCCCCCCAATTGAATTTCTCCCTCAAAATTCATCTAGGTTATTAAAGGATTAATATTTTATTGTTCCTTTAAAAACAACCGATATAAAAAATAAATTCAAAATCATCCGTTAGAAGTGTAATGTTGAAAAAAACAGTTATGCAATGTAACTCACATCTAGTATTTCATATAAGAGAACATATGTGGAAAGTGAAACCATGGATGTGAAATAGAAATAGGGCTACCAATTTATGATGGATGTTGATATAGAACATTGTTCTGTGAATGTAAATAATAAAAAATCCTTAAACTACTGAGGCTTGAAAATTGTCAATGATATCAGAAAAATAATTATAACATGAAAATATTTTATTTCCAGACCCATATTCTAATAGTTGAATGTTATATATGAAAAAATATACATAAAAAATTTTAGGATGACCTTACCCCTAGTTAGTCCTTGATAAAATTTCACATCATCACTTATTAAAATAAATAATGTTGAAATTGTCATTTTTGAAGCATTAATAGGTCATGATATCCATAAAAATAATGATATGTAATTACATAAATATTTATCATAATCAAGGGGTTTTCACAATTTATCAAACATTAATATATCCTCACATTTAAAGATAATACATTAATTTCTAAATCCTTGTTAGAAGATTAATATAAACCATTCCATAAATGGTTATCCTTATAAAAATTGAAAAAGAATAAATTCTAGGACATTATAAAAAATATCACTGTATTGAAAAGAATCTTATCATTAATACCTAATATTCACAATTTAGCTCTTATTTTGTGCTTACCAAACATGTTGATACCTTTATCATGTATTATACTAAAACATGGGAATAACATAAATTACGATAAATACATGTTGAAAACATGCATGTATCGTTACTCTAATGTTTGTTGGATATATTCCTTAAATCCATTTTCTTAATTTTATCGACGATAGCATAAAACACATGCAGAAAAATCTGTAAATAGTTCAATTTTAATTTATACCATTAAATTCAGTTATTCATATCCATAATTTTTTTATCCAAACATTATTATCTCATCATTTGGTTCATAATATGGGTTATTTTTCACTTAATCTTGTATTTTACATGAATATCACCTTGAAATTAAATCGATGTTCTAGTTTATCAGATACATTAAAAATTTTCTTATAAATCCCTCAAGAAATACATAAACATGAAAATTCATTATATACTTTTATAATTTTAATTCATGTATACATATACATAAACACAGCAATTATTCCACTTCATCCTTCAGCCATTAATAATGATACCATATCTTATTCGTTAATACATTTCCATTAAAATTTCATATGATGTCTCATAATTATCTAAAATATTTCAATTACTCATAAAATCATTTTAATTATATTTTGTATCATTCTACTTGGGGAAATAATTATCATAATTCCTAATAATTCCATATATAAAAAACTAAACTATTGATAATAAATTTAATAGGCCAATATTTCCCTCCATTTTGTTAACTGATGTTTTAATGTTCCATTTACAGTTACTTACATTGTACCTTTCTTTTTCACTTTAATGAATAATCTTTGTTCTTATGAGACATTTAACTTCGTGTTCCATCCCATATTCATAACATATATTAAAATTAATCTTGTCTCATCAATTTTCATAATTACCCAAACTCACAATGATCTCATTCCTTCTACATGTTGATGAGTATATGATTCGATTAAGTTAAGAATTGTTAATCATGTTTCATGAATACATGTTTAGCATTATCACAAAATCGTTTATTATTGTGAGAATTCCAAATAACTAATCATTATTTAATTATCTATCACATTCAACATTAATCCAAATCCTGCAGGTTCCTACCATTGACTAAAACTAGAATTCATAATGTAAGAAACATATATCATTGTTGAAAACCACTTACTCGTGAAAAATAACATATTTATTTATAAAAATTATAACACAATATTTAATATAATTAACAATAGTCTTATTATTATAATAAACCATTGTTAAACACATAGAAATATCCAAAATTATTTACCTAATGATACCCCATCCTTTTTTCTAGACGTTGATTAAACCTTTTCTATGATACTGACAACAGTGACCCTCATTTTTCATACATTATCATTAAATCATTATTTTTGAATATTTAATACATTATGAAAACATACACTCAGATACAATATTAGTTGAGTACCTTTGGAATTATCGAATAATAAGAACTATCATATAAGTGAGCAGTATTGCCACCAATTTGGTTCATCATGACTAACACCATACATAGAAACATCATAAATAAAAAATAAATTCATAAACATGGAAAAGTAAACATAAAAACAGGATAGAATGTAATCTTAGTAACTATAAATAATTGATTTACGTATGCTTAACCATGATAATAAGGGTATGTGAACATGATAATTAAAATATAATATTATACCATTCATATCAATGATTATAATCTTAAATTATCATATAATGATTGATAGTTCATATGAAATGAATAACAAGTTAATCAAGAACATGAAACAAGTGAGTACATAATTCCCATAATATATATACCCATTTAATAGACATAATCAAATAATAATATTCTACATAATTCAAGGCACATTTCTGAAACACATCAAGACTCATCCTAAGGACTATACCTTCTAGGTGGGAAACATCCAATCCCCTATTGTAGTCACATTCCTTATAAGTTATTGGTATTCCACATATTACTATACTGAATCATATTTTATCATCTTCACATACATGATCAGGTAACCCCATGTCCCCATAGTGGATCAGGGCACAACTATTTCCTAGTTTTAATTTGGAAGTAACTATTTTCCATTATGTATTAAACCTTCATCTTGTTTCCCATTATTATCTCATCAGATATAAATCATTACCCAATTCATTAGAGGGAGAATTATACCCCAACCATAGACTAATAAAATCATATATACTTGTTCTATGAGATAATAAAACATAGATCATATCATAATGCATAAAAATGATGGGTTTTATATACATAATATCATAACCCAGAAAATGAAATGGATATGGTAACAATTTCATCATAAAATTAACTATGGAAAATATTTAGGTCTCATTATCCTTTATTAAAAGCATAAGTTGGGAAAAGAAGTGTTTTAAAAATGCATATAACATGTGTAAGAGAGACAAATATCATAAAAATCATTCAATCAAAACATAAACCATTCAAAACATTATTTGAATTGTTTTGTTAGAATATATTACTAGTAAAGGTTAAATTATATCATAGTATGTAATAATATTCTAAGAAGGATTATGAAATATAACATGGAACATTTTATAAGGTATATATCGATTCATTGATGAAAAAACTAATAACACCATTTAAAAAATTACATTTCTTTTAAAAAATCTCTAAAAGTTCATTTTAAACATTTATTTAGGGAAAATATCAGTTACATTGAAGAAATTTTTTTAAATAATAAATCCTTTTGAAAATAATTTTAATTGTAAAATTATATACGAATCATGGAAACAATTCAGCATATTTCCTTTAATTAAATTGAACCACATAAAATGAAATTTGTAGAACATTTTTAAACAATTTATTTGGAAATAGAGTTTTAAATTTATAAATAAGTATGAAATCACATGAAAAAAATTCATCGAAAATTATTTTTAAAAAATATAACAAAATAATGGAATTTTGTTGAAAACATTCCGCTAAAAATTTATATGAATACATATAAAAGAATCCTTGAAAATCACTTAAAACACTTTTCAAACATAAAACTTTTTAGAAAACCATTTTCATTGAAAATGACATTAAAATCTTATAATGAAAGATGGGAATAATTTTGAAAACAATTCCCATGAAATAATCATTGAAAACATATAAATGAGACATTAAAAATATCATAAAACTATGTATAACCACAAAACAATTTTGATATCGATATAATTGGAATAATACATTTAAAAAATTTAATATAAGCTTAAATTAAATCCCTATAATGGTTTTGGATAAATCCATACATGTAGAAAATTCAATATGTTTCATAAAATGATTATAAAATCTCCTAAATCAGAAAAAGGTATGAAATTTAATTTTTAACAAAAAAAATTAATAATGTATATCACCCTTATAATGAATATAAATAATCATTGGATGATAGTATGACATCTTTGAAAACAATTTTTAAGGTAATGATTTGAAAGATCATGGATTTATAATTTAAGAGGGAGATATTTTGTATTTTTTAAGAAAAAATTTCTCATATATCATAATTAAAAAGTGTAGAAAATGCCACCAATATATGGTAATGTCATGAATAAAAATATTATAATAAAAATATTTGGATTTTATGATATATGGATAATAATATTTCATCAAAAGATCCATAATCATTAAGAATCTAAATGAATGATGAGATTGTAGAAATAAATTATTACCACATTGGTGAAATTGAACCATAATGATATAGAAGTAATAACATTAACGGAAACATAAAATATCATAAAAATAAATATATTCCTGATATAACATGTCAAAGGGCTATATATACACCTCATATATTATTAAAGGTGAATAAAATGGAATGCGACTCTTTGAAGGAAATTTGATAGGAAATTTCATTCCATATTCAGTAAATATTGAACTTTAATAAATATATATATATATACACATAAATTGGTGCATAATAATAATATAATACATTAATTTTATGTATATGCACAACAAAAACGAAATGAGTGGTGAATAAAGTAGAAAAATAATTGAAATAAAACTGATAATAGAACACCATAAATACTTCAATTTCATTTGAATCATGACTAATATGAAAGAATAACATAAATTGAAACATAAGATTTTATAGGAAAAATAATTTTCATGGAATAACGTGTCATATAATCATATATAAACCACAATGAATAAACAAGTGGGGAATATGGCATATATCATAAAAATATAAACAATGAGTTTAAATTATGTTTCCTTAGGTATGGTCATTATTCATACACATTCAAAAATTATATATATTAAATATAAGTTTATTATTCATATATTCCAGAATCATATTCAATAGAATAATAAAAAATATTATTTATAAATGAAAATCTGTTAACCATTTATTATCCATTCAATGTTAATGTTACATTTCGTATAATACGAGATTTGTTTTCATAAATGTTTTTTCTTGTTATTAATGGTACTATAATAGAGATCATAATTTACTAAATTCATGAATTGAAAACAACATAAAAATAAAATTTCTATTAATTAGAAAAATATTTATAATAATCAAAAAAAGATATAAATATGAAATAAAATATAAATTTCATCAAGACGGGAGGTTGTACGTTCACAAAAACATTGTATTTGTTTAATTATATTTTTTAATGTAATCATTTAAATGAAATATATGTATATTTGTATATATAATAATTATTGAATAGTTATTATGTCATAAAAATAATATGTTTTTTATAAACCCATACACAATTCATTCCATGTAGTGTTACAATTAATCTCATTGATTTAAGGAGTCGGTCATCCATATGTCCACAAAAAAAGTTATAGTATTTAAAAAACATGGGATGTAAGAAGGTATCTGTTATATAAACATTAGAAAGGAATAAATAAAAAATAATATAATATTTTAAAAAAATTAATAGTTTCAATCATAATTCACATCGATGAGAGGTGGTAATGGAAACTAAACAACATTGTTTCGTGAGGCGGTTGTCTTCCATACACACGAATTGTATGTTCGTTACCTATTTGAGGAAAGTTTATGTATTTGTAGGTTTTTCCATTAATATAATAACGTCTTAGTATAATTATGATACTAGGAAAATTATTAATTAATGGAATAAATATTTTTTATGGGTATTATAATGAAAATAAAAAAATCATTTAGAAGGATGTTACCTATTCTTTGGGTATTTATTTTTGGTTTGCACAAAAGGGCTTCATTAGATGGATTTTTTTTCAAAAATCGGGGCATAAATTGTAAATGGATAGTAGATCAAAGATTATTTTGGTAGGGATCTTATGTACCAATGTTTTATGAGATGTGTTAGGATGTTTGGGGGTGAGTTCCTTTTTATAATGGGAGAGGAGTGAATTTTTTGTAAATATAAAAATGTAAACACTTTTCAGAGTTCTACCTTACATCATGGGAATGATATAATTTTCCATATTATACAAAAGAGGGTAGATGATATAAATATTTCCGTAAAATGGATTTTTAAAAATATCTTGGTATTTGTACATCGATGATTGATGTTTAAACATTATATAAACTTATCTTCACCTTAATCACTATAATTTATTTTAATTAATTTTACAAAAATTTGTGGTAACATTATTTTAAATTTCTAATACATTATAAATTATTATTATTAAAAATATTAACTAAATTTTTCCAAATTCTAATAATTTAACTGAAAGAAATAAATTAAAATTTAATCTCGTAGACGCATCTCAACTGTGGCTTTTGAAGGGAAAAAGGAATTTATTTTGAAATGATTTGACATTAAATTTTGATTCAAAATTGGTTCCAATAAACAAAATTTGTTAGAATTTATGTTTAAATAATATAATTAGACATTAAAATTACATTAAATTCTTATTTGAATATATTAATAAATTATATTAAAAAGATGTTTGGAATAAAAAATCATTATTTTTACTATTCATTGAAATCTGAATCTTGTCCAACAAAAAATACCCCCAAAATATATTTTGACAATCCAATATCAAAAATGATTTCTATTTCTTTCAACTGTAAATTTAAAAAGGGAAAAAATTTATAATTAATATATTTTTCAATTAAAAGGTTTTAAAATTATTGTAATTAAAAATTTGTTTATTTATTCATAGAATTAGATTTATTTTAACAACATTTATAGAAAACAAATAATATGAATTTTCAATATTGTGGTAAATAAAATATATATTATCTTTATTTAAATAATTTATTAAAATTATTTTATTTATTTAACAATGATGATAAATTTTGATTTTAAAAATATAGTCTTCCATCAACAGATTGTTTATATCATCAAAAGGTTTTTACATTCATTTATTCCTACTGGGTCTCAAAATAATTCTTCAAATAGACATGTATAAACCATATTTTAGGATTTTTATAACATTATTTTAAACATCACTTCCAAATTATAGAATCTATCTACAATAATATCTTAATAACAATATTAATAGTGTTTTATAATTTAGTAAAACATAGTTGTTCTTGTGAGAGAAACTTTCAAGGAAACTCCCCATTCTATGTAACACAAGACAAGAATAGTGGTGCATATACACAACATTAATCTAATTGTTTCTTATAGTGATAGAATAACATGTCATTACATATAATTCCATCGAAAATATATCACTCAAATAATAAAATCATTGTTATGTTCTTTTTGAAATGGAAAAAATCAAAAAGATTACATTAATATGAAAAAATATATTTAAGACATTCTATATGTCTTAAATATACAATCTTTAAATTGAATTTCACCCTCTAAATTAATTTGAGTTATAAATTGTTTGATAATTCTATATTCCCTTCATAGAAAACCACATCATAAAAATTAAAAATAATATTTTCTCTAAAAATTGGATGTTGGAAACATAATAATAACACAATATTACTCATAGCTATAATTCAAAAAAATAACATAGGAGAAAAGGGAAAGCATTGTCATTTAAGATAATTGTATCTATCATGTTCTGATGGATTGTGATAGAGAACCTATTTATGAGAATTATAACAATCAAAAATCCATCACAAATATAGGATTGAAAAAGGAGATTCATATCTTCCAAACTTAAGATAACATGTTAAAATTTTATTTAAAGACCATTTTTATAATATTGAATAATTTTCATAAAACATTAGTCTTTTACTATATTAGAATAACCAAAACCTTTATTATTTTGTGATTAATAATTAATCTATCTTAGATTTAATAAAATGAATGTGAATTTTTAATTCATGAAGCATTAACATATAAATATATCAATAAATATAATGATAAGTCATTGCATTAGTCTTTAACTCCAAAAAAAGTTATAAAACCATATCAACTATGAATAATTCCTCAAATGGTAGGATAATACATTAATTCCTAACACCTAATCCAAATTATAATATAAACCATTTTAAATTTTTTTTCCTTATACCCTTCTCAAAGGTAAAAATATAAGCCTTTTGAAAAAGGTCACAAAATTTATAATCATATTGACATTGATCCCCCAAAAATATCATAATTTAGCTATTATTTTTCACAAAAAACATATAGATAACATTATCATGTATCCTATTGTGACATGGTGACAACATGAATTGCCCTAAAAAAATATTTAAAATAAGCATGATTTAAAATTCCCACAATTATTAGTTATTTTCATAATATCAATTTTTTGTTGTATTTAAAATGTTGATAGTACAAACCACATTCAATAAAATCCTTAATCAATTCCAATGTAATAAATACCATAAAAATTACTAATTCATATACAAAATATCATTATCCAAAAAAATTAACTCAACATTGGGAATGTATTAAGGATTAATTTTTTATATAATTAGGTATTTTATGTTATAATTGAATTAATATTTATTGAAATTTCTACACAATCATAACCATTAAACATTTTCTTTTAAATAATTAACACAAAACATAAACATAAATATTACTTATATATATCTCAAATTATTATTCTTAAAACCATATAAATAAACAATTAAATAATTCCAGATCATCCATAATAATTAATAAGGATATATCATTCTATTACTCAATACATCATTCATTTCACATGTTAAATATAGTCTCTTAATCATAAAAAATATAACCATTACTCATAACACCTTGATGATTATCTCCATTTTCTTTCAATATGGGGGATACTATTTTATAGTGTCCATTAATGCCATATATAAACCATTCATCAATCGATTATTCCTTAAGAAGGAATATATTTATATCATTTTTATTAAATGATACTTTCATTTTATTATATGTCTTACTTTATTTGTGTGATTTTCCAACAATCAAAAAATCTTCTTGTTCTTTTAAAAAATTCACTACGGTGTTTCATCCCAAATTTTTTACATATAGATAACTGAA
Organism: Viscum album; assembly: GCA_963277665.1. Lineage (NCBI taxonomy): Eukaryota > Viridiplantae > Streptophyta > Magnoliopsida > Santalales > Viscaceae > Viscum > Viscum album. The sequence goes on along the minus strand of OY728164.1, from coordinate 1,815,338,391 downwards.
TCATATTTCTATAAAGGTTTTCATTACCCAAACACTAATTGAAATATTCATTTATCTTTTTTTGTGGCTTCTGAGAGTTGGTTGAGGTAAAAATTGTTTATAATTTATTTTAAGACATTATTAGTAATGTTAAAAACATTCATCTCTCTAGTGATCATCTCACTTGACCTTCCATCGGAATTTTTTTTATCACATTCATTGTTAACACAATTCCTTCTGGTTACCACCATTGAATAAAACCAGAAAGAAGAATGTGGTAATCACATATCATATAATAAATAACATAATAATTAAATATCAATAATTGTATGTATGAATATTTTAACTTTATTTATTATTGTAAATCTTAGTATTATAAATAAGTATGTTCCTATAATGTTTTTATAAATATCCATAGTGATATCATTAATCAATTTTCATTATATATTAAACAAATTGGGTAAAACTTATATTTGATACAATATGTAGCATTACTCTCTTTTTATACAGTAAAATTACAACATTTTTTAAGAATACATAATACTTTAGAAAAATAGACACCCAAAAATATATCAGTTTTGTCACACTAGATGCATGGAAACATAAACACTGTCACATAAGTGAGTTATTTTATATCCCATGATGTCCTTCATTAATATTACCCTTCCCAAGGACATCATACATAAAATATACATTTTTAACCATGTTAAAAGAAATATAAATATGGTTGATCTATGATGGGTATTAGGGGTAAACATCAGAGATATTTACACATAATAATGGGAATTAAAATACGAGTACATGATAATGAAAATTAAAGATCACACCTAGAATATCAATGATACTAAACATAAATCTTCGAATAAAAATTTTATGTTTATAAGACATGAATCATATGGTATCATTGTTCTTGTAACATGTTAGTTTATAAATGGAAGAATATACAAAATTGGGGATTATTCATATGAATATGAAAAAATTCCCTATAAATCAAGGCACATTTCCAAAAACGTTTTGGCCCTCTTCATGGGGAGTATATCTACTTTGAAAGACTCCCCAACATCCTCAGTCATAGTCAATTCGTTAGAACGGACCATGTTTTCTAATTTTCCAAAAGTGGATATATATTGCACATTCTCATATAGTGGATCTGGTGTCCCTTTCATCCCATAATCGGCCTGGATTCCCCATTATCCCATTGTAGATTAGGATTCAAATCTTTCCCAGTTTTGATCAAGACACAACTATTTCACATTATGGATTAATCTTGTCGGCTTATTTCCAAAGATTATATATAGAGATATAAATCATTTATCATAACATTGGTAGGAGAAATAGGTCACCCCAATCACATAATATAATCCTATAAGAATTTTCTATAAGATAATAAAACCTGAATTAAATCAAGTCCCATAAAAATACATGGTCTTCATAAACCTCATATCATAACCCATGAAATAGTATGGGTATCAAAATCATTTCATTATAAAATTACAAATATATAAGATATATCTCCCATAATCATTTCTACATTTCATAACCCTTATAATATTATGTATTAAAAGCTTATAACTTTCTGAAGGGAACAAGGTGTCTTAACATGATTCTATCAAATTGTAAACCATTAAAAATGAAAAAAATTATTATATTAGGTCATAAACCCATAACATGATAAAAAATAAAAATGTATGTAATCTAAGTAGGAGAAGGAATTTGAAATATGACCTGGAAAATTTATTAATGAAAATACCCTTTATTTAAAAAGTTATTTTTGAAAGTCCATTTAACAATTCATTTTCCTATAATGAAATCTCTATAATTGCATTTAATTGATTTCTTGAGCTAAAATATATTTTCTTCATTGAATAATGTTTTTTAATATATGAATCATTTTGAAATATTTTTTCTGAAAAACTATAATGTAATCCTGAAAACATTTAGAAAATATTATTCTTGAAAATATATTTGAACCTATATAAAAAATCAGTGATTATTTTTAAATTAAATTATCTGAAAATGGATTGTAAAACATAGAATTTAATATAGGAAAAGAAATTAAAAATGATTCTTTTAAAATATGATTTAATAATTATAATAAAATTTGGAAATCATTTTAAACAACATTTACTAGAAAATATATTTTAAAAAATATAAATGAATCATATAAATTACATAAAACAATTTTTAAAGATAAAAATTTTTTAAAATAATTTTCTTAAAACATATTTTATTATTTATAAGGATTGATTGTATTCATCTTGAAATTTTAGTCCATGAAAATATATTTTAAATAATAAAATGGAATCAATGAAAATCAATTAAAAAAAATTATACAGAAAATAATTTAAAAAAATCATTAAAAAATAATTTAAAACTTATAAAATAAGATTCAATGAAATGGATATCATGATTGTGGTTAAATATGTATATAATGATCATTTTATTAATTCTGTTTAAATTTCTAGAAAAGTAACTCAATCATAAAATAACAATATGAATCCTTTTTTCAAATTATTTTTCGAAAAGGTAAATAATGGTTAAAATGAATTTTCAGAATAATATTTTAAAATTATAACATTATTTAAAACATTTTTTGAAATAATGGCTTTGAATGGACATATAATTCTGATAGAAGAGTGAGATGAAGTCATATTTCCTATAAAAATGATCTTATTTAACATAATTACTAAAAAGTAGAATATATTCCCATTGACATTATGATATATTTAATATCCTTGGTAGAATAAAATAATTATTTTATTTTGGATACATATCATATTATTTTTTCAATTGAATCATAATCATATTCATTCTCGCTGAATGATTAGATTGGTCTAATAAAAAGTTATCACATCAATAACATCAAATCATATTATTATGTTAATAATAATATCACATGAAGAATAAAATATCATGAAATTAAATATATTCAATATATAATAAGTCAAACAGTGGTGCATAATCTTCATAGAAAAATATACGTTCATAACATTGCATGTGTCTCAATGAAAAAAAAAAGAAGACAAAATTACATTATGGGGATTTGTAACATTTAAAACTGAAAAAAATAAAATAGATATGAAAATAACTATTAATTAATTTTCTATAATAAGATAACTCATTCATGGTATTTATATTCACTCCACAAAATAAATTATTTCTAAAAAAGGTAAATGTATCATAGAAATAAAAGGGAGTCAAGAAAACCCTTACTACATGAGTAACTTCTATATCATGATCCCCATGAAAGAATAACATCATTTAAAACATATAATATTTTTTAACAAAGTAAATTCATGAAAGAAAATATCCTAGTAAAGTATATAATCCACAAAAAAGAAATGTGGGTTGAATATTACAGGTATCTTGTATATATTAAAAGTGAGATAAAATTCCATATCGTCAAGTCCGGATTTGATTACTAAATGTTCAAATCTAAAGAATAATAAATATAATTTTATTAAAAATATATTAAAATACTATATTAAATTAAAAAAAATCCATATCATATTAGTTTATGAAATTCTATTAACAATTTCATAACAATTTGACATTAATGTTAAATTTAATGTAATATCCGATTTATTTTTCATATAGGTCTTTAGTTGTTATTCTTAGTCATATAACAAAGAAAAATATTTATACTATTAAAGACATTAATAAATTATGTAAATGGTATATATATTCTAAACACAATTTATTATAAAAATATAGAAATTATAGAAATTTGAAATGGAATAAACAATTAATGGTGACATTATATCATATCTATGCATGAACGTTGTTTCAATTTATTTATCATTTTGAATGATATAAAGCTAATGAAATATATGTATATAATTATTCAAGTATCATATTTATGTAATATATATCACATAAATTTACTAACCCCTTCATTAATTATTCCATGTAATGTTTCAACGAATAAAATCACTTTGAGGTGGTAGTAGTCTACACATCCAAAAAAAAGTTGACATTTTTACAAAAAATGGAACGAATTAAGGTGTGTTTTTTTAAAGATGACATGAACTGGTTTCCCAATTCATGCCGAACGAATTTATTAAATCAAAAAAGGTTTACAGAGTAATCTTGAGTTGTAATGAATTTACACCATCAGAAAACATGAAAAACAGCAAGGTACAATGATACTTTGTAGCATAGAGCAGAAAGAAATCAAGCAGGTTCAATATTGAACAAGATCGTCCCAATCTGCAACTCTAGACTCCAGTTGCATGTAGTGAGCCGAGATTCCGACATCAGGGACAACCAATGAGATAGCAGTCAGAAGCAGATGTATCCTCAAACAAGATTAATTCTAGCCTAGATCTTCCCAAGCTTCAACTGGTAGATGACTTCATAACAGAATAGACCATTCCTCAAGTATTCAAACTACCAGGTTTATGCATATCCAGAGAGTCCAAACAGAAATCCAGAAAAGAACAAAATAGAATAGAATAAAAGCAGTGGTTTAGTAGAATAACAACTTGGAAGAAACTATTAAAACCCAACATAATCAGCACACTCTGTATTCCAAAAACAAACAGATCTAAGCATGCTCAAGGCAAGAGGATAAAGGCATCAAAGAAAAAATAATGTCACCACATCATCAAAGTCTTTAGAGCTGGACAACATCATTTATTTCGGTACAAATTGAAAACAAATCTATCAATTTCCAGCCATTATTCTGGAAAGAAAACAGTAAACCAAGAATAAGAACAGATCAAGAGAAATCCATAGCCAGTCATATCAGATCCAGACAAGCTTCAAGTAAGTGAAAGAAGAGGCCATATAAACCGGGTAAGAACTTTCAACAAAAATCCAGGAGAATTTCTGCATGCCCCACCATATCTTCAGAATTCGGATACATCAACATCCATATCAGGATCAACACTTGTCCAAACATCAAAAATTCAAACAGACACCATCTGAGCAATTCCACAAACCAAAAGAGGCAAGGAAAGACCAGAAAAATAAATCCAAAAACGAAAATGAGCATTCTGGCCAAGTCAGGCTAAAGCAGAACTCCAGACAGCATCCAAAAAGATTTAGTGAAATCTCTAGAACAGATCCAGCAAGACAGAAGATAATAAAAAATAGATCCAAACTTCATAGTTCATAGAAAGAAAGAAAACATCCAGCAAAAGAGCATGAACAAAATAAGATCAAAGCTGGAAATGATACATCCCAGAAAAGATCAATTTAAGAATTCTTTCCTGATTCTTTCATTGAATAATTCTTGCTTTGCAGCCAAGTAAGCGCTTTTAGTGATCTCTCCTTTCATAAAAGAATTGTAGAGGTTTTCATCACTAAGTCCATCCAAAAGAATAGAAGTTTCAAAAGTTGGTATAAAATGTTGAACTTCCTTTTCAGCTTGTTGCTCGGATTCTTTAATTGGTGGATTTTCTTGCTCTTTTTCATAGGTAGCCTTTTTTTTGTCCTCCATCAATCTAGTAGAAATTGTCCCTTCCATTTATGAATAATCCTTACGCCTTCTAGATTTCTTTTATATCAGGGTAATAAAACCATCAGAGTCTACCAATGGTTTTTTCCCCTTCTTAGCCATGGAACTCAGGTACACTTCCTCTAGTTCCCAGGTTTGTCTTCTTCCTCCGTTAAAGAGTCCTTATTAGATTCATCATTCTGATCCTTTTCTCCTTCCGCATGATCTGCATTAATTTTTAGGGAAGGACATACATGGTGAGCAGAATCTGTGTCAGCAACATGCTATGTACCCCTATTCTCCATAGGCAATGGTACTACAACATCTTTCACCACCCTGACAAAAACTCCAACTTGATTCCCATAAATGCAAGTATCCTTAGTGACATCCTTAATCACAGAACTAGTGGATCTACTTTCAACAGCTATCTGACAAGACTCCTTAGAGGTTCTTGGAAAATTGGAAGGAGGATCCTGTGATTTAGAAGAGATCTTGGAGACTTTTTCCACCCTCGTGATTTTAACTGCTTTGGAGAAGGAATGTCTAGCTTCCCACAACTATTGAAATCATGACCATATTTGGAACATTTGATACAAAAAACTGGAAGATTTTCAAAAAACACATTCTGAACAAAACCCTTGTCCCCATTCTGATTCCAAATGCAGTTTGTGTTAGTGTAGGTCAAAACCAAAATATAATATCAATTTATTATATTTTGGATATTTAGGTTATTATTTAATCAATGAATAATAATAGTCTATGCATCGGGAAAATAAAATAAAATAGATGATATTATGAAAGGATCTTACCTCTTCATCAAGTAACTCATTTTTGTTTTCATCAACGGGATTACGTGTATTTTTTGAGGAACAAATGGAGGATTTTTCAATGATGGTTTATTATTTTGGAGATTATTTTTATTAACTCAATCTTCCATGGTAGTCATCGTTTTAAATAATTTAATGGCTTGTGTTGTACACAACCCCGAGTTCAAGCATACCACAACCTATCAAAGTAATCGTTTAAAAAAGAAAAGATGAATATTAATACTCACATTTAGAAATTAATAAACATTATTTTTCAAAATAAAATACATTTTTGAATTTGGAATATCAATATTTTCTTAGGTTGATTTTTTTTTATTTTTTGAAAAGATTCAATTTTTATGAATAGTTAAAAAGACTCCTTGTTAAATGAAAACAACCTTTTCATCTAATTTATTAATATTTATATATTGTATATTTAATTTATTTTAAAGTTTAATTGGATTAATATTTTATCATTTAATCTAGTTATGTTCATTGGATGTAATTTCTCAATAAATTGTCTATAAACACATGTAAATATTTTGATAGATATCACTTCTTTTAAACATATTTTTTTGTTTTTACAATGGGAATTAATATTATATTAATTACTAAAATTGACTGTTTGGTATTTAGAATATCGGAATTAATATTTGGAATTATAATTTCCAAACATTTTGAATATCTACCTATAATTTTTGGTCATTATTAATAGTAAATTCAACAATTATTTTATATACAATCGTTGAGAGTTAAATCTAGTAATTAAGTGTAAAAATACAATTATAATAATACTAAACAATACTAAAATATGTCATAATAATATTTGATGAGATATTTATGACCATGGTAATCCTTGGGTCTATGTTTTGAAACCATGGAGCCACTTTGGTGTGGAATGACATTTTATAAGAATTAATTTAAAGTAGGATAAATATGACATATATATTTATCTTTTACTAAATCAATTATAATTAGAATTATATAACTGATAATTTAAACTAAAAACTATTAATTTGACAGTTAAAAATATTAGATACATTATGATAGTTTATTTATGATTTTTAGATAATATATAAATAAATTTATTTATGACAAAATTAGGATTAAGTAAATACTTCACTAATAAAGGATTGAAATAAATGATTTTATAAATGTTTACATAAATGTAATATGGTTTTAGAAATCATACACTAATTTTTTATATTATATTTAAATTTTTTCTTTGTTTCAATGCCTATGGTTCAATGTAATCAAGTTGTTATGATTTTAACAATAATAAATTCCTAAATAGATTAAAAATTGAAAAAGAAGTTTTTTTAAAACAAATACTATTTTATTAAATGATATAATAATCCTAAAAATATATTATTTTTCCAAATAAAATATATAATGTAAAAAATGTTATTAATGATCCAATTATGGTTCTTTTGTCATTTTATAGTAAATATAGTAAACATATATTATGAAAATATAAGAGGACATGGTATTAGTTAATGTTTTAAACTAAGGGTTAAAGATAATGGATAAAGATAATTTTGGGACCTAATCATGACTAAAACCTATTGGTTGAGAGTGTTTAGAAATAAAATCATATTGTCTTTTTAATAATTGGGATTGGTTTCTTTTCAAAGCGAAAATAAATTTTTAGTAAAATAATATTTCAATACCTTACAAAATTGACCATCCTCCCTCTTATAAAATGAAACCACCGCTACCCACATAATCAAACCTCCAAATTCATTTGTCTCAGACAACCCAATCCCAAATAACCTAAAAAATTATATCAATTATTTCTAACGGCCACCCTTTTTTCACAAATAAACTTATAGAGTAATTATGTGTAAATAAAAACGGGACACCTATAGAAGAGGTAATCATTTGATCCCTTCTTTCAAAGATCATTTCTTCTTATACATCCTCCAACTATGTTTTCATGATACTAAAATAATTAATCCATCATATAATATATTATGAGATTTTTTTATGATTATGGGAAAATTATATTCCACTTTTACCCATCCCATGAAAAACAATATCACCTTGTGTGCATTCATATGGCTTACCCTCTCCACGATGCGGTGTAAATTATTTTTCTTCCATACATTTTTTATACGGTTATGAATAAAATTGACTTAAATAAAAAATATAACATGATATAACTTATTTACAATTAATATTCATCCTAAATCCATACCATTAAACCATTAAATAAATGATATCATCCCTCGTGCATACATATGACTTACCGTGTCTTCGACTTGATGAGGCTCATATTTCACGTTCACCATCCAAGAATGATTATAAAGATATATATTATGAATATTTAGGAAATATGTGACATAATAATGCTATTGGAATAGTATATATATGTATGTACATATATTTCATTCAATTACTTTCATTCATGCGTATGTACGGCATACCGTGTCAATGAACGATTTATACCTATATATTATATATTTTTATATTATTAATATATATTATATATAAATTATATTTTAAATATTGGAATTATGTATGTAATTATCTATTTAATATGATCAATAACAATAAATCAGCACGAATACGATAAAATGAAGCGATTATTAACAGAAATGTTGTATTAACATATAATTGTCAATAAATGGGTGATATAAAGTCCTAAAAGAATGATATATGATATCATTAATGCTATTATGATTCTAATAAATGTTAATAATACTATCATACAAGAGTTCCAGATAAATATATAGAGTATCAGACTTAAGGTAATTGATTTCATCTCAATTTAATCACATTGAGGCACATTGTAATGTTATGAACGTGGTTTTGTTTATACAGATTATATTCTACTTTTTTAATTTTTATATCATGATTGTAATTATTATATTATATTATATTATATTCATACTTGAAATTTATATAGATCCATTTTACTCACTCAATATGGTTTTTTATATGGAATATTGTTTATTTTGATTATTCAAATGAGAATTTCATTGGACTGGAAATGATAGGTGGAGCCCAAACTTATATAGCTCCACGATGCATCGACAGGTTCTCATGAGATGAATAAGATTGAAAAATGGGTTTCCACACATAATTTAAACTGTCTGGTGAAATATCTTGATGATAAGTGGTTTTTATGTTCTTGAGACACATCATCCTTAAATAAATTGTTAGTCTCATTTTATTTCTGTTATCATTTATCTATGATATTCTTTATCAATATATATATTGAAGTAGTTCATTCTGAGTTTGGTGATTTATAGATTATGCTTTTTTCCTTATTTTTAATATTATTTATTCCTTATCTCGTTTTGTTAATATAAATTGATCTAAGATATTAAACATTCCATATATATTGAACATTCCCTAAGTTATACATACCATTAACGTTCATTTGAACTCACATTTTTTATGTTTCTCTCCCCTGGTTATGAAGAAGTGAACATTTTTTACCATTTTGAGGATGAATTTCATTTCAATTATTATGTTGCATGTTTTATTTTATTTTTCCAATGTATTATTGTTATCATATATGTAATCTTGATTTCCAATACTGTTAAAATATAAGGTCATTCAGTATATGTTTCCTCATATGAATTCCAATGAATTGTTCAAATATAGTTGCTTTAGGGGATATGAGATTGGGGTATTATAGTTGGTGTCATAGAAAGTTTAGTAATAAAATTGAAAACTAGATTTAGAGAAGATGCATTAGGGACCATAACCTATGTTATACTATTTCAATACACTTGCTATAATTCACCCAATGTAACATATGTTTATGAATTATTTTTCAAATATCTGTTTCATTAAGAAAGAAGTGGTGATTTTTGTGGAGTATATAAAATCTGTTACCATTAGACAAGAAATTTCATCCCCTGATTCTTATCAAAATCCACCAACAGTAGCTTTACTGAATGAGATTGTTGTGATGGAAGTATAAACAACATCTAGGGATGAAGGAGAAAATATTCAAATGGATGATGTACCTATTGTAAAAGAATATATTAATTTTTTCATGATGATTTAACTTGGAACCCCTAGAGTTTGATGTTTTGTTTTTTTATAGATTTAATCCCTAATACAAGCTCAATATCAAAAACTCCTTATAGAATGGCCATTGTGGAATTAATAGAGCTAAAAAAGCAGTATGAAGTGTTGGGTAATAAGGGATTTATCTGCCCTAGTGTTTCTCCGTAAGGATCCCATGTTCTCTTTGCCAAGATGAATGATAAATACATAAGGTTTTCTTTTGATTATAAGGAAATAAATGCGATTACAATAAAGAACATGTATACTCTACCTCATATTGATGATTTATTTGATCAATACTAATGATCTCAATTCATTTCGAAGATTGATATTCATTTTTGATAACCTCAATTACGTGTAAAGAAGGAACACATTCCAAAGATAGGTTTCTGGACAATGTCTGGTCATTATTATTTTAAAGGAATGCCTTTTGGATTGACTAATGCACCCTCAGTTTTAATGTATCTCATAAATAGAGTATTCAAGAAATATCATGATGATATTTTGTGGAATTAATTGATGATATTTTTATTTATTAAAAAAATTTATAAGACCATGATTATCATTTGTGAATCATTATCAAGAATCTCATGAGAAAAGAATTACACGCTAAATTTACCATGTGTCAATTATGGCATATGGAATTTATTTCATTGTCTATATAGTATCCAATGATGGAATATCTATTGATACTTCAATGAAAATAGAAATTCATGAATGGCCAATACCGACATGTATAACTGAGGTACAAAAAATATTGTTTTGGCATGTTACTATTAGTGTTCTTCACGATTTTCCCCCAATTGGAAAATCCTTTAACCAAGATCACAAACATTGGGGTTAAACTCATTTGGAAAAATGATTGAAAATAAGGTTTTGATGAATTGATCATAATTTTAGTCAATGATCCTATCATTATGAGACCATTTGGGAATGAGGGGGTTTTTATTTATATTTATGCATCATGGAATGAACATGGTTGTGTCCTAATTCATAATGACATGGTTATCTCATATATATCAAGGGAATTAAAAACCCCTGAACAAAAATATCCAACTCATGATATTGAGATAGATGCCAAAATATTTCCACTAAAGCTATAGAGACAATATATCTAAGGTAAAAATTGTTAGATATATACTATTCAGAATAGTTCTAAATATATTTAATCACTAATAGAACTCAACAGGAAAAAAAGGAGGTGGCTTGAGCTACTCAAGGATTATGATTACACAATACACTACCACCCAATGAAGGAAAATAAAGTGTCATATTCCATGAGTAGAAATGACCATAGAGTTATCAATAAGAGTATACTTTAAATGTGTCATATGTTCATGTATCTAGTAAATATGGATATGGGAATTTTGGTTTAGGGTGAAGCATCACTACTTTTTCAAATGTTTACCAACCCAACTCTATAGGAAAGGATAAGAAGTTTTTATTCTAATGTTGAAGTGTTTCAAAAGAAAATTTTAGATGTGAATTATGGGAGATTGATTGATTTTGTATTTGAATATGGGATTTTGAAATTTTGAAAGACTGTTTGTGTTCCATCTATAATTTAGTTAAAAAGATAAATATAGGTTGATGATCAGAGATCAAATTTTCCTACAAACCCTGGAGACACTACGATTTGTAGATACTGGAATGAAAATTTATAGTGGCGCTACATGAAGAAGGATATTGCAAATTATGTATCAACATTTTTGGTTTATCAACAGGTGACGTTTGGAAGACTACATCTTAGAGAAGTCATGCATCCTCTTCTGATACTTAGTTCGAAATGGGGTAAAATTATGATGAAGTTTTTCATGGGGATACCAAAGACTCATAAAAAGAGTGATGTGATATGTGTTATTGTTGATCATCATACAATGTAAGAACATTTTGATGTTGTAAGAGAATATTTACAACATTAATGTTTAGAAATGATATATTTTAATGAAGTTTTAATACATCAAGGTGTGACTTTATTGCTTGTATTTGATCGCAATCCCCATTTTATATCATGATTCTGTATAAGTCTTCATAAGGACCTAGATACTGAAAAATGTTTCAGAACAGTATACAACCCTCAAACTGATGGAACGTCAGAAAAAACTATTTAAACATTAGAAGACATGTTGACATCTTTAAATATTTAATTTCAAGGTATATCAGATCAATATTTACCTCTAGTATAATATTCCTATAAAAATCTCTTCCATTAAAGTATATAGATGTCACAATATAAAGAATTATATAGAATGAGATGTCATACACCAAAATGTTGGGATGATGTAGGGGAATGTAAAGATATATGTCTAGAACTTGTTGAAGAAACAATGGAGAAGGTAAAGATAATCCAAATCCATATGAAAAATGTTCAAAGTAGAAAAAAGAGCTATGTTAATTACCGAACGATGGATTTGTAATTTTAAGTTTGAAATCATGTTTTCATAAAGGTATCTCCATGGATGGGTGTTATAAATTTTATGAAGAAGGGAAAATTAACTCCCAAATTAATCAGACCTTTTGAAATTCTAGAAAGAATACAGCTGTAGACTAATGTATTGTAATGAATACATGTCTCTCAAATGTTCAAGATGGGTTCTACATATCACTGTTAAGGAAATGAATTCCAGACCCAACACATGTACTCAACTATGATAAAAAAAAACAGTAACATGATCCTTCATATTATTAAAAGGCTATCAATATTCATTATACATGGGATAATGTGTTAAGAAATTTTATAACTCATATGGAAAAAGTTTTTTGAAGAAACTATAAAATGGAAGAGCCGATGTGGGTACCTGAAGAACATATGCTGAAGAACCACCTGGATCATTTTACATTGAGATTTTCTTGATGTTTAGAAGATGAAATTATTTTATCGTGGGAATAGTATAATTCCACAAACGTCCATAGTATTCTTCATTTTAAATAATTCAATATCTTGTGTTCTACACAATTGTGAGTTCATGAACAAAACGACCAATCAATATAGCCATTTGAAAAGTAGTTACAAATATTACAAACCAAATATTGATATTTTATAAACATTATTTTTCAAAATACACTTTATTTTTTAATTCATAATAATATAATTCTCTTATTGGGAAATTTTGGTAATTTTCGGATGAAATTAATTTTTTGATGAATAGTGAAAAATACATCTTTTTAATTCCTAAATGGATTTTCATCTAATATATTAATATTGATAGATATCAATTGTAATTATTTTTATTTCTTAATTTGATTAATATGTTATAATTTAATACAATATGGTCCTTGGAATAAATTTCACATTTAAATTATACATGAACACATGTTAAACTTTTGGTAGATATTACATCTGAAAAACCCAATTATTTGTTTTGACAACGAGAATTAATTTTACATTAATTATTGAAACAGCTATATCTAAAATTTGAAAAGGTGGATTCCATATTTTGAATCATAAGGAAAATATTTTTGTAAATTTTTACCTTTTATTTTGGTATAGGTAGAATAGTTAATCAAATAATAAATTTTTTAACCATGGTTAAAGGGTAAATATGGAAAAAAATGGAAAAAAAATAATATTATAATGATACGAAACTAACCTAACACATATAATAATCCTATTTGATGAGATATTTCTGACCATGGGTATCCTTGGGTCCATTTGGTGACCCCATGGAGCCACTTGGGTGTTAAAATGACATTTTATATCAATTAATCTAATGTTTGAAAAATATGACATAAATATATAACTTTTACTAAAACAATTATAATTCTTGTTTATTAGGAGATATTTTAAACATAAATTTTTTTAGAAAGATTAAAAATTTTATTAAACAATGATATTTTATTTAAATTTTTTTTACATTATATAAATAAATTTAAAAATGACACAATGATGGTGCAATAATTGTTTCATTAATAAAGGATTGAAATAAATGATATTATAAATGTTAAAATAAATGAATTTTTTAATGTATTACACAAATATTATCTATGGTATTGAAATATTATCTTTCTTTAATTCCTTTATTTCAATGTAATCTAGATTTTATGACTTTAACCTAAACCAATTCCCAAATAATGTCAACATTGACAGAAATGATTTTTTTAAAAAAATAATATTTTATTAAATGATATAAAGATCATAAAAATTTATGATTTGGATAAATGCCTTATATAATGTTAAAAATGTTATTAATGATCCACTTATGATTATATTGGAATTTTATAGAAAATATAGTTACCATATTATAGGAAAATACAAGAAGACATTGTAAGTGTTAATGTTTTTAACTAAGGGTTAAAGATAAAAGATAAGGATAATTTTAGGACATAAACATGTATAAGACCTAATGGTTGAATTATTTTTTAAGAAAAAATATCTCATAAATCAAATAAATGAGTTCGGGACATTTTGAAACCGAAAATCAATTTATAATAAAATAATATTTCATTACCTTCCTAAATTTTCACTCCTCCCTCTTTGAGAAGGGAACCACCACTACCCAAATATTTACACCTCCAAATCCCATTGTCTCAGTGAAAACCTACCAAAATCTCCTCCATAAATCCTTTACATAATTCTATAGACCCCTATATTTAGCATAATATCACTTTAAGGTGTCATTTTTTTAATATCAAATAGACACAATAGAATAAGAGGTAATCAATTAATCCATTCATTCATTGTTATTTTTTCATCTAATTTCTATTACGAAGTTTTTACCATACTAAAATAATCACTCCAACATCTAATATATGAAGAGATATTGTTATGATTTTGGTACAACCATATTCTTATTTTACCCATCCTGTGAAAAACAATATCACCATGTGTGCGTATAAATGACTGACCATCTCCACACCATGTTGTAAATTGCTTTTCATATATACATTATTATGATGGCTATATTGATCTATAAAAATTGATTAAATAATAAATATAACATGATATTATATCATTAAATTTAATATTCAATCAAAATCCATAACATTAATCAAATAAGTAAATAATATCATCGCTCGTGCGTATGTAGGGTTTACCTTTTCCATGACATGATCAGACTCATA
Source organism: Viscum album (assembly GCA_963277665.1). Lineage (NCBI taxonomy): Eukaryota > Viridiplantae > Streptophyta > Magnoliopsida > Santalales > Viscaceae > Viscum > Viscum album. Next base: position 1,815,323,082 of record OY728164.1, on the reverse strand, counting down.
TTTCATGTTCACCATCGAAGAATGACTATACATTAATATATTATGAATAATTATGAAATATTTGAAGTTATAATTCTACTCTAATAATAAATATATACACATATATATCATTCACTTACTTTCATTCATGCGATAAAGAAAATGGAATCAATATTTATGTAAACATATGACCTACCATCTTCATGAACTACGTATTCCAATCTATTATATATATTAATAACATGAATATATATGTTATATAAATTATATTATACGTTTTTGAAGTAATTAAATCAAGATCTATGTAATATGATCAAGAATAATAATTCAAAACATGTATGATAAAACAAAGCAATTTTTTCTCAAAATGTTACTTTAACATAGAATTGTAAACAATTTAGTAATATATAGTAATAAATGAATCATATATGATATCAGAAATATTATTATCATTCTAATATATGTTAATAATGCCATTATAAAGGATTTTAGGAAACAAAATAGAGTTTCAGACTTCATGTAAGGTATTTTGTGTTAATTTCATTTAATTAGGCGTATTGTAATGTTATGCAGCTGCTTCCTTTTATACAACGTATATTCTAATTTTTTACTTATTATACCATGAATATCATTAATTTCATGATATTATATTTTTTCCTTTAATGAAATAATTGATATCTCTATATTACATAGTCAATATGGTTATTTTATAAGGCATATTTTTTATTTTGATTATTCAATATGAGAAATACATTGGACTAGAAATAAAAGGTAGTGGTCGAACATTACATATCCCATAGATTCATCGATATGTTCTTGTGTGAAAAATATGTTTTCCAAATGGGTTTTTACTATTAATTTTAAACTCTCTAGTTAAAGGTCTCGATAATAAAATATTTTAAGGTGATTGAGACATGACATCCTTAAATAATATAATTCTCTCATTTAATTTCACTTATCATTTATCCATGATATTTTTCTCCATATATATATGGAAGTAGATTATTCTTTGTTTATTCAATTATGTCATATGTTTCAGTTCCTTACATTCAATATTATTTGTCCCTTATCTAGTTTTTTAGATAGAATTTGTTCTCATATATTTACCTTTCTATATATACTGATTATTTATTCCACTATACATACCCATACATAGCATTTGATCTAACCCATATTTGGTTACTCTCCCCAGATTATGAGAAAGAGAAAATTGATTAATCTATCAAGGATAAATTTCATTTCAATTATTGTGTAACATGTTTTATTTTTTTCACAATGTATTATGGGTATCATTTATGTAATCTGGATTTCACAAACCGCCAAATTGTAAAGTCTGTCGAGATTTCATTCCTTGTAATAATACCAACGAAATGAAATAATTCACCAGATTTAGGTGCTATGAGGTAAGGGAGTTACATTATTTATATATTGGTGGTATGATTCAATGTTTCATTATATTTTTTTGGATATTAGGGGATAGTTCCATTTTATAGTGGATGATGAGTTAAATTCTTTTATGTAAAAAAGGTGAACACTATTTATTAGATTCCCTTATACCATGTCAATCGATTAATTGTAATAACAATGATACAATATGGAACATGTCTAAATATGATTAGAAAATCGTTTTTTTAAATTTTATATGTCTGATTGCCTCCTAATAGTAATGTTTAATCATTAAGTAAACAAATTATTACATTAATCACTATAAATAAATTAAATTACATTCAATAATAATTTTGGAAAAACAATGTTGACCTTTTTTGATAAAATAATTTTCTATTTTTCCAAATATGGAATATATATAAATAAATTATAATAAAATATGTGGAAGAAATTAATATAACATTTATCCCATATGAAGCATCAAAATGACATGTTTTAATTTTTTTTTAAAATATTTATATGATTTCATATCCAATTACAATGTCAAATTTGATAAAATTATATAAATTGTTGTAATTGATGTATAATTTTTAAATTTAATCATTAAATGAATTAAAATACTAATTAACAATATAACTGTTTTAGATTTAAACTCATTTTTAAATTATAATTCTTTATTTAAATTATTTACCGGTAAATGAAACCTCTCTTAAATTTACAAACATCCCAACAAATGTATATTTTGATATTTTTATTTCATAAAAGAAGAGTATTTTTTTCCAAATAAATATATAAAAGTTTCAAAATTATATTTATTGTTTTATCTCCATTAATATGTGGGAAAATTATGTTTTTGAAGAATACAATTTTGTATTTGTACAATTGGATTTATTCATATGTAATTTCTATAAAACACAATAGATGAATTGGAAATCAGTGAATAAATAATATAAATGTATATATATAAATTAAAATAATTTTCAAATGATTCGAAATAATTTTATTAAGGTAAAACTCTTTTGATTTAATTAATATAGTTTTCCCAGATTTTCTATATTTTTAAAGGGGTTTTACATTAATTTCCATCTCGTGGGTATAAAAATAATTATTCTGATATTGATGTTTAAAAAATTTTATCATAATTTAATTAATTTTATTTGAAACGTCAATTCCATCAACTATGTGGTAGCTGTAATAATATCTTAATAACAATAATAATTTTATATTGTAATATCATAAAACTAGACCTTATGTGTAATGTAATCTCTCTAGTGAACTTGGGATTGTGTGTAACATAAGCCAAATATACTGCTGCATCTATAGAAAGCTAATCGAATTATTCCATATAGAACATGATTACATTGGTATTGCATATAATAACATCTAATGTTACTTCTTTCATATTATAAATTCAATATTTAGTGATTTGAGAAACAAAAAAATATCAAAAAGATGAACATAAATTAAAAAATATATTTCACAAAATTACGGGTTTTACATAAATGGACTCATTTGTGGTTTTTTTATGTGAGACTTTATTATTCTTCATTATAATGGATGACTGTTGGAAGGACATGGTTCCATTGTACAAATTTAGTATAGATAATGATTGTGATAATTGAGGATAGTTGATAGTAGATGAAGTAAGAATAATATGGTCATATGATTTATATGGTTTAGTGGAGGAATCATATAGAGACTTTGCTTTCAATTTTTTTTAAATTTTTGTTTCCACTCATCATGTGTATTTTTGGGTTTTCAAAGGAATTTTCCTCCATATAGTAAATCAGTCCTCATATGTTTTTTTTAGACTATTGATTATATAAAATATAATTTTTAGATATTTCTATGTGGATAGTTTATATCCATTTTTTCATCCCTAAATCTCATCTCCAATGATATCTTCAGAAACATTATCATTTCAAAAATTATTCAGAACTATATATCCAGGAGGTGACATTGGTTTAGATTGGATAGTGGGATATATGATCCTCCGGTGAAGGTGTTTAATATGTTAGTCTATCCTCCTTGAATATTCTATCTATGAATGTTAGAATATATGATATTGTGTTTATATGAGGGTTTTGGATGTCTCCCAAGTATATAGAAATATTTTTTGGTTTAAATAAGATGGAGAAACTATTTTTGACATTATTTCAGGATGTTTTTTATTTATTTTATTTTATCAAAAAGTATTCTACTTTCCTTTTCCATTTTCTGTTTTTTATTAATATTATTATCTCATTTGAGTGATGTCTTTTGAGGGAGAATATGCATATTTAGTGGAAGGAATTCCCTTTCGGATTTGGGTTTTATTCCCATGGGATTTATTATTTTTAAAGGGTTCAAATGTACGGATTCAGACCATACAAAACCATTTCATTAACTTTTTTATATTCAAATAATAGTCATGTGAAAATATTAATGTACTTTTTGAAAAAAAAAATATCTATTAATCAATGTCATAATTTAGAGATTAGTGTTCATCAATTAAGGTCTAGTAGGAATTCATTGCTAAGACATGGTTCTAGTGGATGTGATATATATACCCAATAGAATAAAATTTATGTCTCTCCCATAAACTGAACCAACATGAAAACAACCATTTCTTGTGTCAGAATAATTGTAAATAGATATATGGGATGTTGAGTAGCGTGTGAGGTTCCAGTGTGGTTCATAGGATTGAGTAATGAAGATTGTATATTCTTGAATTGTAGATCATCATTATAATTTATAGATTAATTGTGGGACTTGGGATATTTCATGAACTATTTGTTGTTTTAAGTGACTTATGAGGGTTTCTATAGAATTATTTTCATTGGGGAGTGGTGTCTATGAACATTTTCAGATAGTTTAGTTGACTGAAACATGGTTTCTTGGGAAAACGTATTATTTTTGGAATGGTAAATGTCATTTTTTTGTATGGTCTTAAATTGCATACATCATATAAATTTTTAGCATCCTCCAAAGATCCATCATGAACCACTATTTTCATCAACCCACACCTCACTCCATCATCATATTAGGAATATTATTATTCAGTCTTCATTTTCAATGATATTTAGATTTAGGATATTTTGTATCAAGGATTATAGGTAATTCTACCCTCTCTTTGTCTTGGTATTCAATCAATTCAACATTTTTTAAAGGATATTATGTTGTGATATAGTAATATTTTTATATTTTTAATAATGTTGTTAATGGAAGATGTTTTCATTTATGTCGTTGATGGTACCCCAGTTGTTATTTTTTTGGATTAACACTTCCTTGCATTCTCATTATGTAGATGTTGTAAAGATCTAGTTGTTATAGGTAATTTGAGAATACCTCATATTCTATTAAAATATTATGATATTATCAATTGTTTCATTATTATTAATATAATAAGAATTATTATAATTCATTTTATAAACAATAAAAATGACATTTATTGGAAATGTTTGATTATTGTTATTTTATTTACCAAAATAATATTTTATTCACTCATAGTTCGTGTTCAATGAAATTGTTCAAAATGGATAATTTTTAAGGACATTTTTATTAATTATAGTATTATATTTTGGATTCATCATTCAAAAAAGAATAATTATCTATGGATGTTATTAAAAATGGTTTTAGATAGGTCATATGTTTTTGAAAACATGTTATTTAAGTAAATAAAATTCTATTTCATGATGATCAGATTATTAATTTATATTGTGGTAAATATATTTTTTCCTATTTTTGAATCACTATTTAGGAGTTTATCTTAATTTTTTTAGTGAGAATGTAATATATTCATTATGAGGCCTAGTTGTATATAGTTGAGATCGTGGTTTTCAGAACAAGTATAGGGAAACAATTTTAGGATTAGAATAATAAAATGAGGGGACTTATTTGTATGATTCCATTGTTAGTGAAACTTATATCATTTTTTAATTTATCTTTCGTTATTTTTTTTATAATGTTGTATTAGATAAAAAAATATTAAAAAAAGAAAAAATTCATGGTTAAAATTTTCAAAATTCTAACTGAAGAAGAATTATTAATTTTTTGGAAAAACATGGGTGATGGATTTACATATTTTATTTAAACATGTATTTGAGTATTTAATGAAATAATTTTTTTAATAGGTATTTAAATATTATAATGAGATTAAATAAATTATAAAATAAAATTCACATGTTTATGTCGATGTTTTCAAAGGATATAGGGATAGTTGTGTTGTTATTTTTTGAGGGAATAATATTATAGGGTGGTCTATGTGTGATATTGTTTACCAGATAAGGTATTGTTTGATGGTGTGGATTGAATTTGGACATAAATGAATGTGGAATATAAATCTATATACATATATACATTATATGTTTTTCATGTGATTTCTATACAATAGTAACCTAATTTATACACCCTAAAAGACTCCTTGAAAACATTCAATTCTATCTATTTTACACAAATATGAAGATTGATGAGGGAATGAATGGTTAGCTTTTCCCTCTTCCTCTTCTTATATTATAGGTTTATTATTGGGTATAATGGCTTTAGGGTGATATATGAATAATACCATAGCTTGTGATGTAATGGATTACCCTATATAGTATTGTTGGTATGATAGGTACATAATTTACATGAAGACCATGTGTGTTGTGCATGAAGAGGTACATGTGAACTAGCTTATTTTTTGGGGGATTGGGATAAGGATATTGAATCTGTGATCTACCAAAACAAGTGAGGTTTTAAATGGTATGTTATTATACCATGAGGTTCATGGGTAGTTTAATTTTTTAATAATTTTGATGAGTTTAAAGTTCATTATTCCCTATTGTATGGTATATGAGGTATTGTTTTTTGTGTTATGGATTAATAAGGGATTGCGAGCCATATACATTTATAGTTGGATTGATAGAGAGAAAAACATGGATTTTTCTTTAACGAAACTTCAAAATTTAGTCTTCAATAATATTTTTAAATTCATGGATATTATATTGTGTGAGTGAGCCTTTGGGGGTTGGGGGATAGTAATATGTGCGACGTTATAAATAAGGTTTTTTACGTCGGTAGTTTAAAAACCGACGTCAAAAACATAAAATCGTGAAGTTTATCACATCGGTTATTTTTGAACCGACGTGATAAAGAAAATTGGAAGGGTTTATCACGTCGGTTATTTAACAACCGACGTGATAAAAGGCCTGGAAAATGGTTTATCACGTCGGTTATTAAAAAACCGACGTGATAAACCGGGGGGAGGGTGGTTTATAATGTCGGTTGTTTAAGAACCGATGTGATAAACCGGGGGGGGAGGGGGTTTATCACGTCGGTTTTTTAGGAACCGACGTGATAAACAGGTGTGAGGGGTGTGTATCACGTCGGTTTTTTAAGAACCGATGTGATAAACTGGGAGGAGGGGGGTTTATCACGTCGGTTTTTAGGAACCGGCGTGATAAACAGCGGTGAGGGGGGTTTATCACGTCGGTTCATATAGAACCGACATGATAAACCGGGGTGAGCGTGGTTTATCACGTCGGTTCTTATAAAACCGACGTGAAAAACCAGGGTAGGGGGGTTTATCACGTCGGTTATTGAATAACGGAGGTGATAAACCATTGTCCATGCCTTTTATCACGTCGGTTATTGAATAACCGACTTGATAAACCATTCTCCAGGCCTTTTATCACGTGGGTTATTGAATAACCGACGTGATATACCATTCTACAGGCCTTTTATCACGTCGGTTACTAAATAACCGACGCGATAAACTATTTTCCAGGGATTTTATGACGCCGGTTATTTAATAACCGACGTGATAAACCCAATTTTTTTTAAATAGAATGCAGTCATCTTCTCTCCACCATAATCAACCAGAAAACAAATCAAGAAATTGTACCACAAAAACAGAAGTAGATAAAAATTAAGCATGTACATTGATAACATATAAAACTTACCCCCTAGACAGCACCCACCCTCATTTATACCCCATGGACAGCCCTCCCCCACCTCGTTGGAGCCCTCACCCTCATGTATACCCCCTGGACAACCCTCCCCCACCCAATTGGTGTTCTTACCCTCATGTATACCCCTTGGACAACCCAGCCCTCTTCTCTCCACCAGAATCAACCAGAAAACAAATCAATAAATCATACCACAAAAACAGAAGTAGATTAAAATTAATCATGTACATTGATAACCTATAAAACCAACCCCCTAGATAGACCCCACCCTCATTTATACCCCACGGACAGCCCTCCCCCACCTCGTTGGAGCCCTCACCCGCATGTATACCCCCTGGACAGCCCTCCCCCACCCCATTGGAGGTCCCAACATCATGTATACCCCTTGGACAACCCTCCCCCACCCCATTGGAGCCCCCACCACACTCTTGGACTTCCCCCCGACCCCCGGACACCCCCAAACACCCCTCGAAAACCCCCCACCCGCCTGAACAACACCCCCTCACCCCACTTGACAGCCCCCACCACACCCCTGGACAGCCCCAAACACCCCTGGAAAACCCCCACCCCTGGACAGCACTCCCACACCCTTGGACCGCCTTCACACACCCTTGGACATCTCTTCCACCCTCTAGGACTGTCTTCCCACCCCACCGGACAACCCTCCCAGACCGCTGGACACCCCCAACCCCACTGAACACACCCCCACACCCTTGGAACCCCTCCCCCACAGACCCAAATCCATACCAGAAAAACCATCAAATGAAGACCAAAACAAGAAGTAGAGAAAAATTAAACATTCAATTATACAACATTCAAAACCTACACTGTCAACATAAAAAAAAAACTAAATCCAACCTAAAAAACTACCAAATACACAATTAAAACGACAATATTCAAAATTTAATTTTACATTACAAACAACTAAAATTCAATCAAACTTGTAAAATAATTTGACCACTCCACTTGTACGTGTTTGATGTCTTCAGAAGTATAGGGTTGAGGGTCTTCAAAAATCTAAAAATGAAAAAGAATATAGTTAACGTGTATAATTAATAAATCAAATTGAAATATTATGGAAAAGTTTAAGAGGAAATCGTACGAGGTCAAAATTCACAACTGTCCCCGTTGTTATTATTTCATACATAAATCATAACATATAATATCCTCATTCGATGATGCCTTGTTGTTCATGACAATTCTGTTTGAATGAGTGTAAATTAAATATATTATTTTTATGTAATAAATCAAAAAGTAAAAATTATAAATGGAAATTTACCTTCGCATTTACATATTTTATCTTTGCATTTCTTTTTTTTTTGTTTTTTCGAAAGTAGGCCCCTGAACTATTAGAAAATAATTCGAATGGGGTAAATTTAAAATTCATTATAATATATAAAACTATTGAGAAATTGACACTTACTTTTCCAATATATTCTTAAAACTTTTCCGCACATCACCATGAAAAGAGCGTATCCAATAAAGAGCTTTCTCCCTTGAAAAAAAACCCCTAACATCCAATGATCACTGATAAAAGGAAATTTAATGTTAGTGGTTTTTTTTGTTAAAAGATAATTAACTCTTTGAGATAAATGTGTTTCATACCTCTCACAAAAGGCATCATCCAACATTGTGTGATTATATTCTTTTCAAATCTTTTAGCAATATAAACCATTCTTTGTTCCTCAATCAATGCACATGCTTCCGGGGAAATCAATTGCAGGTCCATGAATCCATATACTTCTGTCAGCTCATTCCTCTCACAAATTTTATAAAGATACCTAATACAAAACATACAGAAGTATACATTTTTAATAAATATAACACATGGAAAAGGTGTTAAGAATTACATGGAAAAAATTTACACCACATCGATGCCCAAATTATCTCCAGTAACAAGCTCCATGATATCAGTTTTTGTAATCCCCACACTTATTTCACGTCCACAAATATGAGATTCCATTGGAAACTCATAAAAACCCAACAACAAATGTGAATATCTTGACAATCTGTCAAGACCACTGGAATCTGTATCTGATATCATAGCATGTTGTCTTTGTTGTTGTCTATACAATATTTCTTTACCTTTGAAGTATTACTGTGAAAAAAAATTGAAAAATATAGTAGTTTTCAAATGATAAAACAACTTTAATAAAAAAAATAAAATAAAAGATATAACATTCATACCTCTATGGTAATGAGTCGAAGAAGTCTGGATGGCCAAACTAAAAAATGGCTGATACTCTGTCCAACTGTCGCCACCTCATCTGTAGGTATTGGTACCCTAGCTGATCTATCTATAATATCCTATACAATGACCCTCTGATTCTCTACCTCTAATTGTTGATGATGAAATGTATCTCTTATACAATATTCCAACTCGTATGCTACTATATGATGTTGAGAGTCATCAACATACAACTCGCAATATCTAGGAAGATCCGGCGGAGGCGTAGGATAAAAAATGTGGTCCGCAGGCTGAGGTGGTGGAGTGGGATCTTCTGGCGGAGGTGGAGGATAAATAATGGGGTCTATAGGGGGAGGTGGAGGAGTGGGAGCTGCAGTCTGAAATTGTCTTTTCATTTCTGCAAACATAGACTGCACCGACTCTCTAATCTTGTCCTCCATCATCTCATTAATATTTTGAACTTCAGTCTCCAAGGATTCTATTTTTTATAAACCCCCTCAATGTTAGAAGTTGAAGAACGTGGCAACACTTTTTTTACCGATACACCTGTCGGATATCCTCTTACACGACCAGGATGTTCGAGCCTTCGTAATGCTGCAAATAAAATATCTTCCCTCCCAGTAGCTGTAAATGTCCCCTCTGATCTCTGCTCCTCTAGAGAGTCCTGTATAAATTAATTGAACATTTCTGTAATTATTGAAACTTATATGAAGAAAAAAGTCAAATTAAATAAATTAAATAGATATCTTACAATCCTCTCAGCTACGATTCTCGATTTTCCGAAATATATTGCCCTTTTCCCCTTCCAAGATCTCTTCCATTTTTCATGTCTAGATAGAGGGGATGGAGGGGCCACCTCTCTAGAGATTGAAGACTCAGCTCTTAGTTGTTGAAATTTTTCCGCTATAATTTTTTCTTCCAATAATGCATACCCTCCCCGAGATAAACTATGAGGGTATACATTTTTAGATTGGATCTCCTGATGAGATTTCCTTGTTTGTTTTAATTTAAGAATAATAAATCATTAACATAACATTAATAAAATCATTTATATATGAAAGTTTATAAAAGTTTACATTTCCCTTACCAGAAATGACTATTTTTTTCTACTTTCAAAAAACTGTCTCCCTGTGTCTTCATCTATAAAAGGATATATACGACATGGATTTTCATGAATCCTATGACCATAAATGAAATCAGATGAGAGCGTTGATTTGAAATCCCTCCATCTCCTGGCAGCCAACGATAAACATTTCTTCCTGACTCCTCCAGTGTCAGGAATATCAAATGTCATCTGATAAAGAAGAGGTTAAACATATATATACTAGAAACATTAAAAGAATGGTCAAACAATGACAAAAGATCTTACCAAAATTGTCTCCCACAACTGAGAGATAATCTCTTTATCCACACCTCTCCAATCATCATACAAAATGCTTACTTTGGTCTTAGCCTGAGTTGCAACAAAACTCTTAAAATCTTTGGCATTCTGACCTCTAGGAATATCATCATCATCAAACTCAACGACTATCCTCTGATCCTACGTACGGGCAAGTGATAATTTTGGTAAACGTGTGCACCCACGTTTACCAACCTTTTAACTCATTGTCGTAATAGAATCATGTGAATGTTCATCCCCAGAGGTATGACCAGCAATATGCTCCTCTCCAAAATCATGTGGTTGATCATCTGAATGATCTGTCATTATCCTTCAAATCAAAAAAACAAACGTCAGTTCACAAATATACAAATTCAAATATTTTAATACTACTATAATCAGAAAATAGAAAAGTGTACTAAGTTACATAATAGTAAACATTGGTAATATGGTAAGCATGTTAAACAATGGTAAAGATGGAAAAGATGGTCAAGATGGTCAAGATGGTAAAAATGGTAAAAATGGTAAACCTGGTAAACATTGTAAACATGGTAAAGTAATTGTCAGTGAACAAAAATAAGCATTTTAAAATTCATGTAATGGTTATAAAAATGATAAAGTAAACTAAACTAACTTAAAACAAACAAAAACATATACTTATCTTAATTTAAAACATGTTTTAATAAATTAAAAACTTACAATATCTAACATTTATGGAAAAAATAAATGTAAACAAGAAATAGACATATGTTACCTGTAATTTTAGAAATGTACAAATGGATTGATTTCCCAAATTCCTTCGTCGTGATCGTTCCTTATGGAACAAACTATGTCTTCAACATGATCATCATTATGTTCTGTTAATATTTCCATGGAAGTAGGGATCTCACATAAATCAACATATTCATGAAGTTCATCCTCACCAACATATTTTTTTCCCTTGTAAAACAACTTCCCACTGTATATCTGATTGATCTACTACATAGAAATTTTTTTTGCATGTGTTGCCATTATAAAATAATCAACAGTGTCTTCCAATCTATACAGATTAACAAGTGTCATTCCAAATTCATCGTGTCTGACACTGTTTTTACCGTTAAACCATTGACAGTTAAAAACGGGAACTTTAATATTAAAGTAATAAACCTCCCATATGTCTTCAATCACTCCATAATATGCACTTGATGCAGAAAATGGGTTTTTGTCCTTAGCACTCGAAAAATGAATTGCTTCTGCAAACAACAATACGCCACTATTCTGAACTGCACTTCTATTGTCCTGAGCTTTTGTAAGAAATGTATAACCATTAATGTCATAACCGGACCATGTTATCACATTTAAACATGGACCACCCACTATCAATTTCAATGTCTCTGATACATCTGATCTACCAAGCAAAGTCCTTTTAATCCATGAAAAAAAAGTTTTGTTGTGCTCATTCAAAATCCACATTTCTTTCTTCTTTGGATGACATTGTTTCAACTCATTAATATGCAATTTGATATACGGTTGAGCATCAGCTATGTTATTCAAGATGTATGATTCTAACTTCTTCATCTCTTCAGCTGACAATGATTTGACATTCAAGCCACGAATCCCCTTTCCCTCATTAACCTGTTCATGGCGAGATGGAGGCAAACCTATGGGTTACGCCGCAGCCAAGTAGCTCGTACGAAACTCTACTACCTCCTCAGAAATATACTTTTCAATAATGGAGGCTTCAGGTCGATATAGATTTTTAACATACCCCATTAATATTTTCATATACCTTTCAAAAGGATACATCCAACGAAGATATACAGGTCCACAAAGCTTTATTTCTCGAACCAGATGAATCATTAAATGCCCCATTATATCAAAAAAAAGTTGGAGGAAAATACATTTCCAATTGACAAAGTATAAAAATTGCATCCATTTCGAAAATGTTAAAATCATTCACATCAATCGCCTTGTTACAAATTGAATTGAAAAAATAACACAACTTCATTATAGTCTTTCTGACACGAATGGGCAATATTCCACACAATGCAACTGGTAGAATTTGTTGCATCATGATGTGACAATCATGTGATTTCATACCTATCAACTTCAAGTCCTTCAATGAGACAAAATTTTTTACATTAGAAGAATAACCTTGAGGCACTTTGGTATCATGAAGACACTGACAGAAGCTAATTTTCTCCCTCTTCGATAATGTGTGACAAGCCAGGGGAAGAAATGTTTGTCTTCCTTTATGAGTGGGAGCTAACTCCAAACGTATTCCCATTGATAGTAAGTCTAATCATGCATTCAACCCATCTTTAGTCTTTACTTTAATATATAACAATGTTCCAATCAAAGAATCACAGATATTCTTCTCCACATGCATGACATCAATATTATGTTTAACTTCATGATACCTCCAATACTGTAGCTCAAAAATAATTGACCTTTTCATCCAAATATGTCTATCATTACCAGATTTCTGTGTCTTTCCCAATGTAACGTCAAGGTTTTTCACCCTCTCAAAATACAGATCAGTGGATGAAGGTTTTGGAGCAGTATCAAATTATTGTGAGCCATTGAATGACTTTTTTAGTCTTCTATATGGGTGTTCCATAGGCAAAAACTTTCGACGACCCATGTACACTGTTTTCCTCCCATGATGCAATTGACAATATGAAGTCTGTTGTTTGCAAATTGGACATGCTTTATGCCCTTTAACACTATATCCAGAAAAATTTCCATACGCTGGGAAGTCATTTGTAGTGAACAGAAGCACTACATGCAGTTGAAAATATTCCATTTTATAAGAATCATACACCCGAATACCATCAGCCCATAACAGTTTCAAATCATCAATCAACAGTGACAAGTAAACATCAATATCATTACCGGGTTACTTTGGACCAGAGATCATTGTACTCAACATGACATATTTGCGCTTCATACAAACTTCAGGAGAGAGGTTGTAAATTACCAATAAAACAGGCTATAAACTATGTGTGCTACTGAGTGTTCGGTATGGATTCATTCCATCTGTGCACAACCCTAGTCTGAGATTTCTAATTTCATTCCCAGATGTAGAACACTGCGCATCAATTTTCTTCCATTGTGGACAATCAGCTGGATGACGTATTTTTCCATCACATACCCGCTCTTCAGCATGCCATCTTAACCTTTTTTCATCATGTGAATTAGAAAATAAACGTTTGAAACGATTAATTATAGGAAGATACCAAAATACCTTTGAAGGGAGCTTTGTAATCTCTATATCACCCTGTGATTTTTCATTCCCCTTATACCGTGATGTCCCACATTTAGGACACTCTAACAGAAATTCATATTCCTTCCTATATATAATGCATTCATTCGGACATGCATGTATTTTCTTGTATCCCAATCCCATTGTGCATAATATTTTCTTGGCTTTGTAATGTGAGTCTGTAAGATCGTTATCTTTTGGAAGAATGTATTTCATCAATTGTAGCAGCTCTGTAAAACTTATGTCACTCCATCCATGCTCCTCCTTCAGGTTAATCAATCTTAACACCGCTGACAAAACCGTAAAATCTGTACAACCAGGATATAATGGTTTTTCAGCATCACCATATAGACACGCAACTGTCGGTTCTATCTCAATATGTTCTGCTAAAATATCGCGAATCATTTCTTCAATTCCATCAGAGTTACCATCTTGAGAATCATCATAATCAGTGACATTCTGTCCAGTTTCACCATGCCAAATCCAAGGGCTGTAACACTGATTAAAACCATGTCAAATCAGATGATCTTTTATCTCTCTACTTTTCAAATTCTTCATATTCAAACATTTCAGGCATGGACAAAAAAAATGTCACTACATGGAACATTTCGTTTTGCACATTCCAAAAAGGAATCAACACCTTCCTCAAATTCATTGCTCATTCGATGTGCCGTAATCCAACTTCGACTCATTATTACCTATAACAAATATCAACAAAAAATATATATTTTTAAGATAAGACAAATATATGTTTATATGAAAAAATCATAATTTGAATGTAAAACAATTTAGAATATAAAACAAATCTATAAGTATTTAAAAAAATAAGCTTGAATTTTATTTTTAAAACAAAATATAGTTAGAAATAACAGTTTTAAATTTCATTGAATCAAAGAAAACCATGACGCCTACATAGTTTAATATTGATTGTGGTTTTGATGTTTTAATATATTAGATAAACTACCTATTTAACATGTTATTAATGGTTTTTGTAGACCCTAAATCCATTTGGTAAATATTTTCACACAATTATAAAAATCAATGGAAGTGTTTTTGGGAGGAATATGTTTATTCATTTGATTTTGATGTCCCATATTCTATAACAAAAGGAAATGTGGATACCAAAGCCCGTAGTTTTGTTTTTTATTCTCCAAGGGTTTGTGATGAAAAAGAAGATTATAAATTGATGTATATGATAAATAAAATACAACTATATTTTATTTATGGTTATGATAGAATGAATTCATACCATATCATTTAGGATTTGCTCCCACCAAAAGTAACCCTCCTCAGTTCGAAATGAATAAATTTAGATAATTATGCATGAATTCATACATGTATTGTTGTACATAAACCAAAAAGAAGATTATTAGTACTAAAAGTAAAACTAGGAAGAAACAATAAACACTATATGCTCATGAAAGCTACTCCACAACACTTCCATGCTACTAACATCTATAAAAAACTACAAATTTCTTTTAAAAACCAAAAAAAATTGTATATATTTATGTATGGTGGGCATAACATGTATACATAGTAAGATCCTCCCTAAAACATCTCATGAAAATTTTGAGGAAGCACACTAAAGCCCTATGAAAAAAGGAATCTAAATCATCACCTAAACATGGAAAAAAAAGTTTCATATACTCACTATGGATCACTCAAAAAATAATTCATATAAAGAAAACTTTTCATATAAAAAATTTTATATATATATATATATATATATATATATATATATTAACATTAAGGTTCTCGGATACCACTTCTCCACTAGTTTTCCACTCACACCCCAATGCTAATGTCATGGAAACCACTAAATCTTGTTTACATTAAATGTACAAAAATCGCAAAACATAATTATAGAATATACGTGAAAAAAGACGAACGAAATAAATTCGGGAAGGATTACTTGAATGTTCCGTGTTGAGATGATAGATCCGAGAGGAGTGAAGAAGATAAAAAATGAAGCCGAAATGAGTTTAACGCAGGTCGATCGACGAGCCAATTAGGGTTTACCGCGTGAGAGAGACGAGCCGACGGACTGTCAATCGAAAAATCGTAAATGACAGTCCACGTGTCTTTAATTACTTTAAAAGTTTTATAATTTCGGTTATTATATAACCGACATTATGAACTATTTTTTAAATTTATAACGTCGGTTATTTTAAAACCGACGTAAAAAAGCTCCCGTGCTTTGGTTTTTTACGCCGGTTATTTTATAACCGACGTAACAAACCCCTAGTGCTTTGGTTTTATACGTCGGTTATTTTATAACCGACGTAAAAAACCCCCCAGGCTTTGGTTTTTTAGGTCGGTTATTATATAACCGACGTAAAAAACCAATGCGCGGGGGTTTTTTTACTCGGTTATTTGGAAATCGACGTAAAAAACCCGATATCTACGCGTTTTTTACATCGTTTAACAAATAACCAACGTAAAAAACCCGTAGACATCTCATTTTTAACGTCGGGTATAAAATAACCGACGTAAAAAACCCACCGTGTTGGTTTTTTACATTGGTTATTTGATAACCGACGTAAAAAACGCGTAGATGTCGGGTATTTTACGTTGGTTTCCAAATAACCGACGTAAAAAATCCCCCGCGGATTGGTTTTTTACATCGGTTATAAGCTAACCGACGTAAAAACCGAACATGCGCGATTTGTAATGTCGGTTTTTAAAATAACTGACGTTAAAAATCTACTCGCCGCTTGTTTTACATCTGTTATATATAACCAACGTAAAAAATGGTGATGTAAAAAACGTTTTCTGCACTAGTGTATGGGAGGGTCATGGAGATTAATGATAGAGGATATCATTGATAATTACATATCATTTTTCAAAACCCAATTAATATGGTAATAATTGGTTTTTCAATATTACTTCATGTAATTTTTTTTCTATATGACACTCAAATAATAAAAACTATGACATAAAAATTCCAAAGGATAAATAAATAGTATTATTTTCCAAAAAATTATATGGTTTTTATGAAATAATCCCCCAATAAAATATTAGGATGCTGATATATATCTACAATACATCCTTTTATGTGGGTAGGGATATAGTTTTCATGAATTAAAACATATTCTATAATAATTCCATATCAACAGCAATAGTTACGGTTGTAAAGTATACCAAAATCTATGATATCACAATTAATAATAGGATATAATATTGTGTAGGTTTTTGGGATAACTAAATAACTCATTAGTTCATATGATAAACACTTATCATTTATTTTGGTATCACTATAATACAATAATGGTAGACATTTAAACCACATATGTTCCATATAACTACTATGATATACCAATATTATAACACGGGTGTATTATAATTGAAATACATAAATCATATTTTTAATGATACAAACAATGCTCAATATTAATCCATGATGAATTTTAAAGATAGATGAAAATAATGATATAATATATGTAAATTAAATTGAACTCATGTTCAGTTATGATAAAATAAGAAAGAAAATTAAAACAACACTTCTTAGAGAAAATTAGAACATAGAGGAGGAAGTATAAAAATTACTCTGAATGTATAAACTACCACATTTTATTTTAATGATTAGGATTAGTTTAATGTTTATTCCAATAGATATCATTGAAATTGTTGATTGGGAGAGAAACCTTCCATGATATATATTTATAAAACTATATATATTGTGATTGGAGCACTATTTTTTTTAATAATGTTAAAAATGTTATTTTAGATTTATTGATTGATGAAATGATGGATTTCTTCATCGATCATTTAATATTTCTTGATAAAAATATATCCATCATTTAATTTCTGTTACTCTTATAATTTATATACTATAATATATAAATATGATTTTCTTTACTTGAATTAAATGACTAACTCATTCTATTGAAACAAAATATCATATCTCCACTTATATAAAGAGTTGTGAGGATGTCCCATGTACGTAGGGAACTAAGTGGGATTTTCATAAAAAATAATTTTGAATTAATAATACAATATTTTAATGGATCCAGAACTCCATGATTGATATAGTTAGAAATAAATGACCTTAACTAAACATGTAGTGCTTCTAAATTTGAATGACATTAAGTCATTTCAGAGAATCTATATATAAAGGGTGGGAATAATATTTCTCAATAAATGATAAATTATATGGTTTATATAAAATATAATATTTATTTCATATAAATATTTTATACATCACATAGTACATGATCATATCTATAATTTCATCTTCATGAACATTTTGACTGGTTTCTATATTATCTACTATTAAATTGAACTTGTTGATCGACATTCATCAATTTGAATTAAAAATATGTCTTTATTTTACTACAAACACGTTTAATTTAGATAAAAGAATAAATTAATTATATAATTAAATAAGAATAAATTAATTTTTTCCTCAAATTAAAAATATCAGTAATCACCAACCATTTTATAAAATCTGGAATGTTATCATTGAATATTCCTGCAATAATAATTTTTAAAAAATTCAATAACCTTATTACATAATACTAAATGGTGTTGATTATTTTTTATTTATTTAAAAAAGTATATAAAATTTTATATATAGAGGTATTGTCTATTAACTTGGTAATGGTATTTCATTATTCCCTCAACATTCACCATAATTTGTGTTGGGAACATTTAATCCAATTTATGTAAATTTTATTTCATCATAAAAAAATTAATAGCACACTATACAATAATTTACTAATTTATTTCTTGAAATAATACAATAATAATCCTTTTATATAAAAATTTCATGGTTCCTATGTATGGATAAATGCTACCCACAAATATGATGTCCACATATTTTTTTAATTAAATAGGTCTTTGTGAATTTATTATTTATTACACATGACAAATTAAATATTCCATATGTACCCCGCTTATTATAAGTTTAATATGAACCAATCATGGGAATAATTCTATGTAAAAATTTAAATGATATAATTTTTTTATGTTATGAGGGATCGTGAAAAAATATCATTCCCATTAACCGGAATATTCATCCATTAAAAAACTAACGGATACATAATTTGAATCATTTAGACGATTTACAAGGATGAATTCTCAATTTTCTCAGCGTATGTATCCACCATTATAATATACTAAATTTTTTATATATGTATTTTTCTATTCTATTTATTCATATATGACATATATTTATTTCATGAACACTTCAAAAAAATTAAATCATTCAATTAATTATACCATCTTTATGTTATTTCCATAGTAAATTATTTGTAGCAACTTACACTCTATTAATAAATGATAAATAAATTTCGATGAATTTTTAATTCATTTCATAATAATAAATTCCTAATTACCATATAGATAGTTTTTTTTGAACTATCAATGCATAAAAATATTTTCTGTCAAATCATCCAAAAATAATAATTTTTTACATAAAATAGATATGACATTTCAATCTTTTTTCTTCATAACTAGTGACCTTGTTAGACGTAACAATCCTAAAACAATTATATTTAAATAGGGGATGGAAAATAGATGAATTGGGTTTATCAAATGTCAAGTAACATTAATGTTAATAGATACAAATAATAAATGAAAGATCAGAATAATATTGTAATATTGATGTGATAACATGAGATATACATTAAAAAATCCTACCCATGTGTTCATGATCCCAAAAAGTTTCCTATACCAAAATCTATATTAATAATTATCACTATTTAATTTTTTAGATTACATAAAATTAATGGATTGTTTGGATAATTTATGACAATATTCAAAACATATTTGGAAATTAACACTAATTGATTTTGTTTACAAAAATATAAATATTCCACGAATAAACAAAATTACTCATTACAAATATTTAATAAAAACCACCCAAAGTTAATATTTTCATGATGTTAATAAAAAATAAATTTTAATAATCATATATATTTCAAATAATTTGATTATTTTATTTATAAATTTATCAAAGAAAGTATTTGAAATAACAAAATTTTAGGAGAATAATACTTTAAATCATAAAATTGATTTACTTAAAATTTATAAAAAAATTATTATTAATAAATAAATTATTTTTTGATAATAATAACATGTATATATATCATTCATGAATTTGTAATTTTCATTCATAAAATGTAATATAACATATGTTTTTTAATGTTTTACTATATTGTAGTTTATATATGATCACCATAATGTGAAAGGAAATATATCAAAAACATAAAGTTTTATTCCAATGGACATATATATAAAATCATGGGTTGTTAAATTATAACCAAAAATAAAGAATTTAATATTTAATATTCATCCAATTAGGTATAATCAAATGGTGATATCTCTATTTCATCACAAACATGTGTTCACATATACCTTCTTCAAGATTCAAATTCCTCTAACGAACATTTAAAATGTGATTTTCTGTGATCCATAATACATTATCTCTATGATAAATTAATATCTTACCAATTTCAATTAACTAGAAAAAAATTTTCTTATAGTATAACCTATGGTTTTAGTATATATTAAGGAATATGTATTCACCTATACGAGTGAGATACATTGATCACATCACTACAAAGAATGAATTTTTTTGTAGTTTCATCTATTAAGATAGAGTTCTTAACTAAACTATAATATCAAATAGATCAGAAAACCTAGGCCTAGGAATGACCTTATTTCATAATCTCATTATTTCATTTCATGATGAAACTCATAAGAACCTTCTGACCAACATCGAATTATCGGTCACACTGAAGAATCTCATCATAATTATTTTGTGAACTCTATTATTCCTTCATGTGATTCATAATGTCTATAAACTACTCTACTGTTTCCTTTTATAACTAATCCCAAAATAGATTTCATTCTTTTTCTTCATCCTAATAAGTTAGAGTTACGTTCTACTAATTATATAGGGGTTCAAAGTGATCCATCTAAATACTAAAGTGAACACTTTTTCTATGAAAATCATCTAGATGAATCTTTTGATGACAACCAACTTTGGGATATAGAAAAAATAACCTAAAAATATAATCCATGTGTAAAATGGTTCTCATAGTAAAACCATCATGATATGGTTCATTAGTAGTATAATAACATAAATCCATAACATGAGAATCTAGAAAAAATCTATAAAACATCAAGGTAAACCATGTATCCCAATTCTATACAATTAAATGAGTATCCTAATGTAACCCTAATACATTTATAATATAAATCATATAATTCTGATTAGTAAAAAAATAATCACTTCAAGTTAGGATATGTGAAAAAATTATTATTTGATCATTTAAAACACAAATAGAAGTATAGTATTAAGATATTCATGAAGATTCTAATGATGATATTAATGATTATTTTCACAATTTATATTTTTAAGGGTAATAGTAATAAATTAACCTTATAAATAAGTCCCATTATCTTATTTGATTGATACTCCATGAACCGATATATATACTCCACAATATCCCTCTTCTGGTTATATATCCATAATTACGCATTCAAATATCCACACATTTCTATACATTTGGGATTAATATTGAGCAATGATCTATGAGATTCTAACTATAATTCCATATTTATGTATAGAATTGAAAGGACACTTATTGGGTTCTGTAACCCTATCATTAAATCATAATCTTTGATGAAATCAAGAAAATTTGACAAAAATTTGATTACCTTCATTCATTATTTTTATCTCTTTAAACATTATATGGATAAATAGTTGAACATTAATTTGTGAAAGATAATATTTATCCAATTAGTTCATGTTTTAAATTTATAAATATTAAATATATAATTATATTGGACCTATCATTATTATAATTATATATAGGAATTAATTATTATTTGTAGTGAATGAAATAGACACAATTTTCACATTCTAAGTGTGGTAGTGTTATTTGAAGTCGTATTATTTAATCAAAACCAACCATATTATCTAGATCATATTAAACTCCTTTTGATTTAATATATATATTAAGATGTATTGACTTGTATATACATAACACCTTTATTTATAAATATAATACAACCATGTAATTTATTCAATGATGTTAACTAGTGACTCCCAATCATGTTTTGGGTTATTTCTATAATGATACATCAATTTACATAGGGTAAATCTATAAACATATCATAATTTATGATAAAACTATTTAGAACATTATTTGATGGATCAACAGAAATCCAAAACCCATATCAATTTTCATGTATTGTTTTAACATGTCAAATAGTAAAACCTTCACTTTAGTAAAGTTACATTTTCTTCAGAGCCATCAGTCTAAAGAAACATATCCCCCATCTATGATAATTGGTTGAGGGGATTATATTTCAAATATAAATCTATCATAAATAATAGATAATAGAAAGACAATCCATGAATGATATGCATCTCGGAAACATTGTTTGTTCTAAGCCCATGTGTATCAAAAAATTTCCATAGTGGATCCACCTATATTACATTTCATGGTAGTATAGTACACATTATTAATACATACTATATAAAAAATTCACACTTGGATATTATATCATTTATAATATCCTTGGTTAGTTACTACAATTCAATACTTATGTGATCTTCATGATCTTCAATTATCGTGAAAGATATAAGAGTGAAATCTATAATGACTACTATAAACCAATCAAGGGAATATCTAAAGATGATTTTCATAAAATATATGACGATATCATGGGAATTATTAAGACAAATGGGATGACAATAAATTCATAGTCTCTATATCTTGACAGGAAATATGTTATGTGTATGCATTCATTTTTTACCCCTAATAATAGTATGTATATAAAATACAAATTTTGGAAAAAAAATAAATTTCATCATTATTGATTAAATGAATCATTAATATAAGCGAAATGATACAATTTTTTTTATTGTGATGTTTTTAGTTTATTACAATAAATGCATAGTCATTTTCATCTATAATAATTCATAAAAAATATCATGTGAAACCAATAGTGATGAAAATAGATGAATAAATTCATCATTAATATTCTCTCAGAGTTTATTGTTTTAATCCTAGAAATATATCATGGATATTTATTAAGAAGTATTTCAAATAGATGTGGCACCTGGTGTGTATTTTTAAGGGAACATAGATTTAGAACTGTGAAGATGACTAGGAACCAATTCCAAAATTATATCAATAAACTCACATATAATAGGAATATCACCTATCTTGTGTCTTTTCCCAATATTCTATGATATATACCAATAGTTAATATGAATAAAATAAAATGAAATGAATCTAATATCAATTGTATGTTCGCATTTATCATCACAATGATTTGAAATTATACGTTATTTAAGAATATGTAGTGTTATTTCATTATTGAAGAAAATTATTTGATATATATGTAAAGATTGATAATTTATTATAAAATAATTAAAATATATAGTAAATAATTAACAATATATTCATCGATAATACTCTTAAAAATCCATTCATGACATCCAAAACATGTGTGTGTTCCATAGTTATCAAAATTCAATATAGTGATAGAAATTTTATATTCCATTCCATAATATAGAACATATCTCAAAGATTATGCAATCATTTTGGATCATTAGCATGATCTGAAAACAAAATATATTAATATAAAAGGGTTTACATAGGATGAAATTCAATTTCCTCCAATGAACTCATCGATTTTCAATGATATTTGGCTTCATGTTTTCCTATTTTCCCACACATAAAACACCATATAATTCTATTGATACATTTACTAGGTAATTTTCCCAAAAATATCACCATGTATGGAACTAATATTATTTTATGTGTATTCTTCATGACAATAGATTTTTATCTTATTATGTGTCTTAGAAAAAACACACACACATTACAATTGTAAACTATATAAAGAGATAATCGATTAGGCATGGTCATAATGATTAATATCCCTTATAATGATTCATTTGGTTGATCATTGATTCATTGATCACATTGTGAATAAAATTGATAATTAATATGGTTCAATATTGATTCATTAATTTACCATATAATAAAGAGACATATTTTGGGAGACTATAATTGTATAGATAAATCATACAATCCTGGAAATAATTGATATGATGTATAAATAATGACACCAAAATTTTAATATATAACACCTCCGGATTTTACATGGTCATCCATGATCTCTACATCTTAAAATACATCATAACATAACATTATTAAAATGTTAAAGAACATTTATATATCTACCATTAATTTAAAAATATGTGTATAGTGAGATCTCATTATCCATGAACCATAATGATGGTTGAGATGTAATACACAAGATCATTTTTATTGTTATCTCCACTAGATACATATATGTCATAAACCTAACCACTTATATTATCTGAACTAGTATTTATTTTCATAGGAAAATTACAATACTTCAGTATCATAACATATATTTTTATCCTATAAATTAGATTTTCATAAGTTTTGTTAATAATTATTTACCATCTTAATATTGAAATTATACTATAACCATTCGTATGATAAAACATTTAGAGAAAAATATATTTTATAAATTAATATTATATCATTTTAGATGAATAATCAACAGATTTACAAATTATAAACACCTAAATCCCATAACAGAATAGTGTTTTTAGAAACACTGGTATATAATCAACTTGTATGTGAATGATCCACATCACTTCCTAATATATTCATAAAAAATGTTACCTTATAATTATATAACATATATAAAACCTATCACACATCGAGCACAATTTAATAATTATTTAATAATAACAATTTTTTTTAGTTTTGGGTCTAACAGATTTTAAATTTTAATTTTTTTGTGCCTCCAGCATAGGAACACAAATAGAAGTAACAATGTGTTTAACATGTCAGGAAATATATAATTTTGACCGAGAAAAATCGCATGACCATCACATGGATTGGTAAAACATGTAGCTGCTCATTTGGGATGTCCATGGAATCCAGTAGAGGCGCACGACTAGTGCACAATTTGTCCAACAATGACAAAAATACATGTGCGGGTTCTAGAGTTTTGAAAATTAAAACAAAAAAGAAATAAATAATGAAATTTTTTATATTCATAATAATAAATAAAATTTTATTATAATTATTATTATTATGAATATTACTATTATGATATTATTTTTATCATTATTATTGTTACTCTTATTATTATTATTATTAATATTATAAATTAAATAATCCTCCTCTCATAATCCTAATATTAGACGACCACATCCCATCCCCTATACATCACATGATGGGAACACCACCCTTTCCGATATCCCTTATTAACCCAAACCCCTCCATCTCCATGAATTGTGTTGTCCCCTCCTCTCAGTACCCCATTCTTCTAAAGATTCCATAGGATCTCCTCCACCATCATGTTTGGAAACCCAAGGTATGACAAATTAGCCACATATATTATTCCCTTCTCATTGTTTTTAACATACCCATTTCCCTACCCATTTCGGACGAACCCCAGGGATGTGGGGGTGATTTGTAACGTTTCTACTATTAATTGGGGGTGCATTTTCATTCTCAATTCCTATTCAGGCATGTTTCTGTGATCGCTATCGAAGTAAAATAATTTCAAACTATTTATATATTTAAGCCACTAATTATTTTATTTATTTTAAATTTATACATAATTTTTATTTTAATTAAGGGGATTTTTATTATTTATGTTGTCTGTAATTTTTATACAGTGTTTTAGACCTCATTACGATTGTTTTTGGACACAGTTATTGAGAGTGCTTATTTGAGAACACATGTGTATGGAATATATATTACTTATTTGTATATATTCTATCATGGTAATGTGTATATGTGCAATTATTTGGGTCATATATATATATACATGTGCATTTAAATGTGAATGGAAGGTTTGTGTAGTCGTCCTCAAAAGTGATATGTTTGAGGATGGTCCCCCATTTCTAGGAATTTTATTTAAATTCCATGATTGATTGGTTTTTTTAAAAGTTGTTTTTTGTTTTTTATATAAAATTAATAAGTAATTAATATGTATATATATATATATATAATTTGTCATGGTCCTTGAAAAATGCATTCCCACATTGATGCTAGACTTTCTGTTAATATTTTGAAATGGGTATTTTTTTAATTAAACATGTTTTGAAGCTTGATATCAAATGTTTGGTGTTTTGGATGTTCAATTACACATTGGACTTATAAAATATTTATATGAATTATAGAGTTATTAAATTGTTTATGTGTTTGTTGCGAAAAGATTTTTTAAAAGGTATTGTGATGTGTAAGGGTTGAAAGTGAATTTTTTAAAAGAAATTGGTTATTTTTCATGTGTTATTATTAGTTTTTATTCTTAAAGGTAATTTATAGAAGGTTATTGTGGTTTAATTATTTTTTTAAAGTGTAAAACATCTTAAAAAAAGGACATGGGGTGCCTGTGAATCTGAAAGAGGTTTTTGTTATGAGAAATGCCGGTCATATTTGTGTATTCACATTTCTTAGGTGTGCATGTAAATGTAGTGATTTATATGTGGCATGATAAATGGAAATATGCAACATGAGAAATATAGGTATCTAAGGGGTATATCTAAACTATTATGCTTGTTGACTTAGATGTAGCATTATCCAGATCCATCTATTAGGATTTCCAATAAAACAATAACTAAACAATGAAGATGAGAGGCCACTAGAATTCTTGATTGATTTGAATCTAGTTTCATGAACATTAGGATTATGATTAGTGTGGATTTTACACCTTTTATAATTTATATAACAGGTTTTTATGGTCCCCCTTGTACTAGTAACCTATAGGGATTTCCAATAGACCTCTATCATGACATGGTACCTATGATGTGATTTTCTTTTTTGGTTTTTCATGTATATTCACCCTTTTCTAAAGTCCATGTTCCAATATAAATAACATTAGTTTTGGGTTTTAATAGTTTATACAAGCTAGGAAACTATTTTCATAATGTGGTGAAAATGAAACGATTTTATTAAAAAATGAACTATGTTAATTGATTTTATAAGTAAGGAAAACAATTGTTTTTAATAATCTATATTATTTTTTAAATTGGAAGTATTTGGATTTCATTATCAATGTAAGGTCACGTTGAATTTTTTATCCATTAAATTCCTTATGAAAATTGTAGTTCTCACACCTAATCTACCTTTTTATATTTTGGTTATAGTTTTGGATCTATCTTTTTGTGAGCATGTTTCTGTGTTTATTGGTAACCCATTAGTTAACATAGAGGAATGTTTATCCACATAGTACTAGTTTTATTTTTGATTCAAGTGTTTTATTTTTTTTCTTTATAATATATTTATATATTTGTTTATTTTTATGTTCCAAATCCTTCCCGAATCTTTTATTTTGATTCCTATAACATGTTTCCATCCCATGTTGATTGAGAATTCCATTTGGGTATTTTCACGAGCTGACATGGGTGCCCTATTCAGGATTTCCAAGGGTTGGTTCATGAATAAATTGAATCATAGGAGGCCATTGTAATTTTTTGTGTTAGGTAGTTTGTATATTAGGGCTTTGACAAATAGTGTTTTAGGTGTGGTATTGACTCCATGAACCATATCATGTCTTGTGCGTTGAGTTAGTAGGCATAATTAGGTATTTTTTCATTCTTTTTTTACTATGTGGATAATGGATGAAAATGGTATTGATATAGTGTTATGCATCGAGACTTCAAGTAGGATAAACCCATGTGTATCCCGAGTGAGCCTCTTAATATTCATGTGGTTGTCCCATGCTTAGAGCACGGTCTGGTAAGCCATGTTTCCTCATTTAAAATTTTACTAGTTCTTTATACATTATATATTGATGTGTGTTAGTTTTAGTCATAGATTAGGTTTGTGTTCTTGGATTTAAAAAATGAAAATGTTTATTAGGAATGTGTTTCTTCAATTGGTAATATGGTCTTTTTAGTAGAAAATTTGTTTTAAAATGAAAATTATTTTTGGGAAAGATTTTCTTATAATATAATGTGTGATTTAAATGGAAAAAATAATGGTTGTTTTGGAAATAATTTTGATAATTTTGATATACATTTAAAATGAAAAATGATTGTTTCTTTGGAATTTGGGAAGGTGATTTGTTAATAAGAAAGGTTGAGTTGAATGATATATTTTGTAAAATGATAATTTTTTAAATTGACACTTGTTATTTCAATAAATGATCACATATTTTGATGTAAACGTGTAGAATTTATGTAATTTTTGGTTTGTGTGGATTAGATCATGAGATAGAAAAAATATGTATATATATATATGTGAGACTTAATAAAATGGCATTGGTGGGGTTTATATTGTTTAGCATTCTAAAAAAGTGTTTAAATAAATGGTGATTTCAATGTTTTGAAAAGTAAGTAAGAATTTATTTATATTTTTCATTCTGTGTTCAATGTCATTTTTGTGGGATCTTTGTTTTGACAAGCTCAATTATGGTCGAAATGGTGATTTTTTTTGGTTTGGTTTCTAATTGTAGTTTGGATTTTTTGAAGAATTTTAATTTTGATTCTTTCTTATTTTTTTAGTATTCCTCATTGAATATTCCTAGATATTTCTTGTGAGTAACCTCTAGTTATTAATTCTAAACAAACTCTTGATATTGTGATGGGATTGATTTCTTCACTATTGTATCCCATATTATAGTTCAATCACGATCCATTGGAGGTAGTGAACTAGCATGATGATGTAATTGGTGTTTTCATGTTGATTGTAACTCTCAAAGTTGTGAAAGCCAATTCTATTTTCAGTTTTTCTAAAGGTTCAACATTGGATTAGATGAAGGTGTTCAACCAATCTCTTTTGTGGGATGAGATGTCTTGTGCATTTTCAATACCATATTGGTCTGATGTTATAACAGACAACAATGACCTAAATTGACCATTTCAATATGATTTCTAATTTCTTCCCATATGAAGCATTTAAGGATATGTAGAAAGCTCATATTATGTGGGTTCTCCATCCAGGGTTTCAATACTTGTTTTATTATTTTTTTCCAAAGTTTTTTGATCTGGTGAAGAGAGTAAACAAGAAGAATTTGATTTGGAAATGTAATCTTGTCAGTTATATATTCTCATTAGTCAAACCACTATCTTGTTTTCATTCATTGTGGTTATTTTTGGAACTAAAAGTCATAATTTATTTTTACTCTGACGTATTTTCATCAATATAGATATTTGGGCCACATTGAAAAGTTTTGTAATCAATGTTTTTAGAAGGATTCTTGGTCAGAGGATGTTAGTTTCTGACAATGATTCAGTGGATGCTTTAGAAATCAATGCTCTATCCATATGACACATACTAATGATTATGTGTATCCATGAACTCCCTGGTGTGTGGGGGACCTTTGAGTGGGATTAGGTTGAGTTTATCTATTTTGATCTCCTTGATTATTGAATTTTTCTCTTTACACTGAAAATTTGGTGGACTTTTTCTCTTGGTGTTCAAGTGGTTGTGTTATTTTTTTGGAATCTAATTCCATGATTACTGTTTATTTTTTGAGAGTAGTGATTTCTAATTAAGCAATTTTTTTGGATCTCTATCATCCATTCGTTGGGAATATTTAGTTTTAGTAAAAATAATGAATCTTGGTTTGACCTTTTGTTTAGTTTTATATTCTCCATGTTAGATCATTATGTTATAGATTTTGGTTTAGTGTGGGGTTTCATGGTTCTAGTATTGGTGTCATTTTGATTGGGAATAGGATATTGGTGTTAGTTTGTCTTGTGATTTCCCATATTGGAATTCTCTATAGTTTCTCCATAGTGATAATTGGGTTGTTATGGTGTGGTTAACCCTCTAAAATTGATTATAGTTCTTCTTGTTGTGGTCTCTCATAGAGATGGTTGGGTGTGTCTGGTAGACAAAAATACTTGATCAATTTCATGTTATCATTGGTCTTATTTTTTTCATGCTTATGTTTAAATAATTTTTTGTAGGGTAAAATTTCAGGGAAGAATGTATTTATTGTGGGGAGAATTGTCACACCCCATGGTAAAACTGGTATTAAATAATAATATTTGGGGATCTCTAGCATAAGGACACAGTTGGAGATTATATGTAAGACATCATGCACATACCATGTGGGGAATGGTTAAATTTAAATGATCCAAATCACATGACCTAGACATGGTTTGGTAGGTCGTGCACCTACTCCTGATGTTTTTCCAAGCCTCCAATAGAGGCGCATGGTGGGCTCATTGATTGGACAATAGATAGGACAAACCATATGTGGTTTCCATGAATTTGAAATATAAAATAAAATGTTATGGGGAAATTAAATTGTTTAAATAATAAAAATAAT
Source organism: Viscum album (assembly GCA_963277665.1). Lineage (NCBI taxonomy): Eukaryota > Viridiplantae > Streptophyta > Magnoliopsida > Santalales > Viscaceae > Viscum > Viscum album. The sequence continues at coordinate 1,815,292,684 of OY728164.1, read as the reverse complement.
AGTATTATTATTATTATTTTGTTATTTTCATTTTTTGGATTATTATTATATATATTATTATTATAATTATTATTTTTATTAATAATTTTATTTTTATATTACTCTCATATCCTCATATTCATAATAAGAGACCCCCTCCCTTTCCCCTGATCCTAATGCGATGTGTCCCACTCCCTTACCCCTCTTTCATTGGTGACCTAACCCTCATCATTTTCAAAGCATCACATCTCCCCCTCCTCTCAGAACCCCTTTAATATAGTGATTCCACTGGTTCTCCCCCGTTTTCATGGTTGTCAGACCAATTTTGGATCACTAATCGACTTATTTTCACTCATCTTGTGAATTTTCTTGTCATCGTTTCCCTACCCATTTTTTCTGATCCATAGGGTTTTGGGATGGGTGGTTTTTTTAGTTTCTCTTCTTAATAGTGGGTATGATGTCTCTATTAGTTTTATTTCAGGTGCAATACGATGTCTTCTAATGAAGGTGAAAAATTTTAGACTATTTCAGTCCATCCAAATGTAAATCCTTTAATGGTTTTAAATTCATTCACGTCAGTTTAATTTTAATTTAGGGATTTTATAATGATAACATTGTTGGTAAATTTTATAGAGAGTGATGGACCTTGATGTTCTTGTTTTCGGTCGTGGATGTCGACGGTGCTTATATGAATAGTAATTGGAAATGTATATATTTATATATACACTAATTATACATATTATAAAATGGATATGGTAATATGTGAATTTTATCTTGGGGTATATATATATATGCTGGTGTGTGTAAGCATGAAAGTTCAGTTCGATTGGTTATTTTCAATTGTGCATTGTTTGTGGTAGATCCCCTTTTTGAGGCCTTTAATTTAAATTCCATGATTGGTTGAAATTGTTTAAAATATGATTTCCATTTGTATATGAGATTCGTATGATATATAAATAGAATGGGTGGTATTCCATGAAAAAATTACTCTTACTTGGTTTCTTGGATTAGTCTTAATATTTTAAAAATTGTTATTATAATTAATCCTCGTTTGATGCTTTCTTTTAAATGTGTGGTGTCTTAGTTGTTCAATTTTTCTTTTAAATTATATATTCTTGATTTGAATTCTAAATGTTTATCATGATTTATTTGTGTAGTGGAAAAGGTGTTTTTGAAAGGCTTTGATATGTGTATGGCTTCAAAATAGATTTTATAAAGGTCATTGGTTGTATTTATATGGTTCTTATTTGTTGTTTTCCATTAAGGTAAAAAATAAAGAGATCATGTTTATTAATTAATTGTGAAAGTGTTGAGAAACACATTTTAAATTTGGTTTGGTTTGTGTGTGTGAAATTGAAAAAAAAATCTTAGGAGAAATCCTAGATTTATTTTTATATTCAAATTTCTTTTGTGTACATGTGAATGTGGTGATATATATCTATCATGAGAACTATAAATAATGCAAAGGGGAAACCTTGATATCACGGTGGTATAACATTAACATTTATACTATTTGACTCATAAGTGTAATAGAATGGATTAATATACCATGATTTATGATAAATAAGTAACTAAACAATTATGATGGGAGACCACTAAAATTTATGAATGATTCCTCTATAGTGGCTTGTGACCAAGGATGATGATTACTGTGGCTGTAATAACATGTTTCAGAGAGACAATTCTTTTATAGTGTCTTACATGTGCTAGTTACATATAGTGATTGACTATAGTTCTCTCATCTTACATGATACTTATGATGTGTTTTTTTATGTTTCTTCATTCATATTATCCATTTTATGAAAAACTTGTTCTTATCATAATTTCATTCCACTATGATTAAATAATCAATGTATTTTTGGAAATTATTTTGGAAATATTGGGGAAATGAAATGGTTCTATTAAAATGGAAATTGGTTACATGATTTATAAAATAATTAAAATATCTATTTTAATAATTCTGCATAATTTTTAAAAAGTAATGATTTTGGATCCTTTTATTAGTAAGGGATGGAGGCATTGTTATTTATGACATTCGTTACAATCATCTCAAGGATCACATCAACTATATTCCTTTAGTTTCATGTTCTACATTTGGATCTCTCATAGATAAAGCATGTTTCTATAGTTGGTGGTGACCCTTGTGGTCATTTAGAGGTATGTTTTATCCACCCACATCTATTTTTTGTTTTTATACTTATTTTTCCTTTATTTCATTGTTCATATTTATTTATTTGTCCTTATTATGGTCCAAATAGTTCCAAACTATCTTATTTTGATTCCCATCAGTAGTTTCTATCGAATGGGGGTTGGGAAGGCCCTTTGGGATATGTCGTGTGCTGACATGGGTGACTGTGATAGGGTTGACTGAGGATGATATTTCAAAAAACAATACATTATAACATAGATAAGTGAAACCTAATAAATTAGATATAATAGATGCCTAGTTTGGGGAAATATAAGTGATATAAAGAAATTATCATTGGTGAACATATCATGAAATTAAGGTTGTATATTCCCCTACTCGATATTTAAAAATGTGATAGGGAAGGGTGGTTTGGTTTCATTAAGAGTGATTCCAGATATTATACAATATGATGAATAGTATAGAGGGTCTGTGGATTATCATGGATAGAATATTCCATGATGTTCTGAGAATAAATAACAGTGGTAATAATTACAGAGTAAATGAAAATAACTAAAACAACATATGAAATCTATAATGAACCCAACCGTAGTATCCCATTTCAATATCCTTTCTATATTACACTAGAAGATATACAAGACAAAAATTATAAAGGGGTTATCAATTTATATCCCGGGAAACTAATTTATATACATGAATCATATATTACAACTGAAACCATAAAATAAAACAAATCCAATCATTTCATAGAACAAATATTCCACTAGGTTAACCCCATGTGTCAATCAAAATATAAATATTCAATTCCAATCGAAAATAAAATAATTCAAATATGTGAGATCAAATTCTAAGTAAGGGTAAGTGTTCATCAGAATCTGTTATGAATAAATATGCAAAAAAAATTATGAAAATTCATAGTACTGAAACACAGTCCATTTAAACAAAATGTTCAACATAATATAGAACAAATAAATAAAAATAAAATTATTCAGTATAATTAATCACTTATATATTTTAATAATGAATTAATATCATATAATATCAATTATTTTTCTCATAATGAGGTAATTATTAATTATATACATCAGAAACATAAAATTATGTTTTCATCTAACACATCATACATATACCATAAAGGATTGAACATTGAGTGAAATTACACATTTTACACTATAATAATATATTTAAAAGGACACACAATGATAAAAGAAAATATTTTTATTGAATGAAATCCAATGAACATGTAAATTATGGATCAAGACATTATGGTATCATCACAGTGGAAAAACTGGCATATGACGTATAATATTAAATGTATTCCTTCAATACTTGGTTATTCAAAAAATTCATAATGTGCATCGTTTAGAAAATGAAAAGTTAATTTTAAAACATTTAATAAAAATTAAAACATGTGTAAGAATTTCATAAATTTTTTTAATAAAATATTTTAAAAAATAAGAAATCATTATTAATAATCATATACAATGAATGTAACTATTCCCTAGTGGATACTTATGTATGTACAATCCCAAATAGAAATGAGATTATAAAATCAACCATTACCTTGTATTTTATTTTATTTTATGGTTATTTAAACTATGTATAATGGTTTAAAATTGTTATTAATTTATACAAGTGGAATACGATATTAAATTTGATCATCAAATATAATATTATGTTATTATGCTTATTTGAGGTGTTAATTTCATTATTTTACCTTCCATAATTTTTTTATTTATACCATGTTTATTTTGAATAGGATATATTTATTTCATCTCAATAATGATATTATGTTCTTATATGTTATATTAAATAATTATATTAATTTTTATAATCATTCATGAATGTTTACATTGAAAATAATTCACATGACATCATAGAGACGATATTCCATACATATACATGAAAAACCATATCATTCCTTTATTAGTGAATGGGTAATAAATTAAACAGTATTTTTTATATAAGTTATAAATATCATTTCATAAAATATTTTATTTATATCCATTATATCTATCATTATAAACATCAAAATCATATGGTTATGGAAAAAAATTACACCACGTGTGGAGACATTAAGTGGTACAAACACAAGTGTTTTTCATTTATTTTTTACATGATGGATAAAATGTGGAATATGGATATAGGATAATAATAATAAAATCTAATAATATATATTATACTGGTTATATTACATTATAATGTAATAAACACATAAAGTGTATGCAGAATAATAAATGAACAAGAATGATTTTGTATAACGATTAACTATTATTCGATGGACATCAGTTAAATGACTTTTTTAGAGTATGGAGTTGGTTTTTTTGGAAGAACAATAACTCTAAAACTTGGATATTAAGATTCTTAGGATATATGGTTAGGTTTTGGTGAATCTATAAAGGTGTATGATGTTTTAATAATAGAGGGATGAGGCAACATTTTATAATTGAAGTGGGGTAATATTTGAAAACTCCATAAATATTAAATTAAAATGAATTCAATTTTCTTTTTAAAATGGCTCAAAAGATATATATTTTGAATATAAGATGTGATTTGGTTCATATACACTCAAAAAAATAAATTCTAGGAAATTATATGTCATATTATTACCCATATCTTTTTCATTAATCATTATTTAATCCCTTTAACTTTTAGCAAGACTACAACTATTTTTTCACTTAATAGTTAATATAATTACTATAAAATACCAAATAAACCATAAATAATATCTAGTATAATATTTATACTTATAAAAATCACTATAAATAATTTTATATTTTTATGAATTTTATATCATTTAATAAAATATATTTTATTTTAAAATATTATTAGTTTCAAATTTGACATTATTCATTAAATGATATTTTATAAATATCCTAAAAACATAATAACTTCAAAATAAACAATAATAAATCCATAATATTTCATGTTCATCTAGGAAATATATCGATGAAATTAATTATATAAATATAAGTTTATTTTATTACTTTTAATAACATGTATTTTATTTCTATTTTATTAAAATAATTATTCTGTCATCATTGTATTAGCTGTTAAGTAATATATTTATTTCGTAAAAATTAATAGTAAATTATAATGATGAAGTTAAATCAATTTTTTATTCTATATACTAATTAAATCCAACTTTATTTTTGTTATAACCATATTTTTAATATGATATATTTATTAAAAATATGAGTATGGGATATTTAACAATTAATTAAATAAAATATAATAAATGGAATACTCTCATTAAATTGGATTAATAAGTTTATAATCATTGATCATGGGTTATTTCGGTATACTCTCACTCATAAATTGAAATTTTTACAACTCTTATAGTTGATTTGTGATATTTATATTATTTTTTTACCCTTGATTTCATGATTTACCATATACTATGTCAATAAAACATTTATAATGATAAAATTCATAATAACCAAAATTGAAACCTACATACATATTTGGTTCAAATTATTCCAAATATTAAATAAAGTTTTTAAAATTTAAAATATAAAAGATAAAAAATTAAAATTTTTAATTAATCTCATTGACAAAATGAAAAAAAAGAGTTTTCAAATGGAAAATGTTCAAAAGATTGATATGTTATAATAACCAAATTATTTGTCAAATTGATTCCAATGAACTTTTTGGAATAAATAATAAAAAATTATCTAGTTATACATCAAAACATATTAAAATTATAGTGTAACACTATATTATTATTTAGACATAAAATGAATTTTTAATTAATATTCAGTTTTTTATTATTCAACAAGAAATAAAAAATATCATCAAAATACAAAAATTTAAACCAAAAAATATTTTATATTCTGATTTAAAATAATGATTTTTTTTTATTTTATTTAAAAAATGTTAAATAACTTGATTAAAAACAACGAAAGCATCAAAAGGTGTTAATATTTCCATTCCAACGAGAAATACTTTTATTCCCTAAAATTTTATTTCTTATTATACCTTGTGTAGAGAACATATATAATCAGATTCAAACATTATATTGAATATTTTATACATAAATTTCACTATTTTTATTCTGTAATATTAATTAATTTAATTTATTGGTATAAAAATCCATTAGATAATAATAATAATTTTTTATAAAAAATACTTTATATTCTATTTGTTTATATATTTATTTCTAATCATTTGGTAATCATTCAACTCAATCATATATTTTCATAAGTTACTCAATGATAGTCATAACTCAAAATTTAACATCTAAGAGATAATTTTCATTTTGAATAGTAATATTAATTGTATATTGTGGTTTGTTTAAGCTCAATGTGGCATGCAATGTAAACTATCAATGAAGTTAAATATAAAAATATAAAAATTATAAGAAATTTGGTGTTAAAAATTAATTAAAAATACAAGTACTACGATGTCAAGAAAGAATAATGAAAATAATAATAGATCAAACTAATGATATATAGAATGTATATAAATGTCGGGATGGAATCCTAAAAAATAAAATAATATAGATACAGGATGATAGACAAAAACCAATTGTCCTGAATAACATTCCAATCTCATATATAAGATCCAAATAATCCTGAAATAAATCATCCACGATAGGGGCCATATCTGATTTTCAAAACAATATACCTGATATTCACCAAGGAAGAAAATAGAAATTCAAACAGTGTGTCAGTTCAACATAGTATGAAATCACAAACGGTTTCTAAAAAATGTAGTTTAATTATATAGTTTATGAAATAGCATGATAAAAATGTATATTACATTAATAAAAAAATACAACATAAGAAATAAACTTGTATCCCAACATGTATTAAGAAAAAAACCTACGGCTAACCAAACAAGCATTAGCAAGATTCGTGATATATTTTAACATTTCATTGGACTATTCCAACCATAATAATAATTTTTCTATGATATTGATCATAAAATTTTTAAGTATATAAGGATGGTTCCTTTATTAAATTTAGCATGATCTGATGGACCAATATAAAAATTACTTAATAACATGAAAGAGTTATACATTAGAAACAATAAAAATTGGCATTTCAATATAATCACTAATACATGACATGGAAGATACACATAAGAATTGCAACATGAATATGTAGATCCCTATAATACTTACTTCATAATTGGGATGATACCTATAATAATTATATAATTACAAGATAGATCCCTAGAATCATTGTTGAATTACCTGATAGAGTGATATAAACATTTATGTATATCTAATATTCTATGGAACCCCCTAATTATTACACATACCATTAAAAATTAACAACATTTTATTTATTTAATAAAGTTACTATTTATCAAAAAAATTAGGAAATCCCAAAAAATAACTTTATCAAGAATTCTACATTATCATATGTTCAAGGGAAGGCTCACCACAGTGGTGACCACAAGGCTAATATCAATTCCAATGGACCGGATGTCATATAGTTGGAATTATATATAAGTAATATTTATTTATTGGTGATTTATCAAAATAATTATATCATTCTCTTGGATTTAAAAAATATCGTCAATTTTTAAACATACTAAAATAATACAAATAAAAAATAGACAGTAATTATTGAACACCAATCTCAAATGTAGAGAAGGTTTGTATAATTTATCAACATGAAAGGTAGTGATAATATTCTTGTTTACATTGAACTATAAGGAAGGAATATAATTATTATATGGCCTATGATAATATATTGAAGAGGATTCCAAGAGATCTCTATAATTAGGGTTTTGATCATTACTAAATGATCCCCAGATGTAGGATTCATTTCCTATTAACAGTGGCTTCAAAATATTTTGGTAAATACTCCATGGAGCCTAAGGATATTTTAGATATTTTGGGATAAATAAAATTTAGAGGGGTTATATATATATAAATCATATATAATAGAATATCATGGTGCTTCATCAAATACCACACCAAAAAACTAGCTAACACATGTTGAACTAGGGTGTAACATAGAGGACCACAGTAAAAAAAATTTAGTAAAATTATACAAGAAGACTAAGACTAGGAAAAAACATAGATAATATATAATAGGTAATGGGTAATGGAAAATTCTAAACAATCAAGAATTAGGACTCAATGTCCCAATATGTATTGTATAGAACCATATAGATCTAAACCATAGGGGGTACCAAAATTTGGAAGAAATGAAAAAATCCTAACATTTGGTCTTTTCCTTTCTACAATCATAACCACAACATAGATACTCAACTGATACAATGTCTCCTTCATCCACACAAAACATATTCTAAAAAACGTAATATATTAATTTATCCTCAAACAAGAACACTACACCAAGACCAAGATATGCACCGCATAGTGGGAGATATTATGGAATAGCCAAAGGCACCACTGTGTAAAATCGTCTTCTCAACTTCCATTCTTTTTACATCCTCCCAAAAAACCCATCCTGACCAGGGATCAATAAACACTGTTCAATCCAAAAAATAGGATCAAATAGGATAATAAAAACATTAACATGTGGCATACATAGAAATGTATGGGATCATATAACCTCCTGAGTAAAGGATGACTCATCCCTGATATGACTTTCAAGGAATATCATTTGGTACTCGCCAATAGGTAAAGAAACAATGTCCACACAATAGACTCACACTCCTAGGTTTTCTATTACTCATTCCTATACATTTTCATCACCTTTACAAGACACAAATACTACCCTAGGTGATTATTCTATATATATTAAATGATATGGATCATATTCATCTTGTTTGAAGCATCAACATCAAGTGTTATGTAATCAATTTCACTAAAGTGAGAAGGGCTGTATGATATATATAGTGTAATGAAAAATAAAAAAAAATTCATAAAAAATACGTAGGAATATGGAAAGGATAAATTTTGTTCCACTACATATATCCTTCCCACTATCTCAAATTTATAGAAAAAATTTGCGTCTAACATTACATTATTAATGATATGATGTTTCCCAATTAATGAAGATAACTGAATGAAAACATTATAACTGAGCTCAAACTCTAGAGGTTATGACAATTTTTTTAAATCATGAAGGGTTTATTTTTCTATTAACTTATAATAATACACTTATAAAGGATAATGATAAACCTTTACATATTCTATAAAACCAGAGGTACAATAATTTAATAAATGATTATTTCATAAAAAAGACCAAACACCCACCAGAACCCCCCCCCCCCCGATTGATGAAATTTTTTTCTCTATAGAAAAATACATCAAAATATAATTATAAAGGAGAATAAAATTACCAATATCTATCATAAAACTTGGTAAAAAAATATTATTTCATTTTGATTAAATTTTTACATTGGGATCAATTCATGTAATCTATTATTAAAATAGATCTTATTGAGTTCTATATACTAATGAAAAGAAAAAAATAAATTATTGAAAATAGTCTTACAACATATACACCTTAATATAAATAGTTAATTAAGATTATACATCATTATGATTATTGTTCAATATACTCAGAGGATTCTATAACGCAAAATCATTCTTAAGGAACTACAAGAAATAATATGTGAATTGAGGATCTCAAATTAAAATAATACACATTGGCACACCCTGAAACTGAACTATTTCCAACACATATAAGATACTAAGATCAATGGTAGAAATGGTCTCCCAGAAAAGCACGAAGTGGATACATTCATCCATATATAGTGGATAAATATTAAATCATCACTATTTAAATAATTATTGGGTATTACTTTCATAAAATATTCTTAGAAAGGATCCAATTTCATTTCACCAATGGATAGTGGTTGTAAAAACCCTACAATACATAAGTTCTCATCCTTCACCTACAGATTGGTAAAACTTCTCTCCAAGTAATTTTCAATCTACTTTTTACCATCCATTAAGCATAATGAAACTCTCACATTAGATCCTAGAAAAATACCACAGGAACCCACACGGGACCACCAATGTTTAGAACATCATTGATACCAAAATACCATCCTAATGGAAAATCCCCAAAATATATGTTTTCCCTAAAATGATTGATTTCAATATTGGAGGACAAATAAATTATTATCTAGTAGATAATAATGGATATTACAGATGATAATGGTAGACCTTCTTTTCCCTCAGCTCTTGAAAAATAGATTCATGTTAAAAAAAGACCTTCATAAAACACAACTAATCGAAATTATCAGAAATGTATTCTAAATTTATCTTCTAGATCATATAATCAACTTCAGTGACTCTTTTTACTAGTTGTATGCTTTATTAGTGTTGAAAATTGGAATAAAATCAAATCACACAACCAACTGATGATATTTATTTCACTAAAAAAATATGCACATGAGGTTTTTTTTGTCCGCAAACAACACAAACAACTCTCAAAATAAATAGGGTATCCAGTACATTAAGTAATGTAGCACCATACCGAACTCAAGATTTTATGTAGAGTATTTCTTCTCATGTGGTCTCTGTTATCATGAATCATAACATACCAATTACTTCACAACCCAACCCACTATGGCCCACCTATTTAGTGGATAGATGGTTTTAACCACCCTAATCCATTATCAAATAAATTTGATACATGTTACATGTTTTTTTCAAGAACAAACTATTATGGGAGTCTTTAGAGTTATGTAAATATATTCACACACAAACACATCTCTATGAAAAATTGTCATTAAATAATAAAAGTTTTGATAAACTACAAAATAATCATGAATTAAATAAGTTCTACTTAATAAATAATAGAAATCATCAAAATACAATATAGAAAAAGTTAAAGTATAAACCCAACTAGTAATATAGAAGTCAAATGAATATAACACCAATGTAATGATTATAGAGTGGGATATCCTACCACTATATCCTAGAGTGTTTCTACAGTTCATGGAAAGCACCACATTGTAATTCTAGGCTCCACTTATACTAATTTCTATATAGACACTTCTAATATTCCTAAAATTTTCATATAAAATGAAATTTTATATAAAATATTTTGTTTGTGTGACTATAATAATATGTTGTGTCACACATATAATTAACCAATAATAAGGAATAAAATGTGATAGTAGTCATTTTATCATCATGAATATATTTTAATTATGATATTTGACAAAATACATAATTAAAAACACATTTAAAATCAATAATAATCCCAAAAAATGGGGAACGGTGATATCCATCTCCATAACTTAGATATTTAAGATTCACTAACCAATAGAACATGTGGTCCATATTTGATGAACAATATCTTGGAAAACCCCATAATAATCTTGTTAGAGGGGCTTAAACCTCTCCACTATGTTATATAGTTTTTGAAGATCAGACTCTAGCCATGCGTCTCACACATCCTTCCTAGAATCTATGTTGATAGGATCATTACCCATTACATTTAACCAAATCCATGTAACCCTTGAAATCACTTTAGGACCTGTTCCATGAAATGGTTCAGTGATAGTAGAGGACAACTCTTTTTATATATTACCGTCACCCAATCTGGTATTGAGAGCATTTAACCCTAATTATTTGAATACTATGGAGGACTCCTGACATGATTTGAAATGTAATTACAAATCCTATTAACTCTCTAATGATCAAAAACAATCAAATTAAACTATTAAGAATCACTGGGAGAGTGTCCTACTAGAATCAACTCATTAGAATCTAGCACATGTGTCCCACACCACATCGTTGTTCTATATAGTTGTGGGATCTACAGCCACGTTAGAGGACCCACTACCCATTAAAGATATAACAAATAAGAGTATCATTCCATTGATAAAGGATCTACACACATTTTAGTAGAGTATGTTTACAATCCATCTATTATAATGTGTTTGGTTGACCAATTCCCTTGTGAAATAGGGGAGTACTTACCCCAAAACTACTCTGATGATTCTACATGATCACCTTTGTTGTTCAAGACTCTCAAGAATATGTTTCCTTCATGATACTACTCACATCATATAATGTATACCAAAAATAAAAAAAAGGATAGGTTAATGTGGGATCAAATCAATGTGTTCAAGGAAGACATACTAAATGTAAATGCTTTTGAGGTGAATATACAGTGTGTGTGTGTGTGGGGTCACATGACACATGACCATGCATCATTTCATATTATTATTTCCATACTACATGTATTAGAAAATATTTTCATACAAAAATCATATACGTGTTCCACAACATGTGCCTCTACCTCTTTAGGATTAATCCTATCCTCTAAACCTATTCCAATGTACAAATGGTCATGCACATGTATAGTGTCCTTGACTGAGTATAAGATCATGGTCTTATAGCATATCCATTATCATTTGAATGTTCATCTCCATTCACATTCACAACTATAGTACACACTGATATACCATTATTGGGGTCACAAAACCTGTATGATCCATGCAACACATGTTATACTTATCTTCCCCAAAAAAGCACAGGTACCATAATTGCGGTACTATATGGAAAAAGAATTCCCGTAAATGTTTCTGTCTCTCTAGTTATGAAATTACATTGGTCACCATAAACACCATAAAAGGAAACTTCTATTACAATTTATATATAATCATTAAAGGAACTATAAAACTAGTTCTTACCATTCCCTTTCAGTTTAACCATGTTGAAAAGATTGTCATTTTCATAACTAATGTCTTAGGTCAAGAATAATAAAACCACAGAAACACAATATCTTAACTGGTAAAAGGGTATACAAACATTTGATATAACATATCACCCTGACCAAATCTCCATAATCATAATTAAGGTGAGATCTCCCATAACACATGATCTCATTGTAAAAAATCTACAGTACACCATCATTCATCCACATAAGACCATAATAACAAAGGATGGTTATCATCTTCCCCCGGATAAACTAAAAATATCAAAAACATTATTATCCCCAAATTAATGGAATCCAAAAATGACTCCCTTTACCTCTAATATGTATATAAATGAGCACAATTCCTATCATGTAAATCTAAAATTGGGATTTTTTGATGGGTTAGATCTTTATACTATGATACTCAAACTAAACTAATGGAAGATGACCCTAAAAACTATAAAACTGAACAAATAGGAAAACCCATAACATAACCACTGAAACTGAATGTGGGATTTTTCCAATCATTCTTCAATGTTTAGAATCAATATCCTCAACCATAAAAGAGTCAAAAATTCCTCTTATATCCTCTCCAAAATCATGTAATGAAGTAAAAATACCATATCGTATTGATCGTCATTGTAATTATTTATGGTTGGACTACCTTCTGCCAAAAACATGTTTTCAAAAATCTAAACTAAACTCTTCTTTTAGATGGTTAAGATATAGGTCAATTAGGAATTTTATTATATGATCACTCATATGTGGTAATGAACTATCAATGGTCCTGGATTTACATATGATGAAAACCAAAATGACAACATCCCATTTCCACTTCCATCCAATAATCTCAGTCTCCACATATAGGGTAGTTGTACATCAAATAATTAAACTAAACAACTTTCTAAAGAATCATTGGCTTCTTGGAAGAAATTTAAAAGGATCCCTGATACATCATTAGCACAACCGTGATGTGATAATGTGGAAAAATAACACCATCAACACTTATCCCTACACAATAATAGCTATTATTGTATATGTTATAACAAGGATGACATTGGCCAAATTTTTTAAAATACATGAGGAATATGACTAGTGTATTTTCAGTTTCGAAATAAAAATGAAATGATATTACCATATTTTTTCTCCCTATAATTCTATAGATGTTGTGTGGAATCAATCATATATATGAGATTCTATATATATTCATCATGCACATGGTCCAACCACAAAGTGGTTAACTGATCTCTCACCTCATTCTACTACATGTGATGAATAAGATGACTATGAGTATTTTCTATGATAGAAACGCCATTATGTGGATACTAAGATGGAACATACTCTATCATTGTGGGGTATTCTATCATGAATATATTTTAGAATGCAAATTATAATAATTGTCTTTCATGAATCCATAATTCAATCTACATATTTTCCCAAAAATGATTTCATTCTCTATGCTTATCCTAGACCTTCCTGATGTCAATGATTTATCCTCCTCTGATTCCATGTACATAAAAATTTCACAAAAGATATCTTCCATGAAAAAATACAATAATTTTAAAGGATTGAGATCATTATCATCCCAAACATTTTTCTGTAGTTCTTTAAAACAAATGGAATCAATATGACATAAAAGAAAACATATCATCTCCAGGAATACACTATTGGTACATACAACTTTCAAACATAGTGTAGTTGATAACATGTACTGATTCTATGATCTAAGAATCAATTTTACACTAACCCCCAGTGGAATTTTTTATTAATAATCATTGGGTGGATTAGATTATCAAATATCCACATAGATCGGGTGATGTAAATCGACACCTTCCCTCATGATCTCATCCACCTACTAGGAGAAAAAAATGTTCCTATAAAGAATACACACTAGTTAAAAAGAGACCCCACAATATAGTTTCCTCAAATTTCATTTTGATCTCTCCCAATAATATTTTTTTATACGATATACTTTAATTTTTATTGATCCATCAATGGTGCATGTCAATAAAGAAAAAAACCCTCAATGGTGAGGTAAATATTACACGTCCATAGGTAGGTTATTTCGATACATATCCAAAATAATATGAACAAACCAATCACAACATAAACTTCTACAATGCTAATAATTTATCTTCATATAGTAAGGTCACAGTTTTAGTAATTGTTAAATAATTGATCCTCCTCAATGATAGACTGCAATCATAATGATCAAGAAAAAAAAGCCTCCAATGGAATCTATTTTTCTCAATAATGGTTTTTTATATTGAAATAAATATAATGACCCTATTTAAAACTATAGATGGGGTATTTAGGAAACATGTTTAAATTCTAGCCTCATTGAGGTATTTCAGGTAATAAGTCGTTTTCTATAAAGTTATCCCATCACATTATGTCATATTCACGATACAATGTATTTCATAAAAAACATAGAACCTCAAAAAATCGACACACATAAATTTTAATGGGACTCACCCATCAAAAAAAAAACTCCATTTTCTATGGTATACACTAGAACACATGCATGTTTTTATATCGAGTCCCAATAATGTTCCTCAGTGGGAAAAGTTTCCCCCATCCATATTTTTAAAAATCCGTGTAAAAAATTGCCATTGAAAAGATCTATAAACCCCCCAAAGACACCCTTTACATGTCTCACAATCATGAACACCATTAATATGTGCCCTACCCAAAAGGTACATTCACACCACATGGCCTGTGCATTCCTTTGAAACATCATAAGGGGTTATAGATCAGCATAAATCAATGTATGTATCTCCCAATAAATCCTTTTATGTGCTGGAAACATTTATGTTTCAAAATTTGAAACCAAAGGATCGAAAACAATTCCTGATGAATAATGTTCACAATTTAAACAGTCCAATTTTTCAATGGTTACACCAGTCCGAAAACCCATATCGCCACCTCGGACGAATCCTCCCCTACCTAAGGGTCTCTCCTCTCTCAAAATAATTAAGACATATATCATTGTATCTTATTTAGTATTAAAAACCTATGTAAAAAATCATCTTTTACCATTGGATCCATAGACTTCTCAACATGTAGATGACTATCCATCTAAACCACTAGAAATGGGTCCATACATAACTCACTAAATGGTACCACACAATGGTACCTGCCTAGTGGAAACACCACATGGATGTGTCCCTAAAATACATCCTCATCACACAACTCTTTTTTAATCATGACACTATCTGAAAATACTATATAGTTGTCATCATTGAGAAAACATAAAAATTATAATGACATAAGATAGTAAAAGAAAATATCACAAGAGTTTACTCATGAAGTAAAATAAATGTGTTCAGTCATATATGACGCCTCTAGTATTTTTTACTAAAAATATTTGTCATTTTACCATAACATAATGTAGTTAGGTAGTGTTTTGGTTCATGGAATCATCAGACATTTCAATAACACTTGAGTCCGTATCCTAAAATCCACACTCAAGGTAGCCTTAAATTGTTTCTATATTTTTCAATGAATCCGCAGTATTGGTTTATCTCTACACATTCTAGAGGATAGGGAAACTTTGATTCTAATGTATCAAGACATAACACATCGAGGACCTCTTGGATGGTGTCATTCTAGGTGTGAAAACCCCAATCCAACATCTAATAGGCTATGGGACGGTGAAAACTATCGAGTAATAACAAACTATAATTCTAGGTATAAACCTAATTAACTTGTACACACACCACCACAATCTCGATGAAAAAGAATACATGAATAAAAAGTTATAACAAAATTATATTATAACCATGAATTAAATAACATATATGTAATAAATCAGTGTATCATATCATAATAAAAAGGATAATAATGAAAAAATAAATGGAAAACTAGAAATACATTTTGGAACACATCTCACATTAACTATAGAGAGTATTGTAGGGGATATTCATACACCAAAGCCCAACGTGTAGCCATAGAACATGGTAACTAAAAAAAGTAATTATAATCTCCACTAATACAAGGTTCACCTTAATAACTATAAATCATCATGTTTTATGTATAAGACATAATAAATGTGGGGAAAGACAAAAAATGGGTATGTATATACATACATTATTTAAGAGCCAAATATAATCGACATCAATGAATTAATAGAGAGATAGAGACTAGTAATCTAATAATCATAATTACATGCTAATCCTAATTAGAGAGATCAACCAAAATCAATGACATTGATATTCTCACCAATAAACCGACATGAGAGATAAAATGGATCCCACACTCTATATACATGATAATAATAAAAAGTTAGAGCACAACCCAAAATGACCATATGAGAAGACAAGAATAAATCAGATCCAAAATAGTGTCAATATGGTGTGGCTTCTACCTTACCCATTTGATCCAATACTATTGGTTATCCAACACCATTCAGGTATCCCAAATATCCACTTCAGAATCTATATAGAGTTTCCTACACCTCATTATTTCAAAAAAAAATATGAGGGATCTAGAGGTCCATTTAATGACCCTATCCCTCATAAGCTAAATAATAGTAGAGTTCCACTACATATATAAAGGAACATCATATAATTTAGTTTGGGTTATCTTAACAAATGTGTAAATGTAATGCAGTGGAACTTCACATTAATGTGATATGGTATTAACTCCATAACATCCAAATGAAGATACCGCACAATCACATCCTTTGGTAAAGAATCATCATATGATGAGTCACACTAGAAACACCTCAAATAATATTAATAATTCCAAAATAAATTATTCCACATGTAATATGATAAAAAATAATCATGATTTTCATCTTATTGGCTAATCTCAAAGATAATTGGATTTAAATGAATGATAAAATTCTTATGATAAATACATATTGCATATATTGGATCATAAGGAATGTGGCCCTAATTAATATTTGGGGATTTTTACTTCCTAGACACCGCTTTGGAATCCATTCCATATGAAATTTATTATACTAGAGTTACACTATATTTCTATGCTACCCAAGGCCTACCCGGGTCCTCCCGATCTATAATTGTGTACATATGGTTGTTCGTATGTAAAGTAGACATGTTTTTGTAGATAGATATTCTCATTATCTCCATCCTTTCCCTTGTTTCTAGACATTTTCAGGCCAATGTAATCCAAGAGTACATGTAGATCTACCTTCATAGGCATCATATAACTTGTATGGTATATATACAACATATGATCCTTTTCTTCAAATGAATCCCTAATCATTGTAGATATGGGACCACATAGTATATGATAATTTTTAATACACACTATTTAGTAATTTTTTCATTATAATTAATGATTTTTCTTCACAAAGTCCCCATATCCACCTTATTGACCACAAATTCAACCAACTAACCACCATAAAAATGTTGAACAACATAGGATTTTAATAAATATTTTCTAGTGTCTAGATAATTGAATTACAAATACTTCTGTGAAGAAATCACTCCAACCATAACCGATAAACAATTCATATCATAAATACTTGGATTTATCATCCATATCCCATATCTAAAATAAATCTATCAACAAATAATTGTCATATTCATCGTTCATGAAATTTGTACGTATATAGGTGTCAATCGTGCTTGAACCCACCATGAAAATATTGAACCATAACCTTATAGGATGAGGTAAACTGAAGGGATAAACATTTTTGGAAAAGAATAATATCTCAGTGAATCCACCATTTGATAATTCATTGTAATAAAAATTAATTAAAATGGGAAAATTGATTACAATAAAATTAAATAAAAAAATAAAATGAATAAAGAATTATTTTCCAAATTTGGGTAGATCCAAAGAATGAATATCACTGATAAAAATAATGGATACCCATATAATAATTATTTAAAGGGATCTAGTTAGGAAATAAAAAAGTATTACCTTGATTATAGATATATTTTTTTGTGAGGAGTGTCTCCACTAGAGATAAAGAAAACGATATGATTTGTCCACCATCTTTATCATGATCCACCTTGATCTATTTGTCAACATCTATCCTATTTTATGTAATTACAATAAATAATTATCCTCCTCCCCATAAATTCATCATGGTATGAATGGATAAACATATAGATTTTCTTAAATTGTGTATTTATAATGGTTTATTTGGTTTAATCTTATTAATAAACTGTTTATTAATAAATGAACCTGCGAAATGTAGCCTCAACTAGATCATTTGATATAAAAAAACGTTATACATAGGATAAACCCCAAATTTTGGAATCATCCGTTGTCTAATATCACATATTGGATAAAATATTAATTATTTATTCAATTATATTAGAAAAATAATTGTGCAATATATAATGTAATAAATATTTTTATTATATTAATATTAAGACCCAAAATTAAATTCTGACTGTAAAACTATCATCGATCAGATTTATCAAAATATTACAATGATTAATGAGGGTAAAATAGATACATTTCAACTTAGTCCTCATACATTAGCATCATTATGAGTCTATATTTTGAAACATAAAATAATCCAATATTATCATTGATCTATTTATGAAATGTGTCGAATAATGCCTATTTTAAGACACTATTCATTTCTTGAAAAGATCACTTGCTATCATATTACTAGAAAACTTCACCTTCTACATGGTCATTACAAAATTTATTTATTTAAAATTGTAAAATGTATAGGATAAATCACTAATAAAAAATATGTAATACCTAGAATGGATATAATATTGAATACACTCTTGTTTTTCTTCCTATATACCATGGATGAAATGTTATATAGATGAACAGTTACTCAATGATAAAACATAACATGGTCTAAGATGTGTACCCTCTCAATATAAATTAAAAATATATCAATATTTATATAAATATTATGCTCACTCAGAGTATTATGGATAATAATTTGATGATGTGAATTATGATTATCTTTCTATGAGTAACCCATGATTGCATAAATGAAAACCACCACAAAACAGTCCACAAAAAATGGAATATTAGACTCATTAAGGCCATTAATAGCTATGTGGTGTTCATTATATATAACGTCATCCCTGATAACTCATAATTGACATACATACATTTAAATGTATTTTATTTTATGTTTTATTCAATTATCGACAAATGATGATACATTTACCTAATAAATTATCGGAGAATAACCTTTAACATATTAGATGTTGAAAAATACCATTGTGACACAAAAGCGGAAACATTTTTTTGAAATTTATCTGATTTAACCATTGATAATCCTCATATATAAATTAAGAACTAACTGTCAACTAAGAAGAATTAGAGGAGAATATCATGTAGAAAAAATATTTCAAATGAATCTATTTCCTTCATGATGTTCCAAAAAAATTCATATCATGATTCTTAACTGGTAACATTATATAATTATGGATATAAACTAGTAAATATGGCATCAAAATAATGATCACAAACTCAATCCCGCAATTGGAATGAAATGCACAAAACTATTTAATAATGATTTCCAAAAAAAAATCAAAACAAAATAAAAACTATCATACTATATTTCACCATCATCAGTGAAATAAGTTGATATTAAGTCTTTTAGATAATCAAATCTTCATTGAAATGGCCCTGTATGAATACCAATGATATCTCAGGTACACTAGTCATTATAGATTCCCCTTTGGTATAAAAACGTAAATATCCTTTATGGAGAGTCGATATTATCCTTTTATAGAATACATGTTATACTACATGATCAATCTAATTATATTACACATGTTTATGGTGCATTAATGAATGATGATATAAGCCTTTTATAATTAAAAATAATCACTCCACAACCAAAACCAATTTTTTTCCAATTGGTAAAAAAATTATTTAAATGAATTTGTATCGATAAACAATGGATGTGGTAGTCGATACCTGAATTATACTACTAGAGTATCAGCGTGTCCCTTTCCTGTTCTTAAATAACTTATGTGACTCCCCATAACAATCTTGTGGAGGAGTTGTAGAGTCTTTCATTCTCAATAGTGTACTTAAATGACCCCTACAAATTTTCTAATACTATATGAACCTAGGTAAATATTGTAGACTACCAAAGCTACCAAAAAAATCACTTCATAATAGGAAAACATAATTAATGGTGTTATTGGATATCCTTCCAAATTTGTTTCACTCTACCACTCCATGTTTTTTATATATAGTCTACTTCAATTTATACCCTACCTATTATTGTGCTGGCAATACTTTTCCTAATTGCACTTCATACATCCATAAGAAGATATAATTTTTATCCTTGTTAAATCTACTATGACAGAACTCAAGGCCTCCCTATGGTTTTCATCCATTATAATAGCGCTTATAATAATTTTTAAAATTCTACCCAGTAGAAAAAGATTAATATTTTACTACACTATGTTGTGAATCCTTTCATAAAAATGTATCACCATTGTTACATCGTCATCCTCAAAAAGATGGGGAAAAATGGTACATGGTAGATAAAATGACTAGAATAGGTTATCACTACCATGCCCAATGAGGTAATTTTCATTAATTATAGATGCAACTCATCCTTCAACCTCACTGGATAGATGTGGATTCAGAAAATAACTTAAATGTCCTTTTATGACAACTCCTCTTGCAAGTCATCTTGGTCTACAATGCATCAATTATACGTGGTTGATTCTCAGAACATGAAAGAACCATTTTTCGCCCTCATATATGTGAATGTATCAGGGTTCCTATATATCATCTAGATTGAGAGAGTCAATAACATAGTTCCCTAGAGGACTAAATCCATAATGAATATATGTTGATGATATTGATGATCCAAGGATTGAGTAACAACTGAGAAGAGAGTGGGGTGGGGTTGAATCATTTGTTCAGTTTTTGTATGTTCTAAAACATTATGAAACATATCCTTAGAAACCTTTTATGATTTATTACCTTACAATCCTATATCAAATACGTAAGAATTAATGAATAGTAAAATAAGTAATGCACACATGATTTACATGGTTCGGGCTCAATGTGAGAACCAATATCCTTTCCATATCCATTATTGTGGGTTTATGGAAATCCACTATAATGAAGCAGTAGATACAAGTTGTGCCAAATCTCATTAGACAACTTCTGTCTCATTATATTAAAGATTGTACTGACTCCCGTTGTAACACCCCAAGCTTCCAGGGTACGCTTCTCTTTGAATAATAGAGCAACGTGTGTTGTACGCAACTTCGAGATTCTAACACTCCGCGACCAATCAAAGCATCCGTTTTGAATAGTAATACCCACTTTTTGAAATTTTATATATTTTTTCTCTCATAATGGACTTCATTTATGGATTCAGAATATCGAAATTATCCTAAGGTGAAATTTTGGTACTTTTTGGATAACTTTTATATTTTGATGAATATTGAAAATTAATAAATTTTAATTAAAAACAACTTTTATTAATTGAAATTATTAACAGTGATAAATTATAAAGGTCGGTGGCTTTAAAGTATATTTAGAATATATTTTTACCATTTAATACAATTTTGGTCATTGGACATAATTTCACAATTATACTGGACATAAACAAGTGTCACACTTTTGATAGTTATTGTCTTCTAAAAACATGTTTTTTATTTTAATGATGGGAATTAATTTTAAATTAATTTTTCCACTTCCGTGTTTTGAATATGGAAAAATGGATTCTATATTTGGAATCAGGTTTTCAAAATTGTGTAAATATGTAACATTCATTTTTATAAATTTTGAATAATTACTTTGTTAAATATTTTATTTACAATGGTTAAAGGGTAAATCCATTAAATAAGGGCAAACAAATAATATTATAATAATAATAAATTACTCTAAAACGTGTCCTAACATTATTGGTTGATACATGTCTGACCATGGGCATCTTTGGGTCGATTTTGGGACCCCATGGAGGCACTTGTTTGTGATAAGGACACGTTATATTAGTTACGTTAAAGTGAATACAAAAATGGCATAAGCTTATATCTTTTAAAAAAACAATTTTTATATTGGGATATATATGTTATATATCCGATTATAAATATTAATAGAAATATAAAAATATTTACTACATAATGTTATTTTATTTATAATTTTTAGACATTGAAAAAGTAAAAATATATATGGCACAATAATGATGAAGTATTTTCCTTATTAATGAAAGAATCTAATAATTAATATTATAAATGTTAAAATAAATATAATTTGAAATTTTTTATGAAATACATGAATTTTATTAGTAAATATGACATTTTAGGATTGATTAAATGAATTTGGTTCGAATTAATAAAATTGTGAAGACTTTAATAAAAATCAATTATTGAGTAGTGTCAAAATTGACATAAATGAGTTTTTAAAACAAATATTATATTATTAATTTATATTCTCTTCCTAAAAATCTATGGATCGGCCAAGGGTCTTATATCATGATAGTTGTATCATTAATGGACCACTTGGGGGGTCGCATTGAGGTATATAGTATGTTTATTACCTATATAATATAAAAATACAAAGTGACATGGTAAGTGTCAAACTAATTAAATTAGAGTTAAAACAAAAAGATAAGATTAATATAATGACCCAAACCTATCTAAATTATATTGGATCAGAGTTTTTCGACCCATCATCACCTTAAAATTTAAATAATATACTTTGGAGCCATTAGAAACCGAATATGAATCTATTATAAAATAATATATCTAGATTTTCCTAAAGATACCCTCTCCCCCTTATAAAAGGACACCACTTTTAACCAATTCCTCACACCTCTCAGGCCTTTTGGCTCATCCAAACTCTACCCAATTAATCTCCCTACATCCATATACTCCTCTTAGAAGAATTTAATTAGGCATAAGGCTCTTCAAGTGTCCTTTTTGGATCAAACCAAATGGAGTTACCCAAATTAAAGGAAACAATTTCTCTCAGCTTCTTTTTAATTATTTTACTTCTACAACCCCTAAACTCTTCTTATTATTTTAATTTGTAACAAAACCAGTATCCTAAATATACTTGGATATTGTTATTATATGTATTAGAACTACATTTACACACACATCCATCTAATGGGTGAAGAACATAATGTTTCTTTGGATGGCAACAAAACGCGTCACGAAGCGATGATTGTTCAATAATCTCCTACCACCACTCATGGGGGCCATTATGATGGCAGTATAATTAAATATGATATCATGATATTTATTTTATATATAAGCTTCTGTAATTCCTTTTTATATCATACCATTGTTTGTTTAATGTTGTATATATATACACGATAATTTCATTTGAGGAATTGCGGACTACGACCCCCTCAATGTGATATGAATCATTCATACCATAAATGGAGTGTATAATGGATGGTGTTAATGAAAATAAGTAACACATATAAGATATTATATTATACTGGAATAATTATATACCTATGTATGATTTGGTTTTGATTCCTTTTAAAATTAAAAATGAAATGGAAATAGTGTTCGTGCGTACGTACGGATTACCGTCTCCACAAACGCGATGAGATTCATTTACCCATCATATCCATACAAGAATAATTATCGTTTGATGATTAAAAGTAATTTTTAAGGACATGAAATCATTATTGACATGAATATGATACAACCTATCCATAAAAAACATGGCTTATGTAACGAAGCATATAAAGGAAAACGAATCAGTTAACACCCAAAACGATGGTAATACTAAAATATTATTAACAATGAAATATTAAAAGATCATATATGATATCATATTTCTGTATGTGATTCTTTTATAATTTAATAACAATGATTTAACTATTATAAAGGATTTTAACCTACCCTCGACAAAGGAAAAGTACATGGTAATGGGTTTTCATCTCACTCTGTATTCCAGTGAGATTCATGCCATATTGCCACTAGTACCTTTTGTGTGGTTTATGTACAAACCATAATTGTATTCCATGTGTAATAAAATTTAATTTATGTGTATTTACATATTCATTGTATGTTATCTCTTTCATGGGGTGTATGTTTTGTAAGTTACTAAATTGGTAAGGGTTAATTCCTCAATCTCATTATTATCCGAGATTGTTTATCTGTAAGTATTTACTAGGAAATTTTTATTAAACATGTCCATTTTTCATAAAAATGATTTAAGAATGAATATTTTAAGGATTTTTTAAAGGTACTCTTTATCAAGTTCAAAATTTTAAATGTATTAAATATTTATACTTCTAAATATTTTTAATTATTGTCCATATTTTCAAAATAATTTTATGGATTTATTTATAAGGGTATGAATGTTTTGAAATTATAATTCTTTTAAAAAGTTTCAAAGTGGTATAAGACAATTTGATTCCAAAATATCTTTTAAATTAATAACTTTATTAATGTGTGACTTTTCATTGATTTCAAAAAAAAGAGATATTTCTCTCAAATAGTTTTGATTTCATCTATGTCAATATCCTTTGATAGATTTTATGATTATTTGAAGTTGATTTATTATGATACAAAGCATTCATATCGTATTGAAGTTTTTGTGATATGTTTGACTGTGGATGTGTTATTTTTTTACCATTCATAGTTTATAGAGAAATTATTGAGATTTTGTATGCAAGTTTTAATAGGAATGTTTATGTTATGTTTAAACCTATTCATATGAGTTTTGAATTATACATAATAAGTGATGGGTGGAGCCCGCTATAGATCCTCGATGCATTGGTAGTTCTCATGAGACAAACTAGTGCCTTGGCACAAGGCCTTGACAAAATCTTCTTTGTAGTATTGGCACGAGGCCTTGGTTATGTGGTCATGATAGTCTGGCATTATGCATTCCCTCATTATGAAAGTGGTTATTGATATTGCATGTTATTATTCGACTAGTAGAATATCCATGTGAATAAGTAAATGGCATTATTTCATTTTATTTATTCCATATTATGCTGAATTCATGTTTAAAAGGCTTTTTAGTTATACATTGTCTAAAATTTTTATGCTTTTTTATGAAAGTTTCCTCTTTATTGTTTTCCATACTGAGCATATGAGCTCACTCCTTTCAATGTCTTATTTTTCCCAGGATGTGAAGAAGTAATTTATGAATGACCTGTAGGGATAGTATGATTTGGGAATATGGAGACTATGTTGTTGAATTTTTCATTTTATGATGTAATGTAAACTTTATGAATGTACCTAGTGTTTCCAAGACTGCTAAACTTATCGGTCCATCGGGACGTGATTCCTTGTAATCATTCCAATGTATTAAAATAATTCCCCGACTCTAGGCAACTGGGGTTGGGGCATTACAGTTTGTATTAAAGGCAGTTTAGTACCAACCGTGGAAGCTAGAATTTGAAATACTATGATTAGAGCACATAACTCTAAGATAGACATTGAGGATTAGTATAGAATAACTTCATAAAATTTTGGTTTTATAGAGATTTTGTGAGTTTTCTGAGAAATAAATCCATGTCTGGATACGAGCAGCTAGAGGTGGCTCTGGTACAGTTGTACCTAGTGGTAAAACCCAAAAACACCGCTTTGAACTAGACTCGAACGGAAACTGGTGCATGACAACGGGCCTTGCTGTACCCTTGGTTATGAAACTCCTGGAGGATATGCTTAAGATTATTACCATTTTCTTTACAAACCATTTTGAAGGGTTTATGAGTATATAACTCCTAAAAGAAAACAGTTTTATGATTATGGAATATATCCATAAACTATGTAATTTATGTTAAGTGTTTTGCAAGTTTGTTATTTTGTATTTCGATTCATAAACTAATCTAGTTTATGAAATTGTTTATAAATAGAGCCTGTTAGAATGAATGGAAAACATATCAATGAACGCACTCCATGTAGGTGTTTCCATCCTTTTCATGATAATTATAGTGGAGCTGGTGAAACATCTGGTTTTGATCACCTTATCACCATACTAGGATAACTCACTCAGGTTATGAATAATAACTTTACTCATATGGATCACCCTGATCTGAAACGAGGAGGATCAATGTTATACCACTTCATAAGGAAACGAACACTGACATTAAATGGGAGTACAAATCCCTTAGTAGCTGAGAAATGGATAAATTCTTTAGGGAAAATATTCAATGCCTTGGAGAGTAGTGAAAGGGAAAAGGTTATCATGGTAGTTTAAAGCCTCACTGGAGATGTTGATCAATGATGTTCATTAATACAAAACAAAAATGAAGATGATGAAGTATCAAATATGGAATGTAGGGAGTTAAAATATCTTTTCATAAAAAAATACTTCCCTTGTGACCGTCGAGCTGATATATAATGGAAATTTCTGAGTATGAGACAAAAGGATGATGGGAATGTCTCAAAGTACAAGGCTAACATTACAACGGCAGCGAGGCATGCAGCAGGTTATTTATGTAACCCAATAAGTATGATTGATCGTTTCATTGATGGGTTAAAACTGTTTCTCTGTCTAACCTTATTCTCACAATTTTTCTTATTGCATGAAGATATTGTCTCATGTGTTATCAAGACAGAAAAGGAATTCTCTAAATCTTATGACAACAAAGTAGAGCAAGAGAAGAAGAGAACGGTGGAACAAGAGACAGATAAAGGGAAAAGGGGAAATAATTATTTTCCAGTATTCGATAATTGTGGGATGAATCCACCCGGTACTTGCCTAAATGGAATGGGAGTTTGTTATAAATGTGGAGAAAAGGTCACAAGGCTCCTGATTGCAAGTGAAAGAAAGTGGCTATCAATGTTGAATGCTGTAATTGTGGGTAAATAGGGCATTATTCAAATGAATGTCATAAGCTTCAGGTAAACATACCTCAGAAAAGTCCAAGGGATCAGGGCCAATATTATGTCGTTACTACAGTTGATGTGGAATAATTAATGTATTGGTGCTTTTGAACTCAATGATTATATTCTGGTTATAAGAATAATGTGATATATTTAAGGATTTTACTTCAGTAATTTTTATTTTCATTAAGGTTTTAATAGGATTAATGTAATCATATTTTTAGTATGTGACAATAAGATAAACTTTACTTTGATTGGGGAATCTAACGTTATAATTTATTTTGGAATTTAGAGACCTTTTAGAGAATGTCGGGTCATAGGCTTTTTGGATAACTATAAAGGTTGGAATGGATAATGTTGAACTTTGGATAGTATTTTTTACGGTTAAAACATTTCTTAATATTATTTTTTGAATATTATAATACTACAGTTTTAGGAAAAGTACAACCTGCAGGTCTGGGGATAACTAGCCGTGTCAGATAAAGCTGTAGGATTCGAACCCACAACCATAGTGAGACATGGCTTTATTATCTACCACTATCCTACAGGAAGTCCCTGGTATTAAAAAATAGTTTTCATAATATAAATGGTATTTTTTTAATATTTTCAACCTTTTAAGAATAGGATAAATATAATATTTTGGAGTTCTATTATCTTTTTGAGTGAAAGATGAGATTGTGGTAGAAATTAGTTGAAGGTTGAAACTCTACTTGTCAAGTATATATATATATATATATCTACCTCTCTCATATTTTATGAATAAATTAATTCTTAAACTTTATGAAATAGATATTAAAAAATTGTGTTATCCTAATACCTTATTTTTTGTTGAACTGATGATATTTTCATCATAGATTGATGGCTTTGAGGCCCTCAATTTTACAATTTTGTGATTGATGACCTCAATAAATCCATATATATATTTAAATTTTCCCTCTAAAAATGTGTCTATAATTTCCACCAATGTTCTCCTATTTTAAACCCTAATTTGGTGGTGACTTTTCATTCCCATTTCCCTCTTATTAAGACTAAATTTTATAAACCCTATTTCCAATATGGGTTTTCCACAAAGGTATTTTCTATTTTCAAAATTTTATTTTTTAAGAACAATATCAAATTGTGAGGATGTAATTTATTGAATGAGGGGAGAATGTAACACCCCAAGCTTATAGGTTACGATTCTCTTTGAATAATAGAGTAGTGTGTGTTGTATGCAACTTCAACATTCTAACACTCCGCGACCAATCAAAGTAGCCGTTATGAATAGTAATACCCACTTTTTGAAATTTTATAAATTTTATCTCTCAAAATAGACTTCATTTTTTGATTTATAATATCGATATTAGCCTATGGAGAAATTTTGGTACTTTTCGGATAACTTTTATATTTTGATGAATATTGAAAATTACTAAATTTTAATTAAAAATAACTTTTTTTAATCAAAATAATTAACAGTGATAAATTATGAATTTGATTGGATTTAAAGTATATTTAGAATATTTTTTTTTACCATTTAATACAATATTGGTCATTGGACATAATTTCACAGTTAAACCGGACATAAACAAGTGTCAAACTTTTGATAGTTATTATCTCTTAAAAACACACTTTTTGTTTTAACGATGGGAATTAATTTTAAATTAATTTTTGCCACTTGGGTGTTTTAAATTTGGAAAAATGGATTCAATATTTTGAATCAGGAAGTAAAAATTGTGTAAATAGGTAACTTTCATTTTTATACATTTTAAAGAATTACTTCGGTAAATATTTTATTTACAATGGTTAAAGGGTAAATCCAGTAAATAAGGGTAAAAAAATAATATTATAATAATAATAAATTACCCTAAAAAGTGTACTAACCTTATTGGTTGATAATTTACAAAAATGGTCATCTTTGGGTTGATTTTGGTACCCCATGGTTCCACTTGTTGGTGATAAGGACAATTTATATTAATTAAGTTAAAGTGATTACAAAAATGTCATTAGCTTATATCTTTTAGAAAAAAAGATTTACATAGGGTTATATATGTTAATTTTTTATTATTAATATTCATAATAAATATAAAAATATTTCCTACATAATGGTATTTTATTTATAATTTTTAGAAATTGAAAATGTAAAAATATATATGAGACAATAATGATACAGTATTTTCCTTATTAATGAAATAATCAAATAATTGATATTATAAATGTTAAAATAAAAATAATATTAAAATTTTGATGAAATACACGAATTTTATTTGTTAATATGAGATGATAGGATTGCTTAAATGAGTTTTGTTCGAATTAATAAATTTTTTATGACTTTAAGAAAAATTATTTATTGAGTTGTGTCAAAATTGACCTAAATGAGTTTTGAAAACAAATATTATATTATTAATTTATATGATATACGTAAAAATCTACAGTTCGGCCAAGAGACTTATATCATGATAGGTGTTTCATTAATGGATAACATGGGGGTATCTTTGAGGTATATATTAATTTTATTATCTATATAATATAAAAATACAAAGTGACATGGTAAGTGTCAAACTAATTAACTAAGAGTTAAAACTAAAAGATAAGATTAATATAATGACCCAAACCTGAATAAATTATATTGTTTGAGTGATTTTCGACGCATACCTACCTTAAAATTTAAATAATCAACTTTGGAGCCATTAGAAACCGAATACTAATTTATTATAAAATAATATTTCTAGATTTTCCTAAAGAGCCCCTCCTCCCCCTTATAAAAGGACACCACTTCTATCCAATTCCTCACCCATCATAAGACTTTTGGCTCGTCAAAACTCTTCCAGATTAATCTCCCTATATACTTATCCTCCTCTTAGAAGACTTACCTTAGGCAGAAAGCACTTCAAGAGTCTTTTTTGGTTCAATCCAAACAGAGTTAACAAAATTAAAGGTAACGATTTCTCTTAGCTTTTTTTTATTTTACTTCTACAACCCCTAAACTATTCTTATAATTTTCTTTTGTATCAAACCCAGTATCCTAAATATATTAGGATATTGTTATTAGAAGTATTATAACTAAACTTACACACACATCCATCTAATCGGTGAAGAACATAATGTTTCTTTGGATGGAAACCAAACACGTCACGAAGCGATGATTGTTCAATTATCTCCTACCACCTCTCATGGTGGCCATTATGATGGAACTATAATTATAAAAGATATTAATGATATTCATTTTATATATAAGCTTCTGTAATTCTATTTTATATCATACCATTATTCATTTCATGTTGTATATATATACAATAATTTCATTTGAGGAAGTGCGGACTACCGCCCTCTCAAAGTGATATGACTCGATCATACCATACATGGAACATATAAAAGATGGTGTTAATGAACTTAAGTAACACATATGAGATATTATATTATACTGGAATAATTATATACATATGTATCATTTTTTTGATTCATTTTAAAATTAAAAATGAAATGGAAGTAGCGTTCGTGCGTACGTACAGATTACCGTCTCCACGAACACGATGAGATTCATTTCCCCGTTATATCCATACAAGAATAATTATCATGTGATGATTAAAAGTAATGTTTATGGAATTGATATCATTCTTGATATGAATAAGATACAACCTATCCATAACAAATACATCTTACGTAACAAAGCATATAAAGGAAAATGAATCAGTTAACACCCGAAACGTTGATAATACTATAATATTATTATCAATGAAATATTAAAATATCATATATGATATCATATTTATGTATATGATTATTGTATAATTTAATAATAATTATTTAACTATTATAAATGATGTTAACCTACCCTCTACCAAGGAAAAGTACAAGGTAAGGGGTGTTCATCTCACTCCTTATTCCAGTGAGATCCATGCCCTATTGCCACTATTACCTTTTGTGTGGTGTATATACTATCCATAATTGTATTCATTGTGTAATACACTTTAATTTTTGTGTATTTACATATTCATTGTATGCTACCTCTTTCATGGGGTGTATGTTTCCTATGTTACCAAATTGGTAAGGGTTAATTCCTCAATCTCATTATTATCCGAGAATGATTATGTGTAAGTATTTACTAGGACATTTTTATCATCCTTGTCCATTTTTCATAAAATTGATTTCAAAATGAATATTTTAAGGATTTTTGAAAGGTACTCTTTATCATGTTCTGAATTTTAAATGTTTTAAAGATTTATCTTTCTAAATATTTTTAATTATTGTCTATATTTTCAAAATGATTTTATAGATTTACTTATATGGGCATGGATGTTTTGAAATGATAATTCTTTTCAAAAGATTCAAATTTGTATTAGACACTTTTATTCCAAAATATCTTTTATATTAATTACGTTATAAATGTGTGACATTTCATTGATTTCCAAAAAATATATATATTTCTCTCAAATAGTTTTGATTTCATCTTTGTCAATATCCTTTGATAGATTTTATGATTATTTGATGTTGATTTATTATATTACAAAACATCCATATCGTATTATTGTTTTTGTGATATGTTTGACTATGGATGTGATATTTTTATACCATTCATAGTTTATAGAGGAATTATTGAAATTTCGTATGCAATTTTTAATATGAATGTTTATGTTATGTTTAAACCTATTCATTTGAAGAATGCGTTGGACTAAATAAGTGACGGGTGGAGCCAGCTATAGTTCCTCGATTCATCGGTAATTATCATGAGACAAACTAGTGTCTTGGCATGAGGCCTTGACAAAATAATATTTGTAGTCTTGGCACGAGGCCTTGGCTATGTTGTTGTGATAGTCAGGCATTATGTATTCCATCATTATGAAAGCGGTTATTGATATTGCATGTGATTATTCAACTAGTAGAATATCCATGTGAATAAGTAATTGGCATTATTTCATTTTATTTCTACCATATTATGTTGAATTTCAAGTTTAAAAGGATTTTTTGTTATACACTGCCTTAAATGATTATGCTTATTTATGAAGGTTTCCTCTTTATTGTTATCCTTAATTTGAATATGATCTGACCCCTTTCTATGTTTTATTTTTCCAAGGATGTGAAGAAGTAATTTATGAATGACCTAAAGGGATAGTATGACTGTGGAATATGGAGACTATGTTATTGAAGTTTTCATTTTATGATGTAATGTAAACATTATGAATGTATCTAGTGTTTCCAAGACTGCTAAACCGATCAGTCCTTCAGGACGTGATTCCTTGTAATCATGCCAATGTATTAAAATAATGCACCGAATCAAGGAAATAGGGGTCGGGGTGTAATACCTCTCAGTTTAGAATGATTTATTAAAGAAAAATTAATCCAAAAAAGGAAAAAAAACATTGTTGAATCTACTCCACAAATGCTTAGTCTGAATCCTCATTCCGATTTGGCTGATTCTAATCTTCTAAAAAAGTTATGGATGGTTCTGATTATTCAGTTCCATAAATACTCAAAGAAAAAAAATTCAATATTGGTGGGAATATTTCACTATGAATTCTCCAGTGCTCTTCCATTTTCGCGTTTGTGAATGTTACGATTGAGAAAATGATATGATCACATTTTTATAGGAAACTCAAAAAACAAAGGCAGGAATCTTTAAAATAATTCCCACTTCCTCTAATATCAAAAACTATGCAAATATATTTCAATTAATATTAAATAATTTACTTATTAAAACTTCCGTAAAATTTCTCCAAGATTTATGCATAGTTAAAATTTGGGTTTTCCTTCTTGAAATAATCATATATTTCTCGGAATGATAATGCTGAATCATTATTATTATTTTGATAGAAATATTCTCATAAATAATGTTCCAAATTGTATTTAAATCATGTTCTGCATTATTTATAAATCAGGTTCCAAATTATTTAAAAATCAGTTTCCAAATTTTTCAAAAATCAGGTTCTGAATTATATAGAAATCAGGATCCAAATTGTATAGAAATAAGGTTATGAATTACTCTAAAACCTGGTTCAAAATGGTGCAGAATTTAGGATCTAAATTTTTCAGAAGTCAGGTTTTGAATTATATTAATATTAGATCCCGAATTAAGAAGAAATTAGGTTCAGAATTGTTCTGAAATCAAGTTCATGTTTTCTAAGAAATCATGTTCTAGATTACTTAGAAACCCGCTTCTAATTTTTTCAGAAACCAGGTTCAAAAATAAAGTTCCGTTTTTTTCATATATCGAGTTCATAAATTATGTTCTGATATTGTCATGAATTAGGTTCTAGATTGATCAAAAATTAGTTTTTGTTTTTGTGAGTAATCAGGTTACAATTTTTTCAAAATTCAGGGTCAAGAATCAAGTTATGTTGTTCTCATGAATCATGTTTAGAAATCATTTTCTGTTTGTGTTCTGACATCGGGTTCATAAATCAGGTTCTAGTTTTTCTTTTAAATCAGGTTCCATATTGCTCAAAAATCATGATTGGGTTTTGTCAGAAATCAGGTTAAAAATAAGGTTTTGGTTTTATCAGAAATCTTATTTAGAAATCACGTTCTTGTTTTTCTAAGAATATGGTTCATAAATAATGTTTTGGTTTTGTCAGAAGATAGGTTCAGAAATCAGGTTCGGGTTTTCTCTAGAATTAAGTTACAGATTGCTCAATAATCGAATTTTGGTTTTTTCAAAAATCAGGATCCTGTTTTGTCAGAAATCAGTTTTAGAATTTAGGTTCTAGATTTCTCATGAATCAGGTTCCTGGTTGTTCAAAAATCAGGTTTTGTTTTGGTCAGAAATCAAGTTCAAAAATCACGTTTTGGATTTCTCAGGTATCAGGATCATAATTTTCATACAATGTGGATCAGTGAAAATCATCAATCTTCTTCACTATCTCTTCAATATATTTTATCATGAAACATTTCATAATTTTAGAGGACATTATGATCATCAATGCATCATTTTATTTGTTTAGAACGATTGAGAAACATTTTATATTTTGACTCTTCAACAATATCGTTCAAACTTATAAACTTATTTTGTACATAGAAACATTCATTATGCTTTGAAACTTCTTTAAACCCTATTAATTTTTTCCTTTTTTATATCAAATAAATTCTTGAAAAAAATGATAGTTTTCAAAAAATACAAAACTTCATTAGAAAACAATAATGGTTATTCAATCAACCCCTTTGGATTTGTAGAAAATATTTTTAACAATTTGACATCTATCATAATTTTTCAACTAATCATGTTTTTTAATTTTATCAAAACATATCCTTTCTCAAAAATGAGTGTCCTGAAAACACAACACTGGATATAGTAATGTTTTTATAATATTTTTATCCCTTGGTAGAAATTTTTTTTGTAGGCCATATAAAGATAAACACCCCTTACTCAAACTCCCCCTTTACAATTATAGTTCTCTTTCTCACCTTTATTTCTCTATCTCATTTTTATTCTCTCCCCTATTATATGATACCAACAACATCAGATTTATATATGAACTCTATGTAACAAATTCTTACAGAAAAGCGATTCTTACTCCCCAACATTTTCAAAATCATCCAAAATATAGTGGGGGATTTTCCTTAGGAGGTTTAGGAAGTCATGAGAGGAGGGTTAACATGGATTTGTAACCTCAATTCAACAATACTTTTCATAGACATTGCTTTTGTAATGATATCAACAATAAAGTATTTCGATGATTTTTATTAAAAAAACAAATCCAGCTGTAACTTTTACGTTTATGAAAAAAAATATATATCAATGTCTTTTAATATTGAGTGTTGGACATGGTTTTTAGAATGATCAATTTCAATATTAATATCAGATGGTATCATCAATGGTTTAGAAAATTTTACATTCAAATCATCCATCTTAAATTTCAACCACATAATGTGAGTACAATCATGACTAGCTACATCATATTCATAATTGACTAGGATCAATGTTTCCAAACATTGATTCGTGTTATACCAACTCACACAACATTCACATAAGAAAAATGGTCCTCCTTATGTAGATTTTACGTCATTAAAATCACCATCCTAATCTGCATCAGTGTAGCCATGAATCATTAACTCACTGTTTCTTTTGTGTACCATCCCATATGATGTTATTCTATTGCAATATCTCAGATTCCGCTTTTTTTCCAACATATTTGATTCTTTCAGATTACTTTGATACATAGATCAAAATGTAACTACATATACAATATCAGGCTGTGAAACAATAAGGTAAATAATACTCTTTATCATCGTCCAAAAAACATTTTGATTCACACTTATTTGAGATTCATATTTATTCAACATTGTTCTCACTAAAATAGGAGTTGAAAACTATTTTGATTTTTCCATTCCAAACTTCTTTAAAAATTATATGCCATTCTTTTCTTGAGATAAGAAAGCTTGTCTTTTGTTTTTGTTGAATTTTTAATCCAAGAAATAAAGTCAATTCACTCAATATTGTCATTTCAAACTTATTATTCATATATTCAACAAACTCATCACAAAAATTTTCCTCAACCCTGAAAAATATTATATCAACCACATAAAAAATTCCAATTAATTTTCTGAATTCAACATCTCTCAGATGCATGTTACTATAAACTTTCCTTTAAAAATGTTCGTCTTTCTCAAACAATTGTGAAGCTTTGAATACAATGTATGTGGAGATAATTTCACATCATACTAAGAATTATTTAATTTAAAAATTTTGTTTTCATCCTAATCAAGTATATAACCACAAGTTTGTTCAATGTAAACTTCTTCCTCGATTTAACCATTTATAATAGCTGAATTTACATCCATCTTATAAAAATTTTAATTCTGATGGGAAACCACTGTAAGAAACATTCGAATAGTTTCTATCATTGTAATGATGGAAAATGGTTAATCAAAATCCAAACCCTCTATCTGTGAATATCCTTTATAAAAAGTAATGATTTGTTTCTTGAAACATCCCCATTCTGATTCAATTTATTTCTGTAAAACCACTTGGTTCCAAGAAAAAAAATTTGTTGGTATTGTAACGAGTTCCCAAGTTTCATTTTTTTCTCAATATCATCTAGCTCTTCATTCATAGCATCCACCCATTATTTATATTTAATAGCCTTGGAAATAAATTCTTGTTAAACATTTTATATAACTAATGTCTTATTATATAATATATACTTACTTCGCTTCTAAGAATTAAAATAATTCTCATGGTGTGGTGAATTTTATTTTTGTTTCAAAAGAATTTTTTTTTATCACAAAAATTATAATATTCTTTATAGATCATTCATTAATGGTATATAATATTAATTAAATGACCTAAAAAATTATTATTTTAAATTTTATACATAATTTTAATCAGGTATATGCTTTCTATTTTTTTCGACATTACATTTTGGCTTTTTTGGTGTTTGAAAATTTATGCTATATTTATACTATTTTTTATTATTGAACGAAAATATTATCATATCAAGAAATAATTAGAAATTTACAATTGGATAATCAAGAGATGTTTATTTTTAAAATAATATATATATTATGGTAAAATATTTTATACTTAAACAATGTAATAAATTTAAATGAAAAATAAAATTTTATTGAAATTTTTTTTATTTGACAATGATAATAGTTTATGAAACTTGTAAATATTTATGTTGAATTCATAAAATTAAATAACTATTTATTTTTAAATTAATATTAATTCATAATAAAATTATATTATATGAATATTTACTTTATTAATTAATCAATTCATATAAAATATTTCCTTGAATGAATCTATATATTTATAAAATAAAATGGTATTTTTTAATTGTATCAAAATCTATTTTTTATCAAACTCAATGTTTAATCATTACAATGTAATAAAAATATATATAATCACTATGATTTTTGAAAAAATTATAAAATTTCACACTTTTTTCATCTAGATATATGAAGCATTATTAGAACATAGTATTCAATAAAGATAAGGTGTGTGATTGTGAGATGTTCGTGTGGTGGTTGGATGATCATGTTCTTGTTTAATATTATCTAGGACGTGGTAAAGGGACTATAAATTTAATGAAATATCCCTTGAATAATTTGATAATTGGGATTAAAAATGTATGATTTTACTGGTCAAGGACATCACTTATGATCCCTATGTATGTTTTATTTATCATGACTATATTTATGTTATCCATATGATCGCCATATAACGGTTATACTATCAAGGATTATAATGTTTAAATTCTATTTTAATCCAACCAAATATAAAAAAATCAAAAAGAAAATATAGTTCATGTTTATTAAATTATTTATTTCCTTAATATGTGTTTTACTACCCTCAATATAGTCTGAAAATATATTACTATATAATCATGGATAATTAAAACCTTATCTATATACCTTAATAGAATAGCCATTCTAATATAAAGGAGTAAAAAATGTTGTACTATTTTGGATACATTAGACCACCAACAAATATGATTCAATTTTGGAAACCCTATGTTCAACCATCATGATTATTTCTACATTGTTGGAAAATGAAGAATTGGCTTCCCATACATGATCAACTGAGGATACATGGGAGGAATTTTTTCAGCCTAAGAAATTGTATTGAATATTGGGGAAACCATTCATCATATGTTCTTAAGAAATACATTTTCTCAATACTATTGGTGATATGTTGTCAGAATATATTGAATTGATATCTATTCATGCAAGTAACTAGTTGAGTTACTAATATGAATCATCATGAGTGTAATAATTGGTTAGATTCAAAATCCTATACTAGTTTCCAATGTATCTATATTCACCTCATCATTGACATAAATAAATAAATATTGGTTTTATAATAAATCTACATCCCCTCATGCATGTATCAATGATGTACATATATAAATTTATGATGTCTCAGTAATAGACACATGTAGTATGAAATCTCATTTTTTAGTTTTCAACACAGTTTTGAGATTGAGAATTTCTAGAAGGAAAAGAAACTGTATTTCTGGGATGTATATTTTATGGATACCCCCTTTTAAAATATTTATAAGGATTAATATTTGATGGTGAATCCTCTAGAATTTTATTGCCATTGGGTTGTATAGGTGTCTCCCACACCCATCATAGTTTTATAAATGGTTTATTTCATCACATTATTTCATAATAATTTCATTTGAAGTTGAACTACGGGTCATTTTTTATGCTATTAATCATTCCGTCTACAATAACTAAAAATAACTATGGATCTTATCAGACTCTAAAAATATATTTATTTCTATTAAATCAAGAACAAGGTAGACTACAGGGTTAATTCTTACTCATTATATTATATTCCTCATTCATGTGAAATACCACAATTTTACTATTTCACTTTTCATAAAAGATGAAATACAATTGGAATCTTCATTATCGAAGAGATCAATTATATAGATGAATACCATTTAGTCATTCTAATTACATGATTATAGTTTACTGAATGTGGATTAGGTTATGTGTGTTTTTTCACCCTACAACATTTTAAACCCTTATTAACTTCTTTATTTTGTACATATTTTTTTTATTTAATAATGTTAGGACGGGCCTTTCAAAACATTGGTCTTCATGGTAATATGAGATTTACACAATTAAAAAAATAATTTCCTTTATAAAATAATTATTTATTATAAGAATATTGTTTATTATATTCATATTTACAAATTACATTAATATTCAAGCATCATCCCATAATCTATATAATAATACATCAGGATGTAATAATTCATTTATGCCATATACTCATTTCTTGGATATAGAAAAATTATTTTTCAATGGATTTCTAGAAAGTTTATTTGAAAATGATTCCAAAAGACAATCATTTAGAGA
The DNA here is from genome assembly GCA_963277665.1 of Viscum album. Lineage (NCBI taxonomy): Eukaryota > Viridiplantae > Streptophyta > Magnoliopsida > Santalales > Viscaceae > Viscum > Viscum album. Next base: position 1,815,253,457 of record OY728164.1, on the reverse strand, counting down.
TTACATCAAATATGGGTCATCTAGATTAATTATAGTCAAATTATATTTCGATTGTAAAATTATATTTTATTTTTAGATGATAAAAACACTCTTAAATGGTCAGAAAATATAATATTTATATGAATTGATATATAAAACAATTTAGTTGAAACTATGTTATTAATCTATGAGGGATTATTGGAGGGGTGTTTTCATATTTTCATATACACAATAGTAAAATTAGTTGAATAATAGAGAAATTTTTGAGGTGATATAATATATCTGTAGACATAGAATGTTTTGTGTAAAATATTGTATTGTGAAGATTTAATTCGATAACGAATATCCATACGAATAATAATAAATATTATTCAATAATTTTTAACATGAATTTTACACTGTTAGATGATATAAAAGGATCAATAAATAATATAAATATTAAAGATTATATTAATAAATAAATGATGTCATGCATTTGGAAGTTTTCCCATTTAATTCATATCCTCAATGGGAAGATATTATACTAGAGTTAAAAATACAATATGAATTTTAAATAATTTATTTTCCAACACATAGACAAAATAAAATAATAACATTTCATAGTAAAAATGTCTTCTTTCTACATTTTGTGATGTTGTGTAATCTATTAAATTTATAGTAATTTAACATACAACTATATCATCAAGTGCATCATTATGTAGATGAACTATCACACAATATATAAAATCATATAATGAATAACATAAAATTAATGTGGTAATAACCAATAAAGGATACTTATTTTTTGAAAAATGTCATATGATAATATTATAAAATGGTTGTTTCCTATTAAATAAATAATGAAATTTAAAACCATTATTACATTCATGGAAATTATTTCTTCCCAAAGTCGCCACTACTTCTATTTTTCTTAAATATGATCAAATAAACTATTTAACAATATTATAGTGTTAACAGTTTGTTCTCATATTTTTTCCATCAAATTCATTTGTAATAATTACTAAAAATTTCAATTATTAGTGTCAACAATTTTAATTTATGTTTTTTTAGTAAAACTCTTTTTCCCTAAATTGGAAAATTCTGGATTAAGTAACGTGAAAAGTTTCAATGATACACCAAGATCTATAGGATTGAATTTTATAAATATAAATTAAATAATAATGATTTTAAAGGATAAAATAATTCCTAAAAATATTAATTTTGATAATAACTTGATGATGATCATATAGAAAATATAATAGGCTAGAGATTATGAAATAATCACAAAGTATTAAGAAACTTAATGAATATTTTTATTGTTAGATGCTTCACGTAACACTATTAAAATTTATATAATACCAAAATAGTGAATGTTTGATCCTCCAATTTCACCATGAGTATTTATTAAATCAAATAAATTAATATTTTTGACATATAATGAAATTATTTATCTAGTTAAACATCCCCACTATAGATACCTATACTTTTACAATGATTTCATTTGTAGACACAAATAATAATTTTTATTTCCAATGTGTGATTTGTTTATGGAAATTAATATATTTTAAATGACCATATTTCAATGGTGATTGATTTTTAAATGGACATATTTTATTCATTATATTTTAAAATTGAATAAAATGTTACCAGTTTGATTATTTATAATCCATTTTTTAAGAACTCTTGAACATTGAAAACAAAATCTAAGGAATCTGTTAATATTATAAAATATTATATGATTTATCAGTTAAAAATTCTCAACAAATTCTCCTACATTGGTACTTAACTTTTAATATAAAAAATTAGATCCACCATAGCTATAAAATAAATTTTATTATAAAATATTGTTATTTTTCTTCTATTAATTTTGACTAATCATATTATAGATATAAGATCATTTCTGTAAATTAAATAAATTTTAAGAATAATATTTACCGAGTTTGGAATGATTATAATATCCATTATCTATATTTTAATAAAACGCAATTCATGAATAGATATTAACATTTTCAATATATTCCTATTTTTTATATATTTATGGCACCATGGAAAACATAAAATATGTATTTAGGATTGAAAGATTATTACATATCATGAATATTTTTATTAAAAATATCAAAAATGTTATATTTTAAAAAAAACTATATTTACATATGTTTATAAAATTAATTAAATTTATTAATTCCAATTTTTTTATAGATTTTTTAGTATTTATATGTATTTATTTAATTTCAATACCATAGCTCATTGGATATAGTTTTCCTTCAATATTTAATTTTGGTATTATTTTGGAGGTGGTTATGTCATAAAATTTGTTATGTTAGTTTGATTGGATTGTGTTATTGTATATATTAAAAAATATTTATAATGAATTCATAATTATTCTAAATAAATGGGTTTGAAATTTATTTTTTAAATAGTAAACATTCCATTTTTTTTAATGTTTAACTTTAATTAAAATTTAAAAAATATAAACAAGAGACAACCATACTATCTTATATACCATTGGTTTTCATGAGAAATATTACATTTTTATATACCATTATAAATAGGATTCCCAATTTAACATTATAAAAGAAATCCTTTAACAACTCAATATTTTAAATTATAATGTCTATTATGACCTAATATGTCTGAAAACATTTTATGGACACAATACCGAACAACATTGAATCGTTGAACAATATATAACTATATAAACATATTCATGGAATTTTTAGAATAAAGCACATGAAAATTAATAATGAAATATATGTTGAAATAAAAATAAAGGCCCTTGTTAATAGTGAGACATTGAATAAAATAAAATTCATGTAGTAAAATTTGTAATAGAGATAATTTATTAATTAACATATACAATATCCAAAAAACGTTTAGTTATGATCAAGAAAAAAATATCTTGAATATTTTTGGTTTTTTATTAGAATAATATATTAAAAATATTTTATAGTACATGATTGAAAATAACACTACAAATAATTAATTATTTGAAAATGATATTTTCTAATACTAATGATTGTTACTAAATATTGATTTTTTATTTAAAATTAAGATTCTAAAATCAAATAATTTCAACTTTAAAAATATAATTTTTTTAGATTTATAATGTCAATATTATATTAAAATGTTTCTAATATTATAAAAAATTATTTTTAGATTAAAAAATGAAATGAGACCATTTACAAATATAAAATATTTTATGGCATTATATAAAATTGAAATTAACATTTATAAAAAATATTATTATATATATAATATGAATATTGAATTTTTCTTTTAGAAAATAATATCACTAATATATATATCATATGATAAAATGTTTATTGAATTTATTTATAATTATTAAATTCAAACTTTTATTTATTGTATTTTCTTCAAATTATTAAATATTTTGATAATAATTAATGTTGAATATATTTTAAAAACGCACAAATGTTATATTTGTTATTACAAACTAGTTTATATCATTAAATTTAAAAAATTGATAATTATTTCACATTCATAAATTTTAATCATAAATATTTACATTCTTTAATGATTAGATTTTGTTTCGTACATGAGGGAATATTATAATTTCCTTTCATAAAAATAAAAATTGAATATATTAAAAATTATTTCAATATATTAATTAGTATTTCATATGAATTTAATAATTTTTCCATGGTTCATAGGTATTAAAAAATTTAAATACGTAGGTAAAAATAGTAACCATAGTAAAACAAAAATATAGAAAAAGTTATAATTCTATGAAAAAATAACTAAAACAGTGTATAAAAAAATTATGAAACTAATTTTCGGTGGATAATGATCATAAATCATCACATTATACATTGTTTTCTATTTTGGGGTTTAAAAGGTATTTCAATAATGTGATATATTTATATTATTTTTGAAAATTAAAAATATAGTCATTATCGCAACATATAAATGTCACATCTAACCTCAAAAATAAAAATAATCCTAAAATGCAGTTATAGAATAATAATATTCACATAATATATACCTTATAAAACTATTAATACTTCCATAACATCTAGTTATCTGATATTTTAATAATACATTCCATAATTTAAAGTATTATAAGTGAAATCATATGTCCACAATGTGTTAAATCATTAATTTTAAAAATATCATTTCCTCATGTTCTTTATTTCACAAATATATTTTTCATATTCATATATAGTGATATAATTTTTTATTTTATTGTTAATATTATTATTCTACGAAAATAAATATAATTCATAATTTTTCTTGTTCGATTATGAAATACAAAATTTCTAATTGTGTGTTTTACGGACGACAACGTCCATGAGGGGAAAACACCTATTTCTCACCAATGCCATTCTGCTATAGTTATTATGGTAAAATTGAATTGTAAATATTATATATGAATTATAAATTTTAATATTAGTGGACATATTATTTCCCAATATATTTCCATCACATTAATTAAGAGATTAAAAAAAATAATTCTGTATCGTTGGTACTATTTCTACTTTGAAGTAATGAATAAAATTTTTCAACAAAAATTTTTCATATATATTTAATCCAAATAATATATAATTCCAAAGAATAAAAATTATTAAATTATAATATTAATCCTCTATAATAATTTATTATTTTATAATAAAACAAAATTAATGATCATAATCATCTAATAATGACAATGTGTTTTCATTTGGGATTTTCTAACATCAATTCATTAAAAATATTTGAAACACACCCATCATTGTTTTCATCTTTATTTGTTATAAACAATAATCCAATTTTTAGATATTATAAAAATTAATAATAATATAAATAATATTTAAAAATATCTTGTGTGATTTATTAATGATGAACATTGGGATAATAATGGTCAACAACAACTCTTATACAATACTATTTTGAAACATTCAATATTATTCACACTTGATATTTAGAATAAAAAATTAACTTATATACATGTTGTGAATAATTATAAATCATCGTTATAATTGTTTATGGGTTCTAAAAATTAATGAAATAAATGACTTATATAACCATGTTTCATAATCAGGATCTTTGAGTTCATTTGACTAAATGATGAAACACGGTATGTATTACTTATCTCAAATTTACACACTATAAGACTTTTTCTTATTATACAACATTATTTATTTTAAATCACTTATATAATTCAGACATTATGAATTTTTGTTTCCTCACACACCCTACGATCTTAGAGATGGTGCCTTATTAACATTATATTGAAATAAGACACAAGGAAATAGCATCTCAAATAACTAAATAATTTATTAGTATTAATAAACTATATACATACACGAGTCATGTATTATATTTAAATACAAAAATTACAACATAATTTTTTAGAATAAATTTATTTCATCTATCATACTATGTATATCTTTGATAATGCACATTATAAAGTAATGGGAAATAAAAAAATAGTGAGTTCAAATGATCTGTAAGGATTATGTACATCAGAAAAAATAATGAATCAAATAACTTAATAAATGTGGAAATTTAAATAGATGAATACACATGGCATATAATCAAAAACATATAATTAAGAGTTTAAATATTATGGAATGGTAAAAAACTTAAAACAAAGTCAATATAAATGTATTGAATATCATAAAAAGATATGGAATAATAAAATTGGAATGGTGAATGTCTAAAAATAGATTCTATTTAATCAACAAACATATAACTGAATTCAACTATATATTTTATCGTGGTGAAAATATCATGGATAATAATAATAATAACATAATTTTTCTATAATTGAAATTTTCTATTATTGGATGGCATGACTGATTCACATTAAAACCTATATTATCAATACTATTCATAAGACTATATACAACTATAGGTATACAACCAATTAATTTGGAAAATATATTTATCTCTTAAGACTTTTTGACTGATCCAGGAATAATATGATGTTGTAGGCCCACCCATCACTTCTAGTACAAAATAATCTATATATATCGAAAAAAACATTTAATTCATGAAAAATATGCCTTATTATATATTTATATTGAGAAAAGAACAAGTATTTATAAATATGTCCAATATATTGAAAAAATTAACAATTTAATAGCCATATGTAAAAATGGTATATATATTAGAAAATAATCATATTTATGATAAATTATAATGATATTTATTGGAATTTCATTTTCATGGATAACTATTTACTGTATGAATAGAACAGAATTTAATTAATATGAAAATAATTTAATTAATTGAATTTTAATACTATACATCTTGAAAATATTTATAATCCATAATGTTGAAAAATAAATATGGTAAAAATACAACATGTACCCTTTAATCTAGGAATATGGGTTGTTTTTGTTGAACAAAAAGATGACTTTTAAAAAAATCTTGAGGATAATGTCATTTTTATTTGGAAAATAATATTGATAATATATTTCCATGAAATCAAATTTAAAAAAAATCATTAAATACAATTATGTAAATTTTAATGTTATGATCCAATTAATTGTTAGAGGGTAATTTTATACATTCCATAAAACATTTTTTTGGAAAGTAAAAATGATAAAAAGGGCCTTCTTCCAAAATTGATCAAAATATTCTATTAGAAATGTCTAAAAGAATAGGAAAACATATATTTTAATAGATTATTTGGAAATTGTAAAAAATATATTTTTAATAAAAATATATAACTAGGTTTTGGATGAAAAGATATTTTAGACTGAAGTGAGATGTGTAGTCAAATTTTACTAAACCATTTTCTCCAAAAATTTAAGTACCAATGAGTATAAAATTTTACAATAAATTGAAAAAATAAAATTAATAAGCATAGGAGAAGAAAATGAAACTGGATATTAGACAATGATAATATTAATACATTTATTAGAATTTCGTGAATAAATAATGTAGAATAGGATGAGATTTTTAAATAAACTCTTCTAAGGATTATAATGTTTATGTGATAATTAAAAAATTATTAAATTATGATTGTCAACTATAAATCCACATAAAATTTTGAAAATAAATATAGATATTAAAAATTCATTATACACGTAATAATATATTATCACAATTAATGAAGTCTATGATTAACCCAATGAATGTGAATTAAGTAAAAAAATTATTTACCAGATAGTATAATTATTTAAATCAACCATATATTAAATAATTCAAATTGAAAATTAAAATACCATAATTAATAATTTTTTAATATATAATATTATTTAGAGTGTTATAAAACCCAAATAAATGTAATTAGGTGTATAGCTATAAAATAAACCTCAAGGAAATGATGTTTTGTATAAATAACATACATAATGACCCCTTCTGTTAGACCGCCTTTAACCCTCATATATGATGTTTTTAAGAATTATTTTAACTTATAAAGTCACCATATTAACATTTCTATTAGCATATATGATACATTTATAACATATTATCTATTTTCTTCTAATAATATTTAGCTGTTTTCATTGTACAAGATGTTCATTGCCTTGTTTTATTCAGTATGTTTTGACTTATAATTTCTTTTCTCTTCCATGAATCATTATTTCATTATCTCCACAATTTATAATATTATTTAAATATCATATATATTTAGTATATATTAATATATATAAACCCATAAAATAATTTATGATAAATTAAATACACCATCAAAAAAGATGGTTTAGCATTCGTACACATGAATATTGTTTCAATTTTCTATTTATATAATAAATAAGTTGAGTAAATTCAATATATAATTAAAATTTCAGAACCATTTTTATTTCATGATTTTCAAATATTTTTATTGAGATTATATGTTGTACATTCCATGCAAAGCATTGTTATGACCTGCCTTCACCAAAAGGAGGGAAGGGTCAGTAAATTGCCAGGCCCATCCTTCTTTATGTTGAAGGAGAGATAATGACCCCCAAAACCCGCCATCAATAGGTCCCGGAGTGCCGACCATTACCAAGGGCATGAGATCACACACTAAATAGATGGAATTACCCTTTTTCTTTTAATTGGATTGGGAGATAAGATAGTGAATCCCACAACACCAAAACTGAAGGATAAAGTAATGCCATGAACCATTCCCAATGCATGTCAAAAAAGTAAAATCCACAATGTATAAGGAGACTATAAATAAAAACACTGAAAGAAAGAACAACATCAACTGTGATGATCTACCACAAGGTCTGAGCTAGTACGATCCAGAATGGTCCCTGAAGTCCTCCTAGAAACCTGAAAGTAGTTTTATATATGTAGGGTGAGAATACAAGTATACTCAGTAGGGAAAAACCAAATACCATCGTGCACAAGTGGGGAGTCTTACTAATTCCCGGTGAGAAAAGAGATAACCGAGAACCTAGGAAGGAAACTAACCACCCAAGCCTCACTAAGGCACACTCCCCAAATAACACAATTCAAGTAATGTATATTAATATAACATTGATTATTGGGTACCCAACGCCGCTTTCCCAATGGTTATTGAATACATCCTACACATCGAACCAATCTCGCCATTCTCACTACAGTCCAACTGGCACACCCCCCCGCACACACCTGGGCCAAAACCACACATTCCGCTCGCAAACACCTGGGCCACAACTGCTATCCTGTATGCAGACACCTGGGCCACAACTGTCACATGTAAACACGCCTGCAAACACCTAGGCAAGAACAACCACTACCACGACCAAAGACACCTGGGCTAGAAGAACCATTGCCATGCCCGAAGACACATGGGCCTCATCTCGAAGATACTTGGGAAACCACCTACCCGAACACACCTAGGCCAACCACCACACTACCCTGCCTAACGATTCTTGTGCTAATAATGAACTTCAGGCTATCACAGCCTGCCCAAAGATACTTGGAATATCTGGGAAAGGGAGCAGAAAGGAGCTAATAATCGTCCACTAATATAAGTGTTGGTAAAAACACCTTCCCCCATGAAATAGGGGTGTTCAGCACTAAGTTCTCAACCTGAGTGGGGTGTGAATAAGAAACACAAAACTACCAGTATATGTACAGGTAAAAAGCACTCACCCAATCTAGGATTTTCTTCAGCCAGCCTAAATAACACTATCCTTACTATTAGTTCATAATAGAAGAGAACATCACCCATTCCCAAGTCACAACTCACATCAAACCAAATCCTCATTAGTCCCATCCATGATTTCATGTTCATTAATAATGTTTAAATATGTTTCTGCACTACTGGGCAGCTGACAACATAAGCACAAACCAAGGGAAAAAGTTACAACCAATAACAATTTAAGAATTCACAACCCATTCTCTTGCAAAGTCACAACAAAAAGGATTAAGTGATATCCCTCGAAGTTCTGGAACCAAAGAAAACCCCAAGATATAGCCCCATGTCCCCAAAATCCAGGATCCAATGGTTTCTCAATAAAAGAGGATCCCACCCCAATTCGTGATATAAGCAGAGTAATCACACAACCTCAAATTCACAACCAGAAAAAGTACAACAACAGGGGATTACATCCCCACCCGTATCACCCCATTAATCGGCACGTGAAAGAAACAACCAAACCGCTACCACCAACACAAGGCATACTTATGAAGGTATTTTCATATTTAAAAGATTTAACACACTCCATGGTTTCAATTCCACGGTGCATTAACCAGGGTTATCACGGAAATGGGTTGATCCTAGTGCATTCAATATATTTAACTGAGTATTGGTAATTAAGGAATTCCATGTTACGGTTACTTAAACATCCAGGAGCACTGAGGTTCAATAGTGCACAGAGAAATACCACCAACGGTCATGATTTCTAGTGAACATAGGCCCGTACCGTTCACAACACATACCAACATAATGAGTATAGTAGAACATCGATCAGACCCCCCCTTTTTCCCTTAATGTTCGTTAATTATCTTCATTAACTTCATTTTCATCAGTTTCCACAAGGGAAAAATCATGACCACCCCTCATGATACACATAAAAGATAGGTGATGGAGAAAATCCCTACTTCATTGATCAAGGATCGAGGTTTTTCTCCACGTGTCAAAAACACAGGATGCAAGATTTGCAGGGAAGGGACATCGGGAACTCCACAGATGAGCAGATGACTTCAGCCTAGGTGCACCATAAGTCTCGGGAAAGAGGGACTTCAATCACACCAATGAGAAGACATAAGTCGGCCAAAAAGGAAGATGGGGGAGGAGAACTTATTTTGCGATATATAGATAAAATCCGGTTGTTACGGGATAAGAAATTTGAACGCCTTGGAAGTCGGATCATGGTTCTTTCACACAGTTGGGTGGTTACACATGACTAGATTAATTTTTGTTTAGTAGGGAGGTTTCTTTGATTTTTAGATATTAATTATCGGCTAAAAACATCCTAGAAACGCTTCAAAAAGCTAAAAAGGCCTAAAAGTGTGGTTACGAGGGAGGCTGCATAAGAAAGGACCACCATGTTTGGATGACACTGATCGGTCGAGTGGATCAGTCTCACCATTAGGTCCCACCGATCGGTCTCCCTGATCTGTCACGTCGTAATTTGGCAAAGGGATGGGTCATGAGGTTCTGGGCCATTACATCAGATACCTCTCAAACTATTCTCGCCCTCGAGAATCAAGAACCAGACCCGAAGGAAAGAGGGGGTGTCTGGAAATCCTCCCCAGAATATACCTTTCAGGAGTGAACCACTATGACAATAGAACACCTTATTTCTAGCATTACCACATATGCCCTTCTTCCCCTTTCCACATGCAACCACGCAAAAAAATGACTAAATTGTCCGGCCAGGTGGGAGAGGTGTTTCCCATCCTCTATGTTAGGATATTATCCGCTTTGGGGGGAACTAACTCACCCGCACGGGTTTAGTCCCATCCACTTTAATGCATCCTAACTATGAATCATGTCCTCCCCTCCCCATCCATTAGGACACTTCACAAACATTCATAGAAAAGAAACTGCAAATCCCATAGTCAACAATGTAAAGCATTACATAGAAAAAATGTACTGACATATCAGGTTAAAACTCAAAACAACTCTAGGTACTGGTCACACAACTGCGCTTCACTCTCCCAGGTACTCTCCTCAAGCCCACCATGCCTCTATAACACGCGAACCAACTAGATGGTTCATCAACGAAGCACCTTCTCCTCAGGACCCTCGATCATCACTAGCCATTCCACGAAGGATGCATCATCTTTGATATCTAACTCTACCCAATCGATTATGTGGGAGTCGTCATGTAGATATCGACGAATCTGGGACATATGGAAGACATCATGCAACTTTTGTAGGTGTGGTGGCAACGCTAGCTGGTAAGCCACCTTACCGACCCGGTGCAACTCCTCGAAGGGTCCGACAAACCTGGGAGAAAGCTTACTTCCTCTAACAAACCCCGGATACCCACATCGAGGGGATACTTTCAAGAACACATGGTACCCGACCATGAACTTCAAGGTCCTTCTCATATCACCGGAATATGACTTATGCAGGTACTGATCATCCTTCATCCTTTCTCATATAAGATGAACCTTCTCTGTCGTGCTCTGCACCACCTCTGTGCCAAGAACACCTGCTTCCCCAAACTCAGTCCATCACACAGTTGAGCGACACGACCTTCCATATAGGGATTCAAATGGAGACATGATAATGGTAGAGTGATTGCTATTATTGTAGGTGAACTCTACCAGAGGAAAGTGTTGCACCCATGATCCCCCGAAGTCCCGGATGCAAGCATGTAGCATATCTTCCAAGGTCTGGATGGCGTGCTCTGTCTTCCCATCTGTCTAGGGGTGTAAGGTAGTGCTAAGGCGCAACTGGGTACCGAAAGCATGCTCTAAACCCCTCCAGACTCGTTAGGTAAATCATGCATATCTATATGAGACCATGGACCTCAGAACTCCAAGAAACTATACCACCTCATCCATGTACATTTGTGCTAATGCTTCTAATCCACTCGACTCCTTGATTTCCATAATGTGATCCTATTTCGTCAACCAGTCCACTACTACCTAGATGGTGTCATTCCCTCCTTGATCCTTTGGTAGCCCAATGATGAAATCCAAAGAGATTTCGTCCCACTTGCACTCGGGGACATCTAAAGGTTACATCAAACCACATGGTACATGGTGTTCCGCCTTCACCTGCTGACACACTTGGCACTTGGCCAAAAACTCTGCCACTGCCAGATTTACTCCGGGCCACCAAAATTGTATCCTTAGACCCTAATACATCTTGGAAACTCCCAGGTGCACTGCTAGGGGTGAGTTATGAAACTCACTAAGAACATGGCCGCGTATCGCCTCTAGAACAAACAACTTTCCCCGAAAAAGCATCTTGCACTGACAATCCTCTGTCCTCCCTTCTAGAGCATTTCCCTAGTCATCTCGGTCACGCATCACTTCACACTCTCGATCTCCCCACTGAGACTCCTCCACCTGATGTAACAGAACATATTGTACTATAATCTGATATAGGCACCCCCTTCCACTATCAATCCTCTCATCCAGGTGTAGGGAAGCCAACTCCTCTATTTCCCTCCAAGCGTCCGCCGACTCTCGGACCGCATCCCTCTATGACTTCCTGCTCAAGGCATCAGTCACCTCGTTTCCTTTACCTGAGGTGTAGGAAATCTCAAAATCGTAATCTTGGGGAATTACATCCACCATCGATGTCGTAGGTTCAGGTCCAGCTGGGAGAAGATATACATCAAGATTTTGTGCTCCGTGAAGACTAAAAAGTGCTATCCGATGGGGTAATGCCGCCACAACTTTAGTGCAAAAACGACCGCCGCATGCTCCAGATCATGGGTGGCATAATTAAGCTCATGGGGACGTAACTTCCTAGACCCATAGGAGATCACCCCTTTCTGCTGCATCAACACACACCTGAGGCCTTGTCCTGAAGCATCACAGAATACATCATATGCTACCCCTTCTTCTGGAAACCTCGACACGGGGGCACTAACCAACTTCTCCTTCAGATAGTCAAAGGCTGCCTTACTCTACTCACTCCACCCGAAATTTTGGTCCTTTTTTATTAGGGCTTTCAAAGGTGCTTCAAATAGAGAGATGTTGCGTACAAACCTTAAATAGTAACCTGACAGCCCGAGGAAACTATAGACCTCTTCCACGTTCTTGTGTTCTTACCAAAAAAGAACCGTCTCAACCTTTTATGGGTCCACTGCTACCCCCTCTTCGGACACTATGTTCCAAAGTAAGTGTACTTCTCGCATCCAGAACATTCATTTCAACAACTTCCCATAGAGTTGTTGCTATCAGAGGACCTCTAAAATCGTCCACATATGTTCTATGTGGTCCTTCTATGATCTTGAATGGATCAGGATGTCATCGATGAACACAACCACAAACTGATCCAGGTGCTCCCGGAATTTGGAGTTCATAGGCCCCATGAACAAATTCAGGGCATTCGTAACACCGAAAGGAATGACTACAAACTCGAAGTGCCCATATCTGCACCTGAAGGGCATATTCGAGATGTCACCCTCCTTCACCCTCAACTGGTGATATCCATACCGTAGGTTAATCTTCGAAAACCATCATGCCCCTTTCAGCTGGTCAAAGAGATCATCTATCATTGGAAGAGGGTAGTGATTCTTGTCTGTTACCGGATTCAGCCTCTTGTTGTCTATTAAAAACCTGAGACCACTATCATCCTTTTTTGCGAACAAGACTGGATCACCCCTTGCTGACACACTCGGTGGAACAAAACCCTTATTCATCATATCGTGGATCTGAATCCGCAACTCTCGTAGCTCCGAAGGCGCCATCCAGTAGGGTGACATTGAAATCGGACGAGCACCAGGCTGTAAGTATATCTCAAACTCGATATCATGTCGAGGGGGTAGAGTCATCACCCCCTTAGAGAAGACATCCATAAACTCATTGACAATCCCTGGTACTTCCACCATATCAGCATCCACTGACTCTACTGAAAGCTCGGCTAACACGGAGAGGAGGGGTTCCACTAGCCTGATACCCTTCTAGCCACTATACTTGATGGTGAAAGTAACAGGTCGGCCACCCAATTCTAAGAACACAACACTTCCTCGAAAGCAGTAGATGATGGCACAGATAGAGAATAGCCAGTTGATGCCTAGGATGACATCGAATGGCTGTATATATACTAGTATAAAAACCTGACCAACTAATGTGGCCCTATCATCAACCTGTATCATATACAAATATATAATAAGTCGGTTTGACCTCTGACTGGTGTGCTCAGCACCCGGGGCACTAGAATTCTCTCAGCATCTAGACCCAGAGCACTGGCCAACCCAGGTTAAACAAAGGAGTGTAAAGTTACGGTATCGAACAAGGCGTAAGAAAGGGTACTGAACAAACTGATCGTTCCTCGAACAACTTCTAGTCCCGCTAGAACTGATACCTCAATGGCATGAAACTGTCCATGCCCAGCTCTTATGCCCCTCTGCCGTCGGCCGCCTCGCCGACCATGCCCTGGTTGAGGTCACAGAGGAGCACCCTGAGGTCGGCCTCCCCCTACAATGTCTGCCCTCAGAGGATTGGGATCGTTCTGACCCTACTGCTGCTGCTGAAAGGGCCTAGATGGAAGCTGCTTTTGAGGCTGGTGCTGGGCATGTCCGCCACTGTCGTACTGAACTCGGTCCGGGCACTGATTCTGAAGATGTCTATGGCTCCCACAGATGAAGCACCTCCTTCTTGGGCCCGAAGGGATGGGGCAAGGACCGGGGGACCGGAACTGGAACTGTTGCGGCATACTCCCTGCTGGTCGGAACCTAGAGGGTCCCGATGCTAGATGTCTGGTGCTGATGACATTTCCCTTTGACGGGCCTAGATGAATCCCCTCTCCTAACACAATGCCCAACGTGTGAATCCTATCCACCACCTCTGCCTTCTTCTGGACCTCCAAGTATGTCAGCAAGGTGAAGGGGGTAACAATGTACTAGAGGGAAGGTCGGAGCACCTCCTCTAAATGTCTCTCCCGAGACTCCTCATCCAGAAAGAGGTCCGCAGCAAAGTGGAGGAGATCCTTGAACTTGATCCCTAGATCCCTTACCAACATACTCCCCTACTAGAGGGAGAGTAGCTCCTGCCACTTATCTACCATCATTGTAGAAGATAGGAATTCCTCTCGGAACTCCTTCTTGAAATCAGCCCATGCCACCTCAAACTCTCTCCTCTACCCCGGGTAGAGCATCCACCACTGACACGCCGCTCCCCGCATCTGGCTGACAGCCAAAGGAACCCAGTACTCGGTTGGAGCCCACATCAGTCCAAAGGCTATCACCATCTCCTCTAGCCATCCATCTGTCTTCATGTCAGAGGTTCTTCTATTGTACTTCTCGAGGGTCTGTCGCTGGAAGGCTCAAAGCATCTTCTAACACTAGTCTTCCTCCTCCTCTCAATCAGCCCACTACCAATCTTCCATGTCAACCCCATGGGCCTCGATCGCCCATAAAACTCGTGGACATCTCCCAAGTGCCATACCTACATGGTAAACAAGGAATGCCTAAGCCCATGTAGTGCATAATATTGTTCTTACATTTTATTTGACTTCTTTATTTACTTTTGAATCCCCAAAACACCCAAAAACATGAGAACACAAGTCATTATGATGAATTTACCATTCCTAGGGTCTCTACCCTACAATTAGTGTAGCCTCACTTGGTCATTCGTTAGGTTCAGAGTCCTTGCATCAGATCATAGGGGGCCTAAAATCATATGTCTTAGCTGGTCCTACCTGGCCTAATTCATGCACCAAGGTCCCCCAACATTGTATCCCTACCATCCCATGCATTCCTCCTTGTGCCTAACTACAGAATCCATCCTATCTCTCATCCTACTCCTCTGATGCCATTCTATCACGACCCACCTTCATCAAAAAGAGGGAAGGGTCAGCAGATTGCCAGACCTATCCTTCTTTAAGTAGAAGGAGAGATAATGAACCCCAAACCCACCTTCAAGAGGTCCCGAAGTGGAAACTAGCACCAAGGGCATAAAATCACACACTAAATGGAATAAATTTCCCTTTTTCTTTTAATTGTATCTAGAGATAAGATAGTGAATCCCACAACACCAAAACTAAAAGTACAAGTAAATCCAAGAACCATTCCTAATGCATGTCACAAAATTAAAATCCACAATGTATAAGGAGACTAAAAATAAAAATAACAAAATAAAGAACAACAACAACTGTGATGATCTACCACAAGGTCTGAGATAGTACGGTCCAACACGGTCCCCGAAGGCCTCCTGGAAACCTGAAAGTAGTTTTATATACGCAGGGTGAGTATACAAGTGTACTCAGTAGAGAAAAACCAAAGACTCTCATGCACAAGTGGGGAGGGATACTAATGCCCTATGAGAAAAGAGATAACCAAACACTTAGCAAGGAATCTAACCACCCAAGCCTCACCAAGGCACATTCCCCAAATAACGTAAGTCAAGTAAAGTATAGTAATAGCACATCGATGTTTGGGTACACTGCGCCTCTTTCCCACTGTTTATTGAGGTCATCCTACGCATCGAACCAATCCCGCCATTCTGACCGCAGTTCCACTGCCACACCCCCCACACACGCCGAGGCCACAACCACCCATCCCGCCCGTAAACACCTGGGCCACAACTGCTATCCCGCCCATAGAAACCTGGGCCACAACTGTCACACTTAACCATGCATGTTAACACCTAGGCCAGAACAACCATTGCCACGCCCGAAGACACCTGGTCTAGAAGAACCACTGCCACGCCCGAAGACACATGGGCCTCATATTGAAGCTGCTCGGGAAACCACCTTCCCGCACACAGCTGGGCCGACCACCACACTACCCAATCAGATGATTCTTGGGCTAATAATAGACTTTAGTCCATCAAATCTTGCACGAAGATACTTGGGCTATCCGGGAAAGGGAGGAGAAAGGAGCTAATAACCAGCCACTAATAGAAGTGTTGGAAAAAACACCCACCCCCATGAAATGGGGGTGTTTGGCACTGAGTTCTCCACTTGTGTGGGGTGAGAATATGAAACAAAAAAAATACAATTATATGTATAGGTAACAAGCACTCACCCAATATAGGTTTTTCTTCAACCAGCCTAAAGAACAATATCCTTACAATTCGTTTGTATGATAAGAGAACATCACCCATGCCCAAGTCACATCTCACATCAAACCAAATCCCGATTTTTCCCATCATTGCTTCGTTGTTCAGTAATAATGTTTAAATAAATTTATGCACTACTAGATAGCTAATAGTATAAGAAGAAACCAAGGTAAAAAGTTACAGCTGACATCAATTTAAGCATTCACACCTGTTTCTCTTGAAAAGTTACAACAACAAAGGGATAAGTGAGATCCCTCGAAGTAATGGAACCAAACAAAACCCCAGGATACAGCCCCATGTCCCCAAAATCCAAGAGCCAACGGTTTCTCAACAACAGAGGATCCCACCACAATTCATGATATAAGCAGAGTAATCACACAACCTAAAATTCTCATCTAGAAAAAGCACAACAATCGGGGCTCCCATCCCCACCCGTATCACCCCATAAATCGGCCCATGAAAGAAACAACCAAACCGCTACCACCAACACAAGGAAAGACCATGCATGTATTTTCAGATTTAAAATATTTAACACACTCCATGGGTTTCAATTCCATTGTTCTATAACCAGGGTTCTCACAGAAAAGGGTTGATCCAGGTGCTTTCTATTTATTTAACCGAGTATTCGTAATTAACCAATTCCATGTTTCTGTTATTTAAACATCCAAGAGCACCGAGGATTAATTCTGTACCGACAAATACCACCAATGACCATAATTTAGAGTGACCATAGGCTCGTACAGTTCACAACACATAACAAAAAAAAGAGTACAACAGAACGTTAATCACACCCCCCATTTTTTTCCTTAAATCCTGTTCACTATCTTCATTATGTTCATTTTCATCAGTTTCAAAAAGGGAAAAATAATGCCCACCCTACATGATACACATAAATGTGTGATAAAGGAGAAAATCCCTACTTGATTGATCAAGGATCGGTGTTTTTCTCCACGTGCCAAGATCACTGGATGCGTGATTTATAGGGGAGGGACGTTGGGAACTCCAAGGACGAGCAGAAGACATTAGCCTAGGCACAGCACAAGTCTCGGAAAAGACGGACTTTAGGCACACCATGGAGAAGAGAGAAGTAGTACAAAAAGGATGAAGGGGGAGAAGAACTTATTCTGAGATATATAGATAAAATCCAGTTGTTACTGGATAAGAAATTTTAATGTTGTGGAAGTCGGATTGTGGTTCTTTCACGCGGTTGGGTGGTTATACACGACTAGATTAATTGTTATTTAGTAGGGAGGTTTATTTTATTTTTAGATTCTAATTATGGGCTTAAAAATGTCCTTGAAACAATTCAAACAGTTATAAAGGCCAAAAAGTGGGGTTACGGGGGAGGCTGCAGAACAAAAGCCCGCCAAGGATGGATGACATCGATCAGTCGCGCCGATCAGTCCCACAGACTGGTCGTGCCGATCGGTCGTGCCGATCGGTCGCGCCAATCAGTCCCTCCGATCGATCGTGTCGATCGGTTGCTCCGATCGGTCTCGCCGATCGGTCCAACCGATCGGTCTCGCAGATCGGTCGTACCGGAATTTGGCAAAGGGAGGGGTCATGAGGGTCTGGGCCATTACAAGAATGAATGAATAACAATTCTTCACTATGATGTTTCCCGCCGTATAGATGATTGATTTCATCTTATTTCTATAAAGTGAAAACATGAAGGTATGTATTATATAATAATTAAATAATGATATAAAAATCATAAATAAAATTAATAAAATATATTTATAACATTTCCATCATTATATATTTCCATTAAGATAGTTTTTGAAAAATGAAAAACATCCCTTCCTGAGGCGGTAGTCCATCATACACACGAATGATGATTTTATAACCCCTTTAATGGAAGTGGGTGTTGTTTTATGTCATAACATTAACATTATAGAATATATGAATATTTATTATATTCATGTCATTATATTAGAATTCTATAAGAATAATTTAATGGGGTGGAGAATGAAATAAAACAAAGATACATATTGTTTATCATTCCTTGTTTGTTAGGTAACACAAATTTGATTTCACAAAAAGACATCCATGGATGGATTTCGGCTCAAATTAAGGATTCAAAGATGAGGAAAGAAATTTTTTGTTGTGAATTGGTAAAGGAATGAGTAATGGGAGTGTGTTCTAATTCATATTTGGGAAGGTGTAGTATTCTAATAAATAAAAATATGTTATCAATATTGGGAGGTCTCCCATACCTTATGTGCATTCAATAAATAAAAAAATTTCAAAACATGGCTATGTGTTCAATATATGGTCAGAATATTGTTTTTTGACAAGTGGTGGTTAATTTACAGACATTATCTTCTTATTAATACACACTAAGTGAACACGTATGTATGTTAATCACTATGATTACCTTTAAATATTTACGTTAATCAAATTGTTATAAAATTTTGTTTAAATTATACGAAATTATAAATATTGATCATTACATATATATAATCAAATTTTTTAAATTAAACTCACATAATCTATAGAATTTAATTTAATATTTATCCCACGAATTTGATAAAAATCTGCATTTTTAATGTGTACTGTTCAAATGATTAAATTTTTTTATTGTTAAATTCAATTATAAATATGAAGAAAATGAATAAAATTGGAATAACAGAATTAAAATTTCTCGAATTTTATTTTTATAAAAAATTAAAATATAATTTATAATTACTAATTATTTAGATGAGAAGTTCACATTATATTAAATTAATTATTTTTCACTATTAAAAAAGAAATGAAAAATTTCATGAAAATCATAAAACAAGACCTAAAATAAATTTGAAATTCATATTTAAAAATGCAATGTATTTTTTTAAATAAAAATTTTAAAATTATGAAAAAAATTTATACATGTGTTTAAATAAAATAAATCAATAATTATATTTAGAAAAATATATCTTTTGTGTAAAAAAATAAATATCTTCATATCTTCTACCTATCAAATCTATTCGATAAATGTCAAAAAAAAATTATTTAAATGTATAAAATCTAAATTTAATTTTGATTATAGACCACTATAAATTTATTTATTTTTTTAGTATAATTATCTATTTCGATCATAAAATAGTTTTTCAAAAGTAAAATTATATTTATTTTGTTTTTATAAACATTTATAGTTAATTTTCACTCAATTAATTAAAACCATATATTTTCTTATTTTATTCAATAAATTTTATAATTACCAACATAAAGCCTGTGATAGAATTTTAATTAGAAATAAAAATATAAACGGTATTTGGTCAAACTCGTTCATCAGTATAATGCAGGCTATCAATGGATGTTGTTTATGTATTTAAAGGAATCAATATAATGTATTGAATTTATTTAAATTATAAATGTTTCAAAATATAACGTTATTTTAAATTATTTTCTATGATTTGTTTTCTATTTTATACATTAATACTATTATAATGTAGTTTTTTAGAATATTTGTGTCTTACATTCTCCTTAACAGAAAAAATTATCATCCCTATAATTTAAAAATGTTCTTGATAAACAGGGTTATTATATTTAAAAATAACATTATTGAACAACCCACCTCATAAATTTGTAAATAAAATATATTCCGCATAAGAGAGAATTAGAAGTAAAAATGTCAATTGGAATAACATATAACTAGGTTTCTTTGTAGGAAAAAAGGGGAATGTGATGATATGTATATAAAGTAAACATGTAAATAATTATATGTAGTGATTGGGGTCATTTATCATAATAAATTAAATTTTCAATAGAGTATTTTGGGGCTCAAAACAATAATTTTTTTTATTATTTCAAAGTACATCGGTTTAACAAAAATCAATATCTAAGGATAAATTTCTTGATTGAATAATTGTTTTTGAGAGATTAGGATATATTTAACTGTATAATAATATATATAAATATACATCATATGTTTCTATTTTATAAAATAAATTTCATCTTTTGTTTATTCTTTTATTAAAATCTAATTCAAAACATACGCAATGATTTTAATAAGAACCATTAAAAATTTAGCATTCATTCGTTATGTCAGTAATCATTTTCAAAACCCAATATGTTTTATAAACTAATATCAAATCCAAAAGATTAACTATAAAATTTCACAATTAAATTATTTTTGTCTTCTGTTTAACTTTAAAAAATAAATATTTAACAAGAACATTGCATTAGACTAAATTTGGAATTAAAACCTAATCATACATTGAATATGGTATTATGTCATTCTTCCATTATAGATATGATGGTTTGTCATATTATTTAAAGGTTTTTGTTTTTCTAATCAATTTTAATATAACGTTCGTTAACATTTTGATGGAAATCATTCAAATAAAATTAGTCTTTAAATATACTTTTCACTAAGTAATTCAATTAAAAAATTCTTGAAAGTCCAATAATAATTTTTTTATATCAACCATTATATATATTAATATATTTTATTAAATGTCTGTTATATTTTTTTAAATTATTTATCAATTAATTTTACAAAAAAAAATTATTTTCCATTTGTTTCTAAAATATTTCCTTAATATTGGTATAGTTTCATCTTATGGAAGATAAAACTATCTTTTTAAGACCACGAACATATGAACTATCTTAAACTCATAAAAATATGATGTAATATATAACTAATCCATTATGAAATACAAATTTATATAATAAATGTGACGAAATCCTTTGTTGATTCATAATTCTTGAAACCAAATTATTATGGGTAAAAAAATTCATAAAAAATACTTCATTTTATTTATTTCAACAATGGTTCTATATTGAAATAGGGATTATCCAAGTTTTTTATATACCAATATATATTAATATAATTATTAATTGGATTTAAATAAAATTTTAATTATCACAGGAATAAACATTTGTAGTGTAAAATTAATGAACAGTAATAACCGTTTTTTTATACCAGTCTTTGTTGGATCCATACATGATGTTTCATTTTTAGATTTATTCCACCATGGTACATATATTTCAGAACCACGTCTACTTATATAATATATATAGTGATTTATTTGTAATAAAACCATCCAAATATCATTCTTACCAAAATATTTGTATTTTCCTATATTTATATTCTCAATAATACCATAGGCATTGTTCCATAATATATTATTTAGTCCATCATGTTCTGACAGTTTCTACAAAACATTCCATGATACCTACTATAGAAACATTTACCCCAAAATACAAAATTCTTTTCATTGATACCATTACATAGGAATAAGATTCAAGAAAATTATATATCAGCGTCAGTAATTGTTTATTAATTTTATTAACTCTATACATGCATGTGTATTATACTATAAAAAATAATTATTTTTTAAAATAATTATATACCATCTAGAATATACATTTATATAATTTATATTTGTCCTAATGGAATATAGAGGAATTTAATTAGAATAACAGTTAGCTAAAGTTCTCTATAAGGTTTATGGAAAGTTGATGAAATAATGGATCAAAGAGATTAATCAATATGGTAAGGTAAAAAACATAGAAAACATTTCATATAATCAATAACATATAATAAAGTCTACAAATAGTATTGAATGGAAAATAACTATAATTTTGCGCCATTTTATCAAAAAATTGAGAATAAAAAGAATCCATTAATACATTCATAATATAATTCTCATTGAAAAATTAATAATTACTGAATTTTCAATGAACTAAATGCCTGATTATTGAAATTCAAGGATTAGGCACATGAAAAAACAATACCATCAAGACCATTATTAACATGGTAGAAAACTATATGAGGAATCCTATTTAATTTATCTATATATATTAAATCATAATGTATATTTATTCATATAGGGACTATATAAAATATGAGCATTGTTTGTAACTTTCAGTCCAAACCATTTGGGATATATCTAATAATTACTTTAATTCAAGAACAAAGTTACTCTTCAAATGAGTTTATTTATTAAGAAGTTTGGATTATACAATATTTACCCAAATAATCAAATAACTATCAATGTAAACACATTATGTAAAATGACTCATGATTTATGAAATATTTATATATAGGATGCATAATGTAGACATTTAGGGGTTATTTTAATTTCAATTATCATTATAAAGTGAATAAATAATGGCGAAGTTAATATCTACAAAAATGATTCGATAAAGTTAATTTTAGTACAATCATTTTTTAATATAATAATAATCTTCCCATATGAAGAATAATGGTGTTATGAATATGACATCATCCAATTAAAGTATTAATAAGGGATATTTTCCTTGAATAAAAAAAATATATCATTAAAATAATTCGTGAAAAAATATCCTCTTGTTTCTAGAAATAATTTTTAAAATGTATTAAAATGAAAATCACATTTAGAAAAAAAAATTTAAAATAAAAATGTCAAATTGAAAATAAGTATAGAAAAAACCGGAGGGTAATATCTTACATGCTCTAAAAAACTTTCCTTTTGTATTGTATAAGTGATAAAAATTTTCTTTTTCGAAATAATATAGGATGATTCTATTCAATAAAATTCAAAAATAAAAAATGAGAATAACATTAATTGAAAAATTCAAATTGAAATGTTCCATTAATGCATTTTTTAAATCAATTTTAAAATAATTTGTTTTTTACAGAAACAGATTGTTGACCTGAGTGAGTTGTGAATGTGTATTTTATTAAAGAAATTTTTGAATAATGTAAATTTTTAAATATTATATAAATTTCTCTATAAATACAAAAAAATTATTACAATAGGAGAATAAAATTAGTGGTTTTATTAAACAATGATCATGAAATTTTCATTATTAGAAATTCAAGACTATATATTCTCAAGTATAATTTTATTTGAAAATAATAACATTAAGATATAATAACATTGAGGTGAATATTAATAAATGAAAAAATTATTTTCAAAAATGATATAGGAACATATAAATGATGTATAAACTACAATATATATTTAGTGATCATTATACAGAAAATCATATAATATTTCAATAAATTATTTCAATGTTTAACATAAATAATATAAATTGAGTAACTATATCCATTATCACATGGTAAATTATAATTAAAATGCACTTAAATTAAATAAATAAAATTTATGAATAAAAAACATTATTTATTATGTATTAATTATATTTAATTTCATGGGGAATTATATAAACCATATAAAAGTAATTAGGATCATAATGTTACAATATTCCTTAATGATATGAAATTTAGAACAATTCCCATTCCATAAAAATTCTATTGGTTGAGAGCCATTAAAACCCCTATATTTTGGATTTAAGAATTTTCTTGAATTATAAAAAAACCATATTAATATTTATAATATCATTTATTCTACCTTTATAATATCATATCAACAGTTTTATAGCAATCCTTCATTATTTCCATTATTTTGGTTGTTAATTTCCTTACCTTTATAGTATTTTTAAATAGTTTTTTTGTTCCTATTATAAATATTATAGTTGTATAATATTTATAATTTAAAAAACTATTTAGATATCATATATATTTATTATATATTTTACTATATTAATCAATATGTTTTTTTGATTGGAAATATAATACACATTTCATGATGATGGTTGGATGTATGTGCGCATGAATGTTGTTTCCATTTTTTGTTGTATATAATTAACATAAAGTAAAAGATATATATAATTTATAATATTTGAATAATTTTTTAAAATAGGTTATATATGATTATTTAAATAAACATAACAACTTCTATGTAAAGTGTGAATGAACCACATCATTTTGTGAGTAGGTAGTTTGTTGTACAAATGAATGATGTTAATATATTCCCACAAAATGAAATAAATGATAGTATGTGTTATAAAATAATTACATTATAATAAATAAATCATAAATATAATATATAAAAAGCTTATTTATCATTATTTTCTACCATTAACATTGGTATTGGAAAAATAAATGATTTTAGTGAGGGGGAGATAGACAACTGTACAAATGAATGATGAATTTGGAACTTATTTGTGGATTCCTATATAGGTTCTGGTCAAAAAAATTAAAAATTAAAAATCTAAGTTTTTTATATATTTATAAATATATAATCATGGTAAAAAATAATTTAAGGGTGTTGAGAAAGAAATAATTAAAATATTGATGTTGATGAATGTTAAATATTCTTCAGGTAACTCATATTGTTTTTTAAAAAAAGGCTTACAAGGGTAAATTTAATCCCAAATAATGGAATATAGATGCAATGAAGACGAGATGTATATTTTAATGGTCTTTAGATAAAAATATCTTCTTGTGTGGGAATAATTGAGGGGACTGAGTTCTCATTTATAATGAAAAATGTTTGTAATTCTTCTAAATATTAATGACTAAACATTGATGCGGGGTCTCGCATACCTCATATAGCTAATTTAATGAAACATTTAAAAAATTGTAATATGTTATATATATGTCCATCCAATGGGTTTTTGAAAAGTATTGGGCCATTAATACAACTTATAATTTATGATTTACCACTAATTAAACTCATGTTGACATTAATCTATGTGATTAACAAAAATAATTATCATCATTCACTATGGATAAAATTTGTGTTACAAATATTATGAAAAATAAATTAGAATAATTAAAAAAAATGGAACCCAATTATTTATATTTATCTAACATATGTGTCATAATATAATTTAATGATTACTACATAGAGATGGCGACACATAGGTTTTAATGTCAAAATGATCAAGAGATTTAAATGGTTTTATATTGAAAATATCAATGGAATTGATTTCAATTATAGAAATTGGATTTATATATTTAAAATTTATCTAATTTTATAATAAATAAATTTTATAATATAAATTTTTATTATAAATTGTTTAGAAAAAATGTTAATATTTAATTAAAATCCAGTGTTTTCACATTTCCTCAAAAATTGAAATTTCTCATAAAAATACAAAAAATTCACTCCAATATAATATTTACATTCCAAAATGAAAAAATTATTTTATATCTTAAACTAATTTTTATAAAGGTGTTATTATTTAGTTTCAAACAAGTGTTCTATTAAGAATATTGAAAACATACTTTTATAAAAATACTACTTTTTATGTACAAATTGTAGTATTTTTCTTATTTTATTATTTTGAAAAAGAATTCATGATGTTAAAATTATTTTATAGAAAATATATTATTTAAATTTCATTACGATTCTTCACTATTTTATGAAAATTTAATTTGTTCTGATATATAAATTTTGGTTATATAAAATATATTGTTAAAAAAATATTTCCATCATAATAATTTCGATTTTATCATTATTTATTATTAATTGGTGTCAAATAAATTCATCAATATATTTTAATAAGTCAATTAAATAAATTTATAACATCAAATTTAATATATAAGTGAATATTGATATTTTATGTAATTATATTAATATTATTTCCTTAAACATGTTATTTCATTTAATGCACGTTATAAAAAAATGTTCATTTTTTATATAACATAAGATATAGAATGTATTTAATATATTTAAAACAGAAAATATTACCTAAATTATAATGATGTTATATTTTTATCTATTTTCTTCCTTTCATAATGTATATAAAATATAATGTCATCATATTATAATTTTGGGGTGTTGTATTTTAACCACCACAAATAAATTGTGTCCACACAATTTAGGCATGATCTATGTAAGCAAGGGTGGGTTATTATAAAATATAATTGTATAAGAAACAATATAATTAAATGGTAAGACATATTCTCTTCATATGATAGAATCATAACTAAAAATGTAACATTTAATAATATAAAATTAGGTTTCTGTATAATAGAACGTTATTGGAATGTTAATATATGTACAAGGATGAAAATAATAAATAGTTATAGGTTATTATTTATGTAAATGACCATAAAAAAAGTTTTTGATAAATGGTAGTATGAGGGGCTCAAAACCATAAATCTTTGATGATTTAAAAGGCCATCGGTTCAATATAAATTATGGTATTAAGGTCACATTTTTTTCAAGACACATTTTCTTGGAGTTGAGGAATGCTTTAAATCTATAATATCATAAATAAATATTCTTGATATGTTTCTATTATATAAACACAATTTCATCATTTATATGATATTTTATCAATTTCTAATTCATCCATTAATCATTGATAACAATATCCAAAAATGTTTTTTTTTATTCCCTAATCCATAAAATTTAGTTTTAACATATTCTAAGATTCAAAAAAATTGAAAAAAATATTTCATCTATCTCTTATTAATTAACAAAACTATATTCACATATAAATAAATATCTAATCCAAAATATTAATACAACTAGTTATTTGTTAATATTTATTTGTATAATGGTTTAACATACTAGAATGAAATATTAAATAGTGTATTTCATAGATCAGTGGTATTCATTAAAAAATTGTCATCATTTGGTATTCAGTTCAAAAATTTAATCATTTCCTGATATGATGGTTTTTCACCTTGGATATATGTTTTTTTCTATAATATAATCTTACAATGTAGAAAAAATATAAAGAGTATCCTAGAAATAATATTAACTATTAAATATTCATCTGCATAATGATTAAAAAAACATTTCCCAACAAATATTAATATTATTATTTTAATATCAACCATAATGTTTATAAATACCCTTTAATTATATTTTTATTGTATAGAATGGAATTATTCCTCTAATAAATTTTCCTCTTAACCATATACATTCCATATGTTTCTCTAGAATGTCTATAATCATGTTATACATTCACCACATAAAAATAAAAAAAATTGTGTTTAATACAATGAATATATGATCAATATTATAATAATAAATCAATTTCGGAATAAATATCTCTTAAGGTAATGTATACACATGCACATCAAAAATGTAACACAGCCCTTAGTGGTTTCATAATAATTTGGTATCCATAATAATATTTGTGAAACAATTCCACATAAATACATGATTATTTTTTTTTACAATATAGGTTCATATTTTTTCTAGGTATTATCCTAGATCATTCAATGACATTTTCTATTATAATATTTCATAATTGGTTTTAAAAAAAGTTGATTTTTTTTGAGTAACCCCTCAATGTGAAAAACACAGTTTGAAGAATTTCCCATTATAATGTAATTAGGTATGATCAATTAAAGATTGGTATTCCCTATTTAGAGTTATTTCCCCTAAGTTCTTATATTCTAGAACAAATGAAAATTTTTGTATCCATACATGGATGTATTTCAAGGAGAACCCAGATAATCATTACCTAATTAATGTTTTATGATGTTTTGTATAATTTTCATAAAATTCAACAATTTATTTTTTTCTATATACGTTAATTACCTACTTATCTTTCCCAATAATTATATTATACTTACTTTGATAAAAATTATATTATCCTCATCCATGAACGTGAGTGTTGGTGTCTTGATATCATTCCATCAGAAAAAGATACAATCATATCAGATCCCAAATGACCGAATAGTTTGATATTATTTTTAAAATTGAATAGAAATGAGTCTATAATTAAAATTGAATACATAAATTAAAATAAAATTGAATAACATTATTTCATATTGAATATACTTTTTTATAATTCATAGTACACATAAAAGAGACCCGGGTAATGGAAAAAGAATAATGGTGAAATCAAATTCTATGTAAGTGTTATGTTAAATGGAAGAAATAATGAATCAAAAAAATAATCAATTTGAAATATAAATTAAAATATAACATATTCCATGTAATAAATAATTGATAACAATGTGCATAAATATTATATAAATTTAAAAACTAGAAGAACATTCAATTTTATTAGTAAATTATGAATAAAATGCATCAATATATTTTTTCATATTGAAAATATATTTTCCAATAATAATAATAACAGAATTCTCAATGTTGAAACAAACTAGTTATTGTAAAAAATGTATAAGGTATATTAAAACGTATACTATGAAGACAATTCACAAGATGATTAAAACTATAGGTAGAAAACAACTTAATTTTTCCAACTGATTATCTCCAGGAGATATATCGATGATTCAAAGATATATAATGTCTGGCTCCTACTAATCTCTTCTATTAAAAAGATATCATTATATATAAAATATTCAATATAATTTCTCAACAATGACCCTTTAAAAATATATTTGTTGAATAAATATTAATTATTTTCAATTTTTTCCTAAATAAACATAAAATGATTTTTATTATGAACTAAAACGTAAAAATAGAAATGTCTAAAAAAATATGGTGAGAGACGGAGAATATTATTTTCAACCTACTAATGGTGTAATTGTTCTATATTGGGTTTTTATTTTATTTTCATATTGGATTTTTCAATCATGAATGGTATTTTTCTTTCATGGATGATCGTCTCTCAATTCAGGGTCATGGTTTATCATCAGATCTCATAGATCCTTCTTCTCTAAGAAAAAAGTGTTTTTATTTTGTTGATCCTATTTATGGTTATTCTTATATGAGGAAAAATTTATGTCTCGATCCTATAACACTGGAAAATATGATAATTATTGTTTTTTAGGGTCGTTGATTCATTTACTTTGCAAAAATGTATTGATCTTTGTATATTATCAATTCTTAGTCTCATTATTTAGTCAAATGGTGATTAACCATGGTCATACATTGATCATAAAAGTTGGATTCCTTAATATTTTGGTGTATTTAATTAGAATATAATTCTCATTAGGAGGGGCTTCCTCCATATAATTATTCAATCACGGGATGCCTTTAATAGAGCATGGGTCCTTGGAAACCTACGTCCTAAACCTAGAAATTCGAGTTTCTCTGAAAGGGATGTTAACTTAAATCGATTTAAAATTAACAAATCCAATAATCATATTTGGGTCATACATCATTGATTTTACTAGATGTATTGGAATTAAAAGACCCATACTGGCCTTGCATCATTCATTGACACTCCTATTAGAATGGATAAAAAACATTAGAGGGGGATCTTGGATATTTTCCTTGAATTATGGTTGATTTTAATTTGGAAATTAAAAAATCAAATAATATAACTTTTATTTCTAATGTTAATACGATTTATGTTAATGTTTAATATGAATGTGTTCCCGATTTTCTTGATGTCTGCAAGATTATTGGCCACCCTGTTTTGAATTGTCATATTCTTAAAAATAAAGAGAATGATGTACCCAATTATAAGGATTGTGAGAGGTTAAAATAAATTAAAAGAATAAGAATGTGTTTTTTGAAATGGTGGTCCAATAAAAGGATACACATGGTCATTCCAAAGTTATGGTTCTTAATATGAAATACTAAGAAGATATTTCTGAAGATATTGAACAAGGATTCTTGATCCCCCTAGTCATCCTGCACGAATTAGTCATAATGTGGGTAATAATGGGGGATCCAAGTGCACGGATGAGGACATTTTGTGAGAGGAAATCTCCTCCCAGATTTATAATTATCTTTATCTTTTGTAAAATAAGATGGGTGATGGTTTATTGGGACATGATCTGGGGGAAAATAATTTTGATATTGTAGGTTAAACACAAAAAAATAAGGAGTATCTCCTGGATGACACCACTCTGGTTCATGCTGATTCTATTTTGATTTCCATTTTACTTGTAATTACATCAGGACTAGTTTTTGGATTTTCAACCAGGGGTAATATTTCTTTACAATATATTTTTATTGGGGATTATGCTTCATCCAATTCACGTTCTTTAATGTAGGAAGTGGTTATTGAGGATCTAGTTTCATCCAATGCATGTTGTGCAATACAATAAGTTGTGATTATGGAACTTGTTTTAACTGGTTTAATTGTAGCATTACAATATGTTGTGACTATGGATCATATTTCATATAGCGTTGATGATGAATTACAATATGTGGGGGTTACTACTTTATTTAGTTCACCATCTAACATTCTCCTTATTAGTTCATTTAATCCAATTCTACTGTCAAAAATAAATAAGGAACCAAATTTTTATATATATAAATGATCATTTACATTGTGTCTTGAGATTTAATCTTAATTTTGGAATTCCTCTAATGTCATCATGAATAAAAAATTTGTGGTTCAAAAAGGGGGTACTTCAACACAATAATAGATTTGAATGAAGTTTCTATTCTTAAATTTCTGTGGTTTTCCCAATCATGATATCATGAGGTCCCATTGTCTCTTAATTAAAAATACCATGTCACTTCTCAATGGTATATCTGAACCAAATAGAGTATCTTCTCATAGTATTTCCAACTATGAAAACATGGTCTTTCCTTTAGTGGAATCCTACATACTGCAACCATCTGTTACAAGATTATGGGTTTTGACCAATTGTTCCTTAATTAATATTTCCCTGATTTCTAACATAGACATCTATTAACATGTTATTTAAATTTTATTGGCCATTAATATTTTGTTATTTTATTTTTTCCCTAATTTTCATCATGACTATAGGGTCTGATATATGGACATTGAATCTCTTAACTCTGCCATCTCTGAGTTGTGGACCATTCTTAGTGTTTTTAATTCTATTTTTTCTCTAATGAGAATATTGGATCCATGAATAACTCCATATCATTAAGAGATTTAAATTAGTTAATTTATTATAATGTATTAATTAATGTTAAACTTGTTGGGGCTAGGTACACATGGTACATGAATTTTTTGGAGATATTTTTCACTAGTAGAATCGACAGGGAATTTGTTAATGGGGATTTTCATGACTCCTGTGGATGTATTTTTTGAATTAATATTTCTGTAATTATTTCTGAATATCATCTCATTTTTCTTGACCTTGTGGGAATGGATCTGATACCTATATTACCTATTATATTTAATAATTCTTGGTTCAATCAACCTAAGTACATGAAAATTGTTTAAAAGACCAAGAAATAATTGAATTGTAGAGATAATGAATTGGATTCTATAATCATGTTGAAACTCATTAAATGAACATTGAAATTCTGGAGTAAACATCATTTCAACTATCTTTATAATAAATTTTATCTCTTGAAGAATCTCATCAACACATGTAGGAGAATAATTCTTCGAATGACTTCTATAATTATGTTCTTGGTGAGACTCATCGTGTTTCCACAATAAATAATATACTAAACTTCAATGATGATTTGAAAATAGAAACTTTTAAGGATAATTGACTAAGATATAGGGATTGAAAATCAAATTCTTTAAATTCCATGTAGACAATTAGGATGGTTTCTTTTCCCCTTTCTTTAATCGAAAATGGGAATACTATCTTTGATAACATGAAGGATCTTTCTCAGCATGATGTTACATACATTAAATATATCTTCATTGGTATTTTCCATCATGGATATCTAGTAGAGAGTATTATTTTGAGTCTTTTCAATCATGATTGTAATTACACTCTTGCATATATTCCCTTGGAAATTGAAATCAAGGAAGCGGACTTTAGTCTAAAGCCTGAAATCTCTCCTGGTCCAGCTAGTTTCAACATTTCTTTTCCTCAACTTACTGGGATATCATTCATGTTTATGTTTATAGGTTGTTTACTTAGTTATTAATGGTGGATCTCTTCTTCATGGTCTGAATTCTATGTTCCATTCACTCATCTCAAAGGTTGAGAATGACGAAGAGATTCACCAATTTATTCTAGTTTTCATGTTTAGCACAATTTTTAAAATCATTTACAAAATCATGGATATTATTTTATACTTAATTTCTATTATGATTTTCTCCCCTAATCGGTTTTTCATTATAAAAGTTTGTTCAATTAAATATTTCTTCATTATTTCTTTGGAATGTGTTAATATTATAATTAAATCCACAAGAGGTGTTAATATTTCTCTTAAATATTATGTTAGGAAAGAATTTTATACTATAAATTGTAAATTCATTGACATGGTTCTTTATTATTTTTGTATTGAAGTTGTTTTCTTTAATTTGGTCAAAATAAATTTTTAGTACACTTGAAACTTTTTCTTTATTAATGGTTCCAATGAGTGATATTTTTCTTATTCTAGATGTCTCAGGAAAGGAGAGCATCTATCTACAATCATTTTTTATATTTTGGAGGATTATCTTACCATATTACCTTTATTATGGTGGGAAATGGAAAATTAAACTTTATTTGTTATATTAGAGGAATGGTTTCTACTACTCATTTTTTGTTTGTTGTTTCTATCATTATATTCACTCAAGAGTAAAAGATAAATATAAAGAACTTTATGCAAGCCCTTTTACAATATTAAAAAGGTTCATGCTAGGAGATCAATTGGAGTAAGACATTTGTCCAATTTGGTATGAATTATTCTATCTCTTAGAATAAGGACATTGTCAGAGAACTAGGTATTCATTATAAAGTTATTCCCATTACATATCTGGTTGATTCAATGATTTGGGGTGGGGACAAAATAGTGTAATTTTTAGGATACTCTTACTAATCTTAGAATCCATCTGGAAACATCGAAGCTCACATCTCTCTCCATGGCGGGTAATTTATTCTTGGTAAAGGATGAAATTATTTCTATGTTTGATAATTCATTCATGGTCTATTAGTGTTAAATCTCTCATAATGAGCATTACCGATTTTATCAAAAAAATTATTTGGTGTGGAAGCATTATTGAATAGAAATTTTCCGCAATTTAAAGGAATAATTGATGTAAAATTACGATACAAGGGGTAATGTTATTAAAAATATTTTACTGTTAAATGATTCATTGTAGGAATCATTCATATAAAGGCATATCAATTAAAATTATGAGTATATTGGATTTCACTAAAATAAATTCATTCATAGATTAAGAAATAGTGTTTTTAATCTTATGAACTCATCTGTTTGGCCTTCTTTTATATACATTTTTTTGATTGATTCTAATTTCATATGGCATTCTCAAAAGGATTCACCTTTATCCTTTTAGAAGGACAAATGAATAGGTTTTCCCCTTATTGATGCTTTGATGAATGATGAATTTAATATTTATTTGGATGACACTATTAAGGAACAACTTTATAATATGGGGGATCATCCAAATCATTATGTCAATATTATCAAGAGTTATTTTTTTCAAAAAAATTGGAATTTTTCCCACGCGAACCACATATCCATGGCTTTATCTATTATAATAAATTTTACATTCATTCATTATCTTGTGACACAGGTTATATGAGAATGAGTGATTTTTTTATGATATTACGAGAACTTCTCAGATTGCAATGGCCTTGAGAATGGCTCACAGGAATATTTCTACCAACTTTTTTCTTCAATAATGTGGTATTTCGCTTTTCAATTCATGTGTTATTTTCTATCATCATAAAGAAGGCATTGGTCATTTTTTCATAGCTTTGTTAATACGTCATCGATGTGGAAGTTTGTTTTTTAAATCATTAAAATATTAATGTCTTTTTTGTCTTCAATCCATGATTTCCTCTATAGATGGAATTCAATTGTGCATTCTCTATAATTTCTGGATATTTTCACATTTATGATACTGAAAGTAATCGTTTTATTGGTTTTTCTAAAAATAAATAAATTCATGAAAACATTTCCTTCACTTTAAGTGGGAATTTATCATCCATTCATGTTGTTATGTATGATGCAAGAACACTAAGGAATCATTTTTTCTTCAACATTGTTTGGGACATGTCCATTCTAGACTAGAAAGGTGTTAAGGGGAATTTCAGGACTCCGTATGGAACCTTTGAAGTCATATAGAAATAACCTCTTGTTGGATGGTCAAAAGGTAACTCTGATGGTGGTTCGAGAGGTAATTTGGTATTTCTGGATATGTTTTTTTCTTTAAGAATCGTAAATTAGTGTTATTGGAAGTTTTCATTGTTCTTCTGGTTTTATTTCATCACATGAGGCTAAAATTATAGACATAATCTCTATGTTGGAACAAGTTGAGAATAATGGATGGTATAACTTATGGATTGAGATGGATTATATTTTTGTCATCTATACCATGAGGATGAGTCCTTATCACATTTCTTGTAAGCTCAATAATTGATATATAAAATTCATGGGTACCCTTTCTTCCATGAATCATCTTATTACTCACATTTATGTGGAAACCAATTCAGTGGTTGATGGAATTTCAAATAAATTCATCACACGAGTTGACATTTCCCTTTTATATTCATGTTCATGGTGATCATCTTTCTGTTCATAAATTGGGATCTGATAAATATCCCATTTTAAAACTTGTGTAAGAAGACTTTTGATTTCAATAAAGAATCCTTTATTTTGGAAAATGTATCATTTTCATTAAAAAACAAATATATATCAAAATAAAAACTGAATGAAAAAATATAATATATTTAGGAAATTAACAAATATGTGATAAATAGTGTCGATATATAGGGGATATTTAATGTTCAATGATAACTGGAAAGTGAATAATTCAATGGAAAGTTAATGAATATGGAAATGACACAACAAAGTGAATTTAAATACTATCGTTGGTCAAACTTTTCATAAAAAATCAAGAATAATAATAATTATAGTTTCAATATAATGTATAAGCATTATTATAACAAAAAGAGTTATTATATCTGATGAAATGAAAGTCATTATTTAGGAAATTATCCTTCACATTTTGAAAAATATTTATAATGTTATATTCATTGAAAATAACATTTTAAAATATCTTATTTAAAAAACCTAAAAATATCAATAAAAGATTCAATGATATGTCAGTGGGTAATTGCACACATGTTGTAAATAACATTCCTCTTATATAGTAAAATTGTATGAAGAGTAACATTCATGGTATGAAAATATAATATCCCTTTGAAATTAAATTAAAAATATATAAATTTGTTAAAATTTTCCATCAAAAGATTATTGTGATATGATTAATGAAATTATATTTCAAAAAAATTTTGAAAGCATTTTGTTGTATAAAAATGATTTCTATCCGATGTGAGAAATGATATTGGTTATTTAAATAATTTCATAATACGCATTTTTATAAGGTGTAGAAATTTTATACCACCAGTTTAATGTAATTTGGAATGAACAGAATATATTAAAATGAACGGTTTGAATAATTAATTATAATGTAAATTGACGAATAAAAAGCATTCATTATAATAATATTTTGAGATAATACTGTAAAACAATAATAATTTGGATGTGAGATATATCAATGAATTGATTTTTTCATAATCTATAAATATAACTAATATAATTTTAAAAAATTCATTATAAATTAAAAATTAATTATACATATAATTATTGAAAATCATTATCAATGAAGTTGATGTTTATCCCAATGATAAGAAATTTTTTACCACTTGGTACATTTTAATTAAAATCACATTAGAAGAAATGTATAAAATTGAGTCACAAATTACATTGATTAATGATAAATTCATGATATTATATTTCATGGCGTGGTATATACAATATCATCAATAAATCAAGTTCATAATAATATAATATGCCTGAAGGGAATGAAATTGAGATTAAATCACTTATCATACACTCCTTTTAGGTTATAATCACATTATCCTTCTATATAATTATTTTAATCATCTCATTAATATAATCCAAAACCATATTAATGTTTAAAATAACTTAGATCATCCTTTTATTATGTCATAACTTCATTTATTAACAATCAGTCGTTATTTTCCCTCTTTTGGAAGTTAATTGCCTTGTTTTTCAACTATGTTTGGACTTATTAAACTTTTTTCTTATTACATAAAAATGATTTAATTATATAATCCGTGGTTCAATTATTTTATATATTTATTAAGTATTTATTTAGATTAGTCCACAAAATTTTATAATAATAAATTAAATACACTGTTAAAGAAGACAGTATGTTGTATATACACATGAACTTTGATTCTATTTCATGTAATATTGAATGAAGATAAGTATATTATATATATATTACATTTTTGTGAATTTTGTATTACATATATTTCACATTAATTATTATTAGCATCATTAATACATTACATCTAATACATGAATGAATCATGTTGTTTCACGAGGAAAAATTACTCTGTACACGCAAACAATGTTATTATATTCAAATAAAATGGAAATCATGACGGTGTGTGTTATATAAATATAAGAGAGGCATAATATATTTAGAAATTAAAAAAATTTCATGAATAAACAATATAACCCTTATTATTCAATACCATGAAAAGTGGAAATGGAAAAATGAATTAAATCAGTTCTTGAGGTGGTGGTTTTCCACACACAAGAACACTATATTCATAACCTAGTTGTTGTAATTTTTGTTGGTGTAGGTCATAAAAATAACATAAAAATTCAATAAAATATTTATTATACCCAAGGTATTATAAAAAAATGTAATAAGAGTAACTAATGTTGGTGGTGAAATAAATAAAACCATGATATGTGTCGAGGAATGTTACTTCTTCCCCGAGTAACTCTTATTGGTTTTCAAGAAATTTATTACTTTTTTGACACTAATACAAAAACAGGCATTAACAGCACTAAAAACGGGCTTTAATGGTGCTAAAAAAGTGTTGTAAAGCTCGGTACTGATAAAGGGGGGTACCCATTATCAGTGCTAAAAACACACTGATAAAGGAAGGCTTTATCAGCGCTAAACGAGCGATAATAAAACAACCCTTTATCAGCGTTAAAAGACCACTGATAAATGAGTGTTTTAACAGCTCTCCTTTAATGCTGATAAACTTCTCCTTTATCATCACTTCTTTAGCACTGGTAAAGGTGTAGTTTATCTGTGCTTTTTTAGCCTTGATAAAAGAACTATTTATCATCACTAAAAAAACACTGATAAATTTCTTGTCTGCTGCTACGAACAAATCTGCAGCAGCACACCCGAACACCTGCAAAAGAAATTAGAATCTCAATAAGCAAATTAATGCAATTATACCCATACAAAATTCACACATAAATCATAATCTAATTATACCATGTATACCCATACAACAAGTATACCCATACACCATTAACACATAAATCATAAGATAATTACGTACAAAAAATTATCTATTTAACCATTTTAACTGTAGAATCTATAAAAGGTCACCATCCCTTACCAATAACTCATATTCTCCACCCATCTTCTAAAGAATAAATAATGTATTTTTGAGTGTTCGAATACATTATGGGAATAAAAAAGTACATCACATAATATATCTACAGAAGAAAGGAGTTGATTCAACATCCAAGCCTTCTCCACATCTTCCACCATCAGAGTTATCATGTTTTCTTCCCCTTTGTATAATAGCTTTCCCCTCATCTTTATATATGTATTAATCTATTATATCCCCTTTCACTTTTTAATTTATTTTATCTTTATTATACATTCCCATTATTCTTTATATTTATTTGTATCACAATTTATATTCGTTAGAAGGTTATCATTGGTTTTTAGAGTTCTCCATCATTATTATAGGAATATGAGGGCCTCATTCATAGGTTTCCATAATTTTCTCCAATTAAATGGGATGTATATTTTATAAATCAAATGGATATCAAGTATTTTATATTATATTGAAACAGATTTTACAAAATGGATAGAAACCAGGGGGAATACCCATTATGGAATCTGATTCCCATCATGAATGCCTCTTACTGGAGTTGGTAAATCCATATCCCCCTTGATAATAATTCATTCATCCAACAAAACACATAAATTACATATTCAAAACCTCACCAGGGTAGATAGTATCTTCAATGTAGAATAATTTATGTTATCATTCTTCATTTACCCCTGGCCCATCATAAAGAATAATGTTTTGGACCTCTAATCCTTGAAAAACACAACAGTACCACATTTTAACCTCTATGGACTAATTTAAACAATATATCAAAGATTCTTATCATAAAATCTAGTTATAATTATCCACAATATTTTATGTAATTTATATAGTTTATCCACAACCTTTAGTTCAAGCCCCATGATTCCGATGACACAATGGTCAAGCCCGCGATGTAGTGGGTGTTAATTATCCAATGCCACATATTCTTCTCTAAAGCTTCTATAGTGATTCTATGACACATCAAAACTAGAAATGGTGTTACAATGGATATGACACTTTTGTTTATTTATTTATACATCATTGTTGTCTAATTTAGTCCATGTTATCATTTATGGATTTTTCACAATATATGAAATTCATGGGGGTCATCCCAGTCTCTAGATGTCATCCACGACATCTCCTAACATTGATAATATAATTTTGGCTAGATGATGAGCTATTTCATTAGAATCTCTGTAAAAATAAACTGAGAAATAATACACATAATTAAGATTCATACATGTCACCAAGGACTCTTTGATTGTTCTCATAAAAGATCAAGGCAATCTGAATGTGTTTGGTCGTATTTTCATAGGTTAGTTGTTGTTTTAATTTAAAATTTTGTCCATTTTAAACAAAAGAGAGACCCTTTGAGTTCTAGTGTCCACACCATGCCTTGGATTGAGGTGGGGATGACTCATAAATATCACAAAGGACCCGTGGATCGTTCTCCTAAAGGATCAACACAATCCGAATGTTTTTTGTCAGATTTTCGTATTCCATTTGTTGTTTTCACTTAAAATCGTGTCCATTTTAAACAAAATAGAGACCCTTGGAGTGGCATCGGCCACACCGTGCCTTGGATTGTGGCGGGGTTGACTCATACATATCACCATTAACCATTGGATTGTTATTATAAATGATCAAAGCAATCTGGATGCGTTTGGTCAGATTTTCATAGGTCAGTTATTGTATTCAATTAAAATTGTGTCCATTTAAAACAAAAGAGAGACCCTTTGAGTGATAGCAGCCACACCATGCCTCGGATTGAGGCTACGTTTACTTGAACACATTACAAAGGACCCTTGGATCGTTATACTAAAGGATTAAGACAATCCGAAT
Source organism: Viscum album (assembly GCA_963277665.1). NCBI lineage: Eukaryota > Viridiplantae > Streptophyta > Magnoliopsida > Santalales > Viscaceae > Viscum > Viscum album. The sequence goes on along the minus strand of OY728164.1, from coordinate 1,815,213,613 downwards.
GTGTTTGGTCAGATTTTTTTACGTCAGTTGTTGTTTTCACTTAAAAGCGTGTCCATTTTAAACAAAATAGAGACCCTTTGAGTGGTACCGGCCACACTGTGATTTGGATTGAGGCGAGGATTACTCATACACATCACCAAGAACGCTTGGATCGTCATCATTAATGATCAAGGAAATCTGAATGTGTTTGGTTGGATTTTCATAGGTCAGTTGTTGTTTTCAATTAAAATCGTGTCCATTTTAAACAAAAGAGAGACCCTTTTAGTGCTAGCGGCCACACCATGCCTCGGATTGAGAAACATATGACTTTTACACATCCCCAAGGACCCGTGGATTGTTATACTAAATGATCAAAGCAATATAAATGCGTTTGGTTGGATATTCATAGGTCAATTATTGTTTTCAATTAAAATTGCGTCAAATTTCAACAAAAGAGAGACCCTTTGAGTGATAGCAGCCACAATTTGCCTGGGATTGAGGCAGGGATGACTCATACACATCAGAAAGGACCATTGGAATTTTCTCCTAAAGGATCAACACAATCTGAATGGGTTTGGTCAGATTTCTGTAGGTATGTTGTTGTTTTCAATTAAAATCGTGTCCATTTTAAACAAAAGAGAGACCATTTGAGTGGTACCGGCAACACCATGCCTCAGATTGAGGCGAGGATGACTCTTAGACGTCACAAAGGACCTTTGTATCATTATCATAATTTATTAAGTCAATATGAATGTGTTTGGTTTGATTTTCATAGGCCAGTTGTTGTTTTCAATTAATATGGTGTCCATCTTAAACCAAAGAGAGACCCTTTGAGTGCTAGAGGCCACACCGTGCATCGTATTGAGGCAGGGTAGACTCATACACGTCAAAAAGAACCTTGGTATCGTTCTTATAAAGTATCAAGACAATCCAAATGCGTTTGGTCCAATTTTCATACGTCAATTGTTGTTTTCACTTAAAATCGTGTCCATTTTAAACAAAATAGAGACCCTTTGAGTGGTACCGGCCACACCGTTCCTCTGATTGAGGTGAGGTTGACTCATAAATATCACCAAGGACCCTTGGATCGTTCTCATAAATGTTCAAGGCAATCTGAATGCATTTTGTAGGATTTTCATAGGTCAGTTGTTGCTTTCATTTAAAATTGTGTCCATTTTAAACAAAAGAGAGACCATGTGAGTGCTAGTGGCCACACCGTGCCTCAGATTGAGGAGGGGTTAACTCATACACATAAAAAGGGACTCGTGGATCATTTCATAAAGGATCAAGACATTTCGAATGCTTTTGGTTAGATTTTCATACATCAGTTATTGTTTTCAAATAAAATCATGTCCATTTGAAACAAACTAGAGACCCTTTGAGTGGTACTGGACACAACGTTCCTCGAATTGAGGTAGGGATGACTCGTAAACATCACCAGGGTCTCGTGGATTGTTCTCATAAAGGAAAAGGTAATTAGAATGTGTTTGGTCAGATTTCAGTAGGTCATTTTTTGTTTTCAATTAAAATTGTGTCCATTTTAAACAAAAGAGAGACCCTTTGAGTGATAGCAGCCACACAGTGCCACAGATTTAGGAAAAAATGACTTGTAGACATCAGAAAGGACAATTGGATCATTCTCCAAAAATATCAACACTATCTGAATGTGTTTGGATGGATTTCTGTAGATCAGTTTTTGTTTTCACTTAAAATCTTTTCCATTTTAAATAAAAGAGAGACCCTTTGAGTGCTATCAGCCACACTGTGCCTTGTATTGAGACGACGATGACTCGTACACGTTAAAAAGTACATGTGGATCGTTATCCTAAAGTATTAAGACAATCCAAATGCATTTGGTCGGATTTTTGTACGTCAGTTTTTTTTTCACTTAAAATTGTGTCCATTTTAAACAAAATAGAGACCCTTTGAGTGGTAAAGGCCACACCGTGCCTCAGATTGAGGTGAGTATTACACATACACATCACCAAACACCCTTGGAGTTTTCCCAAAAATTATAAAGACAATACGAATGCTTTGATATGATTTTTATAGGTCAATTTTTGTTTTCAATTAAAATTGTGTCCATTTTAAACAAAACAGAGACCCTTTGAGTGCTAGAGGCCACAACGTGACTCATATTGTGGTAGGGATTACTCGTACACATCACCAAGGATCTGTGAATTGTTCTCCTAAAGTATCAAGGCAATATAAATGTGTTTGGTCAGATATTCATAGGTCAGTTGTTGTTTTTAATTAAAATCATGTCCATTTTAAACAAAAGAGAGACCCTTTGAGTGATAGCGGCCACACCGTGCCTTGGATTGAGGCGAGGATGACTCATACACATCAAGAAGGACCAGTGGGTTGTTATCCTAAAGGATAAACACAATCCAAATGTGTTTGGTCAGATTTCCATACGACAGGTGTTGTTTTCAATTAAAATCGTGTCCATTTTAAACAAAAGATAGACCCTTTGAGTGGTACCGGCCACACCGTGCCTCAGATTGAGGCGAGGATGACTCTTAGACGTCACAAAGGACATGTGTATCATTCTCCTATTGTATCAAGACAATATGAATGTGTTTGTTTTGATTTTCATAGGTCAGTTGTTGTTTCCAATTAAAATGGTGTCCATTTTAAACAAAAGAGAGACCCTTTGAGTACTAGCGGCCACACCATACCTCAGATTGCAGCGGGGTAGAATCTTACACATAAAAACAACCTCTGGATCGTTTTTCTAATGGATCAAGACAATCCAAATGCGTTTGGTCAGATTTTCGTATGTCAGTTTTTGTTTTCACTTAAAATCGTCTCCATTTTAAACAAAACAGAGACCCTTTGAGTGGTACCGGCCACACCGTTCCTCTTATTGAAGCGGGGTAGACTCATACATGTCACCAATGACCCTTGGATCATTCTCATAAATGATCAAGGAAATCCGAATGTGTTTGTTAGGATTTTCAATGGTTAGTTGTTGCTTTCAATTAAAATTGTGTCCATTTTAAACAATAGAGAGACCTTTTGAGTGCTAGTGGCCACACCGTGCCACGGATTGAGGCATGGTTAACTCTTAAACACAAAAGGACCCGTGTATTGTTCTCCTAATGGATCTAGACAATCCGAATGCGGTTGGTCAGATTTTCATATGTCAGTTGTTGTTTTCACATAAAATCGTGTCCATTTTAAACAAAATAGAGACCCTTTATGTGGTACCGACCACACTGTGCCTCATATTGAGGAATTTATGACTTGTAAACATCACCAGGGACCCTTGGATTGTTCTCATAAATTATCAAGGCAATCCTAATGTGTTTGTTCAGATTTCAGTAGTTCAGTTTTTGTTTTCAATTAAAATTTTGTCCATTTTAAACAAAAGAGAGACCCTTTGAGTGATAACAGCCACACTGTGCCTCAGATTGAGGCAGTAATTACACATAGACATCACAAATAACCAGTGGATCATTATCATAAATGATCAACACAATCTGAATGTGTTTTTTTGGATTTACGTAGGCCAGTTGTTGTTTTCACCTAAAATCGTGTCTGTTTTAAACAAAAGAGAGACCCTTTGAGTCCAACCAGCCACATTGTGACTCAGATTGAGGATGGGTTGACTCGTACACGTTAAAAAGGACCATTGGATCATTATCATAATGGATTAAGGCAATCCAAATGCATTTGGTCGGATTTTTGTACATTAGTTTTTGTTTTCACTTAAAATCGTGTCCATTTTAAACAAAATAGAGACCCTTTGAGTGGTACTGGCCACATCGTGCCTCGTATTGAGGTGATGATTACTCGTACATGTCACCAAACACCCTTGGATCGTTCTTAAAAATTATCAAGACAATTTGAATGCGTTTGGTTTAATTTTTATAGGTTAGTTGTTGTTTTCAATTAAAATCGTGTCCATTTTAATCAAATGAGAGACCCTTTGTGTGCTAGCGGCCACACTGTGTCGCAGATTGAGGCTAGGATGACTCATACACATCACCATGGACGTTTTTATTGTTCTCTTAAAGGATCAAGGCAATCTGAATGCGTTTGGTCAGATATTCGTAGGTCTGTTGTTGTTTTCAATTAAAATCGTGTCCATCTTAAACAAATGAGAGACCCTTTAAGTGATTGCGGCAACACAGTGCCTTGGAATGAGGCGGTGCTGACTCATATGCATCACAAATGACCAATGGATCGTTATCCTAAATGATCAACACAATCCTAATGCGTTTGGTCAGATTTCCATAGGTCAGTTGTTGTTTTCAATTAAATTCATGTCCATTTTAAACAAAAGAGAGACCCTTTGAGTAGTACCGGCCACACCGTGCATCTGATTGAGGCGATGATGACTCATAGACATCAAAAAAACCATTGTATCATTATCCTAAAGTATCAAGACACTCTGAATGCATTTGGTTTGATATTCATAGGTCAGTTGTTGTTTTCAATTAAAATGGTGTCCATTTTAAGCAAAAGAGAGCACCTTTGAGTGCTAGCGGCCACACTGTGCCTCGTATTGAGGCGGGGTTAACTCGTACACATCAAAAAGGAAATTTAAATCATTCTCCTAATGGATCAAGATAATCTAAATGCGTTTGGTCAGATTTTCGTACTTCAGTTGTTGTTTTCACTTAAAATCGTGTTTATTTTAAACAAAATAGAGACCCCTTGAGTGGTACCGGCGACACCGTTCCTCAGATTGAGGCGGGTTTGACTCATAGATGTCACCAAGGACCCTTGGATACTACTCATAACTGATCAGGGAAATCCAAAGTGTTTGGTAGGATTTTCATAGGTCATTTGTTCCTTTTAATTAAAATTGTGTCCATTTTATACAAAAGAGAGACCCTTTGAGTGCTAGCGGCCACACCATGCCTCAGATTGAGGCAGGGTTAACTCTTACATGTCAAAAAGTACCCTTGGATCGTTCTCCTAAAGGATGATGACAATATTAATGCATTTGTTTGGATTTTCGTACATCAGTTGTTGTTTTCAATTAAAATCATGTCCATTTTAAACAAAATAGTGACCCTTTGAGTGGTACCAGCCACATCGTGCCTCTAATTGAAGTAGGGATGACTTTTAAACATCATCAGGGACCCGTGGATCATTCTCATAAAGTATCAAGGAATTCTGAAAGCATTTGGTCTGATTTCATTAGGTCAGTTGTTTTTTTCAATTAAAATTGTGTCCATTTTAAACAAAAGAAGGACCCATTGAGTGATAACAGCCACACTGTGCCTTAGATTGAGTCAAGAATGACTCTTACACATCAAATAAGACTACTGGATCATTCTCCTAAAGGATCAACACAATCCGAATGCGTTTGGATGGATTTTTTTGGGTCAGTTGTTGTTTTCACTTAAATCCTTCTCCGTTTTAAACAAAAGATTGACCCTTTGAGTTCTAGCGGCCACGCCGTACCTTGGATTGAGGCGAGTTTGACTCCTACATGTCACAAAGCACTCTTGGATCATTATACTAAAGGATAAAGACAATCCGAATGTGTTTGGTCGAATATTCATTGGTAAGTTGTTGTTTTCAATTAAAATGGTGTCCATTTTAATCAAAATAGAGACCCTTTGAGTTCCAGTGGACACACAGAGCCTCGGAATGAGGTGGGGTTGAATCTTACACAACAAAAAGGACATGTGGATTTTTATCCTAATGGATCAAGACAATCCAAATGCATTTAGTCGGATTTTCATACGTCAGTTGTTGTTTTCACTTAAAATCGTGTCCATTTTTAAAAAAATAGAGACCCTATGAGTGGTACCAGCCACACCATGCCTCAGATTGTGGATTGGTTAACTCATACATGTCATAGAGGACCCTTGTATCGTTATAAAAAATGATCAAGGCAATTTGAATGCGTTTGGTTGGATTTTCATAGGTCAGTTGTTGTTTTCAATTAAAATCATGTCCATTTTAATCAAAAGTGAGACCCTTGGAGTGCTAGCGGTCACACCGTGCCTCAGATTGAAGCGGGGTAGACTCGTACACACCAAAAAGGACATTTGGATCGTTATTCTAAGGGATCAAGACAATCCAAAGTTGTTTGGTCACATTTTCGTATGTCAGTTGTTGTTTTCACTTAAAATCGTGTCCATTTTAAACAAAACAGAGACCCTTTGAGTGGTACTGGCCACACCATTCCTCGGATTGAGGCAGGGCTGACTCATACATGTCCCCAAGGACCCTTTTATCGTTATCATAAATGATCAAGGCAATCCAAATGCGTTTGGTAGGATTTTCATAGGTCATTTGTTGCTTTCAATTAAAATTGTGTCCATTTTAAACAAAAGAGAGACCCTTTAAGTGATAGTGGTCACATCGTGCCTCGAATTGAGGTGGGGTTAACTCATACACATAAAAAAGGACCCGTGGATCATTCTCCAAAAAGATCAAGGCAATTAGATGTTGTTTGGTCAGATTTCAGTAGGTCAGTTTTTGTTTTCAATTAAAATTGTGTCCATTTTAAACAAAAGTGAGACCCTTTGAGTGATAGCATCCAAACCATGCCTCAGATTGATGCACGGATGACTTGTAGACATCACAATGGACCAGTGGATCATTATTTTAAATATCAACACAATATTAATGTGTTTGGATGGATTTCTATAGGAATGTTTTTGTTTTAACTTAAAATCGTGTCCATTTTAAACAAAAGAGAGACCCTTTGAGTGATAGCAGCCACACCATGCCTCGAATTGAGGAAGGGTTGACTCGTACATGTTAAAAAGGAACTGTGGATCGTTATCCTAAAGTATTAAGACAATCCAAATCCATTTGGTCGGATTTTTGTACGTCAGTTTTTGTTTTCACTTAAAATCATGTACATTTTAAACAAAATAGAGACCCTTTGAGTGGTACATGCCACATTTTGCCTCGGATTGAGGCGAGGATTACTCTTACACGTCACCAAACACCCATGGATCGTTCTAAAAAAAGATCAAGATAATCTGAATGCTTTTGTTTGGATCTTTATAGGTTAGTAGCTGCATTATCTATTTCTCTTTGTTTATTCCAACATTTATAACTCCCTCAATTCCGTGACATATTAAATGTTCATCCAACTCCTCTGGAGTAATTAGTCTATAATAACAACAAAATAAAAATAGAAAAAGGATTTGAGAAGGATCCTTTGCATGATCATTTGCATACATGATGAACTCTTTAACTCTGTTCTCGTACTCTTTTGTCAAATGATTAACATCCATCCAATCTTTATTCATCTTTATCCTATTTGAATCTCAAATATTAGTATTTATGGTTCAGGTACACAAAACAAGACTTCCATATATAGTTTAAGGGAACCACTTCTTTATAAAAATAGTTATTAATATAGCCTAACCATTCATATTTATCCATATTCATTAAATATAATTACTTTAGATTAATTATACTTTCCTCAAATCACCCCAGAACCAACAATAGAATAATCAAGAATGATACATCTACCACTCCTTGTTCTCTGCCCTATATTCAATATCATCATGCCTAAATACCCATATATCCACACATACACATGTCACAAACACATAAAAATCATATCCACATCAGAAACAATGTACCAATATGGATTTCAATCAGGTTACTCGAATCAAGAGGTGGTGTGTAAGAAATAATAAGAAAATATAATAAGTATATAGTTACACATAAATTTCAAACTGGTGTTAATAATCCAATAAAACAGATGTATCATTTCATCAATCAAAATACTCTGAATTAGACTATATGCGACAGTAGTCCCAGGTGGTGTAAGTTCCTGCGGAGGAAGGGGTGAACACGCACCTAACGGGGTTCGAGGTTAGGTCACTCAGGATGAAGGTGGCCCGATACTCGTACAAGGGTTAATTTCATATTTCACGAACCATGTCCTGGTACCCTAAGCTTTTAACACACTTCTGGTGGAAGTGAAACCGTTCCAGATGATCATGCTAATAAGAAATGGAAACCATTAGGGGGTGAATAAAAATACATCAATCAAGATGAATAAACATGATATTCGAGAATAGGTTAGTGGATTTCATGTTGGCAAGAAAACTATCCAATAGACTCCACAGGCAGTGATGGCTCCTACCGTTATTTCACCAGGTGAAACGGTCACCTGAGAAGCTGAGATCACTTAGACCCTTCCTAGACATGAACTGAACAAACTCCATGATGGAATTCCTATAGAATGAGCTTCTACCTTTCCTTTCCTTTGGGTTGGAAATGGCATTAAATCACCCCCAAAAAACAATTGATGATATCCAAGATCGAAGGTATTTTTTTCAAAAGTACAATCAATCCCCCACAATTTTTTAAAATACCAATACCATAATCCATTTAAAAACAAGACATTTTAATTTATTTTGGAATTCATTCCCAAAAAAAATCAATAAACAAACACATGCCATACCATTTGGAATTTTATTTAAAGATTCAACTTATCTTTATTTTAAACTATGATTTTCATTTATAATATCAAATCCACTAACGGTAGAATGAAACCTAATTTATTTCAATGAAAAAGGTTAATTCGCAACTAGATACCATCCATTCCATATATTATTTTCATTAATAGGGTTATTTTGTGCTTCAAAATGATCAAAACAGGTCTAACCAACTTCAAATGGATAAAATATGAATTCATTAAACACACGAATCCCAAAAAGAAGATATAGTATAGAAACACCCACTTGGAATATTTGGGATCTAAACACAATGAATCTGAATGAGTCTACTCCAATGAAGAACATTGAATCAAATAAAAGGGATCTCAATAAAATGTAAAAGAGATATTGTAACCGTAATTCCCATAACAATTATAGGTCTAGTAAATACCAAGGCCTCCATAGCCCCTAGAAAAAAAGAATCAAGTGATGGAGAGAGATTAAAGTTCATGAAAAGACATAAATACCAAAAGAGGATCACCATTTCAAATGGAACATCAATCCACCAAGTGATGAGGATTGTAGAGCCAAACTATCCAAAGGGGCTCCGAAGTCTTGAGTGGGTTGAGTTAAAATTGAGGGAGAAGATAAAATAAATAAATAGGGGTATCGGGGTGTAATTACCCTACTATCTCTATGCTTCCTCATATACAACGACACCACTGGATAGATAGTGGCCCTCACCAGCTATAAAATGGTTATAGTATAAATGTTATAACCATAGGTTATCCCACCAGCTAGTCACTACAGACCCACTAGCTAGCTGATGGCTATAGAATTTTTTTGTATCCATTGTGAATCCCATTACCTAGACAATTACCCTCACTGGCCATTTAGTGGACAACATAAAGATTTTCAACCTACATGTTCATGTCTACACCTTCTATGACAGTCTGGGACAACCTATGACCCCTAAAGAAACCCAAAAAATTCAAAGAGCATTGCATTGATGAAAAGAGATACTGAGATGTTACAATTCATCCCATAGTTCTGATTTTTGTCTGAATAAATATTCTAGTATGAAGGATAGAAAATGATGATACAAAAATAAATTCCACAATATAATTGTTATGTAGAAAATTCAAAAAATATAGGAAGATTCACAGAATAGAGGACCACTACGAAAAAATTAAAATGAACTGATAGCCAATATTCCCAAGAACACTTAATGTACATCCTCCAAGAACACAATACATCTCCAAATGACATGTCTACATCACTAAGAAGAGTGAAAATCCCAATAATGTCGAGAGACCTATCATAAGTCACCCAACCATTTAAATTTTCACAAAAATGGTGGGACATGAGATGTAAATATACTAAGAACACATCTCTTCACCCAAATAAGAGACTAAAACCACTAACCATAAAGAACCACTATGAGTATAATTCGAAACCTAATGAATGGTACACCCAAAACATAGCAATGAATCCAAATAAAATAACACAATCAATATCAATAAATGATTCAACAAACAACATGAATGTAAAAAACTAAAAAAGATTTATTCATCGATCAAGTGCTCGATGGAAACCTTGAATTCAAACTATAGAGTGTCACCCATCGACGATCCAATTGAAGTAGACACCAACAACTCCCAGTTCATAGTCCATAAATAGACTTCATATTCCTAGTCATTTGAGTACACACCAAAAGCATATCTATGTCCAACCATAAATAGATCATATAAAATGGTTTTTTCACAAAGATGGCCAACTAATCTCTTAACAGATAGACCACCCAACACATCAAGATTCAGCTCTAACCAAGAAGTTATGAGTTAGTGGACAATAAGGAATAATAACCACCTTAATGGTCTCGAACACCCACCCAAAGAAGACAACCACGGAAGGAAACATAAGGGATTTTAAATGGAAATAACCAAAAACATCCTTAGGTTTCTAGAAAAGGATGAATCATGTTGCATACAACCATCAAAATATCAAATATACATTATATCTATCATAACAAATCAATATATGGTTATTTATGATGGGAGGAGAGAAAAATATTAAAAAATGATTTGGAAAACATGCCTTAACGGGAGGTTCGTCAAACCGAAGCTCGAGGGAGGCAGAGGTCCAGCAACGCGAACTCTGCAGGCTGCGGAGGTCCGACAACGAGAAGCGAGGGCGGAGGTGGTCCGGAAACACAAACTCAGCAGGCAGGTAGAGGGGAGTCGCATAGTTCCAGTACCGCGAGAGCTTTATGTCGTGATAAAATAAGGGCACTGTGCGATCGACTTTATTAAAAAATGGACTAAGGTTTTATTAGCGCTAAAAAATTGCTAATAAATACTACCTTTATCAGCGCTACAAAAGTGCTGATAAATCCTCCCTATATCAGTGCTATAATTTTAGTGCTGATACAGGGATTCTTTATCAGTGCTTTTCTAGCATTGATAAAGGGTCTTTTTATCAGCACTTCTTTAGCGCTGATAAAGGTTACCCCGTATCAGCACTAATATATTAGTGCTGATAAAGAGGCCATCTATCAGCGCTAGAAAAGCACTGATAAAGAATTAATTTATCAGTGTTGAAATTTTAGCGCAGATAAAGGGTAACCTTTATCAGTGGTTTTTCTTAGCACAGATATAAGGGGGTGCTTCACTTGCCCATTTTTGTATTAGTGTGATTTATACCTTAACAAAATATTTTATAATTATAAATGGGAATTTTGGGAGATAATTTTGAAGGTTTCATATTTAAAAAATTCCATGGTATGTCCGAATATGTGAGGGTAGTGAGTTCCATTTTTTAGTGGAAGAGGAGTGAAATGCTTGAAAATACGAAAAAGTATTCACTATTGGGGGAATCTATTCTTTCAGCTAGATGAAATAATAAAATCTATTATGTAAAATAAGCGCTATTTTTTGTATATCGATATTAAAATTTCTTTTGACTTTTTGTTCACTGCCACTCCACTTTTATTATTAACCACTATGAAAATTCATTTTTACGATAATAAATTTCATTAACATAAAATATTATGGATAATCACATTGGTAAAAAATTAATTTTTCCCTTTTAGAAAATATATGTTATTGTGATTCAAAATATAGAATCAATTTTTTTAAATTCAACTTTTAGATGTGAAAAAATATTTTTTTCCATTTATATCTGAGACAAGACATTAGAGAGGGTTTGTAACGTTAAAATGTTCAAAAGATTGAAATATTTTAATATAAAATTCTCAATGAACATGATTTAAAGTACCTATATTGGATTTAAAGATATATAAAATGTGTAATTTAACATTAAAACAAATTCAAATATATTTTAATACTATAACATGATTAGATAAAAATTAAATATTTTTTATTATTCATCAAAAAATGACACAACTCAAAAAAAATAAAAATAAGTTATCATTACTCTCATTTTGAAATTTCAATTTCATAAGATAAGTTTATTTTGTTAAATAATATTTATTATGTGTGATAATTTATTTTTAGAATAATTTAACAATTAATTGGTGGAAAAACCACCATTTAGATAAATACACATATTTATGTATAAAATTGAATTTTTTTCTTATCTTAGGGATATCAAATATATTTGATGATTTTAAGAATATTTCAATTCATATATAATATATAAATTTTATTATTATAATTATCTATTATTAATTAACATAATTTATTATGATCAATCACTTATGGGTTAATAAAAATAGTTCTTTATAAAAAAATCCTATTAAATTAAAAAAAATTTTATATTCATTTATATTATTTAAGTAATATTTAATTAAAAAAATATTATAATTAATTATCATATCCTATTTTTTAATAAAATATCTATTTTGACATAATTTTCCTTCCAAATAATAATATTAATAGTATTCAATAATACTCGGTCTTGTATATAACTCAAGCTGCCCCAAATTGCATTTTTGTGTATAACTGAAGACATATAATGTATTGAATTAATTTAAATTCAATAATATCATAAATTCTCATGTTGTTTTACTCATTTATATTCATGGTGTTGATTATCATATGCAATATCAAATTAAGTGTCCTTAATATTTATTATCATGGTGTTTTAATATTTATCATGATCCTCTAATTATTAATGATAGTTTATGTTTCCTTTAAAATGGTACTCTTAATGGGGTGTCGAATTGTGTATATATAATATGTATGTTTTTTCTTCCTCAAAATTTTTTTTGAGACATGTTTTTTTTCGTTAAAAATTTAGTTAATATAGTTTGTTCAATAACTTATTACTTTAGTGTGTGACGATATTCTCCCACTACTGATATTTTAAAGTCCACATAATTCTCTTACTCCTATGGTCTTGTAACCTTACATTTAATATTCTATATGGGAATGTGGTAATTAAACTATCATACATAGTATTAAAAAACCCTATATTGAAATTTATTTTAACAAGTCTGTTTTATTAATCATAAAGATAACATTTTATTTATTATTTATTATTCGATTATATTGTTTTATAATTCTTCAATAATATATAATTATGAAAAGACTCATTCCTAAATGATTATGTTAAATGAAATTCATTTAATATGTTAAATTAATCTATATTGATACATCATTCATTATAGACACCAATTTATATTTACATATTTTTTATATTAAATAATTGTTATATTAAATAATTATTTATATTTAATGTTAATTGAGTATCATTTTCTTCTCTTTATTTGTCAAGGGTTTTCATTTTGATGATACTCAAGTCATGAGGGTTTTATTGTCTCATATTCGAATCCATGAAACATGTTTAATATTGAAAAAAATAATTTTTTTTTATATTTTTTGTTGTGGAGACTATTTTCCTCAATTATAATTAATGTATTTATTTTCATATTATATTAATTTAATAGTATCCCACTCATATTCTATTAATTCTAATGTTACCCTTATAATAATGGTTTTACATGTAAATTTTAATTATAGTTATATGATTTGTATTCCCCACACAATTCCCTTTTTTGTAGTTTATATTGATTATGAATTACATTTTAAATCTCCAATAATTTTAATATTTTGTGGAATTAAATTCATTTAAATTCATTACAGACATTGATTTTATTAAAAATATTCTTTCCTAGTAGTTTAATTATTAATATCATTTTGTTTTATAAAAACAATATATTTCATTCCATTTTTTATCTTATATATCCAATATAATTATGCATTAATTTATTATTTACATATTTTTATTAACCATAAAAATATTACTCTATAATTTCTATCATTACCTTCGATTTCAAATAAATATATTCTATTTATTGATGTATTAAATTTTAAACATTTGAAAAATTTATATTTTAATTCAGTTGTTTACTTATAACTATTAATATTTTGTAATATATTTCATAGATTACTCATTCCATTAAATCGTGATAGTTTTAGACATTAATTTTTAAGGGTGTGTACTTGTATTGATAGTTCCTCAATGCATCAAATTATGTCATGAGAAAACCTATCATGCTTATTTTGTAGTATACCATCCCAGAAAAAATATATTCCATAGACGTAGGTCCATAATGGTTTGATCATGTTGTTTTGGAATAGAAAAGGGAGATATCTATCCTTTTAAATGTATTCCATATATAGGAAAGTAGTAATTTTTATTGCATGTGATCATATTATTACAAATGTTATCCATGATTATATATTTCACTGAGTTTAATTATATTGTCTCTAATCTATTGTAATATATTTGTATGATACAATTCAAGATCATATTATAATAATATATGACATGGGATCATTATCATTTAGTATTACCCAAACTGATCTCTCCATTTCTTATATTTCCATTTCCATGGGTTATGATGAAATGAATTTCATGTGATATATCTAATAGAATAAATTTTGTGGAGGATTTGTGAAAAATATAGATGAATTGATATGGGTTATTTTTTTATTATATATTGGAATTAAAATTTCAATTTTTTCATAAACTAGCGGGATTAATTAGTTTATGATTTTTCTTAGGACTCTAATGATCAAAAAAATGTATTGTGTGAGACTATATGTACTGAATCTTTTGCATAATAATTTTTTATCATTTAGTTATATAATTGAATATATATTTAGTATAAAATAAATAATGGGATATAATTTATTTTTGTATCAGATCGATGAGTGTTAGTCTTGGGACATCACATTTTGTATAAGAGTAGTGTTTAAAAAAATAACCGTTCATATTTAAGATTAGGGTAAATTAGAGGTGATAAATTATTTATGATTATAAAATAAAAGTTATTGACAAAATTTTTATGTAATTTAATGAATGGTTGAGTGTTTTATGGATTATCATATGTGAATTTTAAGGGAAACCTAAGGGATATTTTTACATGATCATTCTGACTATAGGAAAAAACGTCGATGACTTTGTAGTGTAGAGATTGTATAGTTATAATATAAATCAAACCCCTACATCCACACTACAATGTGGAAGCAGTTGTTTCATAGATAAACATATGTGTAATCACCTCAAAAAATCTAGTTGATTATTAGCTTAGTATTTATATTGGTGCATGATGACCAATACATATTATAAAAAACTAGAATGACACCCTTAGGGGATATGATTTGGTTATTTACATTATCATTATAATACACTAAAAATCATTTATTATGATATGAATTTAGTTATGTAATATTATATAACTGAAACTAATTATATATTTTGTTAAATAACAGTGATTTTTGTTGAACTAAAATAAGTTAAAACAACATTAGAGTGTGATGAAACATAGGGTTGATTTTATTATGTATTATTCATAGAATAATTATATACTTTTTTTTATCACTTATATGATCATATTTGGGTATTATAAATATATGGATCCTAATGGAATCAGGTTAACAATAAATTTTGTTAATAATGTTGTAAGTTTATCAAGGATAAACCTAATAGTTCTAGTTTTCCCATGAAAATAGGTTGATTATGTTTAACCATTTATTAAGAATTATGATCAATTATATTTGAAAAAGCATGGAATATTAGAGAATATTATAGAATAAAAATGAATAAATATTTAATGCAATGATGACATATTTTTTTTAATTTATACATATAATAATATGATATAACCTTCAATTGAAAATAAATACCTTGTTATATTAATCTTTTATATAGACATGAGTAATATTTTTGTTAAATTAAATGTATACCTTATTATATATAATTATTTGGGTGAATTCGAAAACCCACTATTTTAATGTAAATAAACATTTAATAATGAATATGTTCAGTATTATGTAATACATTGTAATGTTTCATAAATTAAATGTAAATTTTTTTGTGGAATAATTTCGAAACTACGTAATTCGGCTGCACGTGATTCTGAGGCCCGAAGACCCCGAAACAGAATTTTGAACATTTTAAATGTATGTTTAGTAAATGTGAAAGCATGATTTTATATCTTTTGGAAAACGTGATCGAATTAAAAATTTTGAGGTCACCTTTGTTCTCGAAGCACGGGGATTCTCCTAAAATGACTTAGCTTCAGCCGACATGGGGTGAGCGGAAAAGTTATTTTTCGGATAATTAGAAACGAAAAAAATATAATTTAAAAAATTTATTTGGAATTCCTTCTCATCTGTTGTGTCAGGTAGAGCGACACTGTGATGTGGAGACTATGTTGTTATGGGGAATATTAATGAGACTCATTAACGGCCTACATCCTGAATCTTGTAAGAGGAATAAAGGAATCGTAATCGCGCAATGAAGTGATTTTTAAGCATAACTAAAACTCTAGGACAAGATTCATTTTAATTGTTTGGCGTTGGAGACAACTAAGGATTAATCGAGAGGTAATCCTATGATTCCCCTCTATATGTTCTTTCACTCAAACAAGGAACGAACGCCAACAAACGCCAACATCTTGGACACCTCTCGATGATCGAAACTGAGAAGTGACCTCGACGCATTGAATTATCAAGGAAAAAATCTACACCATCATATGTCAAAGACGTAGGGGTTTGTGTTTTAATTAAATGTTATTCCCCATTGTTCTCTTTACAGAAATGATGAACACAAATCAACTATTAAATAGGTTGATCCATGGCTCGTGTGTTTATTCCGGAGGTTGGATTTTATTTTGGATTTATTATTAGAGATCATGTTTATCACATGATATGATTGAACAATAATCCCTGAGCCTTAACCTTGTATAAAACTTCTAATGCAGAGAGTTCAGGCTTACATGAACAAATCCATGCACCCCTCTGCACGTGTGCTTTTGTGAAAGGATTGACTAAATCAATGAAAAGGTGGAAAAAAGACCTTTATGGTGAATATAGAGACCCGAGAGAACCATTTACATATAAGACTCAAAGAACGGACTACCAAAGCATGTCTGATTGTCTGCTGAACATCTTACCTATGGAGATAGAAATGGCATCCGCGGGTGGTGGAGGTGGCGCACCCGTGGGTGCACTACGGCGGCAGAGTGACGCAACGCCAGGTGGGACCACGTGATGGGAGGTGGCCCACATCTGGACCACCCTAATATCTTTACAACTCGTGCTCCATCGACTATGGCTGGACGTAGAAACCATGTGGCATCCTGTGGGATAGAGACGGTCGGACGCAGAAGGTTGCCACGTCGTGGCTGGGCGACACAACATCAGGCTGCCTAGTGGCCGATTGGGCTAGGGCTGGTGGGGAGTTCCCCAATCCTAGTAGGCCAGTCTGGTCCTACATCATTGTAGGATGGTCCCCAGCCCAGCGGGTTGGTCCCACGCCCAGCGGGTTGAGCCTGCCCCCAACGGGTCAGGCCAGACATGACTGAGTTGCAGGGTGACCCAGTGGGATAAACCGTCGGACACACATAGCCGAGTCCAGTGAGGCCTACATGGCCTGGCCCACTAACCTAGACGAACCATACTGACTCAAAACTGAACAAGGTTAGTTCTGGTTCATCTAAATGAATCTGGGTATGTGGGACCCCTAGGTCAGGTTTTTCGGGTCGGTCCGACCGGGTCGGATCGGGACCCATGGCAACTGGTCCACTAGTTACTAAAACACATGTATCTTACAAACCACACTTCTAATTGAGGATTTTTTTATGGTGTTGGGACCCCCTTGAGTAGGAGGATCTTTTGGAATGATTTGTGGTGATTTTCATGGAATTTGAAATGAGAAAAATTGTTTTATGAGATCTTCTCCCACGATCGCTACAAACATAACCCTATGGTTGGATAAGACCTATTGACTGCTCTATGATGGCCCAATATGAAGTGGATATATGTGACCTAGTCAGCCCATGGTAGGGATCTCCTTTCTGTGGCCATGGAAACACAAGGTACATGATAGGAGGGGTCCCTCAGTTCGGCCATGGTGGAAAGCGACTCTGTATGACCCGAGAGACACATAGTGGCGAGCTGCTCTCTTTGACCCTGCATGCCCAAAGTACTAATCAGGGATTAGTATCAAAGAAATACATGGTTAGAGGGAAGTAGCTCTGTGTGACCCTGAATTCCCACTGTACTTAATAAGGGTTTAGTTCTCCAATATCTGAGGATTTTGATGATATGACTGATTATGCTAATATCAATACCCTATAATATACATTGTGTGAGTTGTCTTGTAATTCATTCTTATTATTAATGATTTATTGTGAGGATTGATTGTTGGTCATTACTTTTGGTTTCAGTGTCCCCTACTGAGTATTGTAACACTCACCGCTGCATGGGATTTCCCAAACGTGTTGTGCCTCGTGCAGACGATCGATGCTTTGACAGAGGAGCTCAGGGGGACCGGACTGACAGCCGATATGGTAGTAGACATAGTGGCATAGGACCAAGTGGGTACTAGTAGGTCTAAGAAGATAGGAGATACTAAATTGGTTTCTAGTAGATTCACTACTGTTACGATCAGGTGGGGTTTTCCATAGATGGTAATCATAGATCTTTTTTGTACTTTTCTCTTTCAGTTCTTTTGTTGGGATTGTATTCTGGGCCACATGTTTTAAGTTGTATTTTGGTATTTATTCTTGTTATATTATACATTTTCCCACATTCAATGTATTGGTACATGGTTGGGAGCGTGTGTGCGTACAGGTACACATGAAAATGCCTCCCAATTGCAGCTTGACGCCTTCGGTGCTAGTCGCCAGCTCATGTCCTTCGGAAGGCAGGCTTGGGGTAGTCATGGAATAGGTCCCGATGGACGGTACATGACAAATTGGTATAAAAAGGCGCTATTTATGACAAAAAATACTTGGATTATGTGTTTTTTTCATGAACTACGGTTAAGTGTTGTGTGAATGACTTTTAGATCCAGGGAGTCTAGTGTTGGTGCGACGACCAACAAATCTATACACTCAGACAATGAATTTTTCTTTTAATATTAATACATGAAAAAAAAATTTCATAAGTGTCTGATTATTTTATTATGAATAAAATTCATCTCACCACGTATAAACATCAGATTTTGGTCCATCATGATCTATTCAAGAATTCATGCATGTGGATGACTACTCAGGATCCCGATATGTGGTCACAAGGACAGCCCACCCAACAATGAGGCATCCGTTCAGGGATCAGTGCTTGAGATGGCCCCACTGGGTGGTGCGCCAGTGCTACCACAACTCGATGGTCAGTATCTACTGCTGGCAGTTCTAGAAGTGGAAATTCAAAGGTTTAGTTCCCTATATTAGTTTCAAAGATAGAGTCCTCCCACATTCAGGGGATTTATGAATCCTCGGGTCAATGAGGACTGGATAGAGGTTCTAACCTGGGTTTTCCTCCAATGATGATAGTACCTCACTATATATATATCATGGTAGCGATCCTTCTATAGGTCTCAGTAGGGAGAAGGTGGCTTTTTTCCATAGATACACATGATGAGGCAAACCATACATTGGAAATATTCGATAAAATTTTCAAGGAGTAGTTTTTCCATGCTAATTTGCACTCTATGAGCATTCAGGAGCCACTTCACCTTCAGAATGGAATTCTCACTATACTTGAGTATTCATTGAGGTTCACCGAGATATCATTTTAATCTGGAGACATGGTTTGTAACCCTCCATTCAGGGCTCTACCCTTTGAGAAATTACTTGAGAGAGAGATAAGGGAATCAGTGTTGTCTTGAAGCATCCCTACCCAGGTTGGGGTGCTAGAGAGATCCCTTCTTGTGGATAGCTTCATGGTGGAGTAGGTGCCGAAAGCTGGAGCCTCTATTATACTTCAGGCAGAATATTCTTTGGCAGATAATAGACATCAGACATGGTGTCCAATGACGGCCATGTCTTTTAGAGGACAATCCCATGACTCAGGGTTAGTAGTGCGGGTCTCCCAATCTAGTGGAAGTCAACAGCGAGCCAGACAGTGCCTCGCGTATTGAGGGAATGTACATATGGCATGAAAATTCCCGACCCACCATACAGATGACCAAAAAACGATTTATGGACTGTCAAGGTAGTGTCAAAAGTTCGAGAGAGGTGGTCCTTAGGGCTGTAGAAATGGCAGAGTATCTAGCCTAGCATGAAGTAGTATTTTATGGTTTGAGGTGTTACTTCCACCACCCTATGGTGGTCCACCCCGACGTCAAGGTGCATGCGAGTAGGGGTGATCTTAGCTCCAAAAATTAGAGTATTATGACAACAAAACTCCATAAGTGATTCAAGGTATGATCTTTTTCTTCTCCACCATAGTTTCAATTCATAGAGACATGGGATCTGGTTACTCATTCAATTCCACAACTATTAATCGGGGATCAAATTTTCCAGTGGAGCCGTTGGCTGATCCTATATGACTAGAGACTCATATGGGGAGTGGATTCAATGATTTTAGACTGGTGATGACAGTTTGATACTACTCTAGTAGGCGATATCATTGTTTTGTATCTCCTAGTACTGGCATAGAGGCCATACGACGTTGGGTAAGGATTTTCTATCCACATTCCATTCTGTGATCAAATGTTTAATGCATACAATATGGTGTGTCTGTGGATATGGGACAATGTTTTCCTTCATGGGTGAGAAGGAATCCTTTATATTGCATGATAGAATCTCTCGATGGATCATGCATCCTACCACTCACCACATGGACAGCCCCGCCCTCAGTACAGTGGATGATAGGAGTTCAAACATTTATATAGGGGTGGATTAGTATGAGGATGTTTTCCCTATGGATGTTCTTGAACTACCTTGTCATAGGAGGTAAGATTTTTCATTGACATGTTCTTCAAGATGATAATTATATCCACACTAAAATATCATATGGCTCTTATGGAGCATCGTGAGATTAGGGTATACCTATATTACATATAAAAGAGGGGTTACTAAGGCCCAAAATTTCACCATGGGAAGCCCCGAGGCTTTTTTCCACGAAGGGAGAAAGCAGTTTGAAGTTGTGGATGACATTCTAGATCCTGAACTAGGTGACCATGAATAAGAAGTATCCAATGATGATAGTTGATGACCTCTTTGACCTGCATAAGTAAGTGACGTATTTCTAAAAGATAGTCCTCAAATCAGGTTATCCCCACCATAAGGTACGGGATGGGGATGTACCGATGACAATGTTTATGGTGATGGTATAGACACTATGAGTTCCAAGTGAATTATTTAAGCATGAAAAATTCCTTATTAGTGTTCATGGGACTCATGAAAATGTTCTTACATCTTTAACTTGACTGGTTAATTGTTTTCCTCATTGATGACATATTGTTGTACTCAGTGTCGGAGGAGGAGAACACCACACACCTGCAGATAGTCTTGGATACACTCTAAGAGAACTGGATTTATAGTATGCTCTCAAAGTGAAAGTTCTAGATCCAGGAGTTCCACTTTTTGTGATACGTCATCTCAGATGCTGGTATTGTGGTAGATCCACTGATGATATAGGGAGTTCATACATGGGATCCACCCAAGAGTGTGACTGAGGTGTGGGGCTTCTTGCAGTTGGTTAGATGTTATCAGAGTTTTGTGCCTAACATTTATAGAGTATCGAAACCCTTATCAGTTGTGAAATAGAAGGTACAACCCTTATTGTGGATGGAAATATTCCAGCAGTGCTTCTAGGTGTTAGGGTAGAGACTGACTATTGGGCTCATCATGAGACTACCATAGATGGGCATTGGGTATGTAGTTTACATCGACACATTAGGGACCAGACTGGGTGTGGTCCTCACACAGGAGAGATTAGTAATTTCCTATGTCTCATGATAGTTGAGATAGAATAAACTGAACTATGCGACCCATGACCTGGAGTTAGCAGTAGTGGTCTTTTCCATTAAGATGTGGCAGCACTACTTGATGGGTGAGCGGTTCAATGTTTACTCTAACCCTATGAGTCTGTGGTATATATTATCCTAGAAACACATGAACCTGAGATATCCGTCAAGGAAAGGGTTTCACTAGGACAATAAGTTTTAGATATTCTATACTCTTGGTAAGGGTAACATGGTGGCAGATGTACATAGTAGGAGAACAGGATTAAAGATGTCAAGGGATGGGATTATGTTGTTTGCTGTGATGTTGATATCATTGTGGATGATGATGGATGAGCATACCATCGATCGATGACTTTTAATCCACCACACTTATAATGAGTCAGGGAGGAACTACTGGTTGATGTCGACTATAAGGCCTGACCTGATCAGTTATCATAAAGATGATCTCTTGATGGAATTTTGTTTTGTGGGGAGGACACAATCATTTTTAGAGGACGCATCATAGTGTAGTGGATGTTGTGGGAGGAGTTTTCGAGTGAACTTCATAAATTCCATTTGGTGGTACATCCTAGAGTGGTGATGATGTACCAGGACCTCTGACATCAGTTCTGGTGGGCAGGGATGAAGAAAATTGTGGCTGAGATCATTTCTTGATGCCTCACTTGTCAGCAAGTGAAGGCCAGGAATTAGGCTCCAGTCGGCTTGGCCCTGCTACTTGGAGTAACAGAGTAGAAATGGGATGGTATCTCAATGGGATTCGTGATGTGGTTTTCACGTACATATTATGTTCATGATTATTTTTGGGTGATCATTGACCGACTCACCAAGTCGGCTCACTTCATACCCATATGGGAGCAGTGACTGCTAGATGGTGTGGCACGCCTCTATTTATAGGAGATAGTGCAACATTGTTGGCACTAAAATGTGGGAAGAAGCAGAAGGAATGGAATGCCTGAGTGGCTGCCTCACTAATCCCTTTCGAGGGGTCCCTCTAGTTTATAGTCCTCTGCAGAGCAAGGAGGTCGGACGCTCTATGAACCCCATTGACGTTCGTGGCCCCACCACGAAGCAAGGAGGTGGGACACTCCATGAACCCCATTTACTTTCATGAGCCTGACGTACAGAAAAGAGGCAGGATGATCTGCGAACACCATTGAGGTTCGTGATTCCGCCATGGAGAAACAAAATACCCCTTCACAACAAGAGATCTCTACTTTGTGATTCCTCTTTCCTATAAATAACCCCCCCAGTCTAGAGGATGGATCATCTGACCATTAAACTTTATTGCTCTCGAATCAAGAAGCACCCTATGCTCTGTGAACCATGAGCTACGCGAGGTATATTTGAATTGTGAAATGACTCCCCCATGCATTAATTTTCCCCTATTTAAGGAGGGATGCCTTTCGCGGAGCCTACGGTCCACCATGATGGAAGGGGATCCCCAAGGGTACCTGAGTCATCGCTAAGAATTTATGCTTCGAGAAACACCCTTCATGTACACTTGATCCACATGCTAAGGTGGGGTCCCTGTACATCACGAATCACATTGCTTCAGAACACCTTACTTCATGAGACACCTTTTATTCGCAAGGAATTTCTCTGAAAATACCTTTCCCCTTCACAAATCCCCTTCCATATGAACAAATGCCCTATTCGTAGGCTGGGAAACTTTACTTCGTGAAGAATACCTATTTTCAAAGTCCCTAAAGTACTTGGAGCACTAGAGCATCACAGGAACGTTGATCTCTATGAACTATTATTCTTTGCAATTCCTTTTCTCATGCAACCCTCCAGGTTATCCTGAAGTTATTTCAAAGTCCCTTGTACATTGTGTATCGTTGTGTTTCTTTTCCTTATGTTTCTCCGTAAAATCACACCAAAACCAATTGCTTATTCACATAGCCACGCTAACATGGACCCCCAAATGGATCACTCCAAAACACCCCCTCAACACAGCGTCGCTGATGCCTTACCATCCCCAAGGGGTGGGTGGTACTAGTCATGTACGCCCTAGGGGTATGGAGAGTACCCACCTCATCCGAGTTGTAAGATGATAAGCTACCAATCACTCTCATCTTCAGCACATGACGTTAAACTATGACTTCCCCTCATGCATCCTATGCGGGAAAAGGGAAAACACATTGGTGTAAGCCCCTAGAATTTCTTGCAGGAGGAAGTACCTTTACTCCTCTAATATTCATCGGTGCCAAAGGCTTTGAGGAGAGATGAGGACAAGGATCGTGTCATCCCAAACTTCTCAATATGTGTTTTTTCGCCATCCGAACCTCCACCCTGGAGTAAGTCCCAATCGTCCTCTCCCTAGGCTGATAGCCATCCGTAAGCCCTTATTTCCTATTTGGGCCGCTAAACAAATGTAAGCCTTATTCCACTTCTCATGGATGCACATTTCGTGACATGATTTTCAGGTCATTACTGCCTCTTCTTTCTCACACTGATCATGACTCACGTGGGATTAGTGTAAGCACCGACCATGATATCCTTTCTTGGAATCCTAGAGTGTAAACCACAGAAACCCCATCCCGAACTACATGGAATTTGATCCTTGTAATGGTTAGGTATGTAGGAAGCCTCCATGAGGATCAATCCCATCACCCAGTCGTTCCAACAACCTTCACGTCGGTTCACCCACATCATCCTGAACTATGAGGAATTTGATCTTTTCCATGTAAAGGTACGTAGGAAGCCTCTCTGAGGTACAAGCCCAATATACTTTGGTTCTGACACCCTTCACATTGGTTGCAACTATCCCAAACTATGTGGAATTTGATCCTAGACAAGTCAAGGTTTATAGGAAGCCTCCCTTAGGTTCAATCACATTGCCTTGTCATTCTGACCACCTTCATGTCGGTTCACCCACATCATCCTGAACTTCGAGGACTTTGAACATTCCCTAGGAGAGATACGTAGGAATCCTCCATGAGTTTCAAGTCCAATATCCTTTGGTTCTGACACCCTTCACATCTATTTCAACCATCCCAAACTACGTGGAGTATGATCCATTCCATGGTATGGTATGTAGGAAGCTTCCCTGTGGTTGAAGCCCAACAACCATTGGTCTCGACCATCTTCACGTCGGTGTACCTAGCCCCATCCGAACTACAAGGACTTTAATCTATGCCACGGAATGGTACATAAGAAGCCTCCGTGAGGTTTGAGCCCAATATCCTTTGGTTCTATCACCCTTCACATCAGTTCCAACCATCCTGAACTACATGGACATTGATCCTTTCCATGTAAAGGAACGTAGGAAGCATCCATGATATTCAAGAACAATACTCGGTCGTTCCGACCACATTCACATTTGTTCACCCATATCATCCTAAACTACGTGGACATTGATCCTTGCCAAGGCAAGGTACGTAGGAAGCCTTCATGTGGTTCATGCCCAACACCCGGTCATTCCGACCACATTCACGTTGGTTCACTCACATCATCCCCAACTACGTGGAATTTTATCCTTGCCAAGGAAATGTAAGGAGGAAGCATCCCTAAGGTTCAAGCCCAACACACAGTCATTCCGACCACCTTCACATTGGTTCACACACATCATCCCAAACTATGTGGAGATTGTTCTATGACTAGCCAAGGAACATAAGAAGCCTCCCTGGAGATCAAGACCAACACACCATCATTCCAACCACCTTCATTTCGGTTCACCCACATGATCTTGAACTATGAGGACTTTGATACTTGCCAAGGAAAGGTACCTAGGAAACCTCCTTGAGGCTCAATACCACCATATACCTAGACCCAAGGTCCATCTTCACGTCGGTTCACCAAGAACCTCCATCCAATCTATGTGGTATTTTATCCATGACAATGTATGATAGGTAATAATCATTCTTTAGGTTCAATCCCAACAAATATTGGTCCCGAACATCTTTATGTCGGTGTTCCATGCCCCATCCGAACTACGTGGACATTGATCTTTTCCAAGGTAATGTACGTAAGAAGCCTCTCTAAGGTTCAAGCCCAATATCATTTGGTTCCGACCCCCTTCATGTCGGTTCCAACCATCCAGGTAGTACGTGGACATTGATCCTCACCAAGGAATGGTATGTAGGTAGCCTCCTCGAGGTTCATCCCCAACCAGCGGTAAGCTGCTGTCACCTCTTATAGTGGTATGCCATTGTCATCCCCCATTCAGTTATATCCACTAGAACCCTAAAAAGTGGTAATCCATTGTCAAAATGAACTATGTTCACCAATCTATGTGGAAATTGATTCCCTGATAGTGGATACGTAGGAAGTCTCTTCGAGGCTCAAGCCCGCCATCATCATTGCCACGGGTCGACTCCATCAAATTATCAATCCACATAACATAACCACCCATCATCCATCCTGATTCTTAACAGGGCATCCACATCCTTGTGAGATCATGCCAATTAAATAAATCGCTACTCCTAGTAGAAAATGGGTTACTAACCACATGTTAGCCCCGAGATCAGTGTTCCCTCGAGGGGACACACTTATCTGATCCACTATAGTCAGTGCTCTAATCAGCATGATCTATCTCTTCTGGACGTTAAACTCACGGCATACCCTATGTTAAATATAGGAAGATGGAAAAAATTATCAGATACATGCGTAGGGAATATAATTCCGCGCATTAGATGTGGGATGCCTCAATATTCTATGCTCTCTATGAGCCCTATAATGAAGGGAATAAACCCAGACGTGTTAGTGTTATAGCCTCCAGACATTCTAGTACCATCCAACATGACTACTCCCCTAACTGATGGTCACTCCCCTGGATGGACCCCCTCGAATGTCCCGCAGTAATCAATGTAATTAATCGGCGTCCATGAAGATATGTCACTGGTAAGAGTTTCACGAGAAACGTATTAAATCTATAATGGATACTCGGACTAGGTGAAAAGTTTCGAGGAGGAATCCACAGAAACAATAACTGAAATCCCATCATCCTTTTTCAATCATGGAGAAAAAATCCCTGACACGAAACAGATGTCAACATCTTTTAGAAAACAGAATTGTGGGGAAACAAACTGCTCCCTTTCGTCCTCCAATAGACAGACTCGTGAGCCTCAGAGAATGTGTTGGGAACATAAATGGTGAACCCAACGTGATTTTATATTCCTCAACATGGATACTAGTAGCCTTTAAAGCATCAATGGAATAGCATGTCACTCGATCCAGTTATCTGGTGCCAGGTCCCACCATGAAAATCACAGGCCTAGTGTGAGACTCACAAGAAGATGAGGTATTAAAAACATTGGGCATCCCAATATGCGACGTTGTCAGCGTGGATCCCTCTTAACGGTCATCTAATATGTAATAGAGTTGGGGCATTGATCGTTGATTCCTTTTTCTTAGCACTAATGAGTTAATATACTTTCATTCAAGAACAATGATGATATATCTGAAAATTGATCATTGCATGCCCACCAATGTAGGAGCATGTGATATTCCAATGCAGCAATCCCCCACAGTTCTGCATCTTCCATGAAAATCTCAAAGAACATGACCAATGGGCTCCCACACCCCGTCTACACATCAGAAGTTATCCAAAGATGTTTTATTAATGACCTCGTATGCTAGTACGATGATGAGTGGATCAACCCTATGAAGGACATGTCCCGCCTTGATTTAGAGGCATCTGCACCTCGCCATCAAAGCCCCCCCAAGGTCCATGATGGGAGCCTCTACTCTCGACTGCAACATATAATCATTTCAAGACCATGTCCCCAGAACACCTCGATGACTCTCTGCTCGAAACTAACGAAGTAGGGGATGTTCGGGCCAGCCTGGTCAGAGTCCCCTTCTAGGGGATTCTAGTGAGGGCTCCCACAAAGACGCATCAGTGACGATGTTTGGTCATACAAGACATGGAGTAGTTGGGCAACATTCATGCACCACCGGATCTGGTCCATCCAACATAACAGCAGCGTCGGACACAAATTAAAGATGATTCCAGCCAAGGGGCGTCAACATTAGCGGCTAACGTGGCCTGAGCCACTTCTGACTTGTATCACAAAGTCCATGTATACGATGAGTAGGGTATGTTATATTATCGACCTAGATCGAGACCCGAACTGCCTCACGGGAAGTCTGGGTTGACTCTCACGATCACCAACAAAGTCAGCAGCCGCTGCAGACTAACCCGCAGCGATGCCACCCAGTACAGAGGCCTTCCACATACCACTACCAAGGAGAACATGGGTCTTCCCTGATTCTAGGATCAACATGTAGGTAAAACCCATGCCACCTTCAACCTAGATGAAGGTACTCTATATGACTATATCACTCAGTAAGGGAGTCTCTACTATGCTCACTACACCGAGAATGGATTCATTCCTCTTACCGCATACCAAAGGTATGGAGATGTTTCACATCTAGTCATTCTCCAACGTGGGTTTCCTCCCCATGTTCTCATAGTAGTAGGCGAAAGTCCTTCTCACCCCTAAAATTAGTGGAGTGGAGGACAAATTCACTTCAACAGCGCCCAGCACGGCGGTCCGACCCATGTTCAGCATGACTAGTATGAGGACCTTTCTCACTCTTACATAACAAGGGAAATGATCATGGAGGTCCTACCCATGAACATGTTAGATCCAGTGGAGATATTACCTGCTGCAGCAATTAACACAGAGCTCCTCCCTATGTTCCCTTTCATATCTT
Organism: Viscum album; assembly: GCA_963277665.1. Lineage (NCBI taxonomy): Eukaryota > Viridiplantae > Streptophyta > Magnoliopsida > Santalales > Viscaceae > Viscum > Viscum album. The sequence goes on along the minus strand of OY728164.1, from coordinate 1,815,185,372 downwards.
CCCTAATGCTCCTCGCAACCTGGCTTATTCAGGAAGAAATCCCCTCCGCCTAAGCACTAGTATGTCCAAAGGTCCTCCCCATGCCTGAAATCTAACCTATCCTTAAGAACCATCCCTGGGCTAGAGGGGAGTTCATCGCCTCCATAAAAAAATTATTGTAAGATACGAACAAACATAAAACCAGTTTTCTCCTCAAATTACAATGCCGCGTACGAATCAGTGATGCAGCCATCCCCTCAGTATTCTGTGTCACGGGCCATGTCATGAATGAGGTGTATCAGTCTCATGCTCCCAGAAAGTGAAGTACATCGGATTTCCTCCTCTCACCATAGGTATATATAGGAGGAATAAAACGTGGCAAACCCACATGTCACAGTTGTAAAATCACTGCCATCATTACCAGAAGCACTCTCTACCACCACTAGAGATCACAAAGAGCTATTCTGGGAACCAATGGTGGATGATCATCGGCATGGTCCATTACAAGTATCCCTAGTCACTACACTAAGAATTGTGGTAGTTATACCATCTTACCATGATGTGGTGGCTATGTCATCAAAATCAATGGAGGATAACCTGAGATATGACAGTCTATCAGCTCTCTCAACATATTCTCCACCGACCAGCCTACCATATTAGTTGACTGCATCAGTACCGCTGTCGATTCTTCAGTTTCCTCTGGTTGAAGATTTGGGCAATGTAGGTCCCGACCCCAAATCCAATCAAATGATCTTATAGAACATAATCGCAACAGATTACTTCCCAGATATTTTTTAGCCAGTTACAATGCCAAAATTTTGTATGCAAGAATCCATCAATCAGAAGGAAGTTGAGTGTTTTCACCAAATCCTAAGGTCGACTCACTTCCACCATCACCACCAGTGAAATTCTTATCCGCATATCCACGAGCACTTTGAGGACATTGATGAACAATTCCACCTAGTTGATATGGACGAACTCCCTATGGCCCAGCGCCCTGATTCACCAGGTCACCATAAGTCCCTCTAGAAATACTGAGTCCATATTTTCATGGTAATCCTCATGATTATCACGGAGGCTTCCCCCATGTGATGATCAGTGGTTGGGGGAAATAATCTACCCTCCTCTTCATCTCTATACGGTGTCATCCTGACCTTCCATGTGATATCGAGGACATGCCCCCCAGGTAGAGGCATGGTCAACATGTCCATCCTATCAGAATGGGAGAATGAACAAGAAATCCTTGATGGGGACCTTCCCCCTAAGAGAGTAATTTCACTATTGGGTCAATCAGGAAGGGTTACTCCCCAAAAAAGAAATAAGATGGGTCTCTCTACGCCCACCAAGGTATTATTCCTTAGCCGGAATCTCAGTAAGGGTAAAGAGGACCTCAGAGCTTCAAAACACTCTAACATGTCTGCCTCAGTACAGAAGACGGAAGAGGATTCTGAAAATACTGTGTTGTGTCAGCTGTTTATCGAAAAAAAGAATTTGGTCGACAAACTTTGGGATGAACGTGTTGCGGAACAATGGCCATAGGACGATGATCCTCGACCAGGACAGTGGGGGCAGGCAACACTTCCCCTTAGCAAGGTACCTCGGGTGACCCTGATCATCCTACTCATGCAGACAGGGTTGAATCCGGAGCTTACGAAAAGAGAGCACAATATATATCACCAAAGTATACTAGAGGTCTTAAAAACCCTCAGATCCAGGCTTGGGATCCCCCAGCTACCCCATAATTCACTCTAGTAGCTGCCCCATGAGCTGATAGGATTTTTACCATGATAAAAAACCCGAAAATGCATTGGTTATCATGGATCCCCATCAAGACATGGACCCCTTCCTAGATGACCTGATGGAGACATTCATTTCCCACATCGAGGTGTTAGAGAAATGACTGGTGGATCTCCCACCGGATGGAAAGACTTTTCCAGAATGGGAGGATGATATTCCAGCAACCCCGAGTTTTGGAAATCTTACCTTTTCTCCCTTCCACAGGTCAAGGGTCCCATCACAACTCTTGGACCACATCATCATAGGGTGTGGACCCATGTTGGTGAATCTTGCACAGTAGAAAGATTCCAAACTTTGGTGCTTTGTGGAAATGATAGAGGGACCAGTGTTCATCATGTACTGTAAGCTCCCCATTGGTTCAGTTGTCGGTTCGGTAGACCTAAAGTGAAAATTCCTCTACCATTTATGTTTTTCCACCTGTAAGAAAAGTATCTCAGACAGCTTTAAGTGCAAACAGAGGCCTGATTAGTGCGTTACAGACTTTTTCACTCGATGGAAAAGGGCCCAATTTTTATTGGCATTCCAATGACTTAGGATCCACTATTGATGATTTTTCTAGGAGATATCAAGACTGAACTGGTTCCCTCATTTATCACCCACAATTACCCCGAGGGATTCCAAGAATACTATGAACGGCCCAACATCTAGAGGAAGCCCTGTAATAGGATATCCAGGCACGCCCGTTGCTGCCTGTAATTCCTGCAAGAAGGGACGCTAGAGCCGAGCCTACCACAGTGGTACAAATAGAAGCCCCCAGGAAACTAGAATTGCTACCCATGGAACCGTCTCCGCATCCTTTTACAGGCCTTCTACCTCAGGTGCAGCATTCGGCCTAGTAGTTCCCATCACAGAATCAGCAGGTTCCCCTGATTATTGTGTCACCGCCTCTTAGGAGAGATAACCATTCTCTACTGCCATGGCCCCCTTCTCGGACAAAAGAAATTGAACCTACTCATTCAACGAGGATCAGGTCCCTGGTTACATCCATGGTGCCTTATAGAAGGGTATTGTACACTTTCCCGAGTGCAGAAGGGCATAAGAGGATAAATTCACGGATCTCTCTAACTATTGTTCTTATCATCAGATCCTAGAGAACACTCTCAAACAACACTATGTGTTTAAGTTCTTTTTCTAGGACTAGGTAGACAACAACAAAGTCCAGTTGTGCCCTGTCCTGACACAGGTATCATGAATCTTCGTGAGACCAGAAAGTAGTAATGACAGTGGGGGCGAGTGGATGCAGTTTTATAACCACGGAACCCAGTAGTACGATGACTGGATAGCTCTAAAAATAGTTAATCATGCCCATGGTTTCATCTATGCACATCAGAATTTACCAGAACATTCAGATATCGTGGCCGCTACTTCTGTATCATCATCTAAGACATCCTCTTCTCAGAAGAGAAAGTGTCGAAAGCGCATGGGAAAAGAAAGTCACCCACTGATGCCATTGTCGTCCCATTATTCTGGAGACTTCATGCCCTCATAATATGGTGATTCACCCCAGAATCTTACCATTAGAGGGTGACTATTTGAGTGATAGTCAAGTGTATTCATCAGTTAGTACTGTAGAGATGGTAAACCTCTACATGACTCCTGATGATGAGGAGCATCAGGTAGACCTTCCCAATGTCCCCAGCTGTTGTTAACGTCGGCAGAGTCCTGACTATATGGGCCGTCGAAGTGCTTCGATTTTTACATCGGGCCAGGCCGTACATGCTACTGAAACCAAGAAGTAATCTCAGCGTATAACTCAACAAACACAACCATCACATATGGTGACATCAGGTCCGCCTTTTCCACCATTCATGTTACTAGATCTTGAAGTGTTGCATAGACCACGCTGCGATCAGGCGCGCTGCCCCATGGACCAATTATAGTCGTCAGGTCCCCCTCCGATATTCACTCCATATGCATCGACTGGTGAGAAGCATGACATTCCCAACACCAGTTAGCTGCTGATCCAGTTAGCCTGACCCACCATACCTCCTATCATAGAGTGACCTCTTGTAAGTAGATGTTCACACCTTCCAAGGATGTATGATGTTCTTAAGAATCATTCTAGAATTATAGAAACACTTTGCATCTTCAATGATCTCCTCCTATCGTCAGGTATGCGTGAGGCACTCAACGAGCCATTAAAAAATCCCCCCTCCAGTTTGGGATGGATGTAGAAACCATAAAAGTCTTCCATGGTGAGGTAATCGAGAATGATGAATGACAGGAAATTATCTCATCTATAGAGAAGTTGAAGGATCTACCATATCGGGGCACATTCTCCCACTGTACACCACTGGTCAGTTCAATGGCGTGGAAGTTCGTTGTTTCATTGTTGACACATGCTCTAGGATCAACCTAACCCCTATTCAGACACTGTGAAAAACGGGTTTTCCTAAAGATTATATGAGCCCCTATGACTTAATGATACAGGGTTATGATAGGATAGAACAAACGCCGATCAGCAAGATCCGCTTGAAGAAACAGTTCAGTGTCCTAGTTTCGATAACCATATTTATGTTTTTCTCTCAGAACACCTTCTACAATGCATTGATGGGTAGGTCATGCCTCTAGCTGCACGCGGAATTTCACTCATCATATCACCAGCACCTCATGTAATCCCTTAATGGTCATGTTGTCATCCTCCAAGGTGACACATTTACCTTTTCCTCTTGTGAAGCCCTCTATCTGGATGCCGACTATTACAAGACTAAGGACATGAAAATTCAGACCAACAAGGTCGAGAATGCCACGGCTGTGATCGACCTGTGGATAGATCTGGATGATGCCTACATTTATCCAATCCACAAGTTGAAGGTTACAATGCTGAACATGGTACAATGATTCGTTATATGAGAGACAAGGGAGAAACACATTCCCAAGTCTATGAAATGATGGAAAATCAACTATTAATCCTATAAAAATCAGGCTGAGGTGATCCAAGAGCCTCATACTCCACTAAGATATCAGGATGTCAAACTCTTGAAAATGGCGGGGCGCCATTCATTCTTGTTTCTCCAGGCTGGGATAAATGGGAACAATACGACGATCCATTACTTCTTCAACATCATCAAGTGTAGCCCGTTGGGTTGAAGACCAAATGGGATCGTACTGATATCCTTCATTTATATTGTTTTGGAAGAACAAGGGTCCTCCGATATAGTATCCATTTTTTCTCAGGCTGCTATCAGCCTCCCATTAGGTTCTTCCAACTCAGAAGTAACACCCCCCACATTGGATCCCTTCTCCATTATTGGATAAGTGGATTTAGAGGATTCTCCCCAGCCATTGAAGAGTGTGTCTCCTCTACGGTCGATGAATTGGTACAGGTGAACCTCGCTAGTGATGCCGAACCAAGACCCACATGGATCGGTTCCTCCATACCCCCTGAGGAGAAAAAACGGTATATAGACTTCCTTAAATAGCACCGTAATGTTTTTACATATTTTTATGATGAGATTACTAGAGTATATCCTATGGTTGTAGTCCACCACCTCAAACTCACACAAAATCATTGCGGGTTCAAGAAGCCTCCCAAAAAGATGCACCCTTATCACGGTTCCATGGTCGAGGCCAAAGATGAAAAAATCATCAGGGAAAATTTCATTAAGGAGGTCAAGTACCCCAAATGGATGTCCAAAATCATGCCTATCATAAAGAAGAGTGGACATATCATATTTTTGATCGACTTCTAGGAAGTCATCAGCCACTATATGAATGATGATTTTCCCCTTCATGTGGTGGAACCCTTGATTGACTCCACAGTTGGGATCCAAGACCTCTCCTTCATGGATGGGTACCATGGGTACAACCAGATATGAATGTCCCTCGAGGATGTGGATTCTATAGCCTTTAAAGGACCACAAGGTACATTCTGTTATCATACCATGACATTCGGCTTAAAGAATACAGGTTCCACATATCAGTGGGCCATGCACCGCATATTTAATCCAATCCTCGGGATGTTGGTGGAGTTCTATGTGGACGATAGGGTGGCCGAATCCCACTAGTGATAGGAAAATATCATAGATCCTGAGAAAGTGTATGTCTTCTTCCATTCTCATCACCTAAAGAAGAACCCGTGGATGTGTGCCTTCGGGGTTACCTACGGAATGTTTCTCATCATTCTTTTCAGATACAGGGGCATCGAGATTGAACCAGATAAGATCAAGGCCATCTACCAGATGTCTCCCCCAAGAAAAATTTGAGAAAACTGGGGATTCCAAGGCCACTTGGACTACATATGATGATTCATTGCGAATTTGGCTGGAAAGTGTATGCCCTCTTCTCAGCGCATGATGAAAGGCACTATCTATGAATGGGATGAAGTGTGCCAGACCGAGATCGAGGAAATCATGCAGTACCTTCTCCAGCCTCTGGTGTTTATGCCACCCATTGCCGAAATGCTAAAGGTTCCTTATGTGGTTTCCCTAGAACAATCACTCGGCACCCTTCTCGCCTAGAAGAAAAATGAGGGGGTGGAGAACAACCTTTACTACCTTATCCACATGCTCTTCGATACAGAGACCATATACTCCACTTTCGAGAAGCACTGTGTCATACTAATATTCACAGTATTGTTGTTACGACATTACCTACAACACCAGGAAGTACAGCAGGTGTCCTGATTATTTCCATGAAATTACATTTTGAGTCGTCCAATGCTGATACTTTGGATGGCATGGCGGGCAGTAATCCTCCAGCTGTTCGACTTAATTTTTTTTGGCCTTAGAAGGCTATCAAAGGACATGCGTTGGATGATTTCCTTATTTCCCATCCAACCTCTGCAGACCCATCTCGGGACCTTGATTTTCTTGACGAGGCAATCCTCTCAGTTGTTCAGGCCATCCCATGTTGGAAAATTTACTTCGATGGTGCCTCTTGGAGCCCCACCGGTATGAGGCTCAATGATCCCAGACTCAACAGAGTAGGCCTGGGTATCATCTTCATTACCATGACACAACCCATTCTTCTATATTCATCCCTATTGTCAGATGGTTGCACCGAAAATGAGGGGAAGTTTTAGGCTCTCATTACTGGCCTTAAGTTGTCCTTATAGATTTATGTGCCCTGTTTTTATGTGAAAGGGAAATCCAAACTAGTCATCAAACTAATTAACGTTGACTATGTTGTCAAGAATCCACAACGCATACCATTTTTGGATCGCTCTCTTTAGCTAATGGCCCGGTTCACTTATCGTCCAAAGTTACCCAAGTCCCTCAGTCATAGAATGGTTGAGATGATACCTTGGCCGGCCTAGCTGCGTAACTCATAGAGCTAGAGCAGGATGACCGAATTATCCATGTTGCACATTGGAGAGTCATTTCTCACGTCACTCCAGGTGATGATGATAGACCCCATATAAGCCATTATACCATCGGTGCCTCCATGTCTAGACCCCCGGATCCCCCATATTTGAGGATTTATGTGACTCCTGATAAGAGGATACCCTTGGTTGAATTCCTCCAACATAGTAATATCCAAGCTAATCATGTCGAGTGCGAGAAAATCTAGTTCAACGTGCTCCACTTTACACTCCATAGTGCTCCCAGTCAGGAGAATATCTTCTACAAGTGTGGGTTAAATGGTGGTCTCCTCCGTTGCATCCAAGGAGACTAGATTTTTCAATTCATGCAGGATGTTCATGTTGGTTCCGGCGGTGCCCACCAGACGAGGCTGAAGTTCTCCCATCAAATCTGAGGACTGGGGTATTTGTGGCCCTCCATGTTCAATTACTACATTGAGTTCAACAAGGTGTTCCATGTGTTGCAAATTCACGCCAACATTGTGAATCCTCCTCTAGAGCCTCTCCACTTTATAATGTACTCTTGGCCCTTTTCCATCTGGGGAATCGATGTCATGGGGCCATATCCAACAGCGACTGCTCGCCAGTTCTAGTTCATCCTGACATCTACGGATTTCTTTTCCAAGTGGAAAAAAGTAGTTCTAATCAAGGAGGTCAAGGCCCAATCCATTTTTGACATCGTGAGAACCAATATCATTCACCGATTCAGAGTCCCTCACACTATCCTTATTGATAATGACACCAAATTCTGAGTAGCTATGCTAAAAAAATTGTACGCCAATTACAACATCCGTTCGTACAATACCTCCCACTACCACGCTCATAAAAACGGACATATCGTTGCGTTAAACAAGCCCCTCTCTATCATTTTTGTAGAAAATGGTTGGTTAGAAAAATAAGATTTGGCCAGAAAATCTCCCAAACACCCACAGGGCTTATCAGACAACGTCTTGTAATTCCACCCAGGTGACCCCATATTACCGGTTGTATGGAACAAAGGTAGTCCTTCCAATCAGGATCCAGTTGCCTTCATTACGTAAAGTGTTATATGACTAAATTATACCATATAAGGTAGCTAAAATTAGTCTTGCAAAATTGGATGCACTCGATGAGAATAGACTTCATCCCTTATACAATCAAGAATGGCACCAGAACAAGATGGAAAGAGATTTCAACCAGAATTTTTTTATCCGCTCCTTCTGGAAAGGAGACATTGTACTGGCCCTCAGGAAACCACCGAAGTTAGAACCCAAATGGTAAGGATCTTTTGTTGTTCATAGTGTTTACCAAAATGGAGCATACTCCCTAGTCACCATGGATGGTGAGCGTATACCTCATCATACCAATGCCATGTTTTCCATGAAATACATTGTATGAGCCACTAGGTCAGGCATGACCCTAAAATGGTTGGTCTAGAATGTCCCTAAAATACACGGTCTTCCATGACTATAAATTCCTGGTCCCGCATGACCTTAAACTGCACGGCATGGTCCTGCATGACCCTGAACTACTGGTCTCACAGGACATTAAACTGTCATGTCCTCTATGACATTAAACTGTACATCATCCCAAAATATTTTAAACTGTACCTTTTTATAACTACGTTTGTCTTGATTCCCATCCACATGGGATATGTAGGAATGCTCAGACGTTACATCTTTAGTGCAGCTGCCCAACTCTTTTCTTTGACTATTCCCATTGTGAATAGTTCTCCTAGAGAACCATGGTGCAGTGCAAGCTTCTTTATCTCCCACCCATGTCTGGAGTATGAGGGTCGTACCATGTGCTCCCTTCTCATTCTTCAATTCTCTCATATCCTCATCGCACGATGCTAAACTGCATGGCCTCCAAGAACTATATGTGTCTTGATTCCCATAATAATGGAATACGTAGGACCGCCCAAGAAATTTAGTCTATTGGCACATCCCAAACATCAGAATATCTTTTCGAGTCCCTCGACCCTCGGTTACCTCACCCCTTTTTGTTCCTTTGACCCTTTTTTCCCCTCGTTCATGGTCCTCATTCGGGGAGTGTGCAGTGTGGTGAGGATTCAAGTTCTCATTCATGACGAGCTCTTTTTTCCATTCCCCACACATCCCCATGAGACATTCTTCCCACCATATCGTCCCTTCTACAAACATAGGCCCCTCCATGTTTCACAAGACCCACCACTTGGATTTCCATTATATTTCATATCTAAAAGTACCCCTAAATGGCATATATAATTCTACCATTTGGGATGACGTACCCAAGGATTATTGGGAGACGAATTGGTACAAGTCCTGTGTTCTGAATACAGTCAATGTTCAATGCCCAATTTATTTCCTTAGTCATACAAAGGGGGAGGAATTATGTGTTACGAATTTGGTTAGTAGATCTCCATTACCATCGTTGACACCCAGTGGTCTTCCATGGAACAATGATTCACTCTTTTCATTCAGATTTTCCATGCATATGAAATTAAACTAGGAAATTACATTCTGAGCACTACGAACTTATACTAAGATCACTATCATCCTCCCTGCAAGACGATAAACTGCATGCTAGATGTTATCTTCTATCTACAGAACTGCCTCAAGTCCCTCGACCATCCCAGGCCTGAGGTATCACTTAGGATTGTACGGTGTGTTAAGTGATTAGGTCCACATTCATGTTGGGTAACTCTCTATGACGTATAGGTCCCTTATTAGGGTATCTTGCACTTACTCCATATCAATGCTTCAAAATGTTAAAATTATTATCATATTATAGAACTACATGTTTCTTGATTCCCATCCTTATGGGATACGTAGCACTGCCCAAACATTTTTTCTGTTGGCCCAGCCCCATCTCTTAGAAATCCCCATGTTATCTAGGCCCCTTGTCCTATATTCTTCAATAATAGAGATATATGGTGTAGTACGGGCATATGCCTTCCCTCACGTCGGGTTTTTAACATCCATGTCATGTACCTCTTTCTCTTGAGAGTTCTCTGTACCTTTATTCTATACTCATCTTTTTAAGTATATTTCTCTCATGTTGAGCTCCTCGACCCTCTACGGTGATTCACCAATGTTCCCAAGAGTACTCTGGTTTTGCGCCTGGAGTGTCAAACATTACCCAGACAGGTTCCAACCCACCTTCCATGATTCATGTTCCCTTTAATATAGAATTCATCACCTTTAATATCAAATGGGACCCCCAAATGGTAGTGATTCTTAGCCCAAGGGCCCTCCAACCATTACGTGCCAATGTGCTCGAGGATTTCAGATGACAAATTGATACAAGTTCTGCTTTGAGAATACGGTCAGTGGTCGAACCTCATTTATTGTTTCCATTTCAGGTCACATGATAGAGATACTATGTTTCAAAAATGGTCAACAATTATCCTCCATCATCACACCAACCCCATTAAGCCCAAAATATCGGTCACATGATTCACACCACTTTCCACCCCATCATGTTTGAGGGGAATCTTGACACTCCGAGTGTTATCCCTCAATTCTCGTTCACACGTTAGGAGGAAAACGTTGTGATATGGCATCCTTTGGGGCTCCGTACCGAATTCCCCTTTATGTGCATTCCATTTTTGGTAAGGATATCCTCCACCCTGGTTTATTACATCAAGTTCAACTAACATAGGATAAGGTATTGGACTGAGGTCTATTCCAATTTGGATGAATTATTTTTCCCGATGGTCCAAGATCTAAGACCATAAACTAATATCTTTTATGGAACTATGTATAGAATAACACACATCCTCATGGGATACGTTGGAATGACTAGGAATATTGTCATTAGGTCCAACTGAAGATCCCCATATTTAATTATTATGTTCCTCCTACAGGGATTTAACTCTTATGGGACTACATGTCATGGTAGGGGCTTATGTATTCACTCATGTTAGGTTTGCATTAGTGGCACCATGTACGCCCATTACTAGTAGTTATTACATCATATTTCTTGTCCCATGTGACATTAAACTATATGTTGTCTTGCATGGCGTAAAAAGGCACCTTCATGAACTACGTGTTACTCGATTCCCATCCCCATGGGATACATAAGAACACCATGACATCTTGTCTCTTGGTCCAGCTCAATTGGAAACTAGTTTCTCCTACCCCTTTTCCTATAATCTTTCATGGACCCTCAGCCTGTGGTTTCACTCATGGAAACACGCATGGTGTGATGTGGACTAGGTTCCACATTCACACCGGGTACGTTTTATCACAGAGTGTGCATTCCCCTCCTGAACCTAATCTCTATTACATACTTCCATGAAATATGATGTTAAAATATATCACATGGTCCCATTATATGACCCTAAAATGTGACATTATCATCCTGGCCACGCGACAAAAAAATGGCATTGAATCGTGGTGTCCCCACTTGGGGGGACATCATTTTTAGTATTTGTCACACACCATACCATTTTTCAACATCCACATACGGCGTGATTCTTGTGCAGATTCTGGGATTGTCTATCCTAGGTCTTCCGCTTCAAAGAAAAATGTCATTCATCCTAAATGACAAATGTGACATATCAAAAAATATTTCCCCTTAGTGTGTAAGGGTCAGACTCGTGGAACCTTATTATCCATGGAACTGGTATCTTACAATGTAATATTCTATTACTACATATGGATTGATCACCATCCTCATGGGGTATGTAGGAAAGGTCGTGGACCTTGTCTTGGGCCCAACCTATCCTTTGTTTTAGGTCCCTCGACCTAGAAACCTCCCTAAGGAACATATGATGGTTGGAAGCCTATGTTCCCATTCACGTCGGGTTGTGTAATTACATCACCATGTGTATCTTTAATTTCCTACCATACATGGTTTGAGCTTTATGATCATAAATTATGTTCAATTCTAGAACAATGTACAACTTTATTCCCATTCTCATTGGATACATAGGAACGACCAGGCATTTCACCTCTGGGTAAGGCCCGATGAATTTACAATCCTGCCATTATTTTTCAGTCCCAGGGACCGAACTCATTTTGGAACATGTGGTGTGATGATTACCTATTAGGTTCTTGATCACTTCAGGTTTTTAAGTAGCCTCACCATGTGCTTCCAAATTCTTTTCCCTCCACCGTATGAATTTTATGACCCAAAACTATGATCTCCCCAAGGGAACTGCACATCATGTTTGGATATTTCCCCACCCAGCACAAAGCCCATTAAATCGAGAACCCCTTAACGGTCCACCCTATAACCTTATGTCGAAATAATGAGACCCTAGGACCGTTGTACTTGGGTAGGGACTCGACTCCATCTATCTGATACGTCTCATTGTCATACTCAGATGCAATTTGAAAAAGATCTCGAAGTGTGTAATTTTCACGAGGACATTCCCATCGTTCCATGTCCATGATTCGTAACCTGTTATTTGGATCATCATCCTCTTCCACATCTGAATGGATCCCCTTCATGGCCTAGTCTCGTGCGGGAAAGGATCACCTACAGTATTGCCCCAACGTCCTTAAAGATCTTGGACGACATTCATGACTAGTCCCATGTTTCAAACATGGTCAGCGGTCGACTCTCATCTATATGTCCCCATATCAGGCTCACGCAACTATGATGTTATGTTTCGAACACGGTCAACAACCATCCCCAATCTTCATGACTCCATCAGTGTGTTCTAGATCTCGAGCATCCTGATTCACATATTTCAACCTCTTTATGTTCAAGTGGGATACCGACATACTCATCATTACTTTTTCGTGCAACTTGGTGTGTTACATGGATGGGCTAGAATCATTGGGACGACATTTACCTAACCTCCCTTAGCCCCTAACATGTTCTTTACTAGATTGGGAATTTCCCACCACCACTTCGTGTTTCCCACATCAAGCATGACTCATGTGTGTTTAGTAGTTTTTTTACGATGTGTCCTGGCACAACCAGGCCCTTCCTCATCCCTAATGACATTAAACTGCCCTCATAGAACCACGTGTGGATTGATTTCCATCCTAATGGGGTACGTGGGGTCACCCTACCCCTTCATTTCAGGCCCATCCTAATCTACACTTTGGGTCCCTTCACTTAAAATAACCTCATCCGGGGATATGTGGTGTGATCCAGACTATATGTCCTCATTGACATCGAGCATGTAGCTATAGAAGCACATACTCACTTCCTTGGATATTACCTTTCATTCTACGTCCTATTGTATGACTTTAAAATAAATGGGTTCATATGTCCTCGATGTATAACATTAAACTGAAATTCTACCCTTAAAATGTTTAGGATGCCCCGAATAATAATGGGATGCTTCAGCTTCATCTCTAGAGAGGATTCTCCCTACCCGTTGTGGTATCTGGCCACACTATGCCCCAAAAACAATCCATGGCTTGATTCTCATCCTTATGGGATATGATGCGATGCCAAGGAATTCTTTATTTGGCCTAGTCCCTGTGTAATTAACCCTTATCTCTACTCGGCCAAAATCTTTGTCCAGGAAGTAGGACCTTTAAATCATGTGAAGTTGTCCTCACCATATGATGTTAAACTACGTGCCCCGTTCTAATATATGATGTGAAAGTACTAATCATTCTTGGTTCTTACCAGATAGGTCCTTTTTAGAATTGTGATTGGTCCCTGATTAGACTGATGCACCCACCTGATGTGTTCTCACCACTATGGTGTAATTTAATAAGTGATGGAATCCATTCGAACAACCCATCACTCCACCCTACACAATATGTGTGCCGCTTATTCAGACCCTAGACCCATTTAACGTCTACATGAACCTTCTTAATGATATGGATGATTGGCCAATGGCTCGCCTAATATCCTAGGATATCATTCCGTGTAACTAATAGATACCATTTTAAGTCTGGCCCCGTGTTTCGAACATGGTCAGTGGTCGACCATCATTTGTCATCCACATTTCAGGCTAACGAAATTAGGATACAGTTTTTCAAACACGATTAATCGTTATCCTTCATTATCACGCCACCCCCACAGTGTTCCAAATCTAGGGTATCATAATTCACATTTCTTACTCCCTTATATTCAGATTAATTCCAACACCTCTGGCGTTACCCCGCTCATGCACAAGAGAACTTCAGTAAAATGGAAATTCTATTGTTCCAAGGTCATCCCCCTCCATCCAGGTATTTTCTGTTTTCTTTATACAAATCTATATTTCCTATCCAATCCCCTGGATACCTAAATCATGGTTTTCACTCCCACATTTGAATAGAGTAATAAGGTGGTTACCCCTTCTATCTCACATCGGGCCCAACCCACGTGAACTTAGGAAATGATCCCTAGATGCCCCAAAAATGTCAAAGGGATGAAAAACCCAACACAAATAATGGAACTCATGCATTTAGTTGGCGTAAAATAATCAATGCATGAATTTTTGTTGAAAAGTTATGATAATTACAACACTCGAGGATCGACCCCTCACATGGTCGGCTTGACCCCTTCAAAAGAGCGTTGTAGCTTCACCAACCTATGGTATGTGGAGTCTAAGATTTGATACTTCCTTTTGAGATCCCGATCCTCCTTGGATGCAATGGGGTGTAATTCGTCTCCTATAAACTAGGCCTGCTCCACGTCGGTCTGAATGGCGGTCATTTACTCAGAGGTTGCTTCATGATCTCTTCGGCCTCTGTCAGATGGGTCTTCAATCGCATTTTTATCTCTGATTGCGCATGGAAGGAGGATGAGTGCTCATCCTCCCAATCCTATAGTTGCTGCACATAATTTTCAGCCTTTCGGAGTTTCTTGATGTTTAGTGATTTCCTCTGCTGCCATCCCTCACTGAGGACATAATCATACTCCTGAATCTTCTATGTCAGAATATCTCAGATGAGCATGTGTGGATACTGAGCATCCACTCCCCCAACACATAGTTCTCACAATCATGAGTGAATAATATCCATATCATCTAGTTATAGTTCTTTGGGTGTGTTATTAACGAAGTGTGTGATCATCTTCCAGGATCGGTGATAGAATATTTTTTTATCCTCTTCATCAGAGGTTGTTTCTTCTTGGTCAGCATGATTGGTAGGCTTATATGCGGGGTACACCCTCATGAACTCGTCATCAGGGTCCTAAACTAGCGTTTGATCTGGTGTGGTAGGACCTGGGCTATCTGATTGATCCCAATCATAGGATACCACCTCAATAATCTCAGTAGCATCCCCACCGAAGGTCAAACCAATGATCGGAAGCACTACAGTTAGGTCGGTTTGGACCTCCACCTCCATAATCACCAACATTCCCCTAGGAAGGATAATTCCAGAAGCCCTGACCAAACTCGCAACGGTGGCCCACACCATTTGAAGAAATATGCGCAGTAAAAAGGGAATGGGCATAAGTTGACATGGTATGTGGGTGACAATCATAATTTTAGTAGAGGATACTTATAGAGATCAATTAAATAGTTTCATTCTTGGGTTCATGCCATTGGGACCCCGAGACGTGGCCCCCATATATGGTCAGAATATATGAATTCTTCAAAGAAGCCATCTCGGGTGTCCTGGCCCCGCTGGACCCGACAATTGATGCAACTGTAGGAGTTGATTCTAAAGACCCTGCATCAGTATTCTTCGAGGGAAGAGAATGGGTTCTGTGTATGAGATCCTCCTGCACAATTAAGATGATAGTCAGGAGTCCCGTATGACTTTGAAGAATACCCCAAGGTAGGGACTAAGGATTTTACCTAAACGGCCTCTGAAAACTCCAAAAATTCTGAGTCATGATCACTGATTTCTCCCTCCTCCAATGGTCTCCCTCTACCGGCCTTGTCCACCCAAGAGGATTTGTTCTATTCTTCTAGCAGAGGGAAGAACTCTCTCAGATCAGTATCTGACAATTTTAGAGGGATCGTATGATCCAGAAGCACCTTGACACTATATTTCATTGGATGTGGGGCTCCCCCTAAATTCACAAAGACCTCCAGCTCTGACAGGTATTGCTCCGCCTCTTCCTGGGACACCACAAAGCTGGAACGGATACGGCCAATACATGGAAATTCCATATCGAGACAATTCATGTGTTTCCACATCTCAGATGGGCCAAGGAATTGCCGATTGACTTTTGAGATGTCCCTGGACTCCGGGATAAATTCATTCTCAGACATGTCAATGTAGCATAGCTGCTTCCCCAGAAACTAAGTAGGTATTCTATTGAATCCCCTTGGTGGCCTCCCCTATGGGAGACTGTCCTTCTGGAACCGATGGTCCTGCTACCACTCTTGGGTCACTTGTTGTTGCCTCACCCTCAATTGGTGCAGGTCTCACCACCATGGCCCCACCATTGTGAGATGCCTGTGAATCCTTCCATCATCAACCATGAGGTTCGGAAAGCTCACCATCACCGACCTGAACAGTTGGCTGCTTCAACATTTCCCCTAGATAAGCCACCTCTCAGCTTATAGCGTACTCTTTCACCAAACCGAAGACATATGATGCAAAGGCAGCTTGTTATACATTTTCTCATCCTCCTAGGTGAACATGTACCACATCTACCTCATCACACATGGGTGTTCCTTATGGAGAACCTCCATATAAACATGAGGGGTCAAACGATGCATACATCAGAATTTCCTGGAAAACCGATGTGGGTTGTATGGCTTGCAGAGAGGCTCATTTTCCACCCTAGCCACCAGGACTCCAACTTGAAAGTCCATGAGATATCCCAGTGCTCTTCTATTCCCTGGAAATCATCAGTAAATACTCGCTTCGACAATGGAAAAATTTAAAAATTGAATTCCACCTCCTTCCACACCCAGTTCAGTAAAAACAGTGTGGTCAGCTTGGCTGGAATGCTGCCAGCAGCATTCATGATGGATGTGCGGAAGATCAACCCCAGAGGTGAGATGGGGTTTGGGTACTCATAAAACACTCTGATGTGTACTACATTCCACCCATACAGAAGGTGAAATAGTCTGAATATCCTATGTGACCTCTACCCCTCACTGATGTGCCACAACATTTTGTTTAATTTGGTGAGCATCATAATCTGACTCACCCTCCCATCGTCAACATGGACACCATGATGAATGTTCTTGGTCGCACGAACATGTTTTTATCCCTCACCGGAAATATCCAACCACAAATAAGAGTCGTGATGAATGCTGCTAGCATATATATCAGTTGTTTCTCGGTGCTGACACAAAATCCCCAGGTCTTTCACAAACTGTCCTCCATGTTCTACTAGTATGTGCTCTCAATGCCCCATTGATCCCCCTTCGGGAAAGTTTGAGGCCTCACCGAATACTTCTTCTTTTCCATAAAATTCATAAATTCCTTGAACCATCTCCTAAAGTGGAAAAATCTAACTGATTTTTTGTCCTATCCTAGAACCAACTCAATTAATGATGTTTCCAACTGCAAAATTCGCTCTGGATACTCCCAAACACTGATGATGGGGAGTAATTAATTGTATATATCCCCCATTATTGAAAACCCTGAAATCTGGTCGACATCCCACATCATAATACCGACCACCCCATGGTTTAAATGAAAGGTATTGGTCCTCGACGACCATATGGTCAACATCTCTGGTATTTATCTGTTTCAGTTGATAGATACGGAATTGGGAGGCCCAAGTCGCCTGATAAAAACTCACTCTCCTTAGATATGCCATGAACTCCCCACCCGAGGCGCTTATCCAGTAGGCCCAGGCCCAATCATATGTGAAGTTTATGCCCTGGCGTAGGTCCCACTCCTCAGACCACCCCTTCCCCGGGATCATCAAAGCATAATTAAATGTCTTATGGTACATAGGGGGAGATGTCTACAGCTTTAACTCTTTCCCATAATTGTTTTTCATATTGTTATATAAGATGTAAAAAATGACGGGCATGGTGTCTTCTCGTGCATGGTCGTTAGCCACCCAGAACCATTGTTGCTGGAAAGACGTACTCATGGACCAGTAAGCTGGCTCGACCCTACTTTCTATATGGATTACGACGTCATCCCTCAGCCCGAAGCAGTACAAAAGAAACTTCTTACATAGTGGGTTGTTCTTCTGGATCTCTGACTGCAGCGCCACTAATGAACAATGGTCAAAGTGAATTTGAATTAACTCTCCTATACCCAGAATGTTCGCCATCTCATCCCTCCGAGTGGAATCCTCAAGAACCCCTTAGGATGCTTTTTATGATCCTTTTAGTTTTATGTTTGGAAGATTTTTGGGATTGGTCATAAAGCTCATTGACAAAGCTTCTTCGCAGAGCCTGTTTACAGAGCCCTGCATCGGCCTTCAATCGCAAGATCGCAAAGCACTTTCGCGGATTCAAATACTCGTTGTTTTCCATGGAGCAAAAAAACTAATTCACGGAGAGCCACTGCATAGTACATGGATCTTCACGAATCGGGAGTTCTAAAGGAAAAATTCACAGAGAGAAAAAAGGAAAAGAGAGATTTCATTTCCACTTTTTTAGGCGATGACCTACAAGGCTTCACGACGTGTCCATATCATGTCAAAACTCATGGCGCATTCGGCATGTGTGTCGCCTATCTGCCTTGTGAGCCCTCTTTGTGGGACAACATCAGAAATGACCTAGGGATTTTGGAGATTTTCCCTTAGACAATGACTCTTCATTTCCCCTTCACTCAAACTTTGAGTGTGGGGGGGGGGGAATTTGATGGCACCAAAATGTTGTATGAATAAAAATAAATTGAAATCCTGAGTGGCTACCACGCGAAGCCCCTTCGTGGGGTCACCCGGGCCCTGCGGCCACCGTGGAGCAAGAAGGCATGACGCTCTGCAAACCCCTTTGATGTTTGGGAGCCCGTCGGGGACCAAGGAGGCGGGACGCTCTATGAACACCTTTGACGTTTGCGAGCCCACCGCGGAGTAACAAAATCCAATGTCACACAGGGTGAGCTATGCTTTGTGGCTCCTCATGCCTATAAATATTGGGCTCCCCCCATGTCCAGAGGACAGATCATCCGACCTTTTAACTTCCTAGCTCTCGAATTGCAAGGCACCCTCTGCTCTGTGAACCATGAGATATGATATTTATCTTATCAGTGAGAAATACCTCCACCCTTACATTATTTCTTCCCCCCTTTAGGGAGGGATGCCTTTCCCGGAGCCTATGGGTCTCCACGAAGGAAGGAGATCTCTAAGGGGACCTGGGTTTTCGTGAAGCGTTTATGCTTCATGAAACATGCTTTATGCACTCATGATCCATATGCTAATAAAGGGTCAATGTACATTGTGTTGAAAATTTCTTCAAAACACCTTAATTCACGAGAATATTTTATTTGTGAGGCATTGATCCATGATTTTTTTTCCACTTCATGAAGCTCCTTCCATATGAACCAATTCCCCATGTTCAGGCTGGGACACTGCACTACGTGAATCATACCCCTTCGCAATTCCCCTCAACTACATGGAGCACCAGAGAATCAAAGGACCCCTGCTGCCTATGAACTCTTTCACATTGCATTGCCTTTTCTCGGGAAACCCTCTAGGTTTGCATGAAGTGATTTCAATGTCCCCTAGAGATTAATTCCAATTTCATTTTTTTCAGTTTATGCTTCTTCCCATAGGAATGATAACGGATATTGCTTCTTCTCATACACAAGATAATGTTGAACCCCCAATAGATCACTCCATAACACCCCTTAAACATGGTGTTTCTGATGCCTTCCCTTCCTGAGGGGGTGGGAGTTACCGATCATGTAAGACCAAGGGGTGTGGAGGAAACCCACCTCTTCTGAGATGAAGTATGTTAAACTGGAAAGTACAGTTGTCCTTAGGACATGCCGTTAAATTGTGACTTCCCCCCATGCATCCTACACGGGGAAAGGGAAACCTCCTTGGTTTAAGAGCCCATACTTTCTTGCAGAAGGTAGTATATTTACTCCATCAATCTTCTTACATGCCAAAGGCTAAGAAGAGATGTGGGGACAATGAACTTGTCATCACTTCCCTCTCTCTCTGGGATTTTTCGCCATCCTGACCTCCACCCTAGAGTAATTCCCAATCATCATCTCCATGGGCTTCTATCCACGTGTATTCCCATGCTTCCTCTTTGGGCGACTAACCACATTTATCCCTATTCCACATCTCACGGATGCACCATTCCTGACATGATTGTAAGGTCTTTGTTGCCTCATGTTACTAACATCGAGCATTACTCACGTGTGCTTTGATTATGCACAGACCATGAAATCCTTTCCATCCATCCCAGAGTGTAACCCCCACACACCCCATTCCAAACTACATGTAATTTGATCATTTATTGGGAAAGGTACGTAGGAATCCTTTCTGAGGTTCAAGCCCAACACCTGGTCATTCCGACCACCTTCACATCTGTTCACCCACATCATCCTGAACTATGAAGACTTTGATCTTTTCTATGGAATGGTACGTAGGAAGCCTCCCTAAGGTTCAAGACCAACATCCATTGGTTCAGACCCCCTTCATGTCGGTTCCAACCATCCCAAACTATGTGCACTTAGATTGTTGCTAATGCAAGGTACGTAGAAAGCCTCCCTGAGGTTTAAGCCCAAAACCCGGTCGTTTTGACCACCTTCACATCAGTTCACCCACTTCATCTTGAACTACGAGGACTTTTATCATTTCCATGGAAATCTACGTAGGAATCCTTCCTAAGGATTAAGCCCAATATCCTTTGGTTCTGACCCCCTTCACAATGATTCCAACCACGACGGACTATGTGGACTTTGATCCATGCCATGATATGGTATGTATGAAGCCTCCCTGAGGTTCAACCCAACATCCATTGGTCCGGACCATCTTCTTGTAGGTGTACCAAGCCCCATCCGAACTATGAGGACATTGATATTTTCCAAGGCAAGGTACATAAGAATCCTCTCGGTTGTTCAAGCCCAATATCCTTTGGTTCTGACCACATTCACATCGGTTCCATCCATCCTGAACTACATGGACTTTGATCTTTTCCAAGTCAAGGTACGCATGAAGCTTCTCGGAGGTTCAAGCCCAACAGCTGGTCATTCTGACCACCTTCACATTGGTTTACCCACATCATCCCGAACTACGTGTACTATGATCCTTTCCATGGCATGGTACGTAGGCAGCCTCCTTGAGATCAAGCACAACACCCAGTCATTCTGACCACCTTCATATCAGTTCACCCACATCATCCCGAATTACATGGACATTGATCCTTGCCAAGGAATGGTACATTGGAAGCCTCCATGAGGTTGAAGCCCAACACCCAGTCATTCTGACCACCTTCTCATCGGTTCACCAACATCATCATGAATCCTTGACAAAGAAAGGTACGTAGGAAGCCTCTCCAAGGTTCAAGCCCAACACCCAGCCATTCCGACCACCTTTACATCAGTTCACCAAAATATTCCTAAACTATGAGTACATTGTTCCATGCCATGTCAAGGTACGTAGGAAGCATCCATGGGGCTAAAGCTCACTATCTACCCAGACCCCAGGTCCATATTCACGTCGGATCTCCATTCCCCTCTATACATAACTACGTATACATTGATCAATGCCAAGTTATGGTACATAGGAATCCTCCGAGAGGTTCAAGCCCAACAACCATTCATCCCGATCATATTGGATTCTTTTATGTAGCCTCATCCGAACTACAAGAACTTTTCTCTTTTCCAAGGCAAGGTACACAAGAATCCTCTCTAAGGTAAAACCCCAATATCCTTTGGTTTCGACCCCCTTCACGTTGGTTTCAACCATCCTGGAACTACGTGGACATTGATCCTTTCGAAGGAAAGGTACGTAGAAATCCTCCCCAAGGATCATCCCCAACTAGCCGTAAGTTGTAACCTCTTTCAGCATTAATCCATTGTTAGCCCCCATTCAACGGTAAGCCATTTTCAGCCCCATTCATCGGTAAGCTGTTGTCACCCCATTTAGCAGTAAGCCAATGTAACCCTAAACAATGGTAATCTATTGTCATGATGATCTACCTTCACGGAACTATGAAGATTTTGATTCCCTTCCATATGGATATGTAGGATGCCTCTTTGAGGCTCATGCGCACCATCGTCGTCTACCCGAGTCGACTCTATTACATTCCCAATCCAATTCACTTAACCACCCATCAACCATCCTAATTTTCACCTGAGCTCCCACATCCTGGTGAAATCATGCCAATTCACCCTTTCTCTACTCCTATCAGTATTTGCATTACTAACCACATGATAGACCCTACATCAGTGTTCCCTCATGGGGATACACTTATCTGATCCACTCTAGTCAATGTTCTGATCAGCCCGATCTGTCTTCGCTAGACATTAAACTCACATCATACCTTATGTTAAACATATGAAGATGAGGAAATACTTGGATACATGCATATGGAATATAATTCCTCACATTCTACGTGGGATGACTCAGACTTTCGCGCCCTCTAGGAGCCCTATAATTAGGGGAAGAAACCCAGACATGCCAGTGTTCTAGCATCCAGACATGCCAGTGATGTCCAATCTAACTTCTCCCCCGACTGATGGTTGCTACCCGAGCTGGACCACCTGGAATATCATGCTAGAAGTAGTTTATTTAACCAGCATCCATAAAGATATGGAATTGGGAAGTGTTTCACGTACAACCTATTAAAACTATAAAGGAGACCCAAACTAGGTGATGAGTTTTGAGGAGGAATCCATGTAAGGAAGAACTGACATCCCATCATCGAGTTTCGATCAAGTAGAAAATATCCCTGAACAAGGAATGGATGTCGCCCGACATTGGAAAGCGGAAATTCAGGGAAAAAACAGCGCCCTTTCTTCATCCAATTGAAGAACATGCACAACCTGGTGAATGTGTGAGAAAAAAAAATAATGGGATGCCTTTGAAATTCATATCATATCATAATGCATGTCTTACATCCTTAATATATAATGGATTACAAGATGCATTCGGGATACAGTAGCTCTTATGCACAGTTTCCCATCCCTAGACAAATGGCCAGATGGAGCTGACCATACAGACCTTGGAGGACACTATTCATGGTTGTGTACTTGAATTTCTTCATAGTTGGGAGGACCACATTCCCTTTGTAGAGTTTTCATGCATCAATATCTATCACATAACCATTTAAATAGAGAAATATAAGGCCTTGTATGATCAAACATGTAGATCAACCATATGTTGGGAAAACGAAGGGGATTCAGAATTCATGGGTATGGAGTTGGTATGGGCTACCACTGAGAATGTGCATATTATCCAGGAGCAGAAGAGGACTATACAGAGTAGGAAGATGTTTTTTGATGATATGATATAGAGACCATTAGAGTTTAATTAGAGAGACAACGTGTTCCTCTGGGTATCACCTAGATGAGGATTATAGAGATTTTCTCATGGCAGCAAGCTATCTTTGAGGTTCATTGGACCTTTTCAAATAATGAGCATATTTGGTGAGGTGGCATACTGCCTAGATCATCCCCCAATGTTGAACCAGGTTCATAATGTTTTCAACTTCTCTTAGATTATGAGGTTTGTGCATGACCCGTCGCAAGTCATCCACTGAGGAAAGCTGTATATTGACGATGGAGAGACATTTGCGGAGATCCTGGTGAAGATAGAGGACAAACAAGAGTGGGTCCTATGAAAACTCGTCATTCCTCTTATGTGTGTTTGGTGGTATCCAGTGAATCTATAAGGGAGAGCATGGGAGATAGAGGCTAGATTTTTACTCAGTACCCCCATATGTTAGTTTAGTTTTTTTTTGGATTTTGGGGACATAAATCCTTAAGGTGGGGAGAATATAATATCTCGTAAATTCAGTGTCATTTTTTTAATTTGTATGAAATTATTTTGAGAGTGTTAAATGCGATAGTAAATGATTATAAGGCCCGAAGATCCAAGAATATAGTATTGATCTTTTTTATGTTATGGTCAGTAAATGTGCGAGAAATTTATTATATCTTTTGAACTGGTTATCGAATTAAAAATATAAGGGAACCATTAAACTCACGAGTTTGGTATTCTCATATAAATGAATTGACTTTAGCCAAAAAAGGGCGCAATAGATATTTTATTTTCAAACATTTTGAAAAAAATATGAAAATAACTTAAAATATTATTTTATATTATCTCTCATCCATTGAGCGGAGTGTAGAAAATCTGCTATGTAGAGGTGAAGCGGGGAAGATTCATATTAATGAGACTAATTAATGGCTTGTATCTTGAAACGTAATTATGCAATAAGAGAATAATAACAATGATGCTATTTCATAAATGAAACTACATAATGACACAATGTTGTAGTATAACTGAAATGTTCTGAAATGATTCATTTTAATTGTTTGGCATTAGAGATGAAGAAGGATTAATTAGCGAGGAATCCTCTGATGCTCCTCCATAAGATCATTCTCTCTAATGAAGAAATAATGTCAACAAACCCAAAAATCATTGATGCCTCTCCATGATCAGAACCGGGTATGGACACCAACGCCTTTAGGCCCCAAGAACGCATGAAAAAATAAACAATGGTACCTTGGGAAATATTTTATATTTTCACACTTAATTTTGAATAACCAAATAATCATCTTCTACACATGCCACTCTCAAAAATTGAATATCCACACAACTGACTTCTATACCGAATGCATTAAATGTTTAAAAGTAGCCCCCATCCATTTTTTATCATAGAACCACCTATTAAATTCATTAGAATCATTAAAAAATAAAAAAAATTATATTCATTCATCTTTCACCATTTCAAAATAGAATCATTAGTTGAACTCATATGTTAAAATTCATGTTATAGAAATAAACAATCAACATTAAGAATAATAATCAATAACAATATAAATAGTAAAGAAAAATATGGGTTTATTTAAAAACCTGAAGTCATATAGAGGATCGAAAATATAAATGTAGATAAAATTTACTTTATAATGATTTCTTAATACAAATAAATATGTTAATTAATATTAATAAAGAAATAAAATATTCTTAATTTTAATATTTATTCCTTTTATATTTTATTTTTAAATCAAGGTGCCCCATTCCACATAGAAATATATGAAATAACTTAAAAGTATTAACATTAAAATCCACTAGTTTACCAACAAATACATTCATTTTTTTAATCATGTAATTGATAGAGAAATTTTTAGATAATAAAATAATTATTTAAAACGATGTCTTTGTATAAGAGTGCCTAACATTGAGTGAGATTCGAAACACATGTCCTTTATACTCATTAATAATAATATTATGTTGATTGTATTACATTAATGAGATCATTGTTTAAGGTTTATATTCCTCTATATTACGTAATATTATGTTTTAACAATAACATAATTATATAAGTACACATTGAGCATTTTCACAATATTCAATACAAGAGTCCACAATGACTTTGGTTTGATGTAAATAGTCAAAATGGTACTATTACATCAAATACATAATAATAATGATGAAGTAATTATAACTTGTTTCACCATGTATACTTTTAAATCAAACAATTTATAGATGGTTATGAAAAATAAAAAACATTATAAACATTAAGATGAGTAATATTTCAATTTTTCATTGTTAATTATGGAATGAATTTAAGTATTAATTTATTCTAAATAAATATAATAATATAATTAATATCATATTTATAATTATTTTATACTTTAATATATCATCCATGTAATTTGGTGATGAAAAATTGATCAAATTGCTTTGTAGACATAATAGTTCACACATACACATGAAAGACATTTTCATTTTCATGTGCATATAAAGGAATGAATGTAAACGTTATATTATATTTTAAAAATGATATATATTTATTTAATATTGTATATAAAAATTAATTACATCATTTAAACATGAATTTAGTTATGGTGTTGGAAAACAAAATATATTAGTTCACGAGGATGTAGTACACTTTACATAAGAATGAAAATTATTTTCCCATTTAAGGGACACAGAGAAAGATTTAGATGATGATATTAAACTAAAAACAACTCAATATATTTAGAAAAACAGAATTATAATTTAAACATTGTTTATGAAAATATTAAGGATGTGGGTGATGAAATTCAATAGAAATACTTGATTAAAACAATACCTATTCTTTGAAGATATTTTTTTACAAACAACTTAACACCTCAAAAGAGATTATTCTACTTAAAAGAAGGACTCTATAATGTTGGGAGGGATTCTATGAATGCATTTGGTCAGATATTTCCAAAAACAATTTGGTTGCTTATGTGAAAAATGATAAACATTTGTTCTCTTTGATATACGATAGGCGGAGTAGTTTTGGAAATCTTCAAAATATTAAATTATAATTAATTTATTTTTTAATTAAAATGGATGAAAAACTAATAATTTTTAAGGTATGCTGATTTTTTTTTAAAATTCCATTATCCTATAAAAATTAGAAAATTCATAAATATTTTTATCATTATCATTTAAGATTAATAATTATTTATCATTTTAAATTATTATCATGATTTCGGGTAATTTAGACATTAGAAGTTAATATAATTACAATTAAAATACAAAATACCTTTAAATTGGTCATTGATGAAATTTAAAGATTTATCCAAATTAATTTTTGGATAGTTAATTTTTTTGAAATTTTAAAATCATTTAATAAATTATTTGTAAAATGTCAACAATGTCAATTTTGACACTATTCATCACATGAATTTTTACAAATATCAAAAAAAAGATACATTTGAAAAAAACTTATAAAAAACAAATATCATTTCATTTTAATCTATAAAATTCGTGGATAACATTAATCATTTAGTTTTTTATTTATGTTACGCTTTTTCATATCATTTATTTGAAAAAAAAAATTAACTAAAAATTTGATGCATCATCATTGTGTCACAGTTTTAGGTAATTATTTTTATAATAAAAATTATAAATAAATTATAATGACTTATATAAAAATTCTTTATTTTTATATTGTATTTATTGTTGAACATATCTTTTTTAATAACTATATTAAAAATATTTCTATTGTCAAAATGCAGAAGTATGACAAAATTTACACTTCATTAATTATCAAATTATAAGGGTTATATTCTCGTAAAATGGATGTAAAAGTTCTCATTCTTGATCCATTAATTCTTATGGATTAAAAAATAATAATAAAATAAAATTATGACAATATTTTAGGGTAATTATATAATATTTATGCTATTATTTATATTCATAATTACTCTATTTACCCTTAACCGTGGTAATAAATAATTAATTTAGTAACGCATCATATTACTCAAAAATAATTCGGACCTGATTAATAAATTTGGACCTTATACTTGAAAATATTAAATCTATTTTAAAAATTTTAATTCCAAAAAATTTCATCAATTAATTATAAGTTATTCAAAATTAAGAAATAACAAAACATGTTTTTAAAGTAAAAACCTTCAAATGATTGAAAATTTATAATATCCAAGATAAATGTGAAATTGCATCCAAATACCTATATTGGATTGAATGATTAAAAAAATATCAAAATAATACATTAAAACAAATTAATCATAAAAACTGACACTATAAATTATTTTGATGAAAAAAATGTTATCAATTAATTATGCAATATTTTTGACTATTCATCAAAAAATGCATCTTATAAGAAAAATAATAAAAATGAAACTAATTAAAAAATGATACTATTATTTCAAATAATAAGTTCGTTTTTATTAATAAATTTTATGAAAATGTCAAAATCATGATTTAAAACAAGTTCTCCATCACAATGCATCATAACTACTTTTTAGAAAAACATATCGTATACATAAAATTTAGTTTTTTAATAAATAATTTCTATAAAACACATAGTATGAATGTTATAAATTATATTATATATATTACATATATATATTTCATTAATATCATTGAAAAATATTAATTTTTTATTATGCATCTGCATATTTAAATAGTATTTATGAAAAAAAATTAAATTTATTTCAAGAAGTGTTTCATATTCTTTTATAAATAATTGATTACCATATAAATAATTATATATACATGTGTACACCATATTTTAATATTTTATATTATATTTTATCATTCCCACCAATATAATAGCTTGGTTTTAATAAAAACATTTAAATACTAATATTCAGTTTGTCACTTATGCTCGATGTGGTGTGTCAAAAACACTATCAAAAATATTATTCCCTTTTAAAAAATGTTGAATGTAAAATACATCCAACATTAATAATTTTTTTTCGATTAAATTTTATCAATGAATCAAAAACTTGGTATTTTACATTTCAAAATACCTTTTTTAAATTCCGACATCATAAAATGGAAAAATGAAATGTCAACATTAAAAACAAAAATAGACATATAGGGGTAACCTAAGAAAACACATAGTAGTGTTATATTTTTTGAAAACCTGTAAATGGATGAGAAAACATTTCATCAAGTTATGATGGAGAGTGTTAGATAACATGTTCAAGAGGGAGTTAACAATCACAAAACCATAAATATATGATGGGACAAAGGTCATTCATTTATTTTTATGAAAAGTAAATTGATTAAATTGTTTCATTGATAAACTTTTCATTGATTTGAAGAATTATTTAACTAAATGGATATATATTATATCAATATATACTTAACTAGCAGGTATATTTTTATAAATTTTACAATTTCTGTAAAAAAATCATCTTTTTCTCAAACGATGAGTATATAAGATGAATTTTTCAGAAATGATGAACTAGAATCAACAAATATATAATTAAATAATCTAAAAAAATTTAACTATATATTTCTCCCATCATCATTAAATGAAAAAAATAGTATTATAAAAATTAACTCCTTAAAAAATAATAATCCTTATATAATAAAAAACTACTATAATCTCCAAAATTCATCATTACTACTAAATGATCAACATAGACCATTCAAAAAATAAATATCAATAAAATACTTCAAAAATAACTATAATATTAAAACCCAAAAATTATAAGGAATTGATATCATATTATTCCATGAAAATTTTTAAAATTTATCTCTAAATAAACTCAATAACTATTAGTGAATTCTTGAAAAAATGAAATTTTCCCATTCTAAAATTATCTAACATAGGTTGATCATTTCCATAAATAACCCAAATCACCAAAAGTCCAAAATAAAATCATAGATTCTACAAAAATATAATTTAAACACAATAAATCTAATAAAAGCATATAGTACGTTATTTACCTCAATGATAAAGGGTTTCCAAAATATTAAATGTATTTTGAAACAACATTAATAACTAAATCACCAATTTATTTTTAATATCCCTATGATGTATATTTGATAAAAGATATATTCTCAAAATCAAATTCATATATTTCCATCAAATAATTTATGTAAAAAATAGAAATTCATTATAATTAGGACCTCAAATTGGAGAGTGGCAGGTGATGCACTCCTTTCTCCCTTAAGTTGGGTTTTAAAAACCCATAGCCTTGTCGAACGTGAGGGGTTTTCACCTATCCTATGGGTTGAAATATTTCTAATAACATATATTCACTAATATATATTGATATTATCCTTATCTCAAATCTTCTTTATGAAAAATTAAAAACATTTTAAGACATTAGATGAGAACAAAATCATGGTAATGGATATAATAAATAACGAAACTATCAGTCAAATGAAAAACATTAAAACCAATGAAACCATTATCATTATTTAATAATTTTCAACCATAAAGAGTAGTAAATACATTACATTTAATGTTATCTCATTTCATATCTTTTTAATAATCAGATGATTACAATAAAAATTAATTGATATCATAGAAAAACACGTAATTGAACCATTGTGAATGATTATACTTGTCACTCTTATAAATGGAATATCCATGTGGTTGATATACAGAAAAGTTACTCTTACAAATTGAGTAGCAAGATTGATGACTTCCATATCCAATGTATTAATAATAATTCAAAACCACCCATCCATGGATTATCATAGAACCACCCATAAAATGTATATGTAAAATTATTTAGTCATAATAAATAAAATCTATACATTTTTAGAATTTCACAATTTAAATATAATTTTCACTGAGAAGAAAAAATTTCCTAATATAGAAAGAAAAAAATCCATTTTATAAACCCATATTCAGTAAAAAAAATATCTAGAAAGGGGAAAAGAAGAGTTTTTTTTAAAACATGAAGGTTTATAGTGGAATCAAAATATATAAAATGAAAGAAAATGTAATTAATAATTATTTTATATCAATATAAATAACTATTTAATGTAATATAATTATTGATGTAAAATTTTATTAATTTAAATTATAAAACATTAAGTACATTATTCAAAAATAAATGGGTCCCATACCGAATTGTATATATTAAAAAAAATATAAAATTTAAGGGTGCAATGTCCAAATAAATTCATACATTAAATTCATTTTTTATCACTTGTACATGAAATATGAATATTTAGAAAATAAATAAAACATTTATAATTATTTTTTTGTTAAAGTGTCCCTTACCATGAATTCAATTTTTCACGTATGTCATTTTTCATTCAGAATAATAATAATATGTTAATTAATTTAAATTCATGGGAACATTTTTAAATTTTAATATTTTTATGTATAACTTAATATCATGATATAATTATTTTGTAATTATATAAGTTCATATTGAACATTATAGAAATATTCAGTAAAGAAGTCCACATTGAATTTGGTATGATATGTATACTCAATTTGGTATTAGTCCATCATCTCTAGAATAATTTTCATCACATAATAATAAATTTTATAAAAAAATTAAAATTTAAAATCAACCCATTTTTATGGCTATGAAAATTGAATATCCATTGATTCATTGAGATAGTTTTCTATACACATGCATGAGTAACATTTCCATTATACCCTTATCATTATTCAAATAATGTAAGTATTATTTTATATTTCAAAAATAACTAAAATATCATTATTATCATATTAATAATTTAAATAATCTTTCATATATAGTCCATTTCATTTAGAGATAAAAAAATATATCACATTGAATTATGGAGGTGATAGTTACAGATACACATGAACTATATTATCGTTTTCATGTGAATGAAAAAGAAATGATGTAAATTATATATTAAATTTATATAGTGATAAATATTTCATGTATGTAATATATATTCAAATATTAGATTATTATTGTTAAACTTCAAGAGAAATTGTGATGTAAAATGAATTATATCATTTTGTGGGGCGGTAGGTTATCGTACACAGAAAAAATAATTCATTTACAATTTAATAACTGTGCGGTTGGATTTTGGAAATTATTTTAAGTTAAAAACTTCACATAATTTATCATTTAATGGATTTAATATTTAACTATGATTGATTAAAATTTTAAGGAATTGTATGATTTATTAAAATAAATATACTTGATTTAAATAATAACTCTTCTTCAAACTATATCTATGGATAGACACATTAACACCTATAATGAGATTTTAATGTCTTAAATAAGGCCTCTATAATGTGGGTAAATATTATATTAAGAACATGGATGGATATTTTCTTAACCAAACAGGTTTTTAGGTGTTATGAAAGATAATAATGTTTTTTCCATTTATTGGAGAGGGGAGTGGTACTCTTGGAAATCAATATCCTACTTAATTAATATTAAATAATTTTTTTGATACATATGAATCCAATAATTATAATTTCAAAGTTATGGTGATGTTGGGTGGAAATAGAATCATCCAATAAAAATAAGAAATGTTTTGACAATATGATAATCCATAAATGTTCTCTTTAACTATTGCTTAACTACTTAAATTTATACCATGATACCATGTAATTTTCACATTTACTATTAATATAATTACAATGGTAAACAAAAAAACCAATAAATGAATAATTTATGAAATTTTGAGACTTAAACCAATAATTTGGACAAAATATAGATTATTATAAATTTAATATTATTTGAAGAAATATTACTAGTTTTAAAATCTCAAAGATGTTATATTAAAAATATTTATAACTTGAATTTTTTAAAATAAAAAAAACAAGTTAAATAAATTTTAATAATTATTAATCATTAGTAACATCTTAAAGTATTCCTAATAATTTATGTATAATATTAATAATTTTAATTTATATTTATTTTAGTACATATAATACAATTTATTTGATACTTCCTTTAATTATATAATTAATGCATCATCATTATCTCACATTTTAAGGAAATTATTTTATCACTAATATTTATTAATAAAATACCATGATATAGATAAATATTATATACTTATAAAAAGTATTTATATTCAATCATATCCCTTATATGAACCTATATAGAATTATTCCTCTTGTTGAAATAAAATTATGGAAATATTGAGTTTCCTTTGAATATAAAATTTTAAATGTTATATTCCCAGCCAAAAGGCCATAAATTCTCTCACAACTGATCATTAAATTATTAGCTATGACACATAATTATCCTATAATATTATTCCATGTATTATTGATAATTGTTTATATTTAAAATATTATCATGTTCCGTTGTTCTATATTTTTCTGTAACCATGATAATAAAAATATTTTATAAGTTACTATTAATATTACCAAAAAATAATAAGTATGTATTTAATAGAACCGGACCTTCGAATTCAAGATATGAAATAATTTTTAAAAATTCCAAATGAAAAAAATAATTAAATAATTAGCAATTAATAACCATGATGGAACGAGAAAACATATTTATATAGATAAAACCTTCAAATGATTGAAATGTATTAATATAAAAATTCAATTGAATATTTATTCTAATTAAATATATAATATTAACTAACAAGAAAATGACATAATTATACATTAAATCAAATAAAAAATTAATTTAACAATATAAATTATGTAGAAAAAAAATATTCTTCAATTTAGAAATACAATATTTTTTTTCTATTAAATAATAGATAAACCTTATTAGAAAAATACCCAAAAATAAATAAAAATTTCTATTTATAATCTGATTTCAAATAAAAAGTATATTTTCTCAAACATAATTTATTAATGTGTCAAAAAAACTAGATTTAAAACAACTACTCACTCAAAAGGAATCAAACCTATATTTTTTTTAAAACATAATTGTTTTATGCATAATATTGGATTTGTTCTGAATTCATGTCTAGGAAACACAAAATAAAAATTTTAATCATTATATTGAATATATTATATATAAACTTAATTAATATCATTCGATAAGTGTAATTTTTTATTATACATGTTCTCATCATAAATAATTTCAAAAAAACCATCCATTTTATTTAAAATGGGTTTTTTTTATTTATAATTAATTGATCACAAACTAATTAATTTTATATAAATATGTAAACCATATTTTCATTATTCTGTTTATCTGCTCCATTACATCAATTCTAATAACTTGGTTACAATGGTAACATTTAAATATCAATATTCAGTTTTTCACATAAGCACAATGTGAGGTATAATATACTCTATAAAACATATGAATTTCATTAAAAACTCATGTTATTACTCAAACACTTTATTAAAAATAGTAGTTTCATTTTATAAAAAATCACTCAAAGATTCCCATATTTTATTTCATCTTTTATAAATGTGATAAAAAGTACAATTGGATTATATAATGAGATTATAATGAAATAAAAAACAACAATAATGGAATTTTTTATACTATAAGGATGAGGAAATTATGATAATAATGAATAAAAACGTATCTAATACACAAATACATAAACAATATCACGATTACTCATCACCCAATATTTAAAATCAATGAGAAACAATCTAATATACATGTAGATAATAATAATAAATGATGTATATTAATTTTTTATATATGAAAATTTTATTGAAATGTTTGATTAAGAAATTTATGATTGTTAAAATTGATCTTAGTGTGCATTAGGTATGGTGAGGAAATAAGGTATGTATTTATTATATAAACTTTTTACCCCTCAACTCATATTTTCATATTATACACCAATTTCTTTTTTTTGTGGTCGGTGTATAGACCCTTAAATTTTTCATGTAATGGTCCTGTCTTTTTCATGGAATATAATATATATATTAAAATCATAACATGAATGGAATAATTATTTAAATGTCCTATAGGATTTAAGGATATTTTTTGTATTAAATTAAAATTTCATATGACTTTTTTTATATTATACACAATGTATAATTTTATATGGTATATTCAGTACCTAATTTAATTTAGGTCAGAAAATATTTAATATTTATTTACAATATAATATATTTATTATGATTTTCCACTTTTTCTCTATGATTCATATATTATAATTAATATATATATTACCTATATCTTTATTTTTTATATTGATATTAAATATTTATTAATGAAATATTTTTATGTGTTTTATCAATTCTACCTAATGAATATTCTTTCTTGTATTTACTAATTTATTGGGGTTTTAATTTTTTTCGCATAATACACCATTAACAAATTATTGTAAATACAATTTTTAGAAATATTTAAAGGGGTTTCTGGTTATCAATTCATATTTCATGATATATGCATCTTAATTTTTTGTAAATTTTCATTTATGTGGTGTATACACATTATTTTTCCTGTAATATGATAATATTTATTTTTTGTTTGTACTTGATGTTCATTTTAAACCATGTTAATCATTATGATTTTTTATTTAATTAAAACTCATTTATATGTGTTTCATTGTCTCTTTATTAAATCTATTAGTCATGTTTTAAAATATACACCGTCATTTCATTTATATAATGTATTTTCTACCAGATTTATTTCATGTTACATGAGTATATTTCATTTCCATATTTTTTCATTGTATCCCTATCATGTTACTTTTATTCATATTTTTCCATTTCTATAACATATATTTAAAATCATTTTTACTTATGTGGTATTTTATTCCTATTCCCTTATTGGGCCCCTTTTAGGGAGTATATAATTATTAGTGCGTTCCTTTAAGATACATCTACACTTTATTATTTGGTTTTATAACTCATTGAAATCCATCTGTGTCTTATTTTGAAAACAATTATCTGTTATTTAATACATTAAATCTCATGCAATGGATTTTCTCATATGAGTAACATATTTTTTAATATATTTTATGACAATAATTTTCCTATATTCTGGTTTGTATATTGATTGGGGAAATTATCGACATCATTTTATTACTAGTATTATATATGGTTTTATCATGGGGGTACTCTCCCAGTGGGATGTTATCTTTTTTATATAGTGAAAAAATTGAATATATGTTTAAAAATTATATCATCATGGATTTTTATTTAAAAATAATGGTATTTGGTTATGGTTTTTATCATTTATTCATTAATGATTATGATGACTATATTGGACATAAATTTTGTTGTGTGGGGCCAATATATATAGAAAAATAATGCATCGATATGTCTCATTAGTCAAACTAGCTAGGGTATTTTAGGGGATCCCTACCACATATAAAATAATTCCTAGATACATGTTATTAATAATGAGATCATGATTTTCTATGATCATATTGATGTAACATTGGTTATAGGATTAACACTCCAGTATTGTGTATTTTATCTCTATGAAATAATTTATTTTTTACCATTTTATATTTTAACTTACCTTTTTACCCAAAAATATATTATGGTTTCATTATAATTCATTTTAGACATTATGTTTTTATCTATTAATATCATTTTAATTTTTATCATGTTACTCTTAATTAATATCTTAGATTGTATAATCTTATGTCTACCAATAAGGATTATATTTACTCATCAATCTTAATTTTATATTTTCCTAGGCCATAGATAAATTTTTTATAAATGATATTTTAATACATCACCTTGTGTGTATAATTTTAAAAATAACATAAATAATTTTCCAAATTTTTTATTTTATCATTTATTAAAATTAATATCCCTGTTAGTTTATAAATTTGTGGGATAAATTATTTGATTATTTTTTTAATTGTCTAATATTGTAAACCGAAAATGTAATTTTTATACATGTAATGTAAAATATTACTAATGTCATGTAATTATTATAGTTTATTAAAAGAATATATTGATTTTATCATGTTTGGTATTTATATTATTCATATAATTTCATAGTCTTATTCATTAATAAATATTTGTATCTTATATCCATTATATACATTAAATATTTTTATTGTTTTCTTCATATTTTTTTACCTAACTAAATATGATCATGGAATATTTATTTTAAATAATAAAAGAAAACCAATATTCAGAAACATGAGAAAAGACCCAAAAAATTGTAGTTTTTTCATGTTTTGTAAAAAAATAATAAAAAATGATAGATAAAATAAAATAGGAATCTAGTGTATAAATTTTGAATCATATAAAATTTTTAATTATAGAAATACACTAATTATATATTGTGTTAATAAATGGGATTCATCAGTTTTAGATATCCTAACATTTCCATACTACAACTCTTCACTTTCTATCCCCTATGTATCGGTGGGGTTCTTATACAACTAGTTTTTAGTAATATTGGTGGAATTTTTTTTCCATGATATAGTTTGTGTAACAAATAAATATTTTCATGATATGTATCACATAAAATAAATTTAATTTCATTGATAGTTAGTGATACATGAAAAATCAGGTTTATATGATCCAAGATAAAATATTACAATAATATTATTTTTAAATGACCATTATAACCATGACATTAAAATTTCTGATATCAATATGAATATTTTCTTTTAAAAAAATTATCTGAACATTTTTATAAAATAATTTATATAGATTATTAATTTCATAAATTTCATGGAAATAATTCTATGCATAAAAAATACATTCTCCATTCAAATGGTTTTTATTCATGTTTTTTGGGAAAAATATTTTTTTAATAATTTTAGAATGATCATTTGTTAGCATTTATATTATTTTTTAAATCATAATATCAAAATTATCTCAGGGATGAAATCATAATATTTTACTTATTGAATAATTTTTTTATAATATAAAATATTAGTGTTTATTTCATATAATGTTTTTATTGTTAAAATTTTTAAATAAAAGATTTTTGAAATATAATTAAAATGTAAAAGTATTTCAATTATGTTATTAATATAAAATTTATTCCCATTTAAAAAAAATATATTTGATTTTTTTATAAATACATTTTTTACTTATGAAAACATTTTTTTAAATGTTGTTTTTATAGGGTTTAGTAAGATTTATATTAAACTAAATTATGCCACATATATAATTTAAATTCATAAAATGAATTATATTTATTATTCTATATAATTAATATTAATCAAAATGTTTCTCTTAATTTTTTCTCGGAATTAATATTTACCATATTAAATATTTTTCACCATGGAAAAAGAGGTAAAATTGTGCGAAAAAAATGATAAAACAATAAAATATATGTATCAAATGAATTTATCATTTTTTAACTTCTTTTTAATAAAATTTATTCTAATGAAGTTAAATAATTTTTTAAATCAGTTTTTTATAACTTGGCACACATACTTTATTTTCATAAATGATAAGTAATATTTTAATTAATTATAAATTTTTTTTGAGTCTCTAAAAATAAAATTCATATTGAAAGGTGAAATTATATTTTTTTGATCCAAATTTCAAAAGATATATTTTTAATAATTTTACATGAACATTTAAGAAACCAATTTATTTTATTATTTTAATTTAGAAGGATTTTTACTCGTAAATTTGGGTTTTTTTAAAACACGTTTTTATGTGTTATTTTTCCACATATTAAAATTCATATATTAAACAAATTATAGTTATATATGAAAAAAATAATTAAAAATTTTAAATCATCATGTTCAAATTTTGAAAGTGGGATGATTTTAGTAATTTTCCTATAGATAGCTAATCATTGTGAATATTATATTATCACGGTAAAGGATAACATGATCTTAATGTTCTCTAAATAGATGATAGGGAATAAAATGTAACAAAAAATTACCCAACTATAAAATTATGATATTATTTAGACTATTTCAGATATTAATTTTTTATTTTGGGTTCCTTTTTTCTTCATGACATTAATAGGATATATATTTTTTAATACATTTTTTCAATTACAAGGTGTAATTTTATTCCACTATAAATTTATACCACACTCAACTGATATCCAAAAATTATGATCTCTATAGATTATACATTCATAATTATAATATCTTCCATGATTTTATAATTATTTCATTGACTATATGGTCTTATAATAATACTGTCCTTTTACTTAGTAATATGTAGTCCACCAATGGATTCTTATGGAAGAGTTATAACTGTTACCATCTACGTTTTGTTTCAATTCATCATTTAAATAAACTAATTTAACCTTATAAACACATATAAAATAAAATGAATTAAATAAATTGAGATATAATTTTTTTTATATGACAACGATTTCTGATTTATTTTCTATCATATAAAAAATTAAAAACAACGCTCATGAATATAGGTGACATAACTTCTCTATATACGAATGTAATTTTTTTCATCACCATGTTAATTTGATGGTTATAAATGTGGATCTAATTAATATATAATATATATATATATATATATATATATGTAATTATAAATATTTTTTTTTATAATATCATTTATAACATATTACTTACTAATCCATTGGAAAATGTTAACATCACTCGTTCGTACATACAGACTGCCCCAACCACGAAGTGATGTCAATAAATATTCAATAACACTTTAAACGGATGATACTAAGTATATTTTTAGTGGATATAAATAACATATATTACAATAATAATTTATAAATAGTATTTTATAATTTGACATTCTTTCTATCAATCATTCATGTGTTGACCCTTACTTTTTGAATAAAATTTATTTTTTGGAAAATGTATTTTATTTTATTATATAAACAAAAAAAATTAGTTTAATAATTAAATTAGTATAATGTGAAATGTTATCATTAATATAAGACAGTTATATGACCATTGGTAAATATGGTCATTGGAAACTATAGCATTAGATGGTAATTATACCACTATAATTTGTCTTTATAAGTAGTAATGACATAAGATGATTCATTTAAAAATTAAAATCTATCACCTAAACTAGTATAGATATTCTTCTTGAAGAGCGTTTTTATGAAACATGTGTGGGAGTAATTATAAATGGTGTTCTCTCTTCACCCATCCCTGGATGATCTTCAACAAGTGAAACATGAATGATATAGCATACGTGAAAAGTTCGAATTATTAGGGATTACAATTCAGTTGATGTTAGCTAGGGAATGTTATGAAACTAAGACAATCAATCACATTACCCTCAGGTTGTATATGGTTATTATATGGGGTTATTAGTCTTGGAATAGTTTCATAAAATATATATTTTGTTGTATTAATATATATTATTACCATCAATTCATTTTAAGAATAGTTTTTCTTAATAATGAATTTGATGAATTTGATAATTTTATTTTTTTGACATAAATGAATATAATTCTATTCAAAATATTTTTTTTATAAATGAAATACTCTTTTAAACAACATTTATATAATTACCAAATGATTAATTTTTTTACAAAGGCCTATATTTTTATAATAAATTGTAGAAATGTTATTATTTATAAAAACTTCTTAAAAATGTTTTCAATTGATTTAAATTCATTAAACCCTCATAAAATACTATATTAATATGTTAATTCATTTTTTTTGAGAAAGTATATGATTTTTTATAATAACATATATTTTTGATGAATTGATTATATTTTAATTACACTATATGTTGTCATTAAATTTCTCCCAAAACATTAACATTAGTTTTACCGTCGTGAATTTTTTTATCATAAAGAGAGATATAATTTATAAAATGGACAAAAAAGTCATAAACCGTACACATTTTCTATTTATTTTTTGTAATTTGATTTACTGTGGAAATATTGTCATTCAATATACATTACTCAATATTGATTTTTATTGATAAGGAATAATGATTTTGAATTAAATATATCATTGAATATATATGTATTTAATTTGTTGTGTAATTATGTGTGTGAGATATTTATTGATATACCCACAATGCATAAATATATCTCATGAGGGAAAACCGTTCTAGATAAATTAAAAATATGATTTTGGTGTATACCAGACCAACTATTATGTTGTCTTGGAATAAGTAAATAATGGTAATGATATCATGAATCATGATATTATGACATGAAACATGAATAATTTTATTTATTGGGTATTGACATATTATTATCCATGATATAAACATACTGATATTCTTTCTAGATGGGTATTATGGTCAACTTATAGAATTAATTTCATATGTTTTCATTCCCTTACCAGTGAATATTGATTATTCCCTATTTATCAATGATCAATTCCATTTTATGTAACTCCTACTGATTATATAATGTCACCATTTATTTTTTATCCTTCTATTGGGTGTGATTATAGATATTATGATTACTAGTAAGGATGAAAAAATCAACCTTTTTCTTTTATTTT
This sequence comes from Viscum album, assembly GCA_963277665.1. Classification (NCBI taxonomy): domain Eukaryota; kingdom Viridiplantae; phylum Streptophyta; class Magnoliopsida; order Santalales; family Viscaceae; genus Viscum; species Viscum album. The sequence goes on along the minus strand of OY728164.1, from coordinate 1,815,144,907 downwards.
ATATTTATTATGAAATATGGGAACCATTAAGGTATATGGGTATTCAATTATACAAAAATGTTTTATCCATGGTGATGTGATATGTTTTATATTATTCTTATGTAAATATCTGGACACAGGCGCTATCATATTAGTGATGGATTTTTCATTTATGGCGTCATAGATGGTTTACAGAAACCATGTTACATATCTTTTAAATGATAATTGTTAACATGATAATCATAGTTATCTCTAATATTTTTGTATAATATTTAGAGTTATAGGAGGTATGATTTAATAAAGCTATTTATCTTTTTGATTATTAGATCACTATTTATCATCCAATATCTAGTTATGGGTCATAAAAGAAGAAATATATTCAACAACTACAGTCAATGTATCGGAGTTCCTTATAGATAAAGACCAGAAAACTATTATTTTACCTAAAAGGATAATAGAAATATTTGGATAGATAAATATAGTTATGATGTATAACCTTACCCAAATGGAAAAACAAATTGTTCCAATGTGTGATTCAAATATATTGGATCTCATCATTTAATAAAATAATCCCATGTTTAATATAACTAATAAACCATTATTATCTATTAAATAGATTATGTCTCTAAAATTTTATATTTGGATTTCCAATATTACATTCAATTGTTTAAATCGTCCTATGATAATCTATCGATGTATGAATGGAAATGAACACCCAATTAAGACTACATAGATCCTATGTGTTTTACTACCTATTCCAGATGGTTACTTATCTTATATAATTTGTTAGAAAAATTACAATGATAACAAGCCTATTATATAGAACTTTTTATTGTAATTCTTGATGAGTTTACAAGTATTCCCCTCGACAAGAAGATTAATTTATTATATAAAACATAATTATTTATAAACATATTTCATAGATTATATATAGTGTATTGCTAATTTAATATTTTAGGAAATTAAGAGGAATTTTCTGGGTAATATAAAAATGGAATTAAATTATACTATTGATTCATCATGAGGTGACCATATAATTATTTTTATGATGAAATTTTTCTCAATTAAAATTTTAAATTATTATTGTAAACATTAAAAAATTGCCTTAATTTATATTTATCCGCTACCATGTATTGGTGACCTATTTTATCAATTACATGGATATCAATTTTTTTCAAGATTGAATATTGATCTTGATATCAGCATTAATGGATTAATAAGTGGGATTTACCCATGATAACATTATGTATGAGGTATTGTAATTATGAATTTATAGGGTTTTCATTTGTTCATCCCAGTCCTCCAAATATCATAATTTATTTAACAAATGAAATCTTTATAGATTTAATTGATCTAAATGTAGAAATCTATTTAGATGATATTTTTTATATTCAAAAATAATGGTTGATCAAGAAGATCATTTTAGAGTTTTTAAAGTCCCTCAAATAAGGGATTTTTTATTCCAAATATAATATGTGTAAATTTTTATATGAAAATATCATTCAGTATTCATATAGTTTTGTTGGATGTATATGTACTGATTTTTAAATGATAGAAGTTATTATGATAATGAATAGAACAATCCCAACACCATAGATTCATTATTTTTATTGGTTTAATAGATACTAATGATTCAATATGAGTGACTTATCACATATTTATAACCCACACACTAGGATGACTCGGTAGGGGGTTATGTTCTTATTGATTGATGAATGTGGGAATAATTTCAAAAAATATATATGAATGTTGGAAATTAATAATGTGTTTAAAATATCATATAGAGGAAAATTATTTTTAACATAGAGAGATTAATTAAAAATTAATTCATATGAATCCTCATATAGAATAATTTCATATAGATTATTCTCTCTCTAATTGAAAATTCATGAGAAATATTCGAAACTCAATAATATATCAACCAACTACTATTATTTTCATTGAACATAATAGGGAGTCATATTTATGGTAATGGTGAGAAATATATCCAATAATTATAGAATGATGCATTTATTCAAATTAATATAATATAATATAAACTTGGGAGGATATATGTGGTTTATTATAGATCATGATTTCTCAAAAAATTATCAACATGGAAGGCTGACCAATTTTGTGGATGCCTTGAGTTAGAACTATCATGCTACATTCATAATAAAGATGATTGATTGACATAAAAAACTAATGGATTAATACAATATAGATCATGTTGTATTGTGGAATTGGGATAATATAATCATTTCTATATGATTATTCATCCTTTAATTATTGAGATGATTAAATGGTTTTGATATGATGATTGGAATTATAGAAGAAGGTGACGTTTTTTTCAAGTTTAACATTGTCTATTATTTAATAATGTGGTCTAATAACTGAGTATGTTTCCCATGAATAAATTTTTTTAATAAATATATATTGGATGAGTATTATAGATCATAATTTTCTATTTATTTTGGATATAAGATGATTTATAATGATATAAATGTGTATTTTTAGTCTAATATAATGGAATGTGATATAAAAAATATATATCATGGTGCTTAGTGTATTAGAAAGGCAAGGAGGCGAGATAGAATAATAGTTATTTTTTATAAACATTACGTATACAAGATTGGAAATGAGAAAACAGTACCTTAGAAGAATTAAAATACTTCCAACAATATTTAAAAAGAAAAATTATATTTTTTTAACATCAAATCACCCTATATTATCAATTCATTTTTTCACTATTTGATATGATTTCAATATTTCATACCATAATCTGATAATAATTAATGAAATTTTTATATTTCATTTATTATAACTATCAACCGTACCTAATTTAGATCCCTGTTATGACATACCACTTCAATTAATCCTTAAAAATTATTGGATGAATGATTTTAGTTTCAATTATATTTCTCATCGATAGATATATGGACATTTTTAATGGACCATTCCAAACTAGAGTACATTTGTATATATGTCTATATGTATTAAAAATGAATTTGGGTTTAATAACTTCTATTGGTATAATATTCATTTAAAAATATCTTTCACATGATCATTCACCTATATCCTTTATAATCCCACTATATAAGGAAGTGAAGAATTCAAACATATTGGGAGAAATATAGAGAATGAAATCTATTGAAGTTAAATATAGTAATGGAAATAATATATAATGTTTTATCCATTTCACAAAACATATATGAAGATCAATGTTGACAAAAATTTTATTGTAATATTCATTGAATGATATGTAGTTCAATAGTGGTGAAAATGTATTAATAAGAATTTTCGATGATAAAACAATTGGAATTTTGGAAATAATGTATAGGTTTCCCCAATATATATTATTTATTTGAAAATTATACATAGTATATGGATAATATCTTCTCTGTTGGAACATGTGTTAGAACCCCAACCCCAGTTTCTTGGATCCAATGCCTTGGGTAGTTATATTTACATAATAAAATAGGTATATCGTATCATAAAAAAATAAATAGTTTAGTATCTTTGGGAAACAAGATAGATATATAATATAGACATTAAAACTTGAAATGAAGTATTAAATAACAATTATATCAGATATAACCATTAACTTCTAGATTACCCTTGAAAGTGATTCATAAAATATATATTCATATCATCGTGGAAAAACAATTATAATAATGATTTGAGATCATGTGGCTGGTAATAGTGAGTCATACATAAAAAAAATAAACCATCATAAAATGTTAGTAAGTCAGAACATTGGTTATTAAAACAAATAAATGTGCATATTTTTCGAGGAATAAAAACATATTAAATAATGTAATATAGGTGATCATGATAGAATAAAAGGATACCATGGATATTCTACTACTAGAATAATCACATGGAATATCAGTTACTAATCTCATAATGAGGGAATACATGTTACGTCACATCATAAACATAACATCAACGCTGCTTCCAAAACACCATATATAATCAGGTAAGATTTTATCCCATATAAAAACTATATTCTCTCATTAGACATACTAGTGAAATAGGGGGCTATATCTGGGCCCACCTGAAATATACTATGTCTAATCAATTCATCATATGAAACATGTGAAACCAAAATTAATATATATATATATATATATTCATATTGAATCTATCATATGAAATGTAAATATTTTTCCCCAATCAATAAACATAATGATAAACTATTCAGATTGATATGGTTAATGGTATACAGGTAGAACATCCATAGTAAAACTATTAGTATACGATTTTATAAAATATGGTACATGATATAATAAAATAGGATTATGAATTAAACATAAGAATCAACCTAATTTTTGTAATATATCAAAAACATTTATGAAAACATCAATAAATTTTTGGGACAAATAATTTTTATACTTTTCTAAAAATAGTTATTTTGGAAGAAATTTTTTATAAATCAATAAAATAAGAGATAATTTTTTTTTGAAAAAAGTTGTTATTTTATAAATGTAATGATTTATTAAAAAATATTATAAATGGTAATTTAAAATGGGTTTGACATTGAGACATTCTCTTTAATCAGGATTGTATATCAGGAATGTTTAAGAAGGGGACCATGTAAAACATGTAACTTTCATAAAGGAAAGATGAAATGTTAACAATAAATGAGTTTAGAAGATATAATCCGAATTTAAAATAATTATATAACTGAAATTATGAATTTAATTACTGTATAGAGTTATAATATATATTACAAATGAAAAGGGAAGTTCGGGGAGAAACCCTTACCTTTTGTCCTAATGTGTTTTAAACCTGGCCTTAATTTTTAGGGTAATCCAATTAAAACCATTTAATTAATTAATTTATAACAATTTATAAATATATTTTATATTTTTAAAATGTATTATGTTATTTATGGCCTTTTATGTGTTATAACATAAAATTTTATTTCACTGGAGTGCTCATTACACTTGTTTTCACAATCTTTATACTTGTATATGAGTATAGAAGTTCATGTCGAATGGTTATAATTATTCAGAAATAAATTTATATGATATAAATAAACATAATAAATTTTAAATATTTATATATTTCATTTATTTTTATGTTATGATGATAAATCATTAGACAAGACATTTAGTGATATTAGTTTACATTGTTAAGGTGGTTATTGATCATAATAAACACAATTTATTTATCAATAAGTATTATGTAAATATGTTACATAAAAAACATTAAAAAGTTTTTAGTAGATATATTATAGTCTATATTTACATTAAATTTTATTTCATTTCTATCCTTGAAGGAGAAATTTAAGAACGAAAATCCATCATCCATGTTGTTTGTAAATTGGAACCTCACATACGATGATTTTGTTTTTCAAATAAAAGAAAGAGATAATGGAGTGTGAGAAAGGATATTACATTAACATTAAATTATTCTACCATATATATTATATTTTAGTTATCATGGTCATTTGGATAGATGAGGCGACGAGGGGATAATAAAATAAAAGAAACTGAAAAAAAAATTAAAAGTAATTGGAAGAGGATATTACCTCTTCAATACTCCTCATTGTGAACTTTTTTAATGGGATTGATTCTGGCTTTTTTATAACCACAAGAGATCCTAGAAATTGTTAGAGGCTTTGAAATACTACTTTTTTGAAATTTGGAAATTATAAAAAACTGGAATGTTTGAGGATAAGGGTTGGTGAAGACTAGTAAATATATTTATTGGAGGGAGTGATTTTATATTAATTTATTCATTGGTTTATTAGTTTTCTCAATAAAAGAAAAAATGTTGATTCGTGAGTATAATTATAGTATATAGTGAATTTTATTTAGAAACAAGGTTTCTTACAACATCCAAACATCACCTATGACTCAATATTTCATGTATATAGCGTTTATCATAAATTTTCATATTTCACTATAGAAAAAATTTCATATATTTTCTAAAAAACCCAAAAATTCAACCAATCAATTTTAAGATGTGTAGAATTCTAAAATGAACATCATTTTATGAAATTAATATTCTAAATATGATAATGTTAATTTGTATTATAACCATTATTTACTCGATAAATAAACATTTTAAATTTATAAATTATTTTATAACAATTTAAAAAATTATCTAAGTTATCATAGAATAATTATAAAACAGAATGAAAAATAAATATTTATTTTTGAATAAATTTTATAAAAATGATTTTTATTGTAATTATTTTTACTAATAATTACTTTTTCACAAAAAATTGAGGACTCCCCAAAAAAATACATAAATAATAATTTTTTAAATATTCATTTTCATATACAATGATATAATTGTAATATACATTAATTTATAAAATTACTAAATTTTATTTATACAATCTTGGATGTAGTTACTTTTCATGTGGCCAATTTAGTATTCATAATGGTCAAATTATTATTCATGCAGACATGTTGAAATTTTATTGGTATAGGTTCCTTAAGTTCCAAAAATACCTCCCATTTAATTATTTCATAATTTATGATGTCTTATTATGTTCATTACGTGATATTATGTAATCTATACTATATAAACATAAAAAGGTAAATTTAATTAATAGAGTTATAGGTAATTACATTCTTCCCTCCTATAAAATTTTCATCCTAGAAATTTACAGATTGTCACCCCACAAAAATATTTGGGATTTTCTTCATCATTTTCACCTAGTGCACCAATGCCAACTCTCCAATTTAATGTTTTTTCAAAATTATCATTACAACATGAGTCATCTGATTCCTCAAAACATTTTATTTAGTATCTAGAATCAGGATAGGCTCTTCATAGTACGATAATTCAGGTTTCAATAATATTCCATCAGAATTTAGTACATCTGTTGGGTCATACATTAACATTATATACAATGATATATGGAAAATATTATGTACCTTATACAAGGTTGTCAAAATTTCCAAAATATATTCTACAACACTAATTCAATCTATAATTTCAAAATGGAGAATCCAAATGGGTCTCATTTTCCATTTCATTCCAAATCTTATAAAACTCGTACATGTTGATACATTCATGAAAACATGATCTACAACATAAAATTCATATTCATTCATTCAATTTTAATCATTGGTCTATTTTGGTACTTGTAGATTCTTTTATATGGGTTTGAATAGACTTTACCTTTTCGTTTGATTCCTCTACAGGCATTGGTCCCAAAAGATTCCTTTTCCCATCTTCATACCATCAAGTTGGTATGCGACATCCCTTTCCATGAAATGCTTCATATGAAGTAGTTTGAATACTAAAATGGAATCTATTATTGTAATAAATCTTTTATAAAGGTAAATATTGAATACACATATCATGAAAGTCAAGTGAGCATGACTTGAACATGTCTTTCAATCATTGAATCGTACATTATCACTTCTATTTAGCTTGATGGTGATAATAAATTCTCAAATGATGCTAAATATCCAATTATTTATAGATAATCTTCAATAATTTCATTTTTAATCAAGGATCGATGTTAGACGTGATTGAAATATATTATCCATGAAGTAATAATAAATCATTAATATAGATTCATGAAAGGTTAACTAGTTTAAAATCTACCCTTATAGCAATGAAATGTGCATATTTGGTATGTCGATCATCAATCACCCATATTTCATCCTTTATTTTTAGGTTTTTTGGACATCCATTGACAAAATCCATCATTATGTAATCCCATTTCCATGTAGTAATAGGCATGGGTGTCATGAAACCACTGGGATATTGTCACTCAGCCACCACTTGTTGATATATTAAACATCATGATATATAATCTACAACATCCTACTTCATATTATCCTATAAAAAATGCCCCATTAGATATATAATAATCATAGTGATTCCATGGTTTATTGAGAGATTTGATCAATGAGAATCATCCAATAACTACATTTTTTTCGTAGTTATAGAGGGAACACATAGTATCCTCCATAATTTCAAATTTCCATCTTCACACATGATGTCTGGACAAATCCCATCATTCACAACATTTATTTTATTTTTATGGTTCTCATCATTACAAAAGTAAATATTAATAATTTTGAATAAAAATGGTAGGTAAAATAGTTGAAAATGTAATGGTGTTTAACCTTCCATTATAATTCCCATATCCATAATTTCTAGATCCATGTATACATGATCTTTTTCAATCCTAATTTTCTTCATAGCTCCATGATCCATCCTATTGAAAGAATATTCTAAATATTAAAACCTCTAACTCAAGAGCATGAGTTGGATAATTATTTTAATTAGTATTTAATGGAATTTATTTTTAGGAATAAATATTTCATTCTTTATAAGGGGAAAGCTATGTACTTTCATTAGTACATAACTATAAATAAAAAACTCACTATTTCCCAATAGTATATCCAGGATTAGATTATTCCCCAATATACTATTTAATTCATAAAAATATTGTTCAAATTTTTATCCATACAAACGTAATACTGTTAAGAGTTAGCTTGTTTAATGGGATAGTTAATCAAGTGAATTTTTAAACGAAACATCAATAATTACATTATAAATAAACAAAACTATTTACATCATTTATATTTGTTGGTTTTTCAAATATTTAAATTGCCTTTGTATTCATAGGATCAATTATGACTAAATATTTAGAGATAATGTGGCCATGAAACAAAACTGTTTGAAGATATAATTCACACATGTTAATTTCCAAGGAAACTTGTTTCTTATAAGAGTATTTATTATAATTCACAAGTGATTATCATAGTCTTTTTAGATTTTGGAGTACATCAATATTTAATCAATAATTACCACAAAAATGTCATCAAGATATTCCATGAAATCACTATCTGTTATATCCATGAAAATAGAGGGTGAATTAGTCAAACCAAAAGGCTTTACTATAATCTCGCAAAGACCATACCTTGTTTGAAATGAGGTATTTGGAATATTTTTTTTTTCATCAGACACAATTGAAGATATCCATATCGATGGTAAATCATCAAAAAATATTATTCTCTAGGAATATGATCATGTAAATTAAAAATTCAAGGAATATGATACCTGTTTTTTTATCGTGATAGCAATAATGTCCCTATAGTGAATACACAGCCTCAAAGATTCATCATCCTTCTTGACATAGGGAACATTTTATCCCAGTGGAGAAACAAAATGTTGAAAAAAAATTATCAATAAATTCCTATAGTTTTTTATTTTTCTCTAATAAATACATGTGGCCTTTTTATAATTAGTATTTGATAAAGGTCATTCACCAAGAAATAAATTAATAGTTAAAAAAATAAACCACACTTGAGGATGTCCACATAAATCATCTAGAAATGCCACAACATATTGTTCTACAATAGGTACATCCTCAAATATGATATATAATTCCTGATCCATAGACAATAATTTCTCTCCCCCCTATGAATTTCAATCAGAACATCTACAGGGGTGAATCATGATAATAAACAATGGGTTATGTTTTTCCTTTAAGGATAAGGGACTCTACATCATTCTAAAAAATTGTAACATCCTTATTTTTGCAATATAATTTCTCAATACAATCCATAAAAATATTTATATCTATGTCATGAATATGTATGATGAATGTTTCAGAAATATAGAACATTTTTGTGTCATAAAGGGGACTGATTGACACATATTTGTCGTAATGATACACCCCTTTGTAGTTTTCACTGAAAAGTATTGTATTAAATCAAATGAGAAATGTGTGATTTTCATCCAAAATTTTTAATATATAATATAAGGATATGATAGAAAATATAATAAATAATTGGATAAGATTGAGGGAAAAATTAATCTAAATTCCACCAAATCATTAAAATCTTGAACCTTATCAGTTCTGACCACATATTTTTTACATCACTCTTTAAGAATTCATTGGCTAATTTTTCATTCATGTATATGGAATTCACGTTCATTATGTACCATCAATTTATAATTATAAAATTTACCAATGGAAGATTCCTTCATTCCCGTAAATTCTTGGGTATCATGAACATTTTGTCCACTTTTCTAATATAATAACATTCCCTTAAGACAAATAATGATATATTTCTACATACAATTATACTATGTGTAATTTAAACTCTCCATTTATGCCCCATTTCCTTATTTACATTTTCATTGTGTTAAACTGAACTCTTATTTTTGTTCATTACTTTGATTTTATATGGCATAAATATTTTTTTTCTTGATATAACATGAGACTATATCTTCATATCATTTTAAACTTTTGGAGACAAGTTAACTTCAGAGGAATAGATTTAAACCATAATATATATGATCAATATTATTCTATAGATTACGTATTTAGTCCATAATATTTCATTCTATCCATATAATTTTTTCTTCAAACGTTGCAAAATATTCATCATTTTTCTATCTTACACTCAATAATTTCATTTCCATATCTACTCGTTGTTCGTTAGGAAAATTGGTTTCAATAAGATTTACGTTAAAATCCATCCATACCATATTTTTTATTTCATCCTCATCATTTAGAATTTGAATTAATGAGAAACATTTATCTGCATCTCTTGATATATGATAAACTACAATGACAAATTTCTCCCTTTAATTATTCCCAATTAGATAAATATCATCTCATGGGAACATATCCAATGATCTACTACAAAATGATTTCTAGTCCCATGAAATGATGGATTTTGTTGTCATAAAAAGATTATTATCATTTATCTTCCATGTCTTTATTTAAGATTCTCTTTATGGGCAAAGTTATTTTTTATAACCTGATTCAGGTGACCTCGTATATTTGTATGTTTCATAGCAAAATTTACTTCTCCAACATCGACTTCATTATCATGAATAGGAGTAAAATAACTATATGGGATATGTGAATTGATATGGTTTACATTCAATTATAGTATGGTCCATTTCTAAATAATGTCATACACTATCTTAAGTTATGAATCATAATTTATAATTTCATAAAATAAAAACACATAACATAAATGGAAATTATATGCCTAGTTATTCTCATAATCATAAACATGGCTTACATGGGAAAATATTTAATTTTAATTCTATCATAATAAATTCTAAATAAAATTTAATTTATCATATAAATATCTTAAAGGAGTGTCAATCTAGGTACATAGTAAGCGATGTTGACATGTACCAAGTTACCTTGAGTCATTCGTGGGACACCGTGTCAGATTTGATACCCCTATATACATCTATTTAAGAAACAAGACCCAATTAAAGAATATTAACATGGATGTATTTGTATTAATTTCCACATATTCTCTACCATAACAAAATTATTGGTTGTTATCTACTCATATATTCAATGCTGATCTTATGGCTATGTTCCCTAATATATGTTTTATAGTTATAGCTTCCAAACACTCATCTAAACATCATTTGATACCAACTATAGTGATCCAAACACTAGTTTCCTTGATCCAGTTACATTCGTCATTATATAGGCATAATAAACCCGGATGTCATATCCTGAAGTAATGAATAGTTTACTAGATTGGGAAAATAATACACAATTTTAATTTCAAAATCACAATATGAAATGAAGCATAACATGACAACTATATAATATTAATCCATACACTTCTACATTATCCTTTAAATTCACCCATAATATACTTATACAAATCCTACGAAAAATTAACATATGGAAGGGATGAGCTCAGATTCCAAAAAATGGTCAGTAATATAGTTGATGTATACAAATAAACTATTGGTAAAATTAAATACCTATAAAAAAATGTTATTAAAAACACGAGGATAATTTGGAAGAAATAAAAACTGATTGAATAATGTCATATAAATGATCATAAAATAATGAACGATAACTATGGATATTCTACTAGTAAAATAGTCACATGAAATATGAAATAGTAATTTCATAATCAGTTATTTCATAATTATGAAAATTATAAACATATCTTCAATGCCTCAGCCAAGACACCATATAGAATCTATTAAGATGTTTTCACAAACCCAACTTAAATTGTCTCATAAGACATATTGATGCACCGAGGGACTATAGTGTCCCCCACCAGAAACATATTATGTACAACAGGTTGCTCATATGATTATGGTGAAACATACACAACAAATTCATCTATATTGAAACTAACACAAGAAATGTAAGGAAAATTAACCAATTAATAAACATAGATAATAATAATTAGGAGTTATATAATTAATGATGTGATGATAAAATATAAATAGTCAAACTGACCATAAAAAATTCAAAAAAAATATTGTACAAGATATCATATTAAATTAATCAAAATTAAAAATAATATTCAAAAGGGGTGTTCAAATAGATTAAAATACTCTTATTAAATAATCGAAAAATTATTGAAGAAATATACTATTTTTTAGATTACAAAAAGAATTACTTTTGAGGAAATATTTATACAAAACCAATAATTAACTATGATTTTTTTCATGAAAAAATATTAATTTTTGAAAAATAATAGTTTCTCAAAACATATTATAAATGGTACTTTAAAATAGGCAAGAATCAATGATGTTCCCTTTATTCAAGTTTATTTATTAGGAAATATTAAGAAGGGGACCTTGTAAAACATGAAATTTCCACAAATGAAATATGAACTAATAAAAATAAATTAATTTGAAAACATATTGTCATAATAAATAATAACTATTTAAATGATATTATGAATTAAATAGGTTTATTTAAGAAGAATGATAATCCAAATTAAAAATGGAGGATCAGTGGGAAACCATTACCCTATGTCTAAATTTCTTCCACATGACATTAATTTATAATATATTCAAAATAAATCTATTAAATAATTAATTCATATCCTTTTATGCATTTATTTTTCTATTCTTATATTCTTAAGTACCTTTATGGCCTTTTTAGTGATTTTTGAGATACAATTTTTTTTCTTAGGATCACTCATTTCTTTAGTTTTCATGATCGGTATACTTGTGTATGAGTATGGAAGTTGTTGTGAAATGGGTATAATTCTCATGATTTGAAGTTATATGATATTAGTAAACATACATTAATTTAAATGTTTATATATTTTATTATATGTTATGAGTATGAATCATTATATAATATATTTAATGATAATCATTTACTTTATTAAGGCACTTAATGATCACAATGAACTTAGTTTATTATATCATTTAGTATTATATATATTTTTTACCACCAAAACATAAAATAGGTTTTAATTCATATATTATAGTCTAACTAATCCAATAAAAGGTTTTATCGCCAGCCATGATCGAGACATTGCAGAACAAAATTATGTTGTCCATTAAGGTTGTAAATCAGTTCCTCGTGGACGATGATTTCATTTTTGAAATAAAAGAGAGGAAAAAAAGTTTAGTGATAAAATAACATAACATGATATCATTCCAGTATATATATTATTCTGTATTTATCGTGTTCATTTTGAAATAGGATGTGATGAAAAAATAATAAAGTAAAAGAACATCAAAAAAATTTAAATTTAAAAGGAATTGGATTATACCTCTTTAATACTCTTCTTGGAGAACCTCTATAAGGGGATTGGTTTTGGTAAATTGATTAGACTATGATATTTTTTATGTGGGGAAGATTTTTGATGATAAAAAAATGTATAAATTTTACAAGTCTCTAATCTTGGATAGTGTGATGATAAGGGATGTAGAGGGGTGGTATTTATACTATAAGAGAGGTGGGATTATTCATTATGTTTTGCAGTATTTTACTATTTTCCACAATATAAGAAATAGAGTTGATTTTTTCGACATATTGAAGTAATATGTTCATATTTATTTGAACCATGGGTGGAAAAAATGAGACAAACATCACATATTAATCATTATATCATGTATATGTCATTTATCGCATGTTATCGTATTTTACAATTCATAAAAAAATCTATTATTTTAGAAAAATCCCATAAATTGAAAGTAAGTTTTTAATGTGTTTAATTAAAAAAAATACATTTTAAGAATATAATTATATAAATATGTGAATGAAAATTTTAAGTTAAATTATTGATTTAAAAAAATTATATTTTAAATCTATAAAAGATTTTATAACACATTAATAATTTAACTAAGGTCTCTTAAAATTATCCAAAAATCATAGACAAAATAAATACTTATTAATGAATAAATTTAATGAAAAATAATTTTATATTAATTTATTATGTTAATTATATCAATTTAATTAAATATTTATGACTCATAAGATACCAATACATAATTAGTAATGGCCAAATTACTATTACTAATGTTATGATCCATTCAGTTGAGTTACTATTTATAAGGGTAAAATTACTATTCCAAAGGTCATGTTACTATTTCATCTGTATAGGATCATTAACATCTATGAAATACAATTTCATTCATTCAATATTAATTCAGGATGTTTTTATTTTTTTATAAGAGATTTTTGTGATCTATATAATATAAAACAATGAAGGGGAATTTTGTTGATTTAGTGTTTGGTCATTTCAACAAGCATTGAATCTATCTAAAGTTCAGAATGTGTTCCATGTATCCATCCAAATGAAGTATTTACTTGATCGTTCAGATATTATAAAATTTGTATAAATACCATTGAAGAAACATTTTTCTTATGAGATTCAACTTATGGAATTTTAATTCCTAGATAGACAGTTCGATGAATCAAGACCACTCCCCTGATCAATTTTTTGATATGAATTTATAAAATTATGTAATCTTTTAGAGAACTTGTGTATTATATAAGGAATAATTATCATTATTTTTATTATTAGAGTAACAAAATTTCAATGGTGAATTTCTAGTAAGGGGAATGAATGAAACACATAATCATTTTATGATATATTTCTATTTAATTAAAAATATAATTTTTCCATAGATTTATATATATATATATAATAGTGTTTAAACTAAACATGACATATTATTAAAACTAGTACTTACTCGTGAATTCACATGGCAATATGTTCAATGCTTACATTTAGGAAGAAAAGAATAAAAAAATAATATAGAATAATATAATGGATAATATTGAAAACATATTGGAGAATATAAGATAATAAATAAGGAAAACATAAGTATATAATCACTCTAAAGAATAAACCATTGAAATGTTTGAGAGATAATATATGATAAACGTACAGGAGAATATAGAAGGAAATTAAAATTATTTGAAAAATTATAAAATGTATAAGAGAATATAGTGCATAACAGTCAATGAAAATAAAAAGAGCATATTTGTAGAAAAATTAAATGAAGATGTATGAAAATATAAAAGAATAAGGAAAAGTAAATAGGTTATGTTGTAGAAGAAACCATAAGTATCAACTTTCAAATACATGAATAAAAAGAACTAATAGACAGTGATTAGAAAATTTATTGAAAAACGAACATGAATGAATTTACATAACTATTAATGGAACTGGGATGTTATGACAAGTACATGAAAGAAATATTGTACAGATATTATTTAAACAGCTGGATTTTCTAATGAATATGAATGAAATGAACATTCAAAAGGAAATTTTCATTTGTATACATACATCAGAAGCCTTTATGTCACCGAGAAACTTTGTCATAGTGTATAAATATCCAACCTCAATTTCCTGAAAAACATTTCCGCATACAAAAAAATCCTTACAATAAGAACACCAGAATTTGTAGAATAAAAAAAATGATAACATAAAAGTATTAAATTGCAATGAAAAAGAAATTAAGTAAGAAAAATAGGTAAAGTGGAAATTCCATCATTTTTTTGTCATCGAATTGTATGATTTCCTTCAGAAAAATGTCAATAAAAAATCATGGGTATTGTAGTGAAGTGAAAAAAATGTCATTATGATATGGATTATATGTATCTAGATGTTCCCCCAAAAAAACATCCAACAGCTCCTCCTACCCTCCTGCCCTACTCTATCTATCCACTTCCCACATATATGATTGGCTCTGACCCAATCCCAGCAGATCTGCCTCCCACAATAGGGCCCCCTCTACCCAGCCCCCTCCCCAAACCACTCCACCCTTTGCCCACCCTATTTCCCCAGTATCCTCCTCCTCCCTCCCCTCCCATGGAACCTTCCCAGGCCCCCTTTCCCTCATCATACCCTCCCCTCCCCTCCCCTCCAAGCTTCACAATGCCCTCCCCCTATCCTCAGTATCCCTAGCCCTCCCTCATCCTTCCCCCCCCCTGCCCTCACCCTCCGCTCCCCTCCCCTCCCCTCCCCTCCAGCTGCCCAGTGCCCTCCCCCCTGTCCTCGTTATCCACAGCCCTCCCGTCATCCTCCCCTCCACTCCCCTCCCCTCCCCACCCCTCCCCTCCCCCTAGAAAACCTGATCCTAAAGTAGCCCCCCTCCCCTCCCCTCGTAACTGCCCATCACCCTCCCCCTGTTCTCAATATCCCCATCCCTCCACTAATCCTCCCCTCCCCTCCCCTCCCCTCCCCTCCCCTAGCCAACATCTTCCCTAAGAAACATTTTAACCTCCCCTCCCCCTTCGCAAACCTGTTCCCCAAGCAGTCCCCCCTCCCCTTCCCTCCTGACCGCCTAGTGCCCTCCCCCCTGTCCTCATTATCCCCAGACCTCCCCTCATCCTCCACACCCCTCCCCTCCCCTCCCATCCCATCCCCTCCCCCCAATCCAACATCTTACCCATGTAGAATTTTAATAGAACATTATGAGCAGAATAAAATTCCGGATTTAAAGAAAGTATCATGAATTGAATTGAAACATAACAAATAATTCACCCAACTTGGGAACTATACTGAAACAGAACAAAACACAGACACACCACATGAATTAAACTAAAACAGAGTAGAAAATGGACCCAAATAAAATCCTTAAGGCCTCGTTAAATGCTAGCAGTCCTTCAGGGTCATAAATACATGTGCATTAAAAAAAATTAGCATAGAGTACATAACACTTTAGAAGTTTTTACATTTTAATAACAATAACACACTACAATACCATTTTTCAAATTTGAGATATAAAAATGAGAATATCACAAATAACCTCACATGATTAGTTTTTGTAGTCTAATAATCAAGTCTAAGATAGCCAGTAATTGTTTTTTGTGTAATTTCATTCTTATAAACCATCCAATGAGCCAATAAAAATGTAATTCATTACGTTACATAAGAACATACCTCTAATGGAGCATTAAAAGTTCTAAAACATATTGTGGATCTTATTTCAGCCAAATAGGGAAACCACTGCACTTTGTATTGAAATAAAAAACTATCAATGTTTTTGAATGAAAACTCATTAATATACGGCACATACTAAAAACCCTTGAAATTACCCCTAATGTTGTTGGGCACAGGTAGAAGTCCCAATTCTGAGATGAATATCTAGACCTGATTACTTCTCTATCTTGATGAATCTGCCCAAATAATATCCCCCTTCTTAATAGTATTGCATGCAAAGAAAACAGACAACAGTGTGATGCTAAAAAATAGCCTAACTGAAAAAAATATAACAATTTATGACTACAGACTGCAGTATAAAATCACCCCTTTTCCTATAACAGAATCAAAGTATCAAGTATTCATTTCTTAAACATCGTACATCATCCATCTTGCATGAAAATTTTTTAGAATAGTACACATTAAATATCTTTGATGCTTTCCATTTGGTGTTATAGAAGATTCATTTTTTATATCATTACTACTATTTGGTTAATAATATATGAAGATGCACAACAGACAGTTATAAATACTAGTAAATATATAATCATCCCATAAATGTTACAATGTAGTGATCTGGATGTGAAAATTTTCCAGGGATTTAATTATGTAGTGGTTTAATACAGGGAAAATATTAGCATGATCAGAATAGAAATAATAAGTGAATATGAACAGGAAATTAGTAAATATCTCAAAATTAATATAGTGGGTCTGATATAACATCACAACGTAGTAGGAAAACATAGAATTTATACCATTCTTTAATGAAATGTAATTACAATTAGGAAGTAAAACCACACAGCACTGCTCAAAGTGGGATGTAAATTGGAATCCATACAAACTTAGAAGAGACCACGGTTGAGTAGTACACCATAGGATGCAGAATCCTGGAGGTAAGTACATGCATCCCAGCTAGTGCTTATTTTTGAAGCCTTATGTACATGACATTTCTTTGTGTTTCATGTGTTATGTGGCTGGGAAAATTTTCCATTTCATAAAAATGATTAAAAAGAACCCAAGAATATATAATAAACATGAATAATTCATGATTTTATGAATAACGTACCTTGTCATAATTCATATCATTTGAATAAATGGTCCATCTGGTGCGATATATTAGAGACAACTGCATTTGTTATATGTAAGATAATATATAGGGGAAAATCTAATTAACCTTTCATGAGATCATAATGGAAGTATAACCAAATTCAGTAACATAAATCCAACACTATTGAGTATGGAAAAATGGAAATGGAGAAAAATAATAATATAGAAATGTAGTGTGTTGTGCCCTACAGATATCCAATGACCGCATATATAAAATTTCATGATGATATGAAAAAAATTCACTGGTCAAATTAAAAACTATGTAAATTGATAAAATAGAGTATTGGAACTATTTTTCAGAATCACATATCAGAAGTGACATAGTAGTACAACTACAGTTCTAGTCAAAGTTATGTAATATGAATAAGAAAAATTAAATAGCCTCCTAGTATATCCATTATCCGTCGATGTAGAGCTGCCGCAATTCACCCAGTTTGTAGACAGTTATATTGATCTCTGAAAGAGGTAATTCTACTTTAGTGTGAGTAAGTAAAACATATTAGTTTGATTAAAGTACAGTTGTCATGCATAAATATAACCATATGATGATTTGTATCCCAAACATGAATGTTATATTTACATTACACTATAGTTTTATAGTAGGAAGAAAGCATGTGTTAGTTGATAATGTTATGTAGTTAAGAAACAAAGTAAACTGAAGATCATACACAATATGCTACATCACAGAGCTAGGATTTTGGAAGTATGTAACTTCATTAAACAGTACAGAATTTACTAAACATCAGATATTTGTTTCAAATAAAAAGAAACTATCATAGAAAGTTCATTAATTCACACCTACTTCTAGAACACAACCGATTCACAACGAAGAGACATGACATAGTATGTGTATATTTTCAAATATGAAAATTGATAGTTGAAACTGAATGATTTTCCAATAGGCCTACATTGCCTTGGAAATGCATGGCATACAGTCAGTCTAGTTTTTCAGCCTTTTGTTTCTGTTCTCCCTTATATGGTGATGTAGTTCATTAGCATTAGTTGGTGTGAAGTCTATAGACTGTGAGTCATTTTTTTCGACTACATCTTCAGCATCAAAGTTAGTTATTAGGTTTTTCTGGATGAATATTTCATTGTAATGAAGGAGTAGAAGTCAGCAGTTATAAGACACATGAATGAAGCAACAATAAAAATTTTAAGATGTTTGAATATCAGAAACACAAATTTAGTGCATTTG
Organism: Viscum album; assembly: GCA_963277665.1. Classification (NCBI taxonomy): domain Eukaryota; kingdom Viridiplantae; phylum Streptophyta; class Magnoliopsida; order Santalales; family Viscaceae; genus Viscum; species Viscum album. Next base: position 1,815,125,479 of record OY728164.1, on the reverse strand, counting down.
TAATGAACTGAAAAAAACATGAAGGAAAAATAAATATTGTTTACAAAACGAAAACACTGACATTAAAAATAAATGATGATAGAGAACCTATACCTGATTTGAAGTTATTTTTGCACATGTTGTATCGAATCCAGAACCACTATTAGAGATTACTAATGAAGATCTAGCACATTGACGTTCCTAATCCATATGGGTTAAATGAATATCATAGGTATATGGTGATTGGATTTCATGTAAAAGTAATTCTAAATAAGGTAGAATAAAATAATATGTCGAAAGAAAATTACTGATAATGTTGTAATTAGAAATTCGTAAGAGTTGGAACAAAATAATGGGGGATTAATTACTCTATTTACCTGACTGTCCGCCAAACATTGATGATAGGTGCTGATATTCTCTTCATTATCACTGATGAAGAGACATGTGTATCTGTTCAGTTCTAAATATTGTTTTTTATTATGAATGTTGTAATTTGTGACATCTAGTGGAAGCAAGATTTTTTTGTTTTGAAAACATTTAGCTCTTGGGGGAAACCAAACTCATCCTTGTCCTATTATGTATTAAAATAGAAGTATGAGTTAAAATATAACATCTGATACATACAGAAGAAACAATATATCAAGAAGATTACTTGTATCATGGATTCTCTGAACTGAGAATCTGTTTTACTTATGAATTGCCTGACGTGCTTGACGAAGAGAACTACAGAAAGTGAGTCAATTTCATCTCTCACAAGTAGTTGAACTCTAAACCTGCTGAATTTATAGTTGTTAAAATTCATGAGGTCATATCAGTAAATTTTAATTCTTTTAGTAAACATATACCCAAGTATTATTTATCAATTAATGAACACTGTAAATGAATACATTGGAGTAGTGCATCGTTGTTGTTTTTTACAATTCTGGCACGAGATACTTCCATCCTTAGATTGAACTTTTTTCATGCAATAGTTGCATGATTCAAAAACACAGTTATAAGTGCTTTGAAGTTTAACTATTGTAGCAGGAATCAAAAATCTTGTTATCTATTTTACAAATGTTAATATAAATATATATTCATGAAAGTAGGGTTTACATGAAATAGTTTTGTAGACATCAATGTGAAATAAATATAATAGGAAGATGACCTTACCTCTAGTAGATTTTTTACATCAGCAATAGTTTTTTTGTTAATCTAAAAAGGCAACTAAACTATTTGAATTTTATGACGTAGGACTAAGAAAATTTGAATGACGAATTACAAAAAATATATTAAAGGAAAATGGTACAGCATTGAAGAGAAGATTTGAATCCGCTGACAATCCTATTGTTGGTATTCGTAGATACGATTGTGGGAGAAATAATAAATTCCTAAATTTACCTACTACTAAAGTTATGCACTACTATGATTTCCATGTTCAGTAGTATTATTGAGGAATTTATTGATGTGGTGATAATAAAAGATAATGGAACTTGTTCAAGATCAACATAAGATTTAGAATTGTATTGTTTTAAGAAAAATTGTCAATGTGTGGAACACTGTCTAGAGCAGAATTATTATTGATAAATAATATATTAATTTGCAGTTAGGCATTGATGATGTTATGAATTTGTATTTTTCAGTAATGCCTAACAGAATATTGGAACACATTATCTAGTGCAATATTAAACATTTATGTTTCCATTAACAAATTTCCATTGTTCAAAAAAAAGAAGCTGTATATATTTAGTTTGCCAATAGTATATGTTTTCTACTATATATTAAAAATTAATGTATTGTTAATCCAATAATATTGAACATTCTTAAACTCATAATCCTAATTTTACGTTACCTATTGAACATTATTGTTTTTAGTATGGAAGATTTCATAATTTGTAGATATTTTTCTTACAGCTTAGTCATTTTTCCTTGACCATTTGCAAGATCAGTATTTTATAAGAGTTGTTGGTGTTTTCCAAGTACTCAGCCATTATGTTGGCAAACTTTCCCCACAAGCTACAGTTTAATCACAAGCCTCTGCAAGAAATCATAATTTTTGTGTTGGTAATAGATATATCCAATGGTAATTATTATGAGAATTCAATGACGCATACATGTCATCCTCTAAAATAATTTGAATCTTTTTGTTGGAATTACTGATAGACTGTATAAGATATGATTGTCGTAGATGTCCAATAATCTCTATAACAGGTAAAACTGATGTCAAACTAATATTTTTTATGAGAAGGGAATCCCCTGGATCAGTGTGTGAATAACATCGTAATTGAGAAAACAAAACAGTATACCATGTCATTTCGGTATTTCTGAGCTATATTAATTGAAAACATGTTGAAAATATGCATTTGAAATTTTTAGTTTTTACGACATATATAGTTGTAATGAAATTTATCTATTAAATGTTGTTCTAGAATGACTTTATTAATAAAGTCAGCAAAAGAAGTGAACTCAAAGCTGAACAGTGGCAATTGTGAATTGGTAGGCTGAACATATGTTGTTGTTGTAAAAAACATTTGACAAGCATGTCTTGTCCCCATGTAGCTCCCTTTATTAGGAGAAAATTTGAATGTTTTGTATAATGTAGCACATGCCTTCTTGGAGTAGTGGTTTATACTTGCTGATTAGTTGGTGCTTAGTAATTGTACCCTTAATTTTGGCCAACTGCACAATTTATTTACAAAGAAAACCTATAAAAATCACATGACACATATCAGTTATGGGAAATAATGTCCAGAAATAGAAGTACAACGTATTAGTAGTATGAAAATCGTACGAAAAATCTAATTTATGGAGGGGATAAACTCAATTTAGCATCATAAAAAAATTAGATCGATAGAAGCAACTTTGGAGTTGGGTGTTGAATTATACAACAGATTCAATACATGGACATGTATCATTAATGTTTCATCAACATCAATAGTAATCTCATTCAGAAGACACATTCATTGTGACATGTTTTTGTTTCTATATGATATCAATTAGTCTATAGATAATACATAGTAATCAGCAATATAAGTAATCAGATTATATGTATATGTAATTGATAACAGAATGCAAATGAATAAATATTTAATGAATAGATACTTAGTAAAGGCTATAAAAAATTTATTTATACATAATGTTTTGTGTAAAGTCAGATGTTGGATTATCTCAATCATCAAGAAAAAATTTCAAACCCCTTAGCAACGTAACTCTAGATACCACAACATAAAGTTGTCCATGACAAAACAAAGGCTTGCATTATTATAAACAAATGGAAGACAAAGATTGACCATAACTCTTATTAATAGTCATTTCATAAGAAACTGTCAAAGGATATTGTCTTCTTTATAGTTTGAAAGGCCATCTGAAATCATTGTGTGTCATATTAATTCTTGTGATGAATGCTAGATACCCGGAATGACTACCATTTAAAATTTCAGCTCTGCTTACATGGTCACCCGAGTGTGTAACAATAAGACGAGTACCATTGCATAACCCCACTGATTGATCTACATTTCTATAAAATATACTTGGCATGCCGACCTTCAAAGTAATTTTGTGTGTAGGAAGTCCAGAGACATTGATACCATTTAAAACGTCTATTTTATAGATGTTCTCAGGCTGATTAGTATCAAAACTGGAATTGCATACAAAATCAAAATTGAAGTAATCTTTTCCTCCTGATGAATTTAGATTTAACATGTACTCATTGGATTCCTGAACAATGTCACGAGTTGGTGCTAATATAGCATGTCCTTGTAGATATGAAACAGATCCATAGTTAATGTGGAAATCTGGGTATGAAAAATCAACAGCTGCTTCCAAAGGTGGTTTATTTGTTATCAGGAGGTATGTTGATGGGATTTTAATACAGCCATCCTCATTGTTGAGCTCAGCAACGCGTCCCTCACCAATATCCAAAATCCACTTAGAAAATTGTTTCACCTCATAGGAACCATCATATTCTTTTGTAGATTACAATCTCATGTTTTTTATCAACGTTATAACCTAACAATGTTGCCATAGATATGATGAACTTATGATTGCAAATACAATTTCATTTCTATCACAAGTAGAGATAACTGGAAGAATTTGTCTGAAATCTCCTCCAAGGACAACTGTTAGACCGCCGAATGTTAAATTAGATTAATTTTCATTCTTCAATGAATGTATATCTCTTAATGTATGATCAAGAGCCTAGAAATAGTTTTTATGAATCATTGGAGCCTCATCCCAGATAATCAATTTTGTTCACTGTAGTTGTTCTGCAACATCGCTCCCTTGCTGAATATTGCAGATAGAGTGATCATTTGTAGAAATGGGAATATGAAATATAAAATGTGTTGTCCTCCCACTTGGAAGGAGTAAAGATTCTATTCCACTGGAAGTAACTACAAATTCAATTTTACCTTCTGACATTAGTAAACATGTTACGACTCTCCAGATAAAAGCCTTACCCATCCCCTAAATCCTTGCACGAAGAAAAATCCCCAAACATCAGAACATAATTCAGACATAATTCTCCCAATAACATGTTTTTGTTCAACGATAAGCATATTCTGCAACGATGAGTACTCAGTATGAATTTCTTCTCTATTGTAATTGAGATGTTCTTCAATTAATCGATTCGGTTGAGAAGCTAATGAATAATCAGGAATGGGAATTGGAGGAGAACAATATAGAGATTCACCATTTATTTGCAAAATGTTGTCTATTTCAAACAGAACTAACATTTGTTTTTGATGATCTTTCATTTTCAGGTCTACATGATAGGGAAATAATATGAGAGACCAATTTAATATCATAGATATGTATTGAAAAAGATGGTAAGTTGTTTGTACATTTTATTTACAGGAGTTGTTGTTGGACATATACAATATCTTCAGTTATAATCTACCAAGTTTCAATATAAACAATGTCTAGTCAAGAAATGGTATTAGATAAAAACATTCTGGCAAAGTGTCTTCGCAAGGAGTGTCCGATTCCCCATTAGGAGACATCATTTAGTGCTTGAATGAACTCATTATCCTCAGCTAACAGTCCCATTGCTGAAAAAATTTGTTTGAATGTACTATTAATAAGGTTGTTCATTGTTCTAATAGATTCTTATGAAGTCACACCTCTATCCTTTGTAAGTAGAACCTGCAAGTAATATAGTTCTCTAGAAGACGGTGGCATATAGTACAGTCTACCAATATTGAATCCCTGTTTGCACGGGTACTGATTTTTTTACAATACTGGTAGAAAAATCTTGTTGGGAATTCTGCATATGTTAGAGTTATGACCTCTGGGTACAACAAATTTTCATCAAACCAAGAGCTGAACATGGTATTAGAACTGGTGCTACTATTTACGATGTCTTCAATATTGTCACAGTCTTCCTACATCACGATGTTCTGTCCAAGTAAATGAAACTGCATTCTATCACAAGTGGATATCTGAAATGGATATCTTATGAAATGATCCTCTAGGATGATTCATAGGGTGAGATGTACCGGGAGTCGTAGTACATTTTGATCCGATCAACAATGTTATTAGTTGCCCGATTTTTTTTTTCATAATGTTTTGTAGTGACATGATCATGAAATTTGCTTATATATTTGAAAAGGTACTTGATAAAGAAGGATTGATTGAAAATTTCAATATTCAGATGATCTTTATATTTTATAAGAAGAACTGGATTATATGGCACAACAAAACGATTGTCTAATGCTAATCCATTTTTGACAATTGTACATCCAGAATTCCTTCTCTGATAGACAACATAACCATCGTCATCTGTTGTTGTATACTCAACAAATTTGTTTGGATAATATTTTGAGCATTTTCCATTCCGCATACAAGGTGAGAGACGATTCACATCACCACAAGGCCCATGGGTTATGAAAATTGCTACTGCTTCATGATGTTTTGGAAACGTACCTTTATTTGGAATTTCAGCCGTAACAATATTGTTAATGTCTGTTGGAGTGAGAACATTTTCTTCATGGCTAAGAAATAATAGAATGTGCACATGCAGTAGTCCACTTTTCTGATACTCTACAGTACGAACAACTACATTGGAAGACAAAAGATATATGAGAAAGCATTTGGAATAATTGTGTAATATGTTGTTAAAAGAAAAAAAATAAAGTAGTAGGTTTTATTAGTGAAGAAGCATGGTACCTGGTCAAGTCTTTCTGAAAAAACAAACTTCTCATAAATATTTCATTAGTTTCCCCAACTTAATATTAAATATTCTTACATGTATATGAGCACAGTCTGATGGGGGAAGATTTTTTCCTTAACAAATCTCGAAATATCAGGCCACATTGGATTACATGTAAATGATAAAAAAAATATGGATACCCCGCCCAATTACATATTGACATTTCATCTTGGTAATTCTGAATCATATATCTTGGGTCGCCCGTAAATGAGGAATGTAAATTGATACGCTTCCCACATGAAGACCCATCTCGGTCACCTCTAAGGAAAGCATCCTGCAAACCGTTGTAAACTTCTTCCCTCAAACGCTTTTGATTAAAGCAAATAAAATATAGTCTTTGAGACTCAATCATTGTATATGCATCCACGATAAACTGTTCCAGATTCCTCCTTGAATAAAGAAGGCATGATGAATCATTGTAATAGAACTGATGGTGAAAGGAGAAATATTCCCTCATGTTAACTTTTCATAGCTTTGTTGTTGGATTGAAGGCAGCTTCATGATGGAATACGTTATCAACATATCTATCCTCTCCTTCTATGAAAACCAATGGATATTGTAGAGGGAGGTAAAGTGGGTGAAGCTCCTCTATGCATTGAAATTCGCCACTTATGCTTTGAATGATGATATTTATCTCATGATTAAGATCTTTAATTTCACCAACAATCAGCATTATCATCTCAGATGTAGTTGGTAAGTTGTATGTTTGTGCATCACTTCCTCGTCTTCTAAGTAGTCTTAGCATTAAATCTGTAGTTCCATTACTTTCGTTAACTTCGATAGCTGTTTTGAATTGTCGTGATAAAGCATTAATTTCATGGAGCATTTCCTGTAGTTTGTGAACAACACTTAATTGTATAACAACGTTTTCAGTGCTGTCATCAATGCTACATATGAAATAGTTATGTAGTTACAACCAGAATGCCAAAAATTAAAATCTTTCCACTTCATGTAGTAGTCACCTGATGGCCCGTAGTCTGTTGTGAGCCTCATTTGTTGTGTCATATACATATAGCTGAGAAAATTTCGGTGGATTTCCATCAAGAGGATATAAACTTCCAATACGATGGTAGTTCTGTCCATTTAATCTAATAATATTTGGAGACCCTCCACAGTTCACAGATTTGTATACTTTGCCGACCAATGATGTGAATGCAAATAGTGAATTGTAAATGTGCATGTGGTCTTGGAATGTTTTTGAAACACTAGAGGATGAATTGAAAAGTAATGATAGAAGGTATTCTGGACATTCAGGAAACTGTTGTAATGCAATTTTTCACAGCGAGCAACATAAAGAAAACCGTGGGATGTGTCGGTGGCTATATCTTTTAATCCTCTCTTCATAACAAAATGCTGAACCGAAGTACTCACAAATTTTAGTAGGGTCTCCACAATCTAAATATTCTGTAGGAGAAAAATGTAAGTACAGTTTAACATAATGGGGATGTAAATTGTTTTTTAATTTTATCATATACAAATACATGGTAGTAATTTGAGTACAACTTAAATGTAAATAAAATGTTCGTTCAGGACGTTGATGTTGCAGTGATGTATCTGCAACATATGAGATGAAGTTAGTCGTTATTAATGTCAAAATAAAAATAGAAAACATAAAATGAAATAGTTTTTTTGTTTAAAATATGTCGTAAAGTACGTCAGGCATCTAAAGTTAATAGTAGAACATCTTTATGTGTTTGTTGAAGGAGTAGTTTATGTGGTTCTTTGATTCGTTGCTTCCAGTTCCTCAGGCGGATGTGTAATACCTTCATGCCCCCAATATTAGAATAACCCCATTGGTTAAAATGTTATTAAATTTTATAAAATGGTTATTACATTAATGTAATTATCCTTTTTATTCAGGACTTTATACGTGAAGTGATATGTTTGCAACATTCTACTTGTAGTGATTCGTTGTTAATGTGTAATTAATAATAGAGACAATTCAATGAAACTGATTTCTGGAGAAAATATAATGTCAAAATTGACATACCTCCATAGTTTATAATAGGATCCATGTCATAGATTGTTGATGCAGTAGTTTCTTTAATCTTTTTATTATTCGTTTGCTGTTCATTGGTATGATGTGTATTACATGCATGGTTGTGTCGTTACAACGACACTATTCGTTACATTGTTACTAAATAGTATGTATTGTAAATATATAAATAGATAGAGATGAAAAACCTGTAATGGTAGGAGGACAACAATAAAAGGATGTGGTTGATAAAGGAAAGATGTTCCCGATACTAGTAGAATTAGTAATATTCATTATTGAAGGCACATGTGTATAATTCAATATTACACTGGTAGAGACTAAATCATATAGTCAAATGTCTTATACTTACAGTGTTGAGGAGGCATCAGATGGATCTATAATAATACATCCATTTGTATTCATACCATTTACGAGTAATAATGAGAAATGAATATGCTTAATATAAATGCAACATATTGTCCATTTAATGAAAAAAAGGTCATTGACAACATTTTTATAGAATGAAAGACTATGCTATATCAGGGTATTTTGTCATTGTTTTTTTTTTGATACATCATATAATGATGGTAGATCCGAATAGTTATGAGGGACTGTGAAACGGGAAGATGAAATGGTTTAGAAACCTATGATTACGTATTTTTCAATATGCAGTCGATGTATTTAATCTGTAGAGAGTAAACTGAAATTACCATTGCTGCATATAGGTGAGAATGGAATGTGTCGATGTAGTACTGTTTTATTAGTTGGTGTGACAAATTCGGCTGTAAAACATTGTCTCGTAGTTAGTTTTATCATAATATTCATAGAAATGTTGGAATATATAATTTCAAGAAGAAAAATATTATAGTAAAGTGGTATGATCCTTTCATTTGAAATATGATCACTAAAAAAGTAATGGAATTGGAAAATTGAACTGAAAATTACTGGTTGTTGGTGTAATAGGAAACCAGACACCTCTTTGCATGCTTATTGTTGGTGTTATAGGATAAATTGAATCAATTTTTTCAGTAGAAAATATTCCTATGACATTGAAATCATCAAAAAGTTAGAAGTTTTTGGTTGGTAAATAACGAAACACTATCTGGAATGATGGTTAAAAAGAAGAAAACCTGATTGTCATTGTTGTCGTAGTAGTCTTCTTTGTAGACGTGCGTCTTTGAATCCCGATGGGGAGTGCAAGTTTTTATAGTGTATCTTATTTATTTTATTGTAAAGGAATAGAACACAACCATAAAAACAGGAAAATGCAACATTGTGATTAGCTGATAGATAATATATATTCTAAACACAACTGTGCAATATAATGTGGATGTTGTCTCATTCTGAGGGATGTATGTCCAAACTGTACATATGACAGTTACTAAATGGAGAAGGCACGTAAAACTGTCATTATTTAATTAGGATATAGTATTATGAAATTGTATTAGTCTATGTGAATGAGGAATTAATGTGAACATTAACTAAAGCTGTAGGAATGACAACAGAGTATGCAGACATACCTGTGTCAGAAGCTTACAACTACTGCTTGATAACCTAGCAAGATATTTTTAAGACCCAAGAGATCCTGCAGCGACTTTAGTAGGTTCTGAATACCTAGATTGTGGATTTCTGTAGAGATCCAGTTGGTTTATAGTAAAGATGTGCTAGGTGTAGATTTCCATGAAGTATCTTGTCATTTGATGTTGTCATTGATGAAGCCATAATGATGGAGAAATCAAAGCCTATGAATGGAAATATTTCAGGTGTGATAGCAGAAAATTATACAGGTGATGAAAAGATGTCTACAAGGAGAAACAATGTCGAGATTTGGATGGATAATTTTGTAATTTCTTGTTATGGAAGATGCCAAATGCAGTGAAAATGTAGGTAAGGAACGCACATTTGGATGAATAAGGTGGATGTCGAGGGTTTTACTGATGCAGGAGCACTGTAGGTAAATCGCAACAGTAGTGAATTTATTATTTTCCTTGAATCGTCTTGGTGATGACTTGTAAGAATGATATGTCTTCATGCCAGAAGTAAATCATGAAGAAAAAAATCCAGTAGTGTGTTTCCTCAATTATAAAAACAGCAGCAACACCCTAATACATCAAATCAATGGGTCAACATAGGAATGTGATGTAGAGTGAGGAAAACCCCTTATGTGTCTATTAAATGTCCAGTGAATCAGATCAAGACAACAAAATGAAGATGCAACATAAATTATGGCTCCAATTCCATACGAAACCCATATAAAATCTGGACGAAATTCAAATCATCAAACATAAATGGTATTCAGAAGCAGGAAAACTAAAATATGAAATATAATATCACAATCAATGAATATGAGTAAACTGAAATAGCAGGGAGGTCCCAGAGGAGCATGTTGGACGAAAATCGATTTACTAGGACGCAGACCCTCAGCTGGAAGGTCAATGGCATGGGAACCCTTGGTGTTGCGGAGGACTGAGATGTGGAATAGATGAAGGAGGAATCACCGACTGGGGCCAACATGTAGGCGTCAGAGCTGAAGATGGAGTCTCCGTTTGACGAGAAGTCGTATGTGGTGGAGACGATGGCCGATGTGCTGAAGGTGGATAACCCGGAACCGGACTCGTGGCAGGAGAAGGGAATGAGGTAGCGGAGCAGTAGAGGGGAATCAGGGATAGATGTGGAACCCTAGAGCTCGGAGAGAGGATTCTGTGAGGGTATTTGGGGACGGTTGTGAGATGCTACGAAGTGAATTCCCGACAGGGGTAGGAATTGCGGGAGGAATTTTTTATGGGGTTAGGAGGATATCCGACAGAATTAGGGTGTCGTGGAGGGATATGAAGGTGACACGTAAAGGGAAAATTGCTTAATTTAGTATATATATTGATATAAATATTTGAATGTGGTTCTTTTGGACATTCCATTAAATTCGTGTTTTGAATGATGATAGAATAATTTATTTTTTTAATGAGTATATATGATGAAAATATATTGTTAAATAAAAAAATAATTTATAAAAAATAATTTAATTCATCGTGAGTTAATTTTTGTAGAAATTAGAATTTTTTTCATTTTATTAATAATATTATAATAAATATGATACCCTTTTATAAATTTATTTTAATAAAAATTTTATTAATTTTTAAATCATCATATTTGAAAAGTATTATAAATTAATTTTTAGATTCTACAAAAATGATTAATTTCCCAACGAATTATCTAAAATTCATATTTTCATTTAATTTTTTTTTATTATTCTAATGAATTTAAAAAGTTTAATTATACAATAAGATTATGTAAAAGTAAAATTATTTCATTTATATTTTTAATTATCATATTTATTCTATTTTGTTTGATTATTATTTTATTATTTTAAAAAAAATATAATTGAGAAATTTTTTACTTGATTAACACTTATCTTAAAATTTTATGGGGTTGATATTAATCTATATATTCATCTTATTTTCTGGCCATAGTAAATAGTATCTATAATAAACATTTATCCCCTTAGTTAAAGAGGTAAAATTTTGTTAAAAACAAATTGTAACAAATTTAAATCCCAATAAAATATTAAAAAATCTAATTCTATGAGTGTATTTTGAAAAAATTTATTATTATGGTGTAAGATATTGGATTTTAAATTATTATATTTAATCAATAAACCCAATATATAATTTTTGAAATGATAAGTTGTATTTTATTTAGAATAAAAACATTTATTGAGTAATTGGATTTCATTGGATTATTGGAAGATGAAATTATATTTTGGAAACATAAAAAATCCAAAAAATTAATTTGATAATTATTTTACCAAAAAAATTATAGAAACTAATTTATTAACTCCTTTAATATTTAAATTATTTTTTACTATTTCATCAAGATTTTTTCTAAACAATATATTTATTTTATTATGTGTTCATATATAATAAATAATTTCCACTATCGATATAAATTAAATTTTATAAAAGGACTCCATATATTGATTTTGAATATAATAATTTATATATAATGATCCTTTTATTTTAGGTATTTTAAATATTATACCATAATAAAATTTATATTATCACTGTTGTGGATAAAATGATGTTAAAGTGAAGTAACTAGTTGATAATTCCCAAAGTATATCTGAAACATTACAAAATATTACATTTTCTATTTTCTTAATAACTAAAACAACTTATATTTTATTTTTTAATATCTTGGTTCCATTTATGATGAGTATTATATATATATTAAATAATTTTAATAGTAATTCAATAGATTCCCACTCCCTAACATGTAAAAGGATACATCAACTCCTAACTTTTACACACATGGTGATCCTTTTATATTAAAAAATACCTACCATAATACATTCCATGATTCCATCCCAATGATTCAAATATTCTGGTCTTACCAAAATACAATCCTCCAAATGGTTAAGGTGTCATCCAAAAGTCGTTTCTCAATAAAGAGTTATAACTATTTACAGAGTACTTGTTATTTTATGTAAGTTGATACATTCTCTAAAATATCACACCCATACTATAATAGTAAATATAATAAAATAAATAAATTGTGATGTTATTATTATATTTGTTATATAATTTTTGAGCTATTTTCCACCCAAATAAAATAAAAATATCCCCTCATACGTACATATGCCCAACCGTCTAAACATATAGTTGAAAATAATATTTTAATACAAATTTATTTTGATGGTTATAAAGATTGAAAATTAAATATATATATATATACGATATTTATGATATATTATAAATTGAAAATATTTAATATAAAATATATATTCATAAATTCCAATCAATTGAAGAATGATAACATTGATCATGTGTATTCCTGGACTGCAACCTCCATAAAGCGATGTGATTTTTTAACCATTTCAAATTTACATGGATAATAATGATGAAATTTTTTATAAATATATATTATATATATTATATTTTTATTCTTCTCAAAATTATTATTATTATTTAAAATTGATTCATTCTTTCCAACAACATTTGATAACAATATATATGCATATAAATGGTCTACCGTATCTATAATCATTTTGATTTAATTTTATACAACTAATATCAATGGATGAATATATATATATATATATAATTAAAATATATTATATTTATATAATTGGTAGTATGATTTAGATTATATAACAATGAATAAAATGTATGGACCAAAATTAAAAATTGAAAAATATAACAAAAACAATATAGTTACCCTTCAAAAATAATTATTTTGATAATGAATTATTAATAAAAGGATATTTAAATGAAATAATTAGATAATTTGTGACATTATAGTTATATATATGCCCTTATTTTTTCAACATAATTGTTTTAAGTTAATGATATATATGGATATAATTACATATAAATATAGTCTGTTGTGATTAAAGTTGTTACATGAAAGAATTTACGATCATTGGTTTGTAAATCTATATCATTGATGATAATATACCATGATTTTATTAAATGAAATATGATTTTAATTTTTTTATATAAACATTAATTGAGATTATTTCTTTCATCTAATCACATCATTTAGTATTCTCATTTAATTGATATGGTAATTTGAAGATATTTTTTCTAAATTCCCCTCAATTGAGACAAATAAGGTATTAGTCATTTATTTAAATTTACATTTTGTATATAAATATCATTTCATTTAATTATATTTAATGAAAAAATATTTGTGATTATTAAGGTTTCAATTCATGTTTAACAATTAAAAGATATATAATTTAAATGTTTATAATAATGAATCAATTTATTTTGTAACCACATTTTTAAAGGGTGGATTCTTTTTATCATTGATGTAATATTATAATCAATCATAAAATGCATCAATTTTATTATACTTTGTATATTTGAGTAATTTTATTGTCTTCATCCTATGTTTCATCTCAATGTAACTTGATGCTAGTGTAAATTGTTTTATAGAAAAAATATATTATTTCTATTTTGAATCAGGTATATTTTTCATTTATATAAATATTATTCAATTTTATTTACCAAAATTCCATTTTATTTTCTCAATTGACTTGATAAAAAATTTATGCTATCATTGAGTATTAATTTTATGAAGGCATTATTTCTAAGGTTTTATGATTATTTCAATATCAATATTTTATTTAGAAAATAAAATGTAATGGTTCTTTTAAATCTATATAGCATTAATGGATTTTTAAACCACTATAATAGTATCATGTGATTTATTTTCTTTTTAAATTTTTGAATTATATTACAATGAAAATTAATTAATATAATATCAATTTTATTATAATTATTTATTATGAACCTAAAAATATATAGGTTATATAAATTGGTGATATTATTTAGATAATACCTCATCAAAAAGAAAAAATGTATCATCATTATTTTGATATCCATAATGTTCCCATAAATACAATTATTACTAAATTAATACAAAACACACCATATGGATATAAAGATAATATTAGTGACCTTTGTTAATCATACTAGTGAAATAATCAATGGAAAAAATGATGATAATGTAATATATATTTTTTAAGATGCATATAATTTCATACTAAACATAGTGTATAATAATAATATAAAAGTTTGTATAAGGAATGTAATATCATAAGATCATAGAGCCATAATAATTTCATAAATAAAGAAATATAATATGCCAATCCATATAAAAAAGACAACATAACATAGTGTGTTAGGATATTTACCTGTTTATGATGCATTTTTTCTCAAGAGATGAAATAATTACCAAATTAACTTAAGGGATATATGTTTTTACTTTAACTAATTATATCACATTATATACAGTCATGTATATGCAAAATAATGGAATGAAATTATAAAAAATATATTATAATTTTAAAATCATTTCTCTGGATATGAGATACGTAATCTTGTCTTAAATATTAACCAGATTATACACTAAAATGATTATCATGATAAGAAAAGATTATTTATTTTTGAATATTATTAATTTAATAAAGTTGAAGTGGACAACAATATACAGTAAATGTGATTAATACTTTAGACGAAATTAGATGGAAATTATTAATAGATTTATTACTCTAAAAATCTACTCTATGAATGTAGTAAACAATATTAAATGAAAAAAAAAACCATATTTTTTCAATAAACAAAGAAATAAACCATCATAGATTTATAATAATTTTTTTTGTTATTATAAATATTTTAATATAACATTAATTTAAATATTATAATATTAAAATTAATATGGATTTAAAATCTCTCTATATTCATTTTTTCGTAAATTAAGGACAGAGATGTGTACATGGAGAAGATGAATATCCCAATAAAAGAAAGGTTAAATAAACTATGTCTATATTTACAGGAAATATAAAAAAATAAAATAGTTGAAATTTTTTATTATAGACAATGAATTTTAATGAGAGAGAATGAAAAATCTGAATAGAAAATGTGACAGTTTAGGTGTTCCCTTACCCATGGTCTGAAATCCCAAGGGTTATGATTTTGTTTGTATTACTATTGGGGAATAATTCCACATGAAACTACCCATTTTTTCAAATTTAGGAATAATTTTAATTCTATTTGTAATAACTTGGGTCATGCAATTTATGTTTATAGGTACAACATATAGATGAACGTAGGCTATAGAGGATGCAATAAAAGATTGGTCGATGGTTCTGGTGAAGGCCCAAGGTAGAAAACACCCCTAGGTGTCTCCATGAATTAGACTAAGATGGAGACGATACAAGACAATAGAATAGTGTGAAACCATATGGCGGAGAACATTTTCAATCAGATGATAAATTATTTGGGAGATACAAAGTATAATGAACATAATCCATTGGTCATATTGGGAAGTTATAATGTAATTCATGATGGGTTTTTTATTCAAATACATTAAATTAAAAATTAGTTATGTAATGAGGAATTTGTCTCACCTCTGAAATTGTAATAATAGTAACTGCTGACGAAATCTATAAGAATTTTTAGGAATGGTATGATCAAAGGAATTTATATATTAGCCTTTTGAATGATAAATAGTGGTCAAACCCAAGAAGGACCCTGCCATTTCTAATATTGATAAAATATTTTTGTATCCTTGGAACTGGTGGATAGGTAGAGAGAAACAGAAAATCTATCTGAGGATAAAAATTATAAGGGGAGATACAAAGCACAGATGAAAACGAAATGGGAGTATATTGTAAAGGTCTTCATAGTAGAAGGAGGATAGGGGGACATAGTGATAACTTGGACCATGGGAGTTTCATTGTCACCAAGAAGAAGAAACAATAGGCTCGTAAAGAATACTCAGACCTACCTGGAGTAATAGAGACATAATTAGTCTAAATAGTGGAAACTCCATGGTACAAGATATCAAGGAAATGGAAGGAAACAAAAAGGATCAATGTAGTGGATAAAATAGAACTACATAGGATGATAAGAATGATATAATGATGGAGGATGTCTTGGTGGTCTCACAAGGTAATGAAGAAGAGATGGATGTGGGAACAATATTTGGTAATTTTAATGAACTCTAAGGTTGTGGTGATGGAGGAGGAGGTGGTATACATTGTGTCCATTCTACTATGAAAAAATCGTGAGATAGATCCTGGTTTTGATCATCCTCATGAATTTCTCATGCACTTGGGAGAAGAATTTATGGAACATGTGTTGAGGATTAATTCCACACAAGAGAAAGTAGATATTATGATGGTAAGACTAATAAAATTTATCACTAAATGTGAGAAGAGTGTAAGGATTGAAATGAATTATCTTATACTGATCATACGTTTTTAATTAATTGATGATCAATCAAGATCGGAACATAATATCCTTGGGTAAACTGGCATAACACATTGATGACCATGTAATGGATGATCCAGAAATACAGTTTACCACTCTATCCTATAAATTATTTTGTGGGAATTCATCTAATATGTACAAGTTATCATTCAATAATTAATTGGTTTCTTTAAATGTTATATTTGGGTTACTTTTAGGTTTCCCAAATTTCTTTTAATAGATTTTTATAATGAAAATATAATTTTCAGTTAATGGTTTGTTAATTTATGTCTATATTCTAATCATTATAAACCGTATTAATTAAATATTATATTATTATTATTCACCCATTCAAAAATATAAATATCACTATAATATAAATAATATGTTCATATTTTATTTCAAGAATAACACACCCCAGAACCCCACCCCTATAAAATATTGAGTCGTGTGTGACCCAAGAATCCTACCTCTAATAGTACATGTGCTGGTGACTAGAAATGATGGTATATATAATACATATTAGTGATATTTTATCATAAACTGATAATAAATTTATTTGAAACTGGAAATAAACATAGAATATTCACATAAGTGATTTTAAAATATATCAATCCATAATAAAATATACATGTAAATGAAAACTAATCAATGAATAAAATTAAAATAATATTTCATTAACAGCACACCATTAACCAAATTTTTAGAATAAAAAACCTCATTTTTGAAAAACATAAAACAAAACAATAACCCCATAGTGTGGATAAAATATATGTATACTCAGAAGGATATTATTTCTAAAACCATTCTGTATGCATGTGAACTAAATATGCTATGATATAATATTCTAAAATCAATAAAAAATGACAAATAGTTATTCAATATCAGGGATAAAAATAATAGTAATTTCATATATAATACAATTGTAAATATACTAAAATAATACTCCTTCAAAATTATGTTTGATTGATAACTTTATACAAGTATAGTAAACGTTTTTTTCTTATGATTTTTGAGGACATATAAAGATTACAAGTGGAATCCAAAAATCATATCATTGTCATTGGAACTTTTATACCTCTTTATATTTTTTAAAATTGATATAATTAAATCATAGTATTGTTGTATTTATTTATACAAATAATTATAATGGAATCATAGACTAATAAAATCACCACCTTTTGATCATCAAAATATTTTTATTGTGTGAATTTTAGTATTTTTGATATTATTTGCAAAATTTATCATAATTGATCGAATATGTATTCATTATATACATATCATATACACTGCAACCGCACCATAACTAAAGCATTTTAACATCACCACAATCAAACTAACTACTAGCATTATTCCATATCATAACTGACTTATCACTACATCATGACGTCATCAACTCATTCTAAAACTAAGAGTCGTCACATTCTAATAACATAGAATAATATTATTCCATTACATCAGGGTGAAATGTGTCCATGTTATATCATAAAGCCATTAGATCCCATAAATTAGTGCATCTACTAAAACCTTGATATATAACTATCCTAATAATAAAACACCCTTACACATCATATTAAGGAATTATAAACAATATTTGTAAATAAATTCACAGTATAACGATAAACCATTAAAATCTACTTGAAAAATACATGTGATAAAATTGATACATTCCATACCATTTTAATTGAACATTTTTATAGTCCATTATATACCATGTAGTTATAAAAATATCATAAATCATATATATAATTCATTCATTGTAAATCAAAATCATATAAAAGAAATTAAAAAAATAAATAATGAAAACATACACATCATTTAATAAATAAAATAGAAGAATTGAAACAATAAAATTAAAAAATTAAATGACCCCACACATTTTATAAGGATATAAAATTAAAAATAATCTATTAATATAACAAAGTAAAAAAATATTTCCACAACATATTTTTGAAAGAACATTGAAATACAAACATTACCCATTATGCCCTTATCTAATTAATTTTTTTGTAAAGACCTAGAAATTCGGTGGAATTTTTTTTAAAATACATGGTAATTTTATGAGTCCGTGAAAATTTACGTCACATGATTCTAAGGCCCGGTGTGGCCGTAATCAATTTCTGAAGTTTTGTTAGGGTGCTTTTAGTAAACATACGAGCATGTTTTTATTACTTTTGAACCAGTGCTCAGAATTCAAATCTGAGGGCAATGTTGAAATCGCAGTGCCAATATTATATTAAAAAGACATTCACCACTATTGTAGTTGGTCAAGAATAAAAGTTAGTTTTTGGGTTTTCTTTAAAGAAATATAAAATAAAATGAGCTGCACTTTATTTTATTTTGCGCCACAATGTGAGTGATGGGTGGTTAAAACCTCCTCTTGTATGTTGGAGGTGGGGCCACCACACCGTAACCTCCCATGAGAGGTTATAGTGGTTGAGCCCACCCGAACTCAACATCCCTTGTGAGGATAAATGGGTTGAGGACCACCAGGGCTCTTAACCCCTTGAAACTCCCCATTAAATTGGAGAAAACTCTCATGATTCAATTTAATTTAATGGAAACTATTCACGTACCCTAGCATTTAATTTTTTCAATCCTCCACAATTAAGGGGGAGCCTACCTAATTAATTATACCATTTTTAATTGGTGCCAACTCCCCAATTAATACATTCAAACACATGTGACTTAATGAGGATGATCCTTTTAATTTTAATTCACCCTTTTAAATTCGTGCCAATGAAATAATAGATTAAGTAATCTTTTATTTGGCACAATTAATTCACGTGGGTGATTGAAGGGAAAACTCTCAATGAAGAACCTCATCCTCCAACAAATAACTCTCACCAACTAAGAACAAAGAATGTCGGCGATGATACTTGTAAGACTTCATCTCAGACACCTATAGACATAGAATCTCTTCCACAACCATCGTGTGAATTCGGGAGTTGAAGAGTGCAGCTGATGCGATGAACGACAACTTCTTCTTCTTCCCACGACTTCACCATCGACAACTGAAGATTAATGGTAGGGGGTTTACTTTGAGTGCCTTGTTCTTCATTCATTTTTGGATAATGAAGGTTATCGAGCTTCATTCTTTTAAACCATATTCTATCACCATAAACACTAAGGATACGGTCTAACCTAAAATGGCACGACATCCTCCATCAATTTTCCTTCATGTTGCATTCTTCAGCATAGCAACGTAATAACAATGAGGCGATGAAGGTGGATGCAATAATGGTCACGCTACTTGTGACCTCTACGAATCGTGCCGCCCCCCATCAGCGCTATGGTGCTCTCGGTCAATCACTGCCATCCCACCAGCCCTCGACCCCCTACGCGCCCTGCCCATGACCTACCCAGCACCCTACTGACCTCCCCATGCGCTGATAGCCTTGCCCGCGGCCTGCCCAACTCCCTGGCTGCTTGCCCCCGCCCCGCGCGGCCTGCCTGCTCCCAACGTTCCCTACCCACAGCTTTCCCAAGGCCAACTCGGCATCCTACTAGCCTACCTTGCGACCTGCTCAGCCACCACACCACATTCCCGATCGCGCCCCTATTCCCGTCCGAGCGATGCCGACCTCATGAGCCATCATGCGGCGTCTCTCGCGGTGTCATCGGCCGAACCTGCTCGGCCTCTCAGACCGAGTTGCTCAAGATGTGTCCCACGTGGTGCTAGCCGAATCGGCCCCGGCCTCCAG
Source organism: Viscum album (assembly GCA_963277665.1). Classification (NCBI taxonomy): domain Eukaryota; kingdom Viridiplantae; phylum Streptophyta; class Magnoliopsida; order Santalales; family Viscaceae; genus Viscum; species Viscum album. The sequence continues at coordinate 1,815,104,881 of OY728164.1, read as the reverse complement.
ACTGAGCCGCCTACCCAGCGACCTCCGGGCCGAACCGCCCTCGTAGTCCGCTGGGCCGGGCCCTATCTCGGACCGAACCCGGGCCTACTATGGACCCTATACTTCCTTTGGCCATAAAATTGGAACCAAATGTCCATTTGACAAACCGTCAGTGGCACTGTTATTCATAATGCTCGATTGTACCTTGAGTATACCCAACCGGAGCTCGGGGTATAGTTGAGATACAGTCAGGTTGGATCGTCCACAAATCCAACTCAGCTCCCACGACTAAAAGGGTAATAAATAAAAGATTGGGCGTCCGATTGACGCGACGTCTATTGTGTTGAGACCAATATGACGTGGAAACCCATTGAGATACTTCTACATGGGACTTCATGATATTAGGTGTATCGACCAGTAGCTCATGGAGCAGATCCTTTTAGTGGAGAGCAGATAGAGTGGTAAAACCTTGTTGCTAGATGAGACATGAACACTACTGAACGATCAACTCAGAGTGATTCTGATGGCCCAGTGGGGAGCACCTAGCTGTGAAGGCAGACCCACAGCAGAGAAGCGTCTGGTTGCGGTGGCATACCCGTGGTACTCGATAGGAGGAGTACCTCTGCATGTTATGAAGGGGAGTGCCTGTTTGTGGTTGAAATCCTCTGGTGGGGAGCACTTCTATGTTACACAACAGAACCATGGTACTCTATAGGAGGAGTACCTCAGCAGTCCAAGGTTAGTGGGAAGCACCTCGGCGTCACGACATGCCCACTGTACTTGATAAAGGACGAGTTCTCCAGTAGTCGTGGTTTTGAGAATGTGAATAAACATCCTAGTTTGAGCTGAGTCAGTAACTTTTGAGATTACCTCATGATTTAGATGTATTACATGATAAAGATGGTTTATGTATGGGAATATACCTAAGTGGGGTTATCTATTGTTTTCATACTTTGTGATTTATCCTTGTTGGATTTGTGAGACCTTGAGGGTATCGATGTCCCTATAAAGTTTTGTTACTCACCCTTGCATTGGCTATGCTCGCAACTCATTCTGTTGGTTTCAGACAAAGAACAACGCTGACTGAGGATCAGAGTAGCAGGACTGGATGGTACACGGAGGGTTACCTTACATCAAGTCATTAAACCGAGGAGATTGACTAATGTGAAGTGTTGAGGAGGCTATCTCTACCTACCATTCAGGTAATAACCCCATAGGATGTCCCAGTAGCTACTTTACTTTTCTTCTAATGTACTTGTTTTCAGTTGTACTTGTACTTTCATGTTGGGATTGTATTTCTGGCCCCTTTTACATTACATAACTCCTTTTTGTATATAGTTTTTACATATCTTTTTCTTCAAGTTTGTACTATGACTGTGTGTGATTAATTTTTTTTAAAGGAAATTCCATCCTAGATTATGGATTTACGCCATTGGTTCTATTATCTAGCCTTTGGACTATGGAAGGAGGGCATGGGGTAGTCACAGCTCGGGCCCCAGGGGATGGGTCGTGACATATTGGTATTAGAGGAGTCGGTTCTACAATAGAACATTGGACTCTGATATTTCTTTTCTGTGAAGAAATATTGATAAGTGTATTGAGTGTGGTATTCAGTTCAGGGAGTCCAGTGTCGGTATGGTAGCCGATGTATACATACACCAAGACCCAGACTTCTAATTTTCAAATCAGTTCACGAAAAAACTGATTGCATGTGTGTTTTCAAATGTTTTCATTAAGTCATATCAACCAGGTCAGATCAACATGTATAACTTTTTACCGTGTCGCATCTGTTCAGGATGACTTCACGCAAACAGCTAGTTAGAGTTCTGAGAGAGTCCATGATGAGGGCCCAATGAACGATGAGGCTCCGGTGCAGGGCCCTCCTACTATGTTTGCTCCTTCAGGTGGTGTACCCACAGAACCACCACCCATTGGGCAGTATATTCCACTAGCCGCACTAGCGAACAGTGCATGAATACTTAGCACGTTGCACTCATTCCAGTGGCAGAGGCCTCCAAGGATTCGATGCGAGACAGTTTCCCAGGTAGTAGAGGACTGGATAGAGGTGATTACTAGAGTTTCTTGCCTAGTTGAGACACTAGTAGAGCATATGGTTATCTTAGATACTAGTAATCTTTAGTGAGTGACCATGAAGATTGTCCTCATAGTGATGGGGCTTCGGTAAGTGGAATGATACCTGGGATTGTACCTTCAGGTAGTGTGTCAGCAATAACATTGGCTAACGGTCAGCAGTTACAACTGGCAGGACCGGTAAATGATACATGTAGGATTAGTGCCTTACAGGTTTTTTAGCATCAGATACCCATCATGTTCTGAGGCGATCCCAACTCATAGTGGGATGAGGACTGGCTTTAGGAGGTGGCTGAGAGTTTTCTAGAACTTATACAGTATCATCAAGACGACTTGTCGTTAGATGTGTATTCATTGAGGAATACATATTTTCCCCGATACTCAATGAATATGATACGATCAGTACTTTGGGGCTCGAACATCCGAGCCATCACCTTTTCTCTAGATGATAGAGAGAACCTTTTTGGTTGAATGTTCTTCACTGAGCGGATTCAACCCGTGAGTTTTAGTAGTGGGAAAGAAGTAAATGGGTGCCAGTCTCAGAGACTTGGGCATGCAAAAAGTTTCAGGAAGTGGATGTGATAGGGACAAATGAATCTACAGGGCAGTAGTCATGGAATCAGAGCCTGGAGAGAAACATGAGGTAGTGTACATTTATACATGTTACAACCACCTGCCTTTATAGTCCCTGCTAGTCTCAGAGAGCTAGAGGGCAGGCGAAGAGAGTTACAACATGCACTCAAAGAGTTTGATCCAAGGGCTCTAGGAATTATTCCAGGTATGATCTGTGTATACTACTAGCTGCCGTATTAATAGACATATGTACCAATCCTTCGTTACTTCCACGAATCATTTCCCAGACCTACATTTTACGGTTAAACCATTCACTTGACCATCATGTCTTGAGATACCATTAGGAGGAGACTCTATCATCACACTTATGCTGACGGTGTGATCTTACCCTTGAGGTGGGAGTTTCAGTTGGATCCTCTTGGTGGCATCATCGAGGCCTTACGATGTTAGTTTGGGTATAGAATGGGAAACCACAGTTCATACCAGATTGAATTTATTAGGCAATGGTTTTGTGGTATATCTACTACTTTGGGATGATGTTTTCCTTAGTCAGTGAAAATGGAAACCCAGGCAGAACTGGTTAAAGTCATGAATAGGAGGGTCCAACGGATCACTCATGAGTCGGTTATCCTTACCCTCATGGATATAGGAGTTCTGAGTTTTCAGTTCCAAACATGAGTGATAGAACATGGGGATATATTTTCAAAAATATGTTTCCAGGATTACCCCCCCCCCCCAAAGGGGGAGGGATGCCTGCTTTGGATGGATACTATCGGAGATTCATTCTATACTTTTCCAGAGTTGCAACACCACTATCAACCTTGATAAAGATGCGGTGACCCTTCGTGTGGTCAGAGAGATGCCATTAGTGCTTTATGGAGCTGAGGAAGAGGTTGACTAGTGCCCCCATCCTAAGGCTTCCAGAGTAATTCGTACGATACGTAGTCTACTATCGATCATCAGGGACCAGAATCAGGAGTGTCCTGATGCAAGAGTGAGTAGTGATCACATATGGTTCTCAGTAGCAGAAAAACAATGAGCAGAACTATGCTATCCATGACCTGGAGTAAGAAATAGCGGTATTTACTAAGAATATGTGGTGACATTATCTTATGGGTGAATGTTTTACCATGTACTATGATCACAATATTCTCAGGGTTATCTTCTCTCTAAAGGACCTGAACCTGAGACAGTGACAATGGCTTGAGTTACACCCAGACTATGACTTTGAAATAATCTATACTTCTATAAAGGGGAACGTTGTAGAAGATACACTCAGAAGGAGGTCTGGTATACACCTACAAGGTGAGGAGAAAGAGTAGTTGGCTGCTTTATGGATATCCTTCGTGGATAGAGATGAAGTATCCTTTCTAAAGTATTTTATAGTCACACCCCCACTTATTAATGAGTCAGGGAGGTGCAGCGTGGAGACGCTGAGTGCGAGATACGTTGTGCTCAAATATCCATAGGGCATACAATTGATGGATTTTCTGAAGGTGGGGAGCACGTCATCCACTTCAGAAGAAGTACTAGGGTACCTGTATCACTTCAGGAGGAAGTTTTGAGGGATTTAAACATATCCCTTTTAGTGGTACAAACATGAGTGGTGAAGATATTCCATGACCTTCGACAACAAAACTGGTGGCCAGGTATGATGAAGGCAGTAGTTGAGTTTGTCTCGCGATTCCTCACTTGTTAGCAAGTGAAGGCAGAGAACCAGGTTCCAGCGGGATTGGTTTAGAGGTCCCAGAGTGGAAGTGGGATGGGATATCAATGGACTTCATGTTAGGTCTTCCACGTACATCTAGGGGTCATGACTCTATATGGGTTATCATTGACCGACCCACCAAGTCGACTCACTTCCTACCGATCATAGATTAGGGCTCAGTAGAGAGCTTAGGACGCCTCTATGTGTAGGAGATTGTGTGTCTACATGGAGTACCTTCTTCTATTCTCTCTAATCCTGAAACATGCTTTACTTCCCCTCTATGGAAGTGGTTGTAGGTAAATTTTTGGACACAACATCGTTTAAGCAGCACCTTCCATCCTCAGATGGATTTCGAGACTAAGCGGACCATTCAGACCCTTGAGGACATGCTACGTTCTTGTGTCCTCGAATTCAGTCGCAGCTGGGAGTATCAACTTCCTTTGGTGGAGAGTGAGTAAAACAACAATTATCACTCCGTCATATGGATGGATCCCTTTCAAGCATTGTGTGGGAAACATTTAACATCGCCCGTGTGCAGGACATGCCTAGGGGAGTCAGCACTAGTGGGACCAGAGAAGGTACGGACTATCACAAAGAAGGTGCAGATCATCCAGGTGCAGATGAAGACTGCACAAAGTAGGCAGAAGTGATATGCTCATAGGAGACAGAGACTTATATAGTTCGAGGATGGTGACGACGACTTTCTATGGGTCTCACCACGACATGGACAACGGAGATTTGGTTGATGCATCAAGTTATCTTCGAGATTCATCGGACCTTTTCATATCCTCAGTAGAGTTAGTGAGGTGGCTTATCGCTTAGCTCTTCCCCCTCAGTTGAACATGTTGCACGATGTCTTCCACATATCCAGGTTGAGGAGAAAAATACATGACCCTTCTCACGTCATCGACCATGGATAGTTGGACGTTGATGATGGGGTGACTTTTACAAAGGTTCCAGTGGAGATTGAGGATCAACAAGAGTAGGTCCTACATGGACGGTTAATACCTCTAGTGCGCATTCCCTGGTAGCACGGAAACCTCTTGGAGAGCACATGGGAGAGGGATGGTCATATTTTTGATCAATACCCCCACTTGTTACAATATTTTGAGTTTTAGCTTATGGGGATGTAAAGACCTGGGGTAGAAAGAATGTAAAGTCCCAGAAATTCCGTGGGATTTTTTTTAAATACGTGGGAATTTTACGAGTCCGAGAAAATTTACAGAGCATGATTTTGAGGCCCTATGTGCTCGGAAGAAATTTCTGATGTTTTGTTCAGGTATGTTTAGTAATCATACGAGTGATTTTTTATAAGATATTAACTGGTTCTAGGAATTGAATTTGAGGGCACTATCGAACTCATAGCACCGATATCCGCTTAAGAAGACTTCCACCTTGAAGGCAGTTGGTCAAGAATAAAAGTTAGTTTTTGGGATTTCCTAAAAAATATAAACTAAATTGAGATGCACATTATTTTATTTTGATCCGTAAAGTGAGTGATGAGTGGTTAAAACCTCCTTTTGGAAGTTGTAGGTGGGGCCACCACATGATAACCTCCCATGAGAAGTTATGGTGGTGGGGACCACCCAAACTCAACCTCCCATGTGTGGATAAATGTGATATGGACCACCCGGGCTCTTAACCCCATGAAACTCACCATTAAAGTGGAGAAAACTCTCAAGCATAACATTAATTTTTTTGAACCTCTTCACATCCACTAGAATTTACTTTTCCCAATCCTCCACAATTAAGGGGAAGACTATATAGTTAATTACTCAATTTTGAATTGTTTCCAACTGCCATATTATTACATGCCAACACACATGAATTAATGACGAGGACATTTTTAATTTTAATTCATCCTTTTCAATTTGTGCCATAGAGAAAATAGATAAAGTAATCTATTATTTGGAAAAACGAATTACATGGGTGATTGAAGGTAAATCTCTCAACGAGGAACCTCATCCTCAAACGAAGTAGTCTCACCAATGAAGAATGAAGAACACCGGAGACGATCCTTCTTGGACTTCTTCTCGGACACCTACCGATGTGGAATCTCTTCTATGACCATCATGTTAATTTACGAGTGGAAGAGTGTGGCAGACATGACGAACAAAAACTCCATCCTCTTACCCTGACATCCCCATCGACAACTGACGATTAAAGGTTGGGAGTTTACTTTGAGTTCCTTCTGCTTCCATCATTTTTGTATAATGATGGTTGTTGAGATTCATTATTTTGAACCATCTGTTATCACCATAAATGTAGAGGATACGAGGACAACCTAACATGGCCCAACATCCTCCATTGATTTTTATTCTTGTGGCGTTCTTCGGTATGGAGACGTAACACTGATGAGCTGACAAAGGAAGTAGCGACAAAGGCAGCGCTACTAGGGGCCTCCACAAATCACATCGCCACTGAAGCCCTCGGGTGCTTCCGGATGAACACCAACGGCCCGCGTCGCACCAGCCATGCTGAACTGGACTACCCAACTACCACCCACCGGCCTGCTTGCGGCCTCACGCATATCCTTCCAGGCGCCCCACCGGCCTACCAGCGCCTTGCGCGCCCAGCCCGCGGCCTGCACGGCTCCTCGACAGCCTGCCTCCACGCCATGCACCCTTCCTATAGACTTCCCGGCGCCCGGAAACTGGCATAACTACACCCAGCTACCCTTGCCCGTGGCATGCTCGTTGACCTGACGGCCATCACGTGCCCTGGGAGCCCTACCCACGGCCTACCCGCGCCCTGCCTACCCTGCCTATGGCCCACTGACGCCCCCTTCCTTCCCCCACCCCATGCGCCCTGCCTGCAGCCTGCACGACACCCTGGTGGCCTACCCTGTTCCCTGCTCCGCTGCCATCTAGCCTGACTGGTTGCACCCAGGTTCATGGTCGAACCGGCTGAGCCATGCCGACATCCGGAGTCGGCTCGTGACATCCCTCGCGGTGCCCCTGGACGAACTGAATCGGCCTCCCAAGATGATCCGCTCGAGTCATGCCGCATGTGGTGCTGGCGAAACCAGCGGCAACCTACAAACCAAGCTGCATACGTGACAACCACCAGGTAGAACTGCCATTGCAATCCATTGCGATGGGCCTAGCAGATCAGGTCTAACCTAACTGGCTGGCCTGCGCAATGGGCCGAGCCAGTCCCAACAGGTCTGACCGGGTCGACCGAGACCAGGTTGTCCTAAACTGGGATGGACTGAGTCAGCCTAACCGTGTCGGACTAGACCTGGGCCCACTACCGACACATTACTTCCTTTGGTAATAACATTGGCACCAAACGACCGTTTAACGAACCATCAGTGACACTGGTATTCCAGAAGTGCAAAGATCCCTTGAGTATACCCCACTAAATCTCGGGGTATAGTTGAGAGATGGTATGGTTGGATCATGCACGAATCGAACCGGGTCCTCAGGACTAAATGGATAATAACTAACAGATCAGGCATCCGATTGATGCGCTATCTATTTGGTTGCAAACTCTATGACATGGCAGAAATTTGAAATACATCTAAATGGTTCTTCTTGATAGTTAGAGTATCGACTAGTAGATCTTGGAGCAGATCCTTCTAGAGGCGAGAAGACAGAGTGCGGAAACCTAGTAGCTGGCTGATACATGGCGACTACTAACCGATTAACTCAGAGTGATTCGGATGGCCTAGTGGGGAGCGACTAGTTGTGGAGGAAGACCCACGGTGGAGGTGCTCCTAGTTGCAGCGGTAGACCCTTGATACTCGACAGGAGAAGTACCTCTGCAGGCTATGAGGGTGAGCACCTGGTTGTGGCGGCAGACTTATGGTGCAAAGCACATCTGTGTGACGCAGTAGACCCACGGTACTCAACTAGAGAAGTACCTTAGTAGTCTGAGGATAGTGGGAAGTGCCATGGTGTGGAGGCAGGCCCACTGTACTCGACAAGGGATGAGTTCTCCAGCATCTGTGGTTTCGAAAATGTGAATAAAAATCCTGGTTTCAGTTGAGTCAATAACCTTTGAGTTTACCTCATGATTGATATAGATTACATGATAACTTAGGTATATGTATGGGCATATACCTAAGTGGGGTTATTTGTTGTTTTCATGCATTCTGATTTATCCTTGTTGGATATGTGAGACCATGAGGGTCTCAGGGTCCTTACTGAGTATCAGTATACTCACATTTTCACAGGCTATGCCTGCACCTCATTGTCTTGGTTGTAGAAAACAGACAGTGCTGACTGAGGATCAGAGTTGTAGAATTGGATGGTACCCGAAGGTGGACCTTACGACGAGTCGGTACATGGAGGAGATTGACGAACGTGGAGTGTTGAGGAGGCTATCTGTACATACCCTTCAGGTAAGAACCCCAGAGGATGACCCTGTAGCTGCTTTACTTTTCTTCAGTTGTACTATTTTTTCAGTTGTACCTGTACATTCTTGTTGGGGTTGTATTTTCGGTCCCTTTTACTTTTCAGCACTGTTTTTTGTATATATTTTTTAATTTGTGTTTGTTTCCAGTTTTTACTCTGATTGTGTGTGTTTACAATTTTAAATGGTAATACCTTCCCACCACAGGGATTTACACCTTTCGTGCTAGTCGCCAGCCCCTAGCCAGTGGAAGGTAGGCTTGGGGTAGTCACGGTATGGGCCGCGGGGGACGGGTCGTGACATTTTTATTATGGAATAGTTTATTAATAATAACCATTAATTAATGGTGAACAATGTAATTTCCATAACCTGGTCTCATAACCCTATACAATATTTCCTACTTAGATAATAATTAAATAAATACATCTACCTGATACCCAAAATCCACTCCAATAATAAAAAATAAAAAGGAACACACAGATCATATTTTAATTAAATTATCTCTACACAACAACAAAAAATTCCAAAATGAAATGACTAATATAATAATATATATTACTTGAGTTTTGAATTGAGAACTCATATATATCAAAATATGGAAATCACTTAACGAATAAATATATCTACTTTATTATATATATTCTAAATATATATTTCATGATATTTATTTCTGTTATTATTATTATGTAACAAAACATAAATAAAATTTTATTTTTTACATGATTTTGGGAAGTATTATTAAAACAACACATAAAAAAATTTCATAATATATTTCATAATAGAAATAATTAATATATTATTGCGTAAATTTTAGATTATATTATTATTAAAATGGTTCTAGTTTATATTTATTGATGTCAAAGACATCCTTTGAAATTATATTTCTATAATACATTCAATTTCTAGGTAAAATCACAGAACATCATCTCAATTGATTCAAGTAATTATGAGGGTCATTTTTTATAATTATAATAAAAATATTTATGATGAATGAAATACAAAATATTTTATTTTTAAAATAGATAAATATGAATAAATATAATGTCATCATTTAAAAAATGAAATCATAAATATTATCCCTTTATCATTATGGTTTCTCCAAGGTAATCAATCAAACAGTTATATTAATAGAAATAATTACAACATAAAAGAATCAGTGGCTGGGATTCAATAAATATAATAAGTGTAACACATATGATTATTTTTAATGTGGTTAATAAAAAACACAACACCAATGGTTTCAAATGGATATCAATATAATCATCTATGTTATATATGAATAAAAATATTATTTTATGATATAATATTATTAAATAGATATATACAAGGAAATATATATGATTATAAATACCCCACCGAAATAAAACATTTATATTAATAATGAATGGAATGTTCTTGTATATAATTTAATTTATAAGGTTCTCCCACTAATATAATTCATTTCATTCGAGAATGTCATGGATCTATCATGGGAACAAGGAATATTAAAGTCAAAAATATTAATACTAATAGATTTGTAAAATAATATGTTCAAGTGAGATAGTATTGAAGAATTTTAAATAAATTTGGATATAGATATAAATGTGGTTAAAAATAAATTTATCTTAAATTGACCCCATTAAAATATAATCCATTATTACATAAATATAATAAAATCATAGGATTTATCTACATGATTATCATAACCAAAATGTATAATCTAATATCAATAATGTATCAATGAATATAAATCTTAAAAAAAAGAGAATTTATTTCCAAATAAATCCGAAAATTGAATTAAATTAATATTTCAATTCTATTATCAATCAAAACATAAAAATGATACTAAAAGGATATTTTTAAATCCATGGAAATGGTATGGTTAATCATATAATACATAATATATTTGATATATAATATATTTTAATGAATTTTAATCATAGTTTTTAACGCATAATATGATATATGATATGATTGATTAAACTCTTAAAACCTATACAATTATAAAATATATTTAAATTATCATAATATATTTTCAATTGTGAAATTTATTCTTCAAATAAAACAAATAACAATGTATATAGTTTAACATATATGTATGATTCTATATTTTAAAAAAATCCCAATGCCTAAAATATTTTAAAAATAATACTATTTTACAATGATTAATATTTTTACCAATTACATGGGGTCATGTCTGTTAATAGAAATCAATATAAAAGATATTTATATGTGTGTTTTATTATATTTAATAAGATACTAATATATAATAATATATTCATTATTATGACGTTTCCATTTATATAAAACTATATTTACAAAGTTATCTCAATACGTAAGATATTATTATATATTTTTTGATATTTTTGAATTAAAAATTTATCATTTATAATATATTTGAAAATATTATTTCTCTCTACATTATCAATATTTTGTTATGTTACAATAAGGGAAAATGTATAGTTTTACACATTATAATCAATATATATAACATATAGGATTAATATTTTTGAAATTAGTTATATCCACAATAATAAAATATTTAAAATATTCACTAATAGTATAATGGAAATGATCATGAAATGCATACCCATATATTTAAATAGAATCATATTTTCCATTTTCATTCATGAATGTTTTAAAAGTTGACTAAAAAAATATACATATAGGTGGTTATTATATACAAAAATTAATGTTTAATTTTAAAAATAAATATTATATCTATATAGTATTTAAAGATAATAGTTACAAAATAATAATATCCAATATATTTTTAAATGGTACATAGATTTCGAATTTATTATGGAGAAGTATATGATTTAATGTAATGAAAATTTAAAGCAGTGTCAATATGTAATTTCATGTTAATAATGGGACCCACTAATAGCACAAGAACACTAATATAACATGGTTTTTAGATCCTAGTTCGTTGAACACCACCAGTTTCCCCATAGACATGTAGACCCCAACTGGATGCCCACCCACATTCCCAAATGGGTCATCAGATTAATTGTTCGTGCTATAAATCAACACATGATCTTTCCATCATGTTGTTTCCTCCAAAACAAATACCCCATGATACTTTACTCATATACCCCCACTATGAACAATACTCAAAGACAATCAAACTAAAATTTGGAGTACAATCAATTAAGTGTATGAAAAAAAGGTTAAACTTATTTCTTCTATTTGTATCATCTATTCAATTAATTTGTTTCCATTTTCGGTAGTTTTATTCACCCCACGCCATTTGGTATGAAATGTTCTCATTATGGTCCCCATATTAAATATAAGAAGTTCCAATACATGTCTAGTCGTGTATTTCAATGATACCATTTTATAGAATCTAAACCCAAACCATTGGTTTTGAGATAGAAGGTTACAAGATCTCATGCACTCTACTGGCCTGCATAAGGGTACCAACTAGAATTGAAGGTTTATGTTTGTCATTGGGGAGACAATACCCTCATTATATTATAATAATATGTAAAAACATAACATAAATTTAGTAAATAATCACAATTCATATCGAAATAGAAAGGATGGAATACCTATCAAACATATACTAAAAAGGATGTCAACGTTGAAATACATCCAAAGTAAATAAATGAAGCTATCTAAATATATAAGTAGAGTGTATCTCAAATTTTTATCAAAGTGTTTCAAAAAACACTCCTTATATCATCCTCCCACGGTAGGGTTATTTACTTTCACTAGAACTCTAGTAATGAAATATATAGGTACACCAAAATTCCCATGAATGGTGTGTGTACAAGACATAATAAAACCCAAGAAATTTTTCCTTAACAGGGAGTTCATAGGTATATAATTTTATTCCATAATACTAACAAATTCATGAAAATATAATAACACATATTTAAAAATTGAGTGATCAAGCACTAATTAGGTATCTACAACCCCTTGTAATACCATCATTATCCACATGATGAAAGGATGATCAAGGATATTAATGAAATGAAGTGATATACATTTGGATAATGATTCATGTAGTTCAAAATTGTGCTATTATGGAACATGATATACACTATTATTCATGTTAGTCATGGTATTCGTATCTACTAGGAATCATGTGATACTATATATTTACAATGAATCATTTAACATGCCTCATAGAATATAATATGTATTTAGTGCATCGCATAACATCCACATGGAATCATTTCAACTCTACCCAAAACATTGGTTCCAAATCACCATAAAATCAATATTAGAACATTTCCCCTATATGGGAAAAACAGTTCATAAAAGACCACATACATTAGAATATAAGAACAATAAAATAAAGTACACATATTATTATAGTAAATAAGATCATGAATATAAAATTATCATAGGTAACGTATGAAACACAAAACATGTGGTCAAAATCTAATGTGAAAAATATTCTTATGAATTACTCATTTAAAAGCGGCTCATATAATGATCTTATGGCTATAAAAACAAAAAAAAAATTATATCATTATCTATCCTCATCATTAAATATTCATACACACAAATATTATTAATGATACATGAGTTACAATAGCCCCATAGGCATGGAACATCCAACCACATTGTTGTCAAGATGATTTGAAAAGATAAAAAAACATATGTAGTTTGAAATATCGAGTGACAAAATTCAAAAAAACATTATCTGATACATTATTATCATAGCCTTTGAGAAGTCAATTCCTGGGGTTCATCTAGGGTTATAAGAAAAAATCATGTTTATTTTATATCCAAATCAATTGAAACATCATATTCAATGATAAATTTTATCTCTAGACTATTTTACAAGTTCTATTTTTTTCCAATGCATGTGATCACAATCTTCCACTGTAGAATATTTATCATTTGATAATTATTTAAATATTATCATATTATTATTATATATTGATATTTTATCTTAACAGATTACATTATATTTAATGTTCGATATTTTAATATAAATAACAATTCAATCATTATATCATTAAATTTTTATATAAATTATTGTTTTCTATTTTTCAATCAAATTTTTATTATAAATTAAATTCCTATTGTTATCTCTTGATAATTTCATAAAAATTTGATTTTAAAATTATCTAATGAAATTTCATTATAAATTATTATTTTTTAATTATACGTTGATCATATAAAATATAAATTATAAATTTTCAAATATATTTTGAAAATTATTATATTTTATCCTATATAAATAGAGGAATTTTATCATGGAAATTTCAATAGATTATCTCTAGATATTTAAATTTAATTATAATTTAAAAAAAAATTGAAATTATGTATAGATTATATCATTTGAATAAAAAATGTAAGAATAATTTGATATTAATTTATAATTATATATGAAATTTTAATGTAATATTATATTCAACAATGTTTACAAATTGAACACTATCATTTCTCATAAATAATCCATTGATAATCATTAGATTATAGTTTCTTATAAATTATCCATTAATATTTATAAAATATTTTCGTTTATAATACTGTAAAATTATCATTCCACTATTCATATGAATTATCACTTGATAATCCTATGTTTTGTTGAATTTAATTTAAATTAATGTTTTCATCATTTATACAGAGAATAAATAATATAATAAATTAAATTTAATAAACACGCGTGTTTCTCATGTTTTTTGTACAAAAAAACCAAGACGAATGAAAGCCACACATTTGGTTATGGGAGAATAAATTTAAATAAAATTGTTGGAGGATAAAAATTATTTTGTAATAGAGACAGTATTCCTCCCTAAGATAATAGGATAATCCAACATGGAAACTGAAGAGTTTTATCTATTTAGAACCGAAAACCGAAAAAAATAATCATCAATTTGAAAACCTAAAATTCAATGCATCATTTAAACAAATAAAATATAAACGAGTGAATAGATATACCTCATTAATGTTTTTCCAAATTTAAATGGTAAAAATTTTGTGACATTGATTGTTTTCGATCGATCTATGTGGAATATTGTGGTTTTTTTCAAGCAATGAATAAGGGTTTGTAAAAATAGATTTTAATAAAAAATCATATAAATATACAATATAATTGATTATAAATTACACATTAATGTTATTTATATAAAGTTAAATCAGGATTAATCAGATTTTATATCATCGAGTATAACATATTTGGTAGACTTATCATCAGACTGGCATTTCTCATATGAAAAACCATTCGAATGATATTTAATATTTTCAGAGAAAAGTGTTTTAAAAATAATAAATAAATTACTCTCATTTGTGACTTGTCAAAAAAACTTTCATAGAAAAATTTTACGTTTCAAAAATTTTTATATATCTATTCTGGACCTAATAGACTTATATGATTTATAATACAATACTCCATTTATAAGATATTCATTTTTTTAGAATAATTTATAAAAAAAATATTAAATAAATTAACCTCATTTGTAATCTATCCAAACACCTAATTCCAAATATTTTATGGAATTCCTATGGTAAACGAAACTTTTAACACTTAAATGTGGTATTTGGTTTCCATCTCAGTTACTATTTTGGAGATCTATCTTTTTTTTATAAATATAACATACACATTATAGAATATATTTAATATTTTTAGACATTCAATGTCGATGATCTATAATCCATAGAATTCCTTGATAAATTAATACCTACAAATGAAAATAATCCACAAAATATTATAGGCTGTTAATTAAATTTTTACCCACATGATTATTATTTCAATCATTCATTAAGTAGTTTTTTAATGAAAAAATAAATTTTCACATAATAAATACTCCTAAATTATTATCTATTGAGTTTAAATATTCATTATATACTAATGATTTAATAAGTTTGTTATAATAGAATTTGTGAATGGGTCAACTACGATTATGAGATTCATAATTATATATATTTGAAGGGTTATTGGTTTAGGAATGTTCCCCAAATATTCCTAATTTGTTAGACTAACACAATATATAATCTAGGAAAACTCTATGTTCATGATAGCATGAGCTTATAATGAGTTACCATAATGGTTGTTTTAGAAAGAGTGACATGAATTAGGTTTTGGTTTCTGAATGGCTCACAGAATTTAGTATGGACATAACTGAGTTTGATCACATACAAACAATCCATGTGGAAAATATGTATATTAGGCTATATATTGACATGTTGGATTTTGGGTTATTGTGGGGTTTGTGTTGATAATATATCATTGTATTAGTTCATGTAAAAATTAATTGATAGGGTCTGACATAGATATAAACTTATTATGATCTTTATTGGAGATAGTGTCAATTAATTTTTTTTAAATATGGAAGTTTAGGTAGTGTTTGTGCAGACCAGTTAGGTTCAAGAGGACATTTTGAGAGTGTCTATGTTTATTGGGAGGGTGGTTAATTCTATTATTAAGAAGATTTCATATGTTGACCAAATGTGGATACCATTGGATTTTTTGGTGTGTTAAACATGGGTTTTCATTAATTATAATTCATGGTTACACCCTTCATTTTTTTGGGGGGAAATTAAATATCACGTGATGGTATTTAAGAAATTCATGATCATTGATCATATTGATGTAGAGGTGTATGGTTTCTAACTTCCTCTATATCTTATAAGGATTCATGTCATTTTTAGGTTACTATGCTCTAGTTGTTGATACATGATATAGAAAATTTTATCTACTAAGAGGACAATATGTTAAATCCTGATGAATATTTCTAGGATTATGCATTATATATTATAGAATAAATTGACAATGAACTATCAATGAATATATTTCCAACATTTTTATTAAGTGCCTGCATGGAAAAATCATGGAGGATATATTGGAAAAAATCTATGATGTCTCATATTAGTTTCCTAATATTTTTAAACAGGAATAATATATTTACTTAGGTGGATGAGAAGACACTATAGGGGATTAATTGTAATATCCTTAGTTTTTAGGGATAATTCAACCCTATTAAATAATATTTTATAATTATGTTTACGTTCATATATAGTTTTTATATAAAATTATCTTAAATATTGATATAATTTCTTTAGGTAACGGTAAAAATGATAGTATCACATTTTAATATTATATGGAATATTTTCAGACATAGAAACATGTTTAGTATGGTATTATAGAGACTATATTTAATTTTCGTGGAATGAATCAAAATATTAATTATATTCTACCAAGATCTCTGTTTTTTTCTAAAATAATGGAATATCTCTGATATAATGTCATAGATCAAAACTTTGAGACCCCAATATTATATAAACTATGGTGACTGCCTATGGTGATACCATCTTTAATGTAAATTTGGTATTTTTGAAATATCACAAATGGGGATAATTTATTTAGCGGTGTTAGTATATTTAAAAAAAAATATCATCTTAATAGTGTATCATAAACAAAATCCAATACCAATATTAGGTTTCTAAAAAGGTTTTTTTACCTAGGAGGGTCATTACATGTGTTTTCATCATTATTTTGGAAAGATACCATGTAACAGAATTTTATTTAATATTTATTAAATAATTTTATCAATAATGATTAAATAAAACATGAATGGTGTATTATATGACAAATAATGACCACAATTAGGTTCAAAATACAAGTTTAATGTTATGTGTTACATAACATTTTTGGGTGTTCAATGTTTAGATAAATAATTAAGAATTATAATAAATTTTCATTAAATATTTTACTATTATTTTAACTATGATTGAAATCAATTTCCCACCTCATTCATCTCATACCTAAAGACTCCATTATTCCCCACGGTTTAATATACAAATTCAGACGCCAAAATATTTTGACCATTAAATTTCATTAATTCATTAAGGACATAAAATTAATTTCTCCACGTTAAATTTTCATTTGAAATGATGGATTGAATTTTAGGATTTTCACATTTATGATTGTTTTTATTCCATTTATGGTTTTAAATAGATGAATCACAACAATTTAGTTGTGAGAATATCATTTTGGATTTTAGTGTGACACCAAATATCCATTTCATGTCCCTGGTGATCCTAATATGATTCAATTTGGATTCTCTTTCCCAAACTAGGTGTGTGGTTTTAGTTCATAATCTCCCAATGTCAATATGCCAAATAAATGAAGTGATTTTTTTATTTTTCTAATTCTAATATTATGAAATAGAGGAATATAAAATATAATGATATTAATTTATATTATTAAATGATAATTCCAATTATGTATTAATAGTTAATTATGAAATAATCTTTAACATAATCTTAAATAATTAGGAAATGATAACTTATAATAATTTTTCATATGATAATTACTATTTTTGGTAAATTATCAATGGTTAATTAAAATAAATTGTATATAGTTAATTTAGTGAAATTATCAAGGACAACTGTGATGAATTATCATATTTTTTTAAATCTCTTTTAAAAATATTTAATTTATAAAAAATAAATAATAAATAATTTCAAAAAATGAAAACCACATGGAATTATTAATAGATTAGTTATTTATATTTTAAATTATATTTTCATTATATTATTAAGGATCATTATAAAATTTTAAAAATAAAATTTTAAATGTATAAATTATAATAAATTATAAGAATATAATTTAAAAATATAGACTCTAAAAAATTTACAAGAGACCATTTTAATATGATGTTTTTTATGATATAGTCCAGTGATATTTATTCAAGAATAATTTGAATTAAATTATAGAATATTACTTATTAAATAATAATTTATCTAAAAAATTCATGAGTTAATTATAGATGTGTGATTTATATTAAATTTAAAAATATATTTATAAATGATAATTTATGATAATTTTTTAAGATAATGATATAAGAGTATATTAATTATGAAATTATCAAATTAGACAACATCATGAAGGGATGATGGAGAGATCATTCATTGAAAAAAAATGATAATTTGAAAATTGTCTTGGAGTGAAGAAGAATCATCACATATAATATTCTATTTTAATTGAGATAAAATATATGTATTTATAAATATAAACCCATTGCATACCATAAGCATTGATTTGTCAATTTCTACTATAATAAATCTAGGGATACCATGTTCTTGACTATTGAATTTTTTAACTTTGTCATTTTAACTAAACATGGTGGTTCATCATTTTTTATGCCAATGATTTTTTTGGTAGAATATTCCCTACCTCTTGGAATTTTATCCACATGTTGACCTAATAATAAATATGTGTAGGTATTTTCTATGACCATTCATCATTGTGATCTAATGTGGGTGTTTTCATACCCCCACGTACCTTATCTGCCCCATGTTTCCATGAGTACATTATAACTTATTATTCATGTTCAATGTTCATCTCATGTTTTGTATGTGATACATTTCTTATAATGATGTGAAATACATTATCATGTATAATACTATGTTAATGTGCATTTGTTTTTTTCATGGATTCCAAGGTATGTGTACAACCATGACATGTTTATCCCTTTGAGTGGAAATGAACATGACTTGTATCCAGAGTAATGATTAACCTATGAATATTGTATGGATACATAGATTCCTTGTAGATTATTTATCCTTTACTCGATGCACAATTGATGTTATGGGGTATGTTACTCTATTCCTAGTGAATGTTGGGTATCATTATTTTGGAATATTGTTGTATCCATGATAAAAATCAGGGTTGTTATATTTTTAACAAGATTAATGTTTGATGCTGATAATTAATTTTCTATATATCTAGGTTAACAAAATTATTCAAGTGTTGATCTAATGTCAGTTCAATAAATGTCCCCATAGTTATTGAATATTCTACCCCTTCCTATGATGTTATAAAATTATTTCAACTTATATACCAGTAAAATTATTCCAAGCAAAGGTATACCTTTGCATGTTATACTAATGAAATATATATCATTTATGTGACCTACCACAGAAGTGATATATCGTTGAAGATATCTATTGTCATGCGGATCTACATCTAGTCGAATATAATATTATCACATCTGCATTATGATTCTATCTATAACTGGTCTATACTATCACATTTTTATTCTAAAATTCACTGAAATTACATCCACAATGTGCAGTAATAGGATCTCATTTCCCAACTATGAGAATCCATTACTAAATATATCTATAGTACTTAGATATAATGCCACTATTCTACCATTTATTTCCACACGCTTATTTGAATTTAATTTTTGTAAATAATATTTAAGGAAATAACTTTTTTATCCAAATAATGGTTTCAGATTTATTATTCTTAAACTACTCATTTCAATGTCACATTTCAGGACCTCATAAAACTTGAGTCTATTGGGATTGTGCAGCATTAGTTGATCCATAATAATTTAATTTTCTAATAATATTTTTTCATTATATTAAACATATGTAATTTTTTACTTTTTATATATTTTAAATAATTTATTACTTACTTAATTATAGAGTCCTAAACAGAGTTTCTAAAATTTCATCATTTTTATACCCATGAAAAATTTAGAAGAGACCATGTGTGACATGTTATTGTTTTTTCCATAGTATTATTATGAAAGAGGCTTTGTGCATGAAATTGCATGTCTGATTCTATTTATAAAAACTATAATAGATTATGGATAATGATAATTGATTCATAATACATCATGGTAGAAGGTGATTTCTAATGAAATGGGGTTAGGTCTCAACATGAGACTAAATGTTCTTTTATTAATTCACTATTTGGTTTTATTATTTTTATTTAAAATTTAACAATGTTTTAAAAAATATATACTTATAAATATATTTGAAAAATATTACTCGAATAGATAATAATTATTTTTCCCTATATATTTTGTTTGATCATGTAATTTTGTTTCAAAAGAGAATGTGAATTCAAATATTATTTTATATGAGAAATGATTATGATTTGAGAATCTAATTGGAGAATAAAATTATATATTTCCACTATTGTGATAAAATTTATTTTTTTATTAATTTTAGGGTTTTATTTTTTATTTTTTTAAAAAAATTATTGGGAACCCAATTAACCCCCTCTTGTGTTACAATGATAAAAAATTTATTAGAGGAACATCAAAAAATAATATTTTATTGGGACCTAATTGTATAAATATCACTTTAATATTAGTTTATTTGTAATTTATATCATCCTGGATAATAATAGACAAGATGAAAATTCCACCATTTTTCCTTATTATTTTTAATGTAAATATTATTCTCAATGGAAGATTAAATTTAATATTCATATGGAAAGAATGGGCTTTAATATATGGAATTTCATTGAAGATAAATATGAAATATCCAAAACTAGTAGAAATAAATGGATTTATTTTAATAAAGTATATAATAAAAATAATGATTAATATATTATTAATTTATTAACATATTGTGTTTTTTAATATAAATTAGAGAGGAAATTTGGTCTCAACTATAGAGGAATGTGATATGTATGTATTTTCTTTCAAATTGATAATATAAAAAATAATATATATAAATAGGATTCAATAGTGAACCTGTATGAATAAAATGAACCTTTGAGGATGTCAATAACCTTCAATACGACTGATTCAAATATTCATGGAATTAATACAAAAGACAACTCATGTGATGGATATTAATTTTAAGAAAATGATGAAAAAATGACTCATATAGATAGATGTCTTCATAAATTTTATTAATAGGATAAATTAAACAAGAATTCATAATACAAAGGTAGATATAAATATAGAGGTATGATGATAAAATGATGGAAGAATAATGATACTACAAATGAAATGGTATATTCGGAATGAATTGGGAAAGTTCATATCGAAGAAGACTGCCATTAGTTAATTTTTATGAAAATGCCTGTGGATATAGAAAATTGGTATTAAATGGATATCAAATAAACATGGAGTTATTTATAATATAGATCAATTGATCCACAAAAATGTTTAGAAGATATTAATGCTATAACTAATATGTATTTTTTTACAAACACATCTATTTTACCTGTCATTTTTCATGAATCAATGGTTCATAATTCTAATATTTTATATATTTAAATTTGAAATGATTAAATTAATAAAGAATAAATTATTGAATAAATTAATATTAGGGAGTACACATTCAATTAATTTGATGATAAATTTAAATGGTTATCAATGATTCATTCCTTGTCTAAAAACATTAAAAAATTCATATTACTATAAACAAAGACCTTTTGATGGAATATATATTCCACCTTACCGTGGACATCGTGTCATGGCCCATTAGAAACAATATTTTTATCCAAAAAAAAATTTCCCCTACATGTGGCCCACCCGTATTCACAATTGGTTTGTCATGATAATTAGTTTCCCTATATTTCAACAGATGTTATTTTGATTGTTATTTTTCATCAATATAACACACCTTGGAAGACTTCATAGAAGGTCACCTTTCTTAATAACTACTCTAGGTCATACATTCTTAAATATGGAGTTATAGTGATATATGGTCCCTAAAATAGAGGATTAAATGATTTACAAGAGTTGTGTAATTTGTTTAATTTAACCTTTTATCATTTTGAGGTTTTACATCCACTCCCCTAAAATAGATAACTACATCATCAATATGGTCCCTATATCTCATCCTAGATAGCACCACAAAATCTAAGAGTGGGATACTCCAATGATTTCAATGTGAATACAGAGTATCGATGATAGAATACACACCCCACCTTGGAATGTTATTCGGGTCATGGACATCCAGCCACAACCAATAACACCCACATACATTTTTTCCTCTACATGGGGTCCATAAAACTGCTCAAATGTGTCAACAAACTAATTATTGTTCACATGTTCAAAAAAATACTCATTATAGTGTGCCTTTTCCTCACCCAAATTCACCCAATGAAACATCCCATAATATCAACAATCTTGATCACTACTCTATTCCATGAAACCATAACGATGTTGTTATAATTGAGAAGGCTCCTGAAAATAATGTTTTACCTTATAGACATTAGTCATATCATTCATTAATTTAATCTTCTATCATTTTGGGGTGATACATTATTACTGAATAGAATATATTTGATCACAAATCGAAAGAATACTGTAACATAAAATTATCGAATGAAGAATTGGAAAATTATCTATATTAATTAAAAAATATGAGAAATTATTTAACCTAGATTCATGAAATAAAAAATTCACATATGTATACCTTTGAAATTGGAGACAAACCCAGGTTGAGAAATATCAATAAGACTAATTTTATTTCCATTTCTAATTTTACTAGTTCTGTGAACAGTTTATACACTTATGGATGTAGAACTTTTTTAATTTCTAAAATACAAAAATATCCATATAAGAAAAAATTAAATAATTGTGGAATCCCAAATATAATATTACATTTTTATCATGACACAAAAAAACTATGGCAACTAAATCCATTTTTTATTAAAATCTATTATTCATGAAACCACATCGAAATGATCAATTAGGAAAATATGGTATTTACATTCTGGTTTATCCTAACACATGAATAGTGATTATTCGACATTCAATAACATAATCAAGGAAGATAGTCGAAATTTCACCATCAGTAATAATTCCAGTGGAAAAATAATCAAACGTGGTCAAATTGGTAAATAAAACAGTTGTTTATTTTACAAATATTGTATTTATATATTGATTAATTTACTATATTCATAAGAATCTCATATTTATGTGTTTAGGATATCCATGTAACATTTGAAAATAATTCATATAATTTATATAATATAATTTTTTTATATTTCTATACATTGAATATTGATAATATATTAAGTTAATTTTGAATCTTTTCAATCTTAGAAAATTTTCCACCATTATTTTATTCAAAAATTATCTTTTATTTGGCATAGGAGACTAGGACATTGCAATATTCATTCACATAGATAGAAAAATATGAACTAATTATTTAGAGGCACACATAAAAATAAATTACTAGATGAAAAAGTATATAACACAGGTGAAATTTAAAATTTTTAATAAATATCTCTAAAATAAAAATATATAATATTCTACATCTCAATACCTATGGTTAGATCATATTGATTTATTTTCACCCTCTATAATTTTATTCATAAATTAGTAGCACTGGGTTTATTTTATGGTATATAAAATTTGTAGAAACACATATTTATTCTTTATATGTCACATAACTGATACTTCTGCATAATTTTATAATTATTAAATGAATAATTATAATCATAGCCAACATATATATAATTCCATAATAATTGATCATTTTCATGAGTTTTAATATCATGATTCTGAAAAAAAACACTCAAAATGGAAATAATCATAACTTTTCATATACTAGAACCCCACAATAGAATATATTAGTAAAACCTAGAAGTAGAACACATAATTTAATCTCTCAGACAATTCTTAATGAATAGCATTTTTCAATTAATTTTTTAGAAAGTTGTTTTGAATACAACCAGGTAGGTAATTATTAATTATTTAATAAGAGAACAGTTACTGAATACCTCTTATATATTATGAATTGGAAGAAGTACCATTTGTTATATACATTTTATTTTTTAGATTCAATGTTTTTATTTTCAATAATAATTATTATATTTTAAAAATTTATCTGAATGCGATGAATGAGTTTTTTATAGTTGTGATAATACATAAATGTTATATTGGGTATTTAGTAAAAGGAATATGCTTGTAAATGAATATGTACATGTAAAGTTAGATTCTACATATTAACCTGAGTCTAGGACCTATCTAGTATTTCATGAAGATCACATATAAAGACTAAATATAAATTCAAACCATTAAATCAATTATTTTAAACATGAATAATAATCTATCAGTTCTGATGAACTACAAGAACCAAAAAATCATTGGGTGTTGTATTATACATCAATTGTTTTCCTAAAACCCATTAGGATCATTAATATTATCTTATATGTGATGTAGTTGAAGACCCATATAGACGAAATGAACTATATATTAATATATAAATTAGTCTTATGATCAAAATTTCATATACACAACATGAACATAAGAACATCAATGACACAATTAATGTTGAATTCCTGTTAATGGAAATACAAGATTAAATAAATAAATTTTAAATTAATTGTTTTTAGGAACTAGTGAATAGTATTAAAGAAATAATGGCCTTTAGAACTATATGGTTATCTAGAAGCAATGTGGATGATTAAAACATAATAATGAGAAACCAAACTATTTTGGTTACACAAGGAGATAATAGGATGTTTAATATGCTGAAATTTTTTCATCAATATCTTTATATATATATCCATTAATGAATTTATTCTTTTGAAGAACATCTTAATTTCAACCTATATCAAAATATTTCTAATAGTGAATTAAAAAAAAATTTATAGTTGAGGTTTTTTAGTTGAAAAACATCCTATATTATGAAATAATCATTTTCTAAATACTGTTATTATATTTATAAAATCATTATTAGGATTAAAATAATATCCCTATTGATTTTTATTGTAGGATAATATAATTTTTTATATCAAAATAATAAATGAAACTACATTAATTATAAAAAAATATAAAATGAATATATATTAGTTAAAATTTATGTCAATGATATAACTTTTCAATTTTCAATAAATTATTCATATATTGATTTTAAAACATTTATCCAATATGGATTTAAAATGAGTTTAATTGGTGAGAAGATTTTTTTCGAGGTTTTTAAAATTTTCAACAAAATATGTACTTATTTTATATTATGGAACATTCACCAAATCCCTTTGCCTATTTTTTCTTATGCATAGCACAAAGGGTAGTGATACTACAATGATAAAATCTTATAAACTAGATTTTAATGAATGTGGATAACCAGTTTATCATTCCAATTAAAGTGGAATGATTATAAAATTACAATATTTACCTATTATTAATCATTGTATTACGATTACTATATATATTTTCATATTTTAATTAAAATCATAATGAATAACATTTACATTCAACAAAAATGTATTTTAGGATCCTCATGTATACAACTAACATAGTACTATTTTATAATAGATGAAAAGTGTTTTATTTAGTTGTTCAATCAAATAATGATTGTGGTTGTTTTATGATAGATAGAAATAAAACATTTAGATCATGTAAACTTTTGGTCAATCCATATACTTATTTGTATGGTAAAAAATTTATTTTCTACTATTGAGTATTAATATATAACTATGTTGAGTATTAGTAAATAGACTCTATTGATGAAACAAACTATTATAGTCTGTGGTTATAAATTTAGACATTTACCTTAAAATTTTAATAATACATGTGTGATAAAAATCCCTAAAATTCTTGTATGCAAATCTGGGATAAAACATATTGATATATGAACTAACTTGTTTAGTTATCATTTCTAAATAAGTAATAAGAATATATAATTAGTAGGAACAAAGCATCAACATACTGTCATATTTACGAAGAAACATTTTTTGGAGAGATTAATCTATATTATAAATGGAGTATGAATGATAATATATATTTAATTATATATCTACATATTTACCATTTATAATAGATCCACCATTGGTGATCCACTATTAGTGATCATTCATAGGTTATTAAATTTTTTTTACCCCCTGATTGGTGATCAAGCATTGTTGACCCACCATTGGTGATCTAATATTTGTGATCTAATATTAGATATCAGTCATTGTAGATCAACCATCTATTTGTTTCCAATTATATGATACCCCACCAAATTTATGTATTTAAATTCTTCTTGGAAATATATCTCTATATTATATTATATTTTTGAATTCTAAATATGTAAATAATAAAAATAACTTCAAATAAATATTATAGAACCCTATAAATCACCCCTCTCTCTATCGTTACATCATAATTTCTATAATAACCTGCGACCATCATTATGTGTTCCCGAATTATTTTGATCAAGATAAATAATGATGAGAGTGAAATATGATTTATTTTTATCTTCTAAAGTGTCACATTCCTCAATGATATTATGAGGTAAATCTATTGGACTAAAATTTTCAAACCATTGAATCTATAGTTATAGAATAATTTTCTCGTAGCTAAAAGTGAGATATATTATATAATGGAGGGTTTTAATGAAGTATATTCTATTAAAATTGATCAATGGCCAAAGATGAATCAATTAGTTATTGAGAAATTTCTAAATATTCTATCATATGTTGGATATCTAGTTTTATCTTTACACTAAATATTATTTTGGTGAAAATAATGATTTTATTAGAAGTATAGTTGTTGGAAATAAGTGATCTTTTTATCGAATGAAGGGTCCAACTGCTTCAATCAACCATATAAACTTATAATTTATGATTTATAAGATTTCATTCCTAGTAACAACATTTTTTTAATATATGAGGTTTATTTATACAATTTAACTTAGAATTTGACTATTTGAAATCCTACAGTAGTAGTATTTTATGTGGAATATTGAATTTTGATTAAATTTTCTCGTATTTTACTTTATCCAAGGATGGGTTATATTAGCACCATGAGGTACAATGAACAGTTCTTTTGATTTGTAAAGAAAATAGGTTATATTATAAGCCACAATAGTTATTTCTTGTTTCAAATTTTAGATATGTGATACAAATCATCGATATCTAATTCTATGGTTTTTTCAATGATTATTTTGGCTATGTTGGATGATATATTATAGTTAATAATGAAGAAGAGGTTTTATTCCAATGTGTAGGTTCCATTTAACAGAATTTACCTATAAAATAATTACTGTTAATTTGATTCACTTGTTAATGAAATGTGTCGCTAATAATGATTAGTTGTATGATAATTTCATCCATGTGTTTGTCCCTTCTAATCAAAAAAAATATGGATGATAATATAATGGTTCCACATGATGATTTATTTTCCCCCACTTATATGTGTTTGGCGGATAAATAAGATATTTTGATACAATGAATATATCATCTTATTTTATTAGTGGATGAAAGATACCATGGTCTGGTTAAAATCCCTTATGTTTCTCATTGATGATATATTCCATCACATTATATTAATTCATGATAAATCATTCTAAATGAAGGATAATAATTTGAGG
The DNA here is from genome assembly GCA_963277665.1 of Viscum album. NCBI lineage: Eukaryota > Viridiplantae > Streptophyta > Magnoliopsida > Santalales > Viscaceae > Viscum > Viscum album. The sequence continues at coordinate 1,815,077,169 of OY728164.1, read as the reverse complement.
AGACTTATGTCTCTATGGAAGAACTACCATATGGTCATTATAATATCTCAATTGATGATGTTGAATTATTTGATTGATTTGATTGCTCTATGTACTGTGGTGTAATTGAAACTGTTGGGTGAAAGAAGACTCATCATTCCCCTAATGTTTCTCTATCATGTATATGGGATGATGATGTTTGACCAAGTTATTCTAATCATATTTCAACTATATAAGTATCTGAACCAATAGATGAATAAATTTCTTCAGAAGATCATGATGGGGAATAGGACACAGAATTATTGATGAGGTTGATGAAAATGAATATAAAGCTGGAAATGGTTTGGGGTTCAATATTATTATATTAATTCTATGAATGTTTGTGATTTCCATGATTAAAAGATAAATACTACTAAGGGTGGGGGAATCCATAGGATCTCCTCACCTAGGAATTTCCTATTTAGAGTTTGAATTAGATTATTATTATGATGATGGACATGTAATACAACAAAATAATAATGAAAATTATATTAATATTGGGTAAAATGATACTAATATATATATATGAAAAAATATATAATGTGAGATTTTTTAAATCATTTGTATCTGGTGATTAGGTAGATTAATCTTCACATATAGAGGATATACTTCCAAACCAAAAAACATATTCCACCTCCTCTACATCCTACAACACTTCTTTCTGGCTATGTACCTATGAATGAAATAAGTTATTTTAGATTCAAAATTATATAAGATATCAATGAGATTTGTAGATCCAAACTTTCACAAAAAATAAATAAGAGTGTGGATGACACCAAATGTTTTTGTGTAATTGATCACTCATATAAAGAGTTATATGAAGACGAAAATGGTAAAAAATGATATTGTGAAAATGTGGATTAATAATGTGATATAATAAGTAAAATCCATAATACAAGAATGGTATAGATATTTATTTATGATCATCCATATCATATGGATATACTGGAATCATTACATATAGTTGGTGCATCAACATCTTATACTCCAACTTCATATCCTCTACTTGATACATATGAGACTTTATTCCTTGCCTAAGAAGTTATTAATTCAATACTTGGTAATATTAAAAGATATCTTCATTATAAAAAACATAAAATAAATGCCCATCGTAATAATATTTATAAACATGTTAAGGAATTTATGAATGAGGATAGGAGAGATAAATATACTATCACTCATGAAAATTGGTATTAACATTACACATTTTATAAAATGTATGTTCTCAATTAAAAATTAATTTTCATTTTTGGAATCAAATAATGGTACATGGGAATAGGGAATTAAAGGATGATATATATCATATCATGGTTATATCCCCATTTCCTATAGATAAAATGGATGAAAAGAAGTAATTCTTTAAAACAATGAAGTGTACTGTCAATATAATCATAGATTTTATTAACTTATGAAGCCATTTTTTAAAATAATGGGATATAGTAGTTAAAAAATAAAATATATTTCTTTTGGACCTCACATATACACATTCATCAGTATCCCTACTTCTATAATTTACATCAATTTTCATTATTGTAATTGAGGTAGTATAGAATTTCCCCATTGTTGTGATCATAGTTCCCACTCTACATTCTCGGATACCCTTTTCCACTATGTATTTCCCTCCGGTCACTAGAAATAGAAATGAACCATTATTGTGTTATTCACATATAATATCAGGTTTTTCAGATTTATATTAGTTATTATAGGTATATACCTGTCCCCTTTATTACATTTATTATTTACTCTTCGATATATATATAATGATGATTATTTGTTAGCCATATTTTTTATCCATAACATTATAATATTTAAATAGCATTCTAATAAGTAAATAACGGTGAGTATGATTGAATGAATATTAAGATATTATTTATCAAACCATTAATTTGAAATGTCAATTAGAATAATTTTCATAAAAATATACACTTTATCTATATTAATTTAATATATATTTTTATAAATTTCATGATTTGTGATCACCAAAATGTGTATAATTTTTGATCCCACTTATTTTAATGACCACAAATAATATTTCTAATATTTATAACTAGATAAGTGATTTAGGATGGTAAATTATTTTCAATATAACATTCTGAAAAAACATAGTTATTTATAGATCAACTTCCAGTTCAAAAGATATATAGTTATTTTCAGGAGTTCAACCACTAGTGATGATGATGTACCAGTACTCAAATAGATATAGTGATGATGTTTATTCCACTAGAAGATCAGTCACTTATAGAGAAACTATATATGGTTATATCAATTAAGGGATAAAACATCAGATAGATCTACCTCATGTAAAATCTAAAATCAGAAGACCTATATTAAGAACCCATATAACTGGATTATGTTTCTGCCAGACTATGCTACCATTTACTTATGCTAATTCCATGATTTTATACTGCCAGAACTCATCTAATTATAGTGTGTATATAAAACTAGTGTATATCTAGAAATTATAGTTATACCGCAAATATGTTACTGTTTCATTTTAAACTCTTAATTGAAATTAATTAAAAAAATGTATACTTTATTAAATTAAATGAAATTAGCTGCACATGGATTTAAAAATATTTATTCTTAACAAAATACATATATACATTAAATAAAATTTCCGAACATTCAATATTTTTATTCATCCCATGTATTAATTAGATAAATGGGCGTGTATAATATTCTCCTTCACCTGTGGAACCATTTCTATAAAATAGTAGTGACACGTGCACTAAGAAAAAAGGATTTCATATTCTGAATCAATGGTAATTAGAATTCACCGTTGTATAGAACCAATCGAGAAATTGATTTACTAAAAATATAAGGACTCTCTATACCTTCATGATGGTAAATTTTTTCAATATTCTAGAAAAATAATTTGAGCTCTGTTAAATGATATATTTGACGACAATTAAAAAAAACCTATTCAGATTTAGTAGCATCATATTTTTAACTTCTCTATTGATTTACCATTTATGTTGATGATTTAAATTTAAGGTTTTACATTTTCACTACTTATTACTATAGAAATTTCTCCTATATTTAATTAGAATGTATGTTACACTCCATCTAAAACTACAACAACTTTCCCATGGTAACTATGGAAGATGTCGGGTATGTCCTATACATATTGTATCCCATATATAACTATGGATGAAGATCTCTTTATGGAAAAACTAACTTGATGATCTTTGTAAAACCAGATCTTTGATTTGGATCAAGTTTTTTATTTAGAAAACTCATTGGGAATAGATTATTTTCTAGTAGTGATGATTATGTTTTAGATTTAGACTAAACTCCTTGTTTTAATTATATTGTGGGATTTTTATATATTTTTCTATTTCAATTTTAAAACAATATACATTTTTAATTATGTACCAAATGTTAAATATGATAGTTAATATTGATTTTTTTAAATATAATGTGCTTGATTAGGGATTGTAATTTTAAATGATAAAGATTTTATAATGATTAATTTATGATATCATATAACACAATTTGAGAAGAAATATTGTGTATATATATATACTATTTTTATTGGATATTTTTTAAAATAATTATTTTAATTATTGATTTATTTTTTATTATTGATCTATTTTAATTTGGAATTTAAGTCACCCCCACCCTCTCCAACTACTCGCTCATACCAACAGACCATTTTCATAATGGATTTTCAGATCATGAATTCTATGAATCTTATAGAATTCTATGATTCATGATCAGTTGATGTTAAGAATAATGGTTTATTGTAATTTTTTTATGTCCACATTTAATTTCTACACAATGATTGTATGTCTAGGTTGGAAGAGAAATAGTTATGACATTGGGTTTTGGTAGATTGGTTAGTGTGAGAAAATTTTTTTTGGGTTGTGAGTTATTATTCTTGTGAAAAAATAATTCATTATGGAATAAACAAGTGAAATTGATTATATCAGGATAATGATGATTTAGTGGTGTCCTACGGTGTCTTGTACTAATTCCTACATACGAATTACACTGAGATTATAGATTACATAAGTAATAATTAGGTGATGGTATTATTACCATGGTGGACATATATGTAAAGGAGTATGGAGTATCTAGTAGACTAGGATAGAATCGATGGAACATGAGGCTTATCTACGTATTTATATTAATTTATAAACTCTAGTTGGCTTACCAAAATATGGTCTGTTTTAGTACATGGGTGATATGTTTTCTATTCTTTAAATTAAACTATTCATTCAATGGTCATATTATTTTTATAATGGTTTCTAGATATCATGTAAATGGTAGGTGGTGAATTATTTTATAAATTTTTCAAATGATTTAAATATATTCAGGCAAGAATAAATGGGGGAGGCGACATTTATATATTTAATTAGAGACGACAGGTGTTTGAATGTAAAATTCATGAATAAATTTTTATATAATAAAATATTGGTAAACATGTTATTCAGTAGAATATAGATTTATATATAGTAGTATATAGTTATTTTCATTCAAAAAGGAATCCCTTTTTTTTAAAAGATTATAAATAAAGAAATTTATTTTATATTGAATTTAAATTTTTTCAAATATACTAGTTTTATCACATTAAATATTTTTTATCCACTAGAAATGAAACTTTTTGTTTCATGAAAAATTATTATTAATTTCATAAAAAAATGTCTTATTATGAACAAAATTTTTAAAAATAGTATTTTATATAAAATTCTTAATTTTTTTAAAAAAATAATAATTTAATGAAAATGAGACATAAAAGTTTTCCTAATAAATAAAATTATTATTTAGTTATATCAGATATGTAATGTATCATATTATTTTTGATTAATTGTACTATAATATAAATTATTTATATTTTAATTTTATAAGATACCCCAATTTTATTTTTTCATTCAATTATAATGGTTATTGTTCTAGCTATTGGGATAATATTTTATTTATCATATTCCAATGGACATATACGCTTTAAAACTAAATTTAATTGATTATATATTAATTATATTTCCTAAAAAATCTAGCTAGAGTATTTTATTATTATGTTTAATCATATTATTTTCAGTAATATTATTTTATTTCTATTTTACATTTTTGTTGTTGGGTTTGATAATTTAAGGAGACCAAGATGATCCAAAATTTTCATTTAAATTATTATCCACATTATAATATTTTTAGTTTTAAGGAGTATATTAATTTTCAAATTTAATATTCTACATTAATCAAATAAAATATTTTTAATTTGTATTGTAGATTATATTTCATTATACTATAAAATGTTCCTCAATACGAAAGATGTGATTCTTAATGAAAATATTGTATATAAAATTATTCACCACTACATTCTTCACCACAATAGAAATATAATGATATACATTTCATTTTATACTCCTTGGGGAATTATGATGTGGTTTATTATATTTCATTTATTTATTTATATTCTTGTTTGTATCATTGTTAAAATTATTATCTATAGTACAATACCCATGTGAGTTATCATATTGGATAGTACATTATCTATATGATTATGATTTTCAAAATATTCTCTATGTGTGAGTGATAATTCTCGATGTATACCACACCTAGAATTAGAATATGATAGGGGCATGTTTTATACATATACAAGAGGAATTTTAGGAAAATCTCATGCCAAATATAACGGTCTGCTTAGAGTATTGGATGATATTCAATAACAATGATGTGATTAGTAATTGTAAAGGTGAAAATGCATCTGGGTCTTGGAATTACCTTCTCTATAATCCTCATGAATCTATAAATATATTTATCTTAAGGAAACCTAAATCACTATCCTCAACTCATGTTCTATAAAATTATGGTAAAAATAACACCCATATTGAATTTGTGCAATATCGATGTGTTTTTAAATTGATTTGACTATAATTTCTATATATTCCATTACTTTTTCTCTCAAATAAATATTTTCTATTACATAATACAAACATGTCAGAGTTCTAAATTTTTATCTGACATATGTTTTATGATGATACATCTATATTATGAAGTCAATCTGTTGTTTTATATGAACTCCCTATATGAAGGTGTTGATCTGAACATCAATTTAATTCAATAGATAATTATTTATGAATGTATACTTGATTTTGAACATTCAAATTATAGAGAATTCATGTCAAAGAATAATATACCATATATAATTTCAACCCAATCTTCAAATATTTCTAAAAAAATTTCTAGAAATTTGATGTGAACATTTGATTTCAATTAGATATAATAATATATGGTCATCAATTATACCTCCAACCACCCTAATGTATATTATTTATAGTTCTTCGGTAACAATTACACTGAACATAAAAAACAATGCAAGAATACATTACAATATTTTCATTATAAACTATGTTGAATTATTTTATTTTCAATTCATTGAATACTCATAAAACACCTCATAATGATGTTCTCCCATTTCCTTGAATATTTGGCAATGGATTCATCATATCCATTTAAGTTTATAAATTACACTATAACATGATTAAAAACTATGAAATTATTTATATTCATCAACATTATTCTTTTTATTATCCCACTATAGGTTCTATCAAATATCTATATACACTATTTTTATCACATGGTAGATTGATATTGTTGACTTATGAGAATCATTTAATATCACATAATAATCTTATGTTATGATAGTATATATTGTCATGTCAAATACCATTAAACTCTATACTATCTCCATGTTGAATTCTATATTCTTCCACATCCTTATATACATATTCATCTTCTTTATCATTATATCAATTATTCAAGATTTCGTAATTTTCTCCATAAAGTAGTATAGAATAATCATTTCGGTACTTTATGATGTACAACCTTACTTTGTGATTCCCATGTCCATTGGTTTCACATATATGATAACTGGATAATTCTCAGTCATCATCATGGATAAGGATGCATGTTAATTTCATCATGCATCATTGGCATTCTCAATCACCTCCATAGTACTGTTAGAGGGTGATAAATTATTGCAATTGATTAGATATTACAATAATTATTTGATAATATTTTATAATTCAATTTGTATATTAACAATATGATCCTATGATCTATATATACATATTCCAAAATTCACTATTTAATGTTAATGAAACTATGTATTAAATATCTAGATTCTTACATCCATCGATATGTCTTGAAATGTGTAATTTGTTTCCCAAAAAATAAATAAATTTGCAGCATAGACTAATAAATTATAATTTTGAAGGGGTTCAAAAAACATTACCTTCACTGATGATTCTCTATATATCATAAATACATCACATCAAAATGATACAGTGAGTACATGTGTATTTATAGCCTCTTCCAGAAATCCTAAAATCACTCTTTCCATCAATAAAATAAAATTTTGTTATTCCAATCTAAGTTAACATTTTTACAGATTTATTAACCATGAATATTTCCTTACAATATACTACTAGATACCAGATATTCCAGGAATAGCCTAGATCATTATTAATTATGTTTATGTTGTCCATCACGTAGTTCAATTTTCATGATTGGATCCCCACATATCACTTATAATTTGATAACATGCGAAACGACTATTTCATTCTCCAACCATATGACTTATTTATTATACATTGACTATAACATATAAATTATAAAATAATTTTCCAAATATCTCAAATGACTATGTATTTCTCCTCCTTATCATAATATATTATCGAAATTTCAATGAAGGACTTATAAAATTTATTAATGTTATTTATAATGACTATATTCATTTTTCCATCATGATTTATGGATCATTTTTTCTTCAAAAAGGAATCACTTCGAACACATGTAGCATTACTATTTTATGAGTAGATGATAATGAAATTTAAACCCTAATTAAATTTAAAAAATGATATCCTAATTGATTATCTATTTTATTTTTATTATGGTTTATATTTTGTTGGACAAAAAACTAATAAATCAATGGAATGTGATATTTATTATTCATTATGAAGATTGTGTGTTCGTAGTCCTTAATGTATAGATGTATTGACCCATTATTCATCTTGATAATAAGGACTATTGTACCTCATAGTGAAGCTCAAGATAGTATAAAAACCATTTATAGAATCACTTGTAGTTCTTTTACATTTCATCATATTCAATTGAGACAAATGTTTAGTTTTATTATTATATAGAAAATTATTTGGATATAACATCAATATACTAGTCAGATAACTAATAATGTGGTCTAGAATATAATTCTTTGAGAAAAAATAAATATATTTGATCGCAATTGAATATTAATAATTACTATATTATCCATTATCTTAACCAAATATTCATGATATTATTTCCCATAAATTTACCATTTTCATACCAGAGAGATGGTTATTGAAATTAATTATTTATTCTTCTTAAACTTGGGTATAATCAGTGGATGATTTGGTATATGGAAATGGTTTCTCATTACTTAGTAATTTGTTTTGGATTTATATTCATATATCTAATAAAATAATAATATAAAATCATTTCATTCTAATGGGTGAATAATATAGAAAACTATAAGATTATTCCCCCAAATTTTAATAGGGTTGGAGATTCAAACATATGGTAGTAAAATATTCTAACATTGTGTAGTAAAAAATAATGAAAATTACATTTCATGATTTTTAATTTTAATATTTCAACATAGAACTAATGATATTAAAGTATGTGTTACACTATAATCTAATAAAAAATTATTTATTATTGAATAAAAAAAATCCTTCTTGTGGAACTGTAATTTTTTTTTAACCATCATCAGAAGAAGAGATAACATAATATCAAACTTTTTATTAGGATTATTACTTTTGTTCAAATCTATTATCTCCAATGAACATTACATTTGTAAAATAAATTTAATTTTTCACATGTTCAATATTGTAGAAGAATTCAACCAATGTATATGTACTAAAAAAAACTTTCCATTTATCTATCTTAATAGTTGGATTCTTCACCTCCCTTTGAAATTAAATGAAATTGTTCCATTTCTATAAAATCATAAAAAAATATGCATGTTCACATGGATTAGTTTCCTAGTTTCATAACCCAACACATTAGACTCATGGGTAGTTTTATACTCATGAAAACAATATATTTTTTCACTGGTAAACTATAATTAAAATCTAATGTTCTGTTTTTTATCCACCCCTATGAAACAATAATTAATCATTAATCAAAATCACAATGTTAATGGAATGGAATTATATTTTATTATCATTTCCAAACACTCAAATCATGATTAAATTACAAAGACTCAATATTAGTATACTGAAGAATCTGAAACCAATCTATGTGGTTTTTATGAGAAATATAGAGGTTTTTCATGAAATCCTCTAGTTATTTCCATTATAAGATAATATTGATTAAAACTCTCCTTTTTAGTTTATGAAACTACCTATCTATTTTATGAAGGTTTTTAAAAAGAATATATGGATTAAATCCCTATTCTTTAATAACACGCACCCCATCAGTTTATATATACAATGGGATCCATATTTTATTATAACATAACAATGATAATCAACATCACATTCATTGTAAAAAATGAACAACATATATTTCTCTTCAATGAATTAGTATAATAAATTGAATATCAAAACAATAGAACAGATTCATTGTATTGTGATTAAGCAGATACAATACACACTAAATGTTGGTAATTACTTATAAATAGATGAAACTTCTATAAATATATCTCTCTAAGTATAATAAAAATGTTCCACATGATATATGTAATTATGAAGAAAATTAATAACATATAAAATTACCACAATGAGGTTCTCAACTTCTACTAACATCATATTATGCTTCCCATTTGGGAAATCATTAAATTCTCCTTCATAATGGGTTATGATATTGTTCCACCGATTTAAATACATTTACAAAAATAAATTAATGTATTATATGTTATTATTTATATTTAAAAACATATTACAAGTATAACTATTAACCTATAAATAATAACTCACAAATAAAATTTTTATCAAAACATATGAAATTTTATTTTTTAATCATTTTAATTTTTTTTGTCTATCATGTATGATATTCTACCCTAATCCCAAAATTTCACTATAATATTTTCTAATATACTAAAAAATAACAGAAATCATAGACATATAATATATCGTAATTGTTTCCAAAATTAATCATAAAAACCCAAGAAAAATTAAGGTATAATATTTTTTGATGATTAGTTACATCAACCAATATTTTTAAAAATTATTTCATAATTGTTCTAAATTCATTAAAGTGTTATTAATGACATTTATAATTTTATTACTCTAAGAGATTCCCATTGTAAATTTAAAAAAGAACATATTGACCTATAAATCTTTGTAAGGGAGTATTCTTAGTAGAAAATTGTTATATGGTAAAAGACTTGAGGAAGTTAAAATTTTCATTAAAATTGGATTATCATATTAATCGTTAAGTGGAATAAAATAATTAATTACAAAATATCATGAAATAATAAATATGTAGCTAAATCATTAAACACGACTTTATAACTAACTATATGTCAAGCCCCACATCTTTGATTTCACAACACAATGATCATTTTTAATTATACACTCACTATAAATAATATAAAATGAGGTGAAAACATTACCCAATACCTTGGGTTAGTAAAATTTTACTAAAAATAATAAATTAATTTATTGTATATAAATATTTGAAAAACATTTAAAAAATATATCGAATTAAAGAATAAGAATTATGAAACCCTTGAGAATGAAATTGGTTGAATTATATTTTTTATATCATAACAAAATTATATATTGTAGTTCATCCCTTGAAAATAAAGGTATTAAGGATTTATGGAAATAAAAAATTTTAATAATCTTGTATACTTCATGAATATGGAGTATACTAATAAATAAAAATACAAATCATCAGATTGGAAAAGTCAGCTAGGAAATGATCCACTTAAACAATGTTTTATAATAAGAGTACATATGCATTATCAAATGTAAATAATTAGTTTTATTCAATAAAATTATAGACAAATAGAAAAAACATTCTATAAAGTAAATTTCATTAAAAGGATAAAAAAAATCCTTCGAAATTAAAACGTGTGAATTGGAATAAATATTTTAAATTCTCTACGTAACACGGATTCATCAATAAAAATATCTAATAGGGAAAATGAAAAATAAATATTCTCCATTCAAATGAAATTATCTATAAACTATTTATATTTGAATGGAACCTATTTAGAGAGAATATATAAATTTTTTATTTTAAAAATATATATTCAACAAGCTATAATATGAGATAAATAATTAGCTAATTGAATAAGGGGTGGTTTGGGATTTCGTTTAACTGTAGTCCCAATTCGAATGGTATGTGCCTCTATCATATTAAAAATTAAAATTTTATTTATCAAATTCGTTATTAAAAACCCTTTTCATTCTTATTTTTAACGTAATATTATTTCAGGGAAGTTTATCATAATTTTCTTAATAAACTATGTTTTCACTTAATTGAGGATGTTTGTTTCACAATTCTATTCTTTCACCAGTTTACCAATAATTAGACTTAATATTTTAAATTTATTCACAAAATTTATATTTTTTGATAGTATTATCATTAAATTCTATAATTTTATAATGATTTTACATTTATACAAATATTTTGAAATAAGAATGATTTATTGAATAAAAATGTTATTTTTAATTGTTTGTTCATTTTTTTAGTTTTACCAACCATTATGAACATAATAATTTTATTTACTAATAGAATTATTTACATATACAAAAATAAAATTAAAAATTATTTTATTTTATTTTCTTCAAATTTGAATCATAAAATATTTTTAAATATGAATTCTTTATGGTATAAATTGTATTATTTTTGAAAAACATTAATTGTGGTTATACAAAACATGAATGAATGTTGTATTATACAAATAAATATTTTAATTTTATGGTTTTAATATTATTATTAATATTATATATCCTTATATATTTAATGAAATTTTCATTGGATATCAATTTAATGTTGTAGAATATAAATAAAAAATTAAATGATATGAAAAAGAGTCATTGTTAATTTCATCCAACTTCAATGGGATGACTACTTTGTTAATAGAATTTTCCATTCAATGGGTGGTCTTAAAAAAATTTAGGTCGTATTTCTATTGTTTATAATTGATATGAGTTTTATGGGTTCATGATTAATGGGTTTGTTAAGGTTTGTATATTATTGGATGAATAAGGCTCATGATAATAAAATATTTATAATAAATAATATATCATTAATAAGTGATAAAACATTGTATTCAACTGTAGGGGGATTTTTATTTAATATTAAATGGTAATTATAATTATATATTACACCTATAGAAACCTCAAGAAAACATTCCTATAAATTACATCAAATAGGCAATGTGTATCTTATTTTATGATTCATATTATAACATCATGGACCCGAATGCAACTCAATGTTTCCCCTTACTTGGTTGGCCACATGGATTCAATAGCATTTCTGTAAATTCTACAGACTTCTGACTGGATGTGGGGGCCTAGGTGTGATATTGGGTAAACTATTCCCTCATTGGTAGAGTGTAACATAGCGAAACAATAAGGTAAACTAGTGAATGTAATAAATTCAAAAAGCTAAATTAAATAATGAAAGACTGATAATTGAGATAACTAGATTCCATAACATTCAATTGTTGATTCTTCATGTACCATGTTAAATTATAGAAGCCAAAATTTTATACGTTGCAATAGAGTAAAAGATACAATACCATGGTATAAATATACAAAAGAAAAATCATATGCATCACAAGCCTCTTCTTGGTCCCATGCTTCCCCTACTCCTAAAAATGATTCATGTATCAATTTAAGGGTTATTACCCTTATCTACACCTTAAAATTTATAATCATTTTAGGACAAAAAACATGTCCCAAACATGTTGTGAGACTAAATTCCAATAGAAAACCGCCAATGATCCGTTCCAGTCTATTAGTGAATATATTTAACAAGTAGTGTACAAATGTAAAAGCAGTATACTAGGACATTCTCAAAATTAATCAGTCCTACAAGTATTAATTTTCATTTATTTAGTTTACATTAATTATAAAATTCTATTGTAATGAATTATAAAGATCATGAGATCTAACCATGATCTATCAATCCCCCGTATAATTTAATAACAACAAATGTCTCAAAAATTCCATCTAAATATTTATAAGTTAATAACGAATCCAATATTCTTCTTTGACTTCGAATATGCATCATAATTCATCAATTTCAATATTTAGTTCAAAATCATTCCCTCACACATATCAAAATATTCATCCATAGACATCATGATACCTCGGCCAAATCTATAAGGAAACGTTGCAAACTGGCATAGAAATCCTTATCATTTTATCATAGAAAAACCACACCCACATGGATATAAGAATCCCACTTGTAGAAATTTCATAAATCAATCATGTTCAAACCTAGTACATAAGAATTTCAGCATTTGTTGTGGTGAAACACAATTTATAACCATTTCAGGATAAAAAAATTTAATTTACATTATTGCGTGGTTACCAAAAAAAACTCACATGAGAATCAAACATGTCACAAGCATATCATGTAATATGACCGTTACCAGGATTAACAATTATAAACTCACATTGTGAATTCACATCACATGCCTAACAAGTGAATTACACTATCAAAAGGCTTAATAAAATTATCACATGTTGAAAAACATTCAATTAAAAAATTTAAATTTTAAAAACCTTAAAATAGGTAAAAAAATGGATTTCCAATAGGCATACTAGGACAAACAAAGAAACATTGGTTATCTGAGGAAAACACCCCAACAGGTGGACCTTAATCACATCAAGAAACCTCATTTAATAATTAATTTACTAAATATACTACCTAATCAACATTATAAAATTTCATGGGTCAATTACAATCAACGACACACCATAAACATGGGTTTGAGACACTTCGCCACATAAAAAAACATGATAATTCAAGAAATGCCCAAGACCACCTACCTCGTAGTCATACGATCATCCTCGTCTTGCGATAGCCTCTAATTCGATTTAGAATGATGTATAACTAAAAAATTAGAAAACATTATCAACCTTACATTACATTATTGAGAGAAGAGATAATGAAGAGTATATCACAAGGAATCAAGAACTTACAGATTGAGTTTAAATGAATCTTATGACAGTCGAAACGGAGATATGACTGATAATCGGTAATCAAAATGAGTTCTTCCACTACTGCTCGCGATACAGAAGCTGGGGGTTCAATATGTCTGGAGAAAATGAATATACTACACATTTTAGCAATCAAAAAGTATATTAAATTTACAATAAAATATAGTACATGTATTTGAATGATCCTTTTTTCTGATGACTTCTTTTTCTACATCATAATCGAGTTATGTCTACATGAATACATGGCGTGCTGTTGTTATACATGTCATGTAACCACCAATTAAAGTCTTAAAATCCCTACTTCCATCATTTAACCCTTTTACATTATTTCCATAATTTTAAACAGAAAATAAAATATTCATACCTCATTAGAAGAACCAAGTTCTTACAAACTTTAACTCGTATCGAAATTCGTCCATGAATTTCTAATCTAAGTGTGGTGAAGGAAAAATTGAGAATAACTTAGGCTATTGTGATCGTATGTTGTCCTCTCTCTCTTAGGTCTCATCATGTACTAAATCATGTTTCCATAGAACATGTACTAAAGTAATAGACCGACCAAAGAGAACCTTCATGCAACAATACACAATTCGGACTGGATGCACCTCAAAAGACATGTCTAACTGTAACTATAACTCCTCTGGTTGAAAATAATCAGATTTTTATGAGATGTAATAACTCTAATGAGAAATGTGGAAGATTTCATGCCATGTATAGTACCTTTGAAGAATCAACAACTGATAGGAAACTCACCTGACCCTATCCAGAATGTCAACTGGGCCGATGTATCTCTGTGAAACCTTAGAATGTCTCTTTATCCACTTGTGGAACATACATTGTGTGACAAATTGGAAAATCTAACACAATCCTTGAACTAAAAATTTCATCTATGGTGATTGGCATAATATCTTGGATGAGAATTCTCAGTGGCCATCTGCTTCCAAACCAACTAAACCTTCTCAATTGTCTTCCAGAAATGATAAGGTCCTAGTATAACTGTCTCTCATGCCTCAATCCAACACATGGGTTATTGGAATAGTCTTCCGTATAATGACTCACAAGGAACCATTTGAATAGTATCTCAAAAGATATTGTTATAATCTAAATCTACCAATGGTATGTTTCTCTCCCAAGAACCAATGAAATGCCATATTCAATCCCAAAGAATGTCATCTGGCACCTGAATCATGTGCCCTAATTGTCCCTCTATCTCAAAGTGTTATGTGTTGTTCAGAAGAACCTTTGTACATATCTCCCTCTGTATCTCAAACCTAAAAATTGTATTAAAATGGGAGTCCAAATCTGAAATTGTATAATGTTGAACCCCACGTAGTCGTATAATCTCATGGATGTACATCTGTCAATGATCATTAACACTGAAGGATTCGTTCCTTAGTAGGATGAAATATTCCTTATATAAGAAACTGGGTTTGAGCCTATAGTACATTGAAATTTTCTTGATGTTATTCAAGAGTAGGGTGTTCAGATGTCGTGTGATTCTGAGCCTTGGTGTGGCCGAAATTTAATTTTAACTATGTTCACTCGAGACACGCCAAAAAAATAGAATTACTCCTAAATGGTTTCATGGATTGGGAAAACTGAGGGAACCATTGAGTCTGGAGCTTGCTTTTTTACCCTATTAGTGGTGTATCATTCATAGGGGCATCCCTTCTGTGGAAAACGCCACCAGGGGCGTTTTTTAATTTAGTAGCCTCGGGCGTGAACATTATTACATCTGAATGGAGGCTCGGATTAAAATTCTGAAACTCACTTTGTCCTCATAATATGGATTTTATCCTAGATTTGTCATAACCCTGACCCCACAAAATGTTCGGGTACATGCCTACTGGTGGGTGTTTAAGTATGCTTCCCTACTCAAACACATCCACCCCCCTCTTCCTCCTTAGTTTTTCTCTGGAGAAAGCACTCCCAACAAGGGAGAAACTTCCGTCAAGATCCTCCTCCTCCACAGCAAGGTTGTTGCGTCTACGGCAGACCGTTCATGAAGCGACGGGCTACGCCCTGTGAGGTAGGTTCATGTGTTTTGTTTTTTTAAAATTTCACATCTACTTTGAACACAAATTATATCATCGATATGCAGTTTAATTTTTGAGAGAAGGCCAAATTTGCGTAAGGCTCGATCCGAGTTTTCCAACGAGTCTTTCGGATCAAATTTTCAAGTATTAGGGTGTCCGAGTGACCCCAGGAGGTTTTCAGGCCAAAAAAACCCCAGTTTCTGACAGTTCCAGGCCAGTCTGGTAGCTTCGACCGGTGGTTCGGCGGGCAACGATGGTGGCACGGCTCCCCAGCGACGGCCCGTGCTTCACCAGGAAATGACACGGGCTTCCTCGGGTGGTGGCGTGGCCCTTCGACGGTCGGCGCGGGCGAGATGGACGGCGGGCCAGCTGTTCGGGCCATGGGAGCGCACCGACCGGCTTCGTCGATCGGCGAACGGCGTGCGAGACTGGGGTCGTCACGACCCCATGAGACGTAAGATACCCTCAAAGCGCGGGTCTCATGGAAAAGGAGTTGGACTAGCTCGTGCCAGTCCGGGAAAAGCCGTGCGGCCCCCATGGTGAACTGTAGGCCGCGGTGGACCGGGCGGTCCGGGCGGCTGAGCTACAAACAGCCGGTTTAAAGGGGTGGAACGGCCGAACCGTTCTAGCTCACCCTGTCTCCGTCCATTGGCGTTAAAATGCCTCTAAATTGAAAATTGGATGTCGAATTTGCACGCCGTCTGTGGAGACGAGATCCTCGGCTCAAGATTGAGATTTTGAGATGGTCTTGAGAATTTTTAATTTCCGAGACGAGGGTTTGGTGGCACGACACGCCCGTTAAGTACTGTTTAGTGCCTCACTGGGATTCTTCTTTCAGATGGCGCGAGAACATTTGGTGTCTGTTTTAGGCGCAATCAGTGGAATTGTGGCCCTAACGTCAAAGAAAAAATTGTCCAGGGTGGTTTCAGGAGTTGATGATAGAGTTGAGGTGTGGGCCCCACGTGCCTTCTATTATGCTTTATGCAGCGTTTTGTGTCTTTTTCATCAGATGTCCATTTGGGGCAAATGAATAGTTGGTTTGGCATGTCTTTTTGATTTCTTTGTGATAGCATAGTTCACCTGATCCCTTTCGGGACCTTGGTGTGGCCCCCACGAGATGATATACTAGCATAAAGCGGTGTTGAAGAACGTTTTTGGTGGGATTCCTTTCCCATTGATTAAATAGTCTATCTCATGTGTTTTTCTGCGAGGATTACAACGGTGTAATCCGTTTGGGTGTGCGGATCATTGTTGAGATATCATTAAATTTGGAAAAATGAAAGGTCGTTGGTCGGTGGATCTTTTGAGGCACATCTAACCAATGCATGGTCGTGATGTTAGTGACACCCAATGATGGCATGGGCTGTGCGGAGTTATCGGAGTAGTTACAGGGTTACCTTCTAGCGGGGCTGGGTAGTGGGTTACCCACCAGTGTACCATGGATTATCCTCTAGCGGGGCTGGGTAGTGGGTTACTCATTGTCCATAGGGTTTACCATCCAGTGGGTTTGGGCAGTGTGTTACCCATTCATTTTAGGGTTTACACTCCAACTGGGCTGGGCAGTGTGTTTCTGACGACCTTTTATGGTGTACCCTCAAGCTGGGTTGGGTAGTGGGTTACCCGATGAATTCTTTCAAACTCAGACTTTTCTATGTGGCTAGTCAGTGACTTTTCTCTGTGATTACTGGAGATGGACCCTTGGTTGTATGGTTTAACAATTAGACAAATTTGACGTGTGGGACTATTGGGAATCTGTGATGGATATCCTTGGAACTGTTAGCGACTTTTCCTAGGCTGAGCTTGGAGATGGAGATCCCATTATACACTCGTTCTAGTTTTTTGTTGAGCATATATATATATTTATAAACCCTACTTTCGATCATATTCTTTGGGTTCATTTACTTTCATTCTAGGAGGGGTGAAGACGTGTATGGTGTGCCACATTCTTTCCGTGTCTAGCTCATCTTGGTTGGATGAGTCTACTTCCTTCGTTCTATTGTGTTGAGATTCACTCTCTCTATTATAGTCTTACATCATTATTTCTTTTGTCTACTACTCACCATTTTAGTACATCTTTTGTTTCTCCCTCGAGATTTTGGGGCATCCTACTGAGTATCTTTATACTCACCCCTGCTTGGTCTTTTCCCGCATTTAGTGTGCCCTTGCAAAAGACAGATAGGTCGATCGAGACTATATAGGAGCGTAGAGGGCAGAGGATCTTGGGCTACGTTGAGTGGTCATAGAAAAACCATTAGGTGTGAGACACACCAGCTGTTTACTTTTGTTTACCTATTGCTGGGTTGTGGCACCATTCAGGTTGGGAACATGTTTTGCACTTTTTATGTTCAGTTATCTTCTTAATAATCTTTAGCACATTACATATTCTATTTAGATGTTAATGCATGACTGTGGTTCGGTTATATTTCTTTGTCCTTTGGTTTTATTTTTACTCTGCACTAGTGAATCATGTGGGTTGTGTGTGTGTGTGTACTTAGGCGAAGGCCTCTCCAAGATCGATATGCCTTTGACACTTTTTTCTATCACCTGGCCTATGGAGGCGGGCTTGGGCTATTGCGGCTCAAGACCAGTTGAGTCGGGTCGTGACAATGTGGTATCAAAGGTGCTTCATTTCATGGGGTGTTGTTTGGACGTCCCTAAAAAGAAATTGGTTGGGATTTAGGGAAATAGTGTCGACGTGTCTCAAGAGCGGATCTCAGGCCAGGGAGTCTATGTATGGTATGAGCAGCCGACATGTCCATTCACCAGTACCTGGATAACCAGCTTGTCGAATCGGCACACTAAGACACTTGTTTTCGGGAATTTGGAACATGCACCCGGTAGGATTGAGTCTTTGGTAGTTTTTTTTTGAGTCAGCTATGGTCATCTGATCATGGTAATCTTTGATAATTATTAGTATGCCCCCATGACAGATGCCAACCAGGTTACCCTCTTTATATTGTGAAGAAGACCAGAAGAGTGACGAGGCGTCAGTTCATGGACCCTAACGTGATACCCTTCCACCCAGTGGCTCAATAGTAGCTCCTCCATCTAGAGATAGGAAATTAGTACCGATAGCACAGGCAGAGGTTGAGAGCAGGGTGAGTGTGCTCCGAGACGTCCAGCTTTAGCGGCTACAGAAGTTTCATGGGGACCCGAATCCCAAAGTAGTAGAAGATTAGCTAGAGTATGTGGAGTAGCTTTTCAGGATGGTATAGACACCAGCAGACCAGATGGTAGCCCTAGCTATCGGCCATTTTCTCGGGATCGCTGGCTATTTGTGTGGGTTGGTCACGCAGACTGACAACATGTTTTCTCTCAATTGGGTGAGATTCATGATGCTCTTCTAGGCGGAGTAGTCCCCCTATTATTTATGCTCTATTCGAATTCAGGATATTCTTGATCTAATAAAGTTTTGATGACTATGGCGCAATACTCGGTCGAGTTTACAAATCTGACATGCTACTCACTGGATATTGTCTGGGATATTTACTTTCAGGCATGGAAGTTTGAGTAGTGTCTTCATAGAGATATCCATGCTAGTGTAGTGACCATACGAATCCCTACTTATATTGGGGTTATAGAGCGGGTACTAGGGAAAGATAGATTCTTGGATAAGGAATGCAAGCCGACAAGGCCTAGTAGTGGCTGCTTCAGAGCCGGGTCTTCTGTAGCAGGAATGCGGTAGAGAGCAGAGCCTCAGTCGAGGAGACCCTTCCATGAGTAGACTCAGGGGTAGGGTCGTACACCGCAGTGGCGCCATAGAGCACTAGGGCATTCAAGAGAGATCTTGTGCTGTTCTTTGACGGAGGAGGTCACCTCACAAGGGACTGCCCGACCTGGCATACCGAGAATCTGTGGTAGGTAGTGGGTGCACCGCAGCGGTAGAGGCAACACTGTGACTAGGGATCTCTCAGGCGAGGACAGGGTGGTCCTCAGGGAGGATGCGCAGGTATAGAGGGATGACCTGGAGCTTAGGGAGCTAAGACTTCATTTGGAAGACCTTCGTGATAAGGGAATCATTCCCCCCAATGTGTCCCCCTGGGGGGCTCCAGTTTCATTTTTGAAAAAGGGAGATGATAATCTGAAAGTTTTTGTGGATTATTGTCACTTGAATTAGGCCACGATAAATAAAAAGTAACCGTTACCAAGGATTGATGATATCCTCGACTAGTTGAGTGGTGAAAAGTGGTTCTCTAATATTGATCATCGATCCAGCTACCACCAGTTGTGGCTTCATGAGGCTAACATCCATAAGTTGGCTTTCTATTTTCGTTATGGGCATTACGAGTTTCTTGTGATGCCCTTTTCCATGAGGAATCCCCCTGTTGTTTTCATGGATTTGATGAAACAGATCTTCGAGCCATACTTGGACTGAATTGTGGTTATCCTTATTGACGATATACTCATCTACTCTGTGATAAAGGATGAGAACACGGAGCATTTGAAGATGGTCATAGACTTACATTGAGAGAACTAGTTATATGGGAAGCTCTCAAAATATCAGTTTTGGATTCATGAGGTTCACATTCAAGGTCATGTCATTTCGGAACAGAGTAAGGCCATAGATCCCACAATGATAGAGGTAGTGCTTTCTTGGGAAACTCCCAAGAATGCGTCAGAGGTGCGGAGATTCCATGGTTTGGCAGGGTACTATAGGAGGTTCATGGATGATTTCTCCAGGATGTCAACCCCTTTGACTACATTGACGTAGAAGGGATGCCACTTCATTTGGACTGATCAGTTACAGAAGTCCTTCGAGGTGTTGAGGCAAAGGATGACTGGTGCTCCAGTGTTGTGGCTTCCATAGGAGGGCATTGAGTTCATGGAGTACTGCGATGCTTCAGGAGCTGGTCTCAGGTGTGTTTTGATCTAGCAGCGGGTACTGAATGCATATAGGTTGAGGCAGTTGAGTCCCAATGAAAATAATTGTGGGACTCGTGATTTGGAGCTAGCAGAGGTGGTCGTTTCCTTGAGGTTATGAAGACACTACCCTCTGGGTGAGCGTTGTTTGGTCTACTAAGACCACTAGAGCCTCAAATATATCTTCACTTAGAGGGATCATAATCTGAGGCAGAGGCACTGGTAGGAGTTTCTGCAAAACTATAATTTTGAGATAGTCTACACTCTAGAGAAGGGAAACATAGTAGCAGATGCCCTTACCAAGAAGTCCCAGGACCGAGTAGTCCGAGAAGGTTCAGAGTAGTTAGCTCTCCTATATCTGACCTTGGTGGAAAGGAGGGTACAAAATTTCTGTAGTCGATGGGGTTCACTCCTTCGCTCCTTGAGAATGTGAGAGAGTCGCAGCTGGGGGATGTCGATAGTGAGGTGTTGTGTGATTAGATATCCACGGGTGACGCACCCGATGGGTATTCTGATGGAGGGAATCACGAGATCATGTTCTTGGGGTGAGTTGTAGTACTAGTGGAGATGTGGGAGGGGGTGATGTTGGAATTCCACACATCTCCCTTGGTCGTATATCCCAGTGTGGGGAATATGTAAACAGACCATCAGAGGAAATTTTGGTGGTCTGGAATGAAGGAGAGTGTAGCTGAGATTTTTTCTCAGTGTCTTATCTTTCAGCATGTGAAGGCGGAGCATTAGGTTCTATAAGGTTTTTTACATCCCCTTGATATCTTGGAGTGGAATTTGTATGGCATATCCATGGACTTCATCACAGAGATTCAGCGCACAACGAAGGTCCATAATTTCATTCGGGTGATAGTAAACTGACTCACGATATCGGTGCACTTACTTGCCATTAGGGAGCAGAGTTTGTTGGAGAGTCTAAGGCAGCTGTATGTTCGGGAGATCGTTCGTCTTCATGGATTATGCTTGGCGATCATCTCTGTGTGTGACGTGTGGTTTACATCGCGATTGTGTTGAGGCCTGCAGGAGGCATTCTGGACTCAGCTGCGGATGAGTGCAAATTTCCACCCTCAGATAGACGGGCAGACCGAGTTGACTATCCAGGTGTTGGAGGATATGCTCAGGGTATGCATGATAGACTTAGTCCTAATATGGGAGGATCAACTTCCATTAGTGGAATTTTCGTGCAACATCATTTACCACTCTACTATCATCAATGAACCATTTTTGGCCCACTGCGGGAGACCCTACAGGTCACAGTTGTGCTGGATGCAGGTTGGGGAGATATCCCCCATGGGCCCAGAGTTGGTTTGGGAAATGTCGGAGATGGTGCAGGTTATTTGTAAGTGTATGAGGATGACTCGGAGTAGGAAGAATCCTTACACAGACCATAGTCGTAGACCTTTGGAGTTGGAGGAGGGGGACCATGTCTTTTTTAGAGTCTCCCTATGGCATGGAACAAGAGGTTCGGCTGGGTAGGTAAGTTATCCCAGAGGTTCATTATCCCCTTTGAGATCATGTGCAGGGTTGGTTAGGATTCCAACTGTCTTGCTCTACCCCCACACCTAGAGAGGGTGAACGACGTCTTCCACGTGTCGCAGCTATGGATATACATGCATGACCCCATGCACATTATTGACTATGGAGAGCTGTACATTGAGGATGAAGCCACCTTTTTGTATCACCTGATGGCAATTGGGGACCGGCAGGAGCAGACCCTTCATGGACAGATCAATCCTTTGGTTCGAGTGTTGTGGTGGCAAGAGATGGTACATGAGAGAACCTTGTAATGGGAGAGATAGATGAATTCGTAGTATCCTGAGTTGTTTTTGTAGTTTTGTTTTTTAGGGATGAAAAACATGAAGGAGGTAATGTATTTAGAACCTGGGTTTTGAGCATGTATGAAATTTAAATTATCTAGATGTTATTCCAGAGTAGGGCATTCAGACGACGTGTGATTCCGAGCCCCAGTGTGGCCGTAATAAAATTTTAAGTGCGTTCACAATAGAAAACCCAAATAAATAGAATATCTCCTAAACAGTTTCTTAGATGAAAACACTAAGTGAACCATTGAGTCTGGAGCATGCCAATTAACCTATGAGCGGTGTAATATTCACGGTCGCGACATTCTTGGGAAAATGCCACCAGGGGAGTTTTTGTAATTTAGCGGCCTCATGTATGAAATTTATAACATCTGAACAGATTCTTGGATTTCAATTATAAGATCGCCATAGTGCTCAGAATGTGGATTTACCATAGAGGCGGCTCAACCCCGTACCCTCCAAACGTTCGGGTATGGGCCTACTAGTGGGTGTTTAAGTGTGTTTCCCAACATAGTCACATCCACCCCTTCTTCCTCCTTGGTTATTCTCTGAAAAAATCTCTACCAACAAGGGAGAAACCTTCTTCAATCTCATACTCATCCCCAGCAAGGTGGTGTGGCTCTAGCAGACCATTCGTGAAGTGACGGGCTATGCCCTAGAAGGTAGGTTCATGTGTTTTGTTTTTTAATTCTGCATCTACATTGAAATAAAATTATAGCGTCGATATGTTGTTAAATTTTTGAGATAAGGCCATATTTGAGTTGGCATCGATCCGAGATTGTAGGAACCCAGATCTTCGTTTATGGTATGTTTTTCTTTTTCTTGTCATTTTTGAGAAAAATAGAAAAACCTTGAAATTTTCAAAATACACATCGTGTACTTTATAAGTACCCGCCATGTACATTGATGTCGTGTAAGGCCTTGTTTTGGCCATGTTTGAGCCACACACACGGTGTGTAGGGGAGATGTGGAGGATGCTTAAATCGGAGTACGAAAAGGCCAAGTACAGCCCGTGTACCCTAGAAGTACATGCCGTGTAGTTTCCTTTTTTTCATTAGACGGACAAGGGTCCTTCCAAATCGACAGAAACAGATTCTTTTCATGATTCTTCAACTGGGAGCATCCGTACGACTGCAAAAATTCTCTGAGCCCCCAAGCCTACATCTATTTTTTGAATCAACCGTCGTCGATTGTTTTGGAACCGCAGAGGTGAGCTCTTCCATCTTCTTGAGTTTCATTCCATGATTTTCCCTCTTTATCGATATATCTTGGGTTGAACGTTTTGTGTGTTTTCATAGATCTACGCCATTATAATTAGAATCATGCCTCTTTGTTCAAGTATATTGATCTCCTAGAACCAAGGTAGGAGTTTTGTTCCTTACCTTTCAATGTCTTTGAGTTTTATGTGCAAATTCCCACCAACACCAGTGAATGGGGTATTGCGTGTTACGGTTTTTCACCTGTTTCTTTCCTTCTTTTATTGTCTGCTTGTGTAGAGGTAATTTGATCCAGTATGAGGATAATTTTTGGGATTGGATGTGTTTCCCATGCCTTGTTCTTGTTATGGCCTATGGGTTTTGTTAGTTTTTGGCCATTATAACAGTTTTCAATGCCTTGTGATCGTAGGATGGAATGATATTCTTGAAATTCTTTTTATGAAATAGAATGATTAGCCAAGTAGATCTATCGGTGTTCTTTGGCCTTATAGCATTATTATGCACTGACTGGCATGGGACCTTGAAAACTCGTTCTATAGACTATAATGGATATAATGAGTGAGCTTCCCAGAGAGTCTTGAATATTATATAATACAGGAGGGTAGACTGAGTGAGCTTCCTCAAAGATTCTTGGTTTTTATAGATTATAGGGGATAGACCGAGTGAGCATCCTATAGAGTCTCTAGATATTATAGACTACAGGAGGGTTGACCGGGTGAGCTTCCTCAGTGAGTCTTTACATGTTTGAATTTTCCTTAAAACCATTCCAGGGTAGGGAAGGAATTGATTGATTGAGCTTCCTTAGAGAGTCTGTGGTAGACCTGAGTCTATAATAGGAATTGACTGAAAGAGTTTCCTCATAGAGTTTCTAGACCATGGGGATATAATAGGGTTAGACCGTGTGATCTTCCTTAGAGAGTTTGTGACTACACTAGAGTATAAAGGGAATTGACTGAGCGAGCTTCCCCAGAGAGTCTTATAAATTCTTATGAACAAACTAGAGGGGTTATAATGATTGGACTACCCAGAGGGTTATGGGTATTTCTTGGATATGACCATAGGGGTTGGCTGCGTGTACTTCCTAGAGGGGTTCTTGTTGTCGTTAGCTGTTTTCTTCAATACTGCTTGTTGTTCTGTGGATTGATTACTGTTGTATATCATCATATTTCTGCTTATTGATTACTGCCTATTGTTACTGTTACTGTTTAGTTCTTACTGTACTATTACCTTCCATATGCTCACTGACTGTTTGGTACAGATCATCGGTTGGTTGCCTTCTGGTATTTAATCTCCCACCCAATTTGGGTCATGCTTTTGGGCCCAAACAGACTATGTTGTTGTAGGAATAGACAAGGGAAAAAGCCCTTCAACTTATTGTACTTGATTTCATTGGAGCAGGAGAGCATGATACCAAGCTTAGACTTGAAATTTTGAGGAGTTTTTTATCTTTTCTTTTGTACTTGTTTTGTATTGTTTTTATTTCTAGCATGGTGGCATGTTTTCTTGATTTCCAAGATATGTATCTTGCATCATTTCATATATAACTATGTGCTTCAGTTGTTTATTGTTTTAGTCTTTCATTGGTTACTTGTTCATTGTTGTTGGACATTTACTGCTTCCGCTATTGCATGTATTTTTAACATCCAGTCTGTAATCTTCCAATGAGGGCAGAGTTTCCCCATTATCACACCCAAGGCCCTCGCTGTTAGTCACCAGCCTCTCGCGTTTGGGGAAATGCGCTTGAGGCCATGTGACCAATTTTTTATCGGGCGCCTCTGGGTGGCTTCTAGAATAGGGATGTTACAAAGTTGTATTAGAGGAATTATTTTCACTTGATTTACTATTTGTATCCTTTATCCAGGTATATGACGAATTCAGTACTTGATAATAAGTTTTGCCTTGGATAATCTAACATTTGTACAGGGAAAAGCCAATCTACTTCATTATTATAATTTTTTGGTAGGAGATTTTATTGTTGATATGATTTCACCTAGAGTGATTTACATTAATTGTGTTGTTATTGTTTTTCTAGTGCAGTTCTATTTCTATCGAAACCCGAGGAGATGATGGTATTCCATCTCATGCATCATATAGGCACTTGTTAGAAATCACATGAAATGCATTCTTTCCATGACATCTAGGGTTCATTAGTGATTGCATTTTGTTGTGATAGACATTGTGTAGATTATGCATGTTGTTGTGATAAAATGATTTGATAGAATCTCTTCAGTTTGATAGAGAAATTCTTTGTATTGTACCATGCTTAAATGAATTCCAAATTTTTCTTCTTGAGGTGTTATGGGCCCTCATCAATCAGATCATGGTGGATCATTGACTAGTTTTACTTGTATATGATATGTAAGATATGCCATGATTTGATTCACGTGAAGTATGGGCCCTCACATATCAGAATTTGGCACCTTCATGGTTGTTTTCCAGTGCTTTCTGGAATTCAGTGCAGTTTCTAAGCTACTGCCTGGAATAACCCAGAATACACGACGTGTACTTGACTACACGTTGTGTAGTTTTAAACCATGTTTCTTACTGTGTGAGCAGAAACACAGAGTGCTGAAAAAGTTTTCAAAAACATGTCTTGTACAGTCGTTACACGCATTGTAGTAGTGAGTCATGTAACTGTCTGTGCCACTAACAACACGGGTCGGGGAAGCTCGTGTAGTACACACTGTGTTGGGTACGAACACGCCATGTAGTCTTGGTCTAGGAACGTATTAATGTCATGAACAACATGGGATTATTTTATCTCTTTTATACATGTCGTGTTTGTTCGTAACACGCCGTTTAATGGTTAGCCATGTAGCTGTCCGTGTAACTAAAAACAATGGGTCACCGAAACCTTGTCTAGTGCACTTCGTGTTCGTAGTGAACACGCCGTGTAGTATTGGGGTAAGAGGAATGTGTGAGTTAGCCATGTAAAGGGACTCAGGCAGGAGAAATGATATGAAGTACATGCTGTGTGTGGGGACAACAAGCCTTGTAGTCTGGGTTGTTACACGACCAAAGGAGGCAAAAGTACACGCCCATGTGTATGGCCTTAAGGAACACACCATGTAGTTTTATTACACGTCGTGTTGTCGTGTTTAGTAAACATGAGTGTCTCTTTCTCATGTTACAATTTTGTACTCTTGTGTTCTCTATACATGATAATCCTCTTCTAAGGTTTGATTTTGATCTTTCATAGCAATGCCTCTGAGACGTCCTCCTGTCATACATCAGCTGCCAGACGGTGATTAGAAACCAGATATGGCTTATTAGGGACCATCTACAGATCCTCCTGCTATTCCAGCTTTGGTACCATCAGTTATACCCATTGCAGTTTCCAATGCATAGTTTAGGGAGGACTTACTGTGGATGATATAGACTTTTTAGGGAGCTCCACCTCATGCCCCATTGATTGCTGAGTTGACGCGGGTTTTCCAGCAGCATCATCCTCCATCATTCTTAGTGGATGGAGGACCCCATGCTTCATAGTTGTGGATAGAGACCATGTTTAAGATCTTTGATCATCTGGAGATCCCTCCAAAGAAAAGGGTAAATCTGGATACTTATATGCTTCGAGACACCGCTATGATGTGGTGGGAGGTGATCTCACAATCAAGACACCCACAGCGTATGACATGGGATGAGTTTCAGCACATCTTCTATGATTACATCTATCCAAGGACCTTGAGGGATGACTGAGCCTAAGAGTTTATGAGTCTCAAGTAGGGTACTATTTTTGTTATTGATTACTCATCTCGTTTTACCAAGCTACAGTGCTTATCACCGATTCTAACAGGTGATGAGTTTTTCCTTGCTAAGAAGTTTGTGGACAGTCTCAGACAAGAGATCTGTTCCCAAGGGAATATCTTCAGGTTGACATTGATATCCTCAATCTTCATCCAGGATTTTATCACTGAGCGCTATCTAAGAGATTCTGGAGCAGAGATCCAGGGCGGTTCGACATCCAGAGTCAGTGTCCCTCCTACTGATAGCAGGAAGCGCCGCAGGGATTCTGCTCGAGGAGATTAGGGTAGGGGGAATGCATCTTCAAGCAGAAAGGTTGTAGGCAACCAGTGTGGTATAAGCAGGAATACTTGGCCTCAGTGTCAGAGAGACCCGATGGAGTGCCGATCTTGATGAAATATGGGCCATATTCAGAATTTTTTTCAAATGTTCTCACCTGCAACTGAAGGTAGGGGTTCTTCTATGACCCCTTGTAAAAGAGATGTATCACCAGTTTCTAACCAGTATGATAATTGGAGTTCTTCTGGCCATTCGGGCCATGGTGGAAGTCGTGGCCATGGTGGTCAGTCACCATGATACCAGCGACATAACTGTGGATTAGCTCAGAGTGGATAGCCAGGGTCGCAAGGCCGCGGTACATTCCAGAATTTCATCGTGGAGAAGACCTATCTGGAGCATGATCCTGACCCTTCTACAGTTTGAGGTTCCATATTGGTAGCCTCAAATTTATCTTCAACACTTTTCGATATCGGTGCTTCGCAAATATTTATCTATGTTGATCTATGGAGAGCCTTTGGATCTGTATCTTTTCATCTACAGACATGTGGAATCTTGATACACCATTGGGAACGATGACGTATAGAGTACATCAGTGCAGAGAGTGACCTCTCGAGGTTGCAGGGTGTCACTTCTTATGGTACCTATATGTCCTAGGGATGACAGGATATGATTTCATTCTCTGTATGGACTAGTTAGTTCCCTTCCAAGTAGTCGTCAGTTGCTATCACCGCAGGGTAAGTTTCATATCACCATAGGGCAGATCCTTTCTTCATAGAGGTGAGTGTGATGTCCAGGTAGGTAGAGATGGACTTGAGCATCATGGGGTAGGAGGAGTTACAACCCAGATTTCCAGTCATTATCTATATGACCAGGGGACTTCATAGTTAGAATTTCCTCTAGTGGTGGATCGTTCCAGGGATGTCTTTTTAGAGGAGTTTTCAGGTTTGCCTCTAGAGAGTGAGGTAGACATTTCTATTGATCTCGTGCCAAGAGTGACACCTGTGTACATTCCTTCTCATAGGATGGATACACCCATGTTATAGGAGATCAAGAAGCGGTTGGAGGAGTTGCAGGAAAAGGGTTTCATCTGACCTAGTACATGTCCTTGGGGTTCGCCTGTCATGTTCGCAAATAAGGCAGACAGTAGCATTAGGCTTTACGTGGATTATTAGAAACTGAACCAGTTAAAGATCAAGAACTGATATCCCTTGCCGAGGATCGATGATCTCATTTGTCAGCTTTGAGAAGACCAGGTGTTATTGAAGATCGATTTTAGGTCGGTTATCATCAGTTGTGCATTAGATCATCAGATTGACCTCTTACTGTCTTCAAGAGTAGGTGTGGTCCATAATAGTATACGGTCATGACATTCAGTCTCACAAATTTGCCAGTAGCTTTTTTGGAACTGATGAACCGAGTGTTCCATCCATACATGGAATCCATTTTAGTGGTTTTGTGGACAACATCTTGGTGTACTCTCACACTCTACGCGACCATTCTACCCATATTGAGATTGTTTTCAGTACACTGAGAGAGCATCAGATTTATGAAAAACACTCGAAGTGCCACTTTTGGATGGATCAGATTCACTTCTTGGGTCACGTCATCCCAGAGGCAGGAGTATCAGTGGAACCAGAGAATGTTAGTGTTGTAGTTTCTTAGGAGTATCCGATGAACGTCTTTGAGGTGTATAGTTTTCTAGGGCTGGTTTGATACTACAAGTGCATTATTCAGGACATATCACACTAAGCAGTACCATTGAAATGTCTGAACAAGAAAGGGGATATGTTCTTAAGGTAAAAATCATGTCATTCAGCCATCCATGATCTGAAAGGGAGGCTGAAATCAGGACCAATACTAGTATTTCCAGAGCCAGGAAGAGCTACACTGTTTACTATGATTCTTTAGGTTTCGGAAATAGAGTTGTGCTTATGCAGGGAGACAGAGTTATTGCAAATGTGTCTCGGAAGTCAAGGCCACATGAGAGGAACTACCTGACGCACAGTCTGGAGTTAGAATATGTTGTTCATGCCTTAGGTTGTTGGATACATTAGCTTTAGGGAGATCATTTTGTGGTTTTCATGGAACACAAGAGCCTCAAGTATATCTTCACTCAGCATGATCTGAATCTGATATAGTACAGGTTGGTAGAGTATCTTCTGTCCTTCGACATTATGCTTGCCTATATGCCGGGAAAGGCCAACACAGTGGCTGATGTGCTGAGCAGGAGAACTCAGATACAGGCAGTTTAGGAGGCCAGCAGTGAGTGGAAGCTTATGGCTCTGTTCTATGAGATGTGTTTGGAGTTGCATGACAGAGAGGGGAAGACTTTTCTATCTTCTGTATCTATTACCTCAACACTTTTTGATTGTGTACGGATGAGGCAGCTATCAGACACCGAAAGCCTAGTCCTACGGGGGAGTGTGTCAGGAGAGGGCCCTCCTCCTGGATGGGTAGTGTGCGAGGATGAAATATTGCATTTCCAGGGATGAAAATGGGTTCCAATAGTCCAATGCGAGGAGCTGATGTGGGATTTCCATTCCTCAGTTGGGCAGTTTATCCTGGTGTCACCAAGATGTATCAGGATTTTCATCACCAGTACTGGTGTCCAGGTATGAAGTGAGATGTTGATGGTTTCGTTATGAGATGTTCTACTTGTCAGCATTTGAAAGAGGATCATCAGCAACCAGATGGTATTTTAAAGCAGTTACCCATTCTTGAGTGTAAGTGGAATGATGTCGTGATGGACTTCGTGACCGGGTTACCGAGGTTGCCTTAGGGGAGTGATGTTGTTTGGGTGGTTGTCTATAGGATTACGAAGGTTTCTCACTTCTTTCCGATCAAGGAGTCCTTCAGTGTTGAAGATATGGGGTAGTTGTATATCCGAGAGATTTTAAATCTTAATGGATTTCCACACTCCATTGATTCAAACAAGGATTTTTGTTTTACTTCTCTATTCTGGAAGGAGCTTCAGAAGGCTTTGGGTACACATGTACTTTTGAGTACAACGTAAAATCCCCAGATAGATGGCCAGTCTGAGTGTACGATCTAGGTGCATGAGGATATGCTCTGAGCATGCATTCTAGACATTGGCGGTTGTTGGGAGAAGCATGTTCCCCTTATAGAGTTTGCATAAGAATATTTTTCATGTGACTATTCAGATGGAACATAATGAGACATTGTACAGTAGGCCATGCTCATCACCTTTATGATGGCTGGAGGAAGGAGAGGTAGGTTTGTTGGGGCCTCGTCTTGTTTAGAAGACCTTAGATCCGATAGAATTGATTCAGAAGTGGATGGATACAGCAAAGTATCGACCAAAATATTATCCTAATAAGAGAAGACGACCTCTAGAGTTCGTGTTCGGGGATCAGGTTTTCCAGCGTGTCGCATCGAAGTTGGGACACAAGATGATTCAGAGACAGGGTAAACATTCATAGTGGTATGTTGGGTTGTTTGTGGTGTTGGTGAGAGTTGGGCCAGTTTTTGTAATAACCCGAGATTTTATAAGATATATTATTTTTAATTTCGTTCATATATTCTATAGTACGATACACCAAGATTATCTTGGGCTATACACAACACAGTATTATCTTGCAGTATACGCAACATTATTCTTGGATCGTGTTACACACAATTTCAAGTTTGTTTGATCGTTGTTATTCTATGCAACATTGATTGTGTATGTATGTATATATATATTCAATGTATAAATGAAATATGGTTGGATTCTGTTAATTGAAACAACGAAAGAGTCATTCACAACATGCAACCCTGACTTGGCTTGCATTACACGCAATCACGACCTTCTTCGATAGCGTGTGTTGTACGCATTACTAGGTTTTACTAAACAACGATATATTATTATAATATTATTATGAACTAGATGTTATGAATAGTATTAACTAAATATTTAATTTTATAACACTATTACTCATGTTACAAATTTTCTAGAACATGGTATAAGAACAAAATAATTTTTTTAGGTAAAATTGGTATTTTTCAAAAAATGCAGTTTTGCCGCCTTTTGATGTCGCACCCACTTTAAATCTAGTTTTTGACATGTTTATAAGTTAAATTTTACAAAATAAATTTATTATTTTGAATCAAGATATAAAATTATACCTTGGATAAAATTTTCATATTATTCTGATAACATTCATATTTTAATGAATAGTAAAAACACGCTATATTTTAATTAAAAAAAACTTTTTTCATCATAATAACTTATGTGGTTAAAAAATAATATTTAATGGGTTTAAAGTATAAATAGAATATATTATTATCATTTAATATAATTTATGTCATTAGCCTTGGTTTTACATTGAATTCATAGGTTAAATAAATTCAATCTTTTGCAATGTTTTAAACAAAAACCCATTTTCTTTGGACAACAGGATTAATTTTAATTTCATTTCAGCAACTTCTGTGTATTGAATTTGGAAAAATGTATTCCATATTTGTAATAGGTGGGTCCAAATTATATTAATATACTACTTTTTATTTTTTGTCTTTATTAATAGTAACAACGGTAAATTTTATTTACCATAGTAAAACTTAAATTGGGTAATTAAGGGTAAATATAATATTATAAAATTATCCTAATACTTGTATTAATACAATTTGATGATTATAATTTTTCCTAAGTCATATTTGGGTCGAAATGGAATCCATTAG
Organism: Viscum album; assembly: GCA_963277665.1. Taxonomy (NCBI): domain Eukaryota; kingdom Viridiplantae; phylum Streptophyta; class Magnoliopsida; order Santalales; family Viscaceae; genus Viscum; species Viscum album. The sequence continues at coordinate 1,815,044,338 of OY728164.1, read as the reverse complement.
AACCCACATGGAGGTGATTAATACCTTTAGTTTATTTTATTTAAAGGAAAGTGAAATATGTCTCACTCAACTTTAATAATTAATGTATTTTTAATATAAGTTTATACAGAATATAAATTAGTTTATAAATACTGATTTTAAAGATAAAATGTTTTTCTTTGTCATGGTATGTTATTTGTAAATTTTAAGAGTTATTTAATTACCTTATTATCTTTTACATTAATGATGCTGAAATTATTTATTTAGTGAAAAATCAATAATATAGTTTTTATTGAAATATTAATACATATCAAAAGGCCCCATAATCTTTAAAAAACAAATTATTAGTGTATATGTAAATCCTAATGATCCAATGGCCGAATTTATGACCATTTGGATCTTTATTAAGGTGATTATGACAATTATATTATTTTATTTTAAATGATGCCAAAGTTGTCACCTTCATAATTTAATAAATATAACAATTTAAATATTGTGATTTTTAGATGATAAATTCTAGTAAATGTATTATTGTGAAAGGTAATAGATTTATCTTCATCATAGGATTTTATTTTTAATTTTTAGGAAACCAATAAGTTTATTAAATAATTATACAAAAATGTTGTAGTAATTATTTTATTAAGAGATAAACCAAATAAATGGATTTAAAATTAATAAAATAAATATTATATGAACTATTTAATGTGATCCATTAATTTTATAGATACATATGACCTTTTATTAATCTATTAATGCTTTTAGTTAGAACATATCATCTGTATATAGTTTATTTAAATTAAAATAAATGAATAGTGACAAAATTGACACTATTGTTATTTTATACTATTAACATATTATAAAATTGTTTAAAAATCACAAAAATATTTAAAATTTATATATTTTAATTTATATGGTCTAAAATTTTATAAAGTATTCAATTATGGATAATTCACAAAAAATAAGTAATTATCTGTTATAATTTAAAATAGAGAATGTTATTACCACAAATAAAATTAAATTGATTAAATAAGGATAATTCAAAATGATAAGGTTTCAAATAAGCACAAAAAATGTATAAATTTGATTTGTTGATGGGATTACAACCCTATATAATATAATATTATAATATGAGTCATTTTTGGTGGTTTTTAATTGGGTTTAGATTTATTATAAATTAATATTTTTATGAATTCCAAAGGTGCCCCTCTCCTCCCTTATAAAAGGGAACCTCCTCCCTCTCCTCCCCACACCAATTTGAGACTTCAAGATCGGCCAACCCCTGAAAAATTCTCTTCTAAAATTCCCTTGTAACATCCTAGAGGTTCTTGTTATCTTCAAAGACCCATTTTATTTCCCTAAGAGGAGGTCTCAAAGAGGCGCTTCAAAGAAAAGGTATTGTCCGTTACCGATTCTTTCAACTTTATTTCTTCTTCCACTTTTTCTTATTTAGTTGTTTCATTATAAAGTAATAACATCAGTATCACTCATATAATTACATGTTATTATAAGTATTAAACCTCCCTATTTCACCATTTATCCATCCTACGGAAAATGAAATCACCGCGTGTGCGTACGTACGGAATACCGTCTCCACGCCGTGGTGTAATCTATTTTCCACCACCACCTTACTTGGATGGGTATAATGGTGTAAATAATGACTATATATGATTATTTTAAAGTGATATTGATTCATAAGTATTATACATACACTTCAATAAAATTCCACGATCATGGGAATGATATCATCACTCGTGTGTACGTACGGACTACCGTCTCCACGACGCGATGAGATTCATTCTCAATGATTAACCATTCATGAATGATTATAAAGTATATATAATAATTAATCATGAAATATATGACATAATAATGATATTGTATTTATGTATATATTTGTAACACCCCGAGCTTCCATGATACACTTCTCATTCAATAATGCAATAGCTAGCATTGTACACAACTTCGAGTTCTAACACACCGCAACTAATCAAAGTAGTCGTTATGGATAGTAATAACCACTTTTTAAATTTATAGAAATTTTATATTTCAAAATGGACTTCATTTTTGTATTCCTAATATTGAAATTATCCTATGTTGAATTTTTTGTAATTTTCTGAGAACTTCCAAATTTTTATGAATAGTGAAAAATACTTAAAACAACTTTTTTAATCAAAATAATTTATAGTGATAAGTTATACTATTGAGTTGTTTTAAATTATAATTAGAATATATTTTTACCATTTTATCCAATGGTGTTCATTATAATTAATTTTACTTTGAAATTGGACATAAACAATTGTCAATCTTTTGATATAAATTGTTTCTTAAAAACACGCTATTTGTTGTGACAGCGGGGATTAATTATAAAATTAATTAATGCAACTTATATGTTTAGAATTTCCTAAAATAGAAATAATTTTTGAATTCAGAATATCAATTATATCTTAGGGTGAAATTTTGTCAGTGTTCTGAAAAACATCAATTTTTGATGAATAGTGAAACCACTAAGTGGTAGTTAAATAACTGATTTTTTCGTCTAAATGAAATATTACCACTTCTGTGATTTGATTTTCAAAAATCCGACATACATGGTTTTCATTATGAAGTAAAATGTTGTTCAATGATATTAAAATAATTTTTTGTGAATAGTAACTTTTAAGTTCTTAATCGTGATTAGAGGTAATTAGTGTCGTTTAAGGTAAAAATAATGTTTTAATAATATGAGATGAGATTGAAACATGTCCTACCCTCATTGGATGTGCCATGGACGACCCATTTGGCTCGGCCAACAATTCCCAAATACCCTCCCAACTCCCCCTAGTACTCCTAGAAGCCTCACTTTGGGCATAACTCTTCCCAAGGAAGCCTTTGGTTCAAATCAAATAGAGTTACCCGATTTTGAGATAATGTCTTCCCTAATGTTGTTTTGTTTTATTTTTCTTCTCCAACCCCCTAAACTCTTTTTATTAATTTATTTTGTAAAAATACCAGTATCCTCAATATACTAGGATGTTTTTATAAGAAGGATTCGAGCTACAATTACACACACCTACATCTAATTGTTAAAGAACATACGGTTTCTGTGGATGGCGAATTTCTGCCTCACGAAACGATGATTGTTCAACACTCATATAACACCTTAAAAGGTGGCCATTAAGATGTAACTATATTTATATATGATATATAATATTTTTATTTTTTACTTATGCTTCTGTATTTCTCATTTATGGCATACTTTATGATTTCCATTATGGGTAAACGCGATAATTTCATTTTAGGAAGTGCGGACTACTGCACCCTCAAAGTGATGTGAATCGTTAATGCCATGTATACAGGATGGAGTAAATGATATTATATATGATATTATACTGGAACTATATTATACCTATATATAATTATTATTTCATTCCATTAAATATGAAATAGAAATGAAAGTAGCGTTCATGCGTACGTACGGCTTACCGTCTCCATGAACGGTGAATTTCATTTCTTACCTCTAAATATTATGTAATATTATAAATGCATTTATATACTGGATATATATGATATATATGATATCTATATCATGAACATAATTCTGGATATAATGGATATATCACCACATGAACAACATGTAATTATAAGAATTTTATTTTTGACTCAAGTACCTAAGATCGACAAAATGACCGTTATAAAATTAAATAATTACATAATGTTCATAACATGGTAATAAGGGATATAAAAGGAATAATAAACATGAAAAATGTTCCTAAGTAAATAGAAATTAACTCTAGTTTATTATTTAGGAGGTTAAAGAACAGTCGAGTCAGGACAGGACGCAAGGTAAGGGAACTTCTTAACCCAATTTCTATTCTTTGGGTTAATCACCTAATTTCAAATTATGTCATGATATTATTATGTCCTATCTTTTATTTGTACATTATTTATGTGTACTTATAGTGAATACACATTATAGATGTACTTTATTTAAAAAAATGATCTTTTTAAGGACTTCGTCTCAATCCCCTTTCATTGAGGCATATTTGGTTTTATACACAACTTTCTTTTATACGGTGTATAAACCCCTTTGACTTTTACGTTTATTCAAAAGGAATCTTTTTTATACGAAGTGTTTTACTAAACGACAAAAATAGAATGTTTTTATTTTCGTACTTATGTGGCAACAATGAATTCTCCGCTGTCGTGGCCATTATTTGAGTTTCGGCTTCCTCTACAAGCCATCAATTTTTTAATGAAAAATAAATACAAAGTTTTAACGTTCTTTTATTTTGGTATTTAAAATGGTTTTGAAAGGATTTTTATTATATCAATGTGTTGTATTGATATCTTTTGATTGAAATGTGGAAATGTTATGTTTCCTTTATGCATGTTTTATGTGATATGATTATGTTATGGTTTATGATATGTTTAAACCTATTCATATGAGGAATGCATTAGACTTAATAAGTGATGGGTGGAGCCCGCTACAGCTCCTCGATGCATCGGCAGGTCTCATGAGACAATCTAGTGTCTTGGCACGAGGCCTTGAAAAAATCTTATTTGTGGTCTTGGCACGAGGCCTTGGCTACGTGGTTATGATAGTCTGGCATTATGCATTCCATCATTATGAAAGTGGTTAATGATATTCCATGTGATTATTCGACCAGTAGAATATCCATGTGAAGAAGTAAATGACATTATCTCATTTTACTTTTGCCATATTATGTTGATGTTAAAGTTTAAAAGGATTTTATTTTAGTTATACATTGCCTTAAATGTTTATGTCTATTTATGAAAGCTTCTGCGTTATTGTTATCCTTACTGAGCATCTGAGCTCACCCCTTTCAATGTTTTAATATTTTCCAGGATGTGAAGAAGTATTTTAGGAATGACCTGCAGGGATAGTCAGAAGAGGATATGAGTGTGGACTATGAAGACTTTGTTATTTTAGTTTTTCACCTTATGTTGTAATGTAACATTTATGAATGTATCTAGTGTTTCCAAGGCTACTAAACTAATCGGTCTTTCGAGACTTGATCTTTTGTGATCATGCCAATGTTACTAAGTAATGCACCGACTCTGGGTAGCTGGGGTCGGGGCGTTACAGTTGGTATCAGAGGCAGTCTAGTACTAACCTTGGAAGCTAGATTTAGATAAACTCTGATTAGAGCACATAGCCCGAAGATAGACTTTAAGGATTAGAATAGAAGAACTTCCTAGAATTTTGGTATTATAGAGATTTTGTGAGTTTTCCGAGCAGTACATCCCTGTCTGGATAGGAGCAGGTAGAGGCGGCTCTGGCACAGATGTACCTAGGGGTAAAACCCGAAAACACCGCTTTGAGCTAGACTCGAACGGGAACAGGTGCACGACAACAGGCCTTGCTGCACTCTTGGTTACGACACTCCCGAGGGATATGCTTAGGATAATTCTCGTTTTATTTACAAACCACTATGAACGGTTATGAGTATATACTTCCTCAAAGAAAAACTTTGTATGATTATGGACTATATCCATAAATAGTTCAATTTATGTTATGTATTTTATAAGTATGGAATTATGTATTTTGATTCATAAACTAATCTACATTATGACATTGTATAGAAATGGCGCCCAGTAGAAGGAATGTGAACTTCATCAATACGTATGATCCAAAGAGTAAGAAGTTTCATATCTTTCATGGTATTAAGCCAACATTTAGAAGGGAAATATTCTCCCATGTGTTATCAACATATGAAGAAATAGTATCATGTTTTAATAAGATAAGTAGATAATTATCTGAGTCTTATGGATTTGAAGGGATGAAAGAGAAGAAAAGGGTGGAAGAGAGAATGATGGATAAAGGGACGAGGGAAAAGAAGAATTTTCCAATATGTGATAACTGTGGGAAGAAACTCCTTGGAATTTTCCTGAAGGGAATGTGAGTTTGTTATAAGAGTGGAGAAAAAGGACACCAAGTGCGTGACTGCAAGGGTAAGAAAAAGGTTTCAAATGTACAGTGCTTCATCTGCAAGGAGTGGGGACACTACGCAAACCAATGTTCAAATCATCAGAGTATTCCCCAAATGATGTTATTGTATAATAATCAAGTTATGATACTACCAAAGATGAGGAGGAATGATTAGAGTTCTTCTGTTGTTATTAAAGAATTTTGTAATTTGAGTGTTGCATCAATGATGTACTGGTTATAATAATTATGGAGTATATAAGGATTGTACTGCAGGACTATTTCATCTAGGACTTGAGATTGTGTGGAACCAAGAAAAGTGACTCCACAGTAGGTTAAATTTTTGGAAAATATATGGTTGAGAGAAAGATAAACCATAATATGGTTCTGATACCGAGATAGTGATTTTGGAATAAGACATGATTGATTCGTATAAATTATGTTGGATATTCATAACATCCTTGAAACTGATTAATGATTTGTATACATTTTTGGATAGAAGTAGTATATCTAGTTTTCTATAAGGAATAAGGGATCATGAATGTAATCAATAAGGATTTATGGTAATACAGTATGTTGCAGTGTTTTAAAAGAATACATGATGAAGGTGTTCACATGTTGTTACGCAGAAAAAAAAGGATCTTCATTATGTTTACCTTCCACATAAAATCTGAACTGTGAGTTGGACAGAAGTATTTTGGATAACTATAAAGGTTGGAATGGATTATATTTTACATTGGATACTATTGTTAAGGTTATTTTTGGATATTTATAAAAAGGACAACACACAGAACGGGTGACAACCCATCGCGTCGGACAAAGCTGTGGGAATCGAACCCACTACCATAGTGTGATTGGGATTAATCGCCTACCACTGGACTACATGAAGTCCCTTGTTTTGACAAAATAGTTTTTCTAATCTAAATGGTATGTGTTAAAATTTGGAACCATATACAATTAGGATAAGTATAATATTTTTGAGTTCTATTATCTTTTTGAGTGAAAGATGAGTTGAAGGTTGAAACTCTAATTGTCAAGCATAAATATATATATACCTATCTCTTATTAAATGAATAAATTAAATCTTAAACTTTAGTAAAGGGATATTAAAAAAAAAATGTGTTATCCTAATACCTTATGTCTTGTTGAACTGATGATATTTTAAATCAACATAGATTGAAGGCTTTGAGGCCCTCAATTTGATAGTTGATTGTGATTGATGACCTCAATTACTTTCTGCAAATATTTACGTTTTTCCACCAATTATATGTCTCTAATTGCCACCAATGTTCTCCTTATCGAGATCATAATTTTGTGGTGACTTTCTTATTTCCTTTTCCCTCTTATTAAGACTAAATTTTATTAACCTTATTTCCGATGTGGGTTTTCCACAAAGGTATTTTCTATTTTCAACCTTTTATTTTCCAAGAAAAATTTCAAATTGCGAGGAAGCAATTTATTGAAGGAGGGGAGAATGTAACACCCCGAGCATCCATGATACGCTTCTCATTCAATAATGCAATAGCTTGTATTGTACGCAACTTCGAGTTCTAACACACCGCAACTAATCAATGTAGTCGTTATGAATAGTAATAACCACTTTTTAACTTTATAGAAATTTTATATTTCAAAATGGACTTCATTTTTGTATTCCTAATATTGAAATTAGCCTATGTTGAATTTTTTGTAATTTTATGAGAACTTCCAAATTTTTATGAATAGTGAAAAGTATTTAAAACAACTTTTTTAATAAAAATAATTTATATTGATAAGTTATACTATTGAGTGGTTTTAAAGTATAATTAGAATATATTTTTACCATTTTATCCAATGGTGTTCATTAGAATTAATTTCACTTTGAAATTGGACATAAACAATTGTCAACCTTTTGATATAAATTATTTATTAAAAACACGCTATTTGTTGTGACATCGGGAATTAATTATAAAATGAATTAATGCAACTTATATGTTTGGAATATCATAAAATATACATCATTTTTGAATTCGGAATATCAATTATAGCTAAGGGTGAAATTTTGTCATTGTTCTGAAAAACATCAATTTTTGATGAATAGTGAAACCACTAAGTGGTAGTTAAATAACTGATTTTTTAGTTTAAATGAAATATTACCACTTATGTGATTTGATTTTCAAAAATCCGACATACATGGTGGTCATTAAGATGTAAAATTTTGTTCAATGAGATTAAAATAATTTTTGGTGAATAGTAACTTTTAAGTTCTTAATCGTGATTCGAGGTAATTAGTAGAGTTTAAGGTAAAAATAATGTTTTAATAATATGAGATGAGTTTGAAACATGTCCTACCCTCATTGGATGTTCCATGGCCGACCAAGAAAATCCATGGGTCAACTTGGGGACCCCATGGAGCCACTTTAGTTAGAAAATGACATAAATGCCTTTTATTTAATGTTAAAGTAAAAAAATGACACAAACATGAAATGTTTTACTAAAACAATTTTTACATGGGGTTATAAAATTCATATTTTTGACTATAAATATTAATTGGAAAGCTAAGAAGATTTCATACATCATAGTATTTTTTTATAATTTTTAGACATTAAATAAATTAAATTATTTATGACATCATTATGATGCAGCGATGACCTCATTATTTAAAGATTTTAATAAAATGAAAAGATAATGTACAATACAAGGCATAAACTTTTAAAAAGACTATTAAATGGGTATATTTCGAACACTTATCACCTTATCCAAGAATTATATATGTTTGGGACCTTTACAATCCGAAAATCATTGTATAATAATGTAAAATTTCCTTACTTTCCAAGAGTGCCCCTCCTCTCCTCTTATAAAAGGCCCCCACCTCTACCACCTCATTCACACTTTCAAGCCATTTGGCTCGGCCAAACTCTGCCCAAATACTCTCCTAACTTCTCCCTCTTACTCCTAGAAGCCTCACTTTGGGCAGAACTCTTCCCAAGGAAGCCTTTGGCTCAAATCAAAAATAGTTACCCAATTTTGAGGTAATGTCTTCTCTAATGTTGTTTTGATTTATTTTTCTTCTCCGACCCCCTAAACTCTTTTTATTCATTTCTTTTGTAACAACACCAGTATCCTCAATATACTAGGATGTTGTTATAAGAAGTATTCGAGCTACAATTACACACAACTACATATAATGGTTAAAGACCATACGGTTTCTGTGGATGACAAATTTCTGCCTCACGAAACGATGATTGTTCAACACTCATATAACACCTTCAAAGGTGGCCATTAAGATGTCACTATATTTATATATGATATATAATATGTTTATGTTTTACTTATGCTTCTGTATTTCTCATTTATGGCATACTTTATGATTTCCATTATGGGTAAACGCGATAATTTCATTTTAGGAAGTGCGGACTACCGCCCCCTCAAAGTGATGTGAATCGTTAATTCCATATGTGGGATGTATAAAGGATGGAGTAAATGATATTATATATGATATTATACTGGAACTATATTATTCCTTTATATAATTATGATTTCATTCCATTAAATACGAAATAGAAATTAAAGTAGTGTTCATGCGTACGTATGGCTTACCGTCTCCAAGAACGGTGAATTTAATTTCTTATCTCAAAATGTTATGTAATATTATAAAATCATGTATATACTGGATATATATATTATATATATGATATCTACAACATGAACATAATTCTGGATATAATGGATATATCACCACATGAACAACTTGTAATTATAAGAATTTTATTTTTGACTCAAGTACCTAAGATCGACAAAATAACCGTTATAAACTTAAATAATTACATAATGCTCATAACATGGTAATAAGGGATATAAAAGGAATAATGAACATGAAAAAGGTTCTTAAGTAAATATAAATTAACTCTAGTTTATTATTCAGGAGGTTAAAGAACAGTCGAGTCAGGACATGACGCAAGGTTAGGGAACTTCTTCACCCAATTTCTATTCTTCGGGTTAATCTCCTACTTTCAAATTATGTCATGATATTATTATGTCCTATCTTGTATTTGTACATTATTTATGTGTACTTATAGTGAATAAACATTATAGATGTACTTTATTTAAAAAAATGATCTTTTTAAGGACTTCGTCTCAATCCCCTTTCATTGAGGCATATATTGTTTTATACACAACATTATTTTATATGGTGTATAAACCCCTTTGACTTTTACGTTTATTCAAAAGGAATATTTTTTATACGAAGATTTTTACTAAACGACAAAAAGGTAATGTTTTTCTTTCCGTACTTATGCGGAAACATCGACTTCTCCGCCGCCATGGCCATTATTTGAGTCTCGGCTACCTCTACAAGCCATCATTTTTTTAATGAAAAATAAATACAAAGTTATAACTTTCTTTTATTTTGGTATTGAAAATGGTTTTGAAAGCGTTTTTATTATATCAATGTTTTGTATTGATATCTTGTGATTGAAATGTGGAAATGTTATGTTTCCTTTATACATGTTTTATGTGATACGATTATGTTATGGTTTATGATATGTTTAAACCTATTCAAATGAGGAATGCATTGGACTTAATAAGTGATGGGTGGAGCCCGCTACAGCTCCTCGATGAATTAGGAGGTCTCATGAGACAAACTAGTGTCTTGGAACAAGGCCTTGACAAAATCTTATTTGTGGTCTTGACACGAGGCCTTGGCTACGTGGTTATGATAGTCTGGCATTATGCATTACATCATTGTGAAAGTGGTTAATGATATTCCATTGATTATTCGACCAGTAGAATATCCTTGTGAAGAAGTAAATGGAATTATCTCATTTTACATTTTCCATATTATGTTGATGTTCAAGTTTAAAAGGCTTTTGTTTTAGTTATACATTGCCTTAAATGTTTATGTCTATTTATGAAAGCTTCCGCAATATTGTTATCCTTACTGAGCATCTGAGCTCACCGCTTTCAATGTTTTAATATTTTCCAAGATGTGAAGAAGTATTTTAGGAATGACCTGCTGGGATAGTCAGAAGTGGATATGAGTGTGGACTATGAAGACTTTGTTATTGTAGTTTTTCACCTTATGTTGTAATTTAACATTTATGAATGTATCTAGTGTTTCCAAGGCTACTAAACTAATCAGTCTTTTGAGATTTGATCTTTTGTGATCATGCTAATGTTACGAAGTTATGCACCAACTCAGGGTAGCTGGGGTCGGGGCGTTACAATATTTATTTATGTCATCTACTTAATTCCATTCAATTCAACAAGAAAACAAAAACAGCATTCATGCGTACGTACGGCCTACCGTCTCCATGAACGGTGTATTTCATTCCATTTATCGATATATTATATATGTGTATATTCTAAATATATATTATATATAAATCATGTTTTACATTCTAGATGTAAGTAACCATTATCTATGTAATCATATGAATAATTACAAGTTAAAACACAAATGACAAATGAATCGATTTTACCCAAAACGCTACTTTAACATCAATTTACAAAAGGACGGGTAATATAAAGTCATAAGAAAACCATATATGATATCATAACAATGAATATGATTCTGTAATATGTAAATTACATTATTTATATCATTATATAGGAGGTTCGGATCCATACAAAGCATATCAGACCTAAGGTAAGGGATAATTTTGAAAATCTCATTTTTATCCGAGATTGCTTTTTCGTAAGTATTAACCGGGGTTATTTCTATCATCCATGTCCATGTTTTATAAAAGTGTATTCATGTATGTTTAAAGTCCTTTTTACCCATTTTTACTTTTTCCCCATAGTATGGAAGGAATCTTTCTTTTATTTACCCTACAAGGCACTTTTTGACTTTTCTGACAAAAGTACGAGAAGAATGTTTTTTTAACGTATACGGCATTAAAGGATTTTTATGGTTTAATAAAGACTTATTTTAATTAAGCTTCCTCAAAAATATTTCATGACTGTTTTCAACAAAATCCTTTTCTTTTAAAATTGCATGAAATTTTCTGAAAAGAAAATGATTATGATGAAAAAAGGATATTTTCCTTAAGAATTCATTTCAAGAGTTTTATCAAAACCATTTTCCATGTAAAATGACATTATTTAATTTGTGTATGTTTCAAGTATAATGTATCTATGATTTACATGGTTTCACTTTTCTTATTATGAAATGATATCCATTTATTTTATATGGATTATGTGATTATGGGATGATGTTTATGACACCCATTTTATTCGTTGGGTTATTATGAATGATGTATGTTTATTTGTGGCACAAGTAAGAATGATATTATTATGAGATGGGTGAGACCTATATTTCCCTCCAATTAATTGGGTAAAGATATATATCTAATGAGATACATATGGCTGGAATGAAAATTTAAACTGGTTCAGTAATACAGGACTAGAACTAGGAGTGAACTCTATTCAGAAAGGGACTTTGTCCACTAAGATGGTCGTGGCAGCAATGCCTTGGCTACTATGGAAATCATATCATGTGCTTAATTGTTGCCATAATTACATGTTTTATTCCCATGCTATTTTATCATTCTTAATGTTTCTTTATGATCTATTCCTTACGGACTTCCATGTTTTATGTATTTGCTCAAGCTTTTGATTTTAATACATTATGTTCATGTTTTTAAGTTCAAATGTATATGGTATGTTTTATTTTATCCATGCTTACCCTTACTAAGAATTTGATCTCACCCTTTTTATGTTTTCTTTTCCCCATGATATAAATAAAGGTTTGAGGTAAGAAAAAAAAGGGGAAGATCTTTATGGGAGATGTTGAAGATCTTTCACCATGATTAGAAGATTACATTCCATGTTTCCAAAGACAATAAACTATTATGGTCCTTATGTGTTTGTTTTTGTTATGTATTAAGTAATCCGAAAAAGTAATGTAATGTCCATGTATGTCAAGCTTTGGGTCTCTACAGTTTGTATTAGAATAAAGGTTTAGTCAACCTTTGGAAACTAGGATGCGAAAACATTAGTGAGATCCCTAGAGATATTTCTAAGGTATGTCTAGGGATGTCCCTACGAATAAGTATACATATTGGATATAGTCCTATAACTACGGTAACGATCTTAGAAATTAACCTAAGATGTTAGATATTCAGGGTGCTTCCCCTTTACTATGTTATTTTCCCTAGCAAGATTTTTGCCTCTCACACTATTCTTTTTGGGTTTTCCAAAATGGCTAGACACAGGAAGATTCATGATAATGGAATATATGACAGACAATGGAATGATATTATTCATGAGAAACCAAATGAAACAGGATTTGGAAGTCCCAACATCATTATTATGCCAAATCAACAATCTCATAATATGATCAATAAACTCAAATTTGGTAAGTTTCCTGACTCGGCTAATAAGAGAAAGATGGAGTTTCATGATAATCATAGAGGAAAGAAAGTTCAATTTACCCTATATAAATCATGTGGGAAGAGGCATCAAGGTGAATGTTTTAAAGGAACAGGAATATGCTTTGGGTGTGGAAAAGAAGGACATAAATCCAGCAAGTTCAAAGGAAATGGTTCAGTTATCACCATGGATGAGGATAATTGGATTGCTACGACATCAACAATGGTTAAATGTTTTAAATGTGGAATGTATGGGAATTATTCAAACCAATTCCCTAAGGGAAAGTCTCATTAAGTGAATCATTATGGTCATATGGGTAATATTTATGTTGATGATGATGATGATACTACAAATGATATGTGAGATGAAAGAATTGTTGAAGCTCGGTCAATGTATTAAGAAGGTATTGGAATGATTACATGTTTATCAAGTGTAATGTTGTATAAGTAATCTCATGGTACTATGGAATAAAGAGAAATATAAGGATTGTTACACTGTTGTCTTTCCTTATGTTTTGAAAGAGTGTGATGAATGGTACCAATATTTTTGGAAAGTAGATGATATGCGCATAATGAATGGATAAGGAGAAAATTAAATGTTTGATAGTATTCATGAGCTCATGACTGATATAAGGAGAAGGTTATATCATGGTTTGGGTATATAGAATTTTTGGATTTTGGTATGTGGAAAGAGTTAACTTTTGACAGCATTCATGTTTTCACTAAGGTTTAATGGGTATTCATTTTTCAAGAGAATACATGATTACTCTATTCACATGATTGGAATGCGACCAACAATATAATGGGGGATAAATGATGGTTGGTTGATGAAATTTCAAGTAATCGTTTTCTTTATACAATGAGGTTGGACCGAAGTATTGTAGATAAAGATTGCTATGGATTATGTTGGAAATATGATAGTATTGTTTAAGGATAGAACTTTTTTCGATATTATTGATGGGATGTTATAGTAATGTAGTTTTAGAAAAAGGAAAACCTGTAGGACTAGCGACAGCCCATCGCGTCGGACAAGGCTATGAGAATCAAACCCACAACCGAAGTGCGACTGGCCTTTATCGCCTACCACTGGACTACAGGAAGTCCCTGGTTAGTAGAAACTAGTTTTATTTTATTAAGAGGTATGATATATGAAGTATAAGTTCATTATTGGAACCATATATGATTAATCTAACGATATGATGGAATTATAACTTTTGAAAACCTTTTGTTTGAAACAGATGGAATGCCCCATCATTCTATCACATGATCTTCTAACACATCACGAATAACAAATTCAACTCCATTTCTTTAAGAGATGAAGTGGAAATTATTCATTTCACGAACAACAGTGAGATTTTACCAAAATCTTTTAAGTATTTCTTTTAATTCATCAACTTTAAGGAAATGATCTTGAAAACCAAAAATGTTGTCCTAGTGTCCTTATATCCGATGAATCAGATGGCACCTTAGATCATCACAAATCTATGGCTTTGTGATTGTTGGATTTTTCATAGCCTAGTTCTCTACCACTCTCTATCAGAACATGATGGTTATATTTCTCTTCCATATCCATATCTTCACCTATGTTCTCATATGTGGAAACCCAGTGATTAGTTTATTTGGGTAACCATTAGGTTTTATACTTTAGTTTTTAAAGATAAGTTTTGGTATTCCTTTTTACGATGTCGGTTTCAATTAAAGAAACTTTCAAGTAGAAAACCATTTATAACCCCGACGAATTTCGAGGGCGAAATTTATTTTTAGGGGGGTAGAATATAATAACCCCAGATTTTATAAGATATATTATTTTTAATTTCATTAATATATTAGGTTGTATGATACACCAAGATTATCTTGCGCTATACGCAACACAGTATTAGCTTGAAGTATATGCAACATTATTCTTGGATCGTGTTACACACAATTTCATGTTTGTTTGATAGTTGTTATTCTATGCAACATTGAGTGTGTATGTATATATATATATATATATTCAATGTATAAATGAAATATGGTTGGATTCTATTATACGAAACAACGGAAGAGTCTTGCACAACACGCAACCCTGATTTGGCTTCCATTACACGCAATTGCGACCTTCCTCGATAGCGTGTGTTGTACGCAATACTAGGTTTTACTAAACAACGATATATTATTATATCATTATTATGAACTATCCGTTATGAATAGTATTAACTAAATTTTGAATTTTATAACATTATTATTCATCTTACACATTTTCTATAACATGGTATAAGAACAAAATAAATTTTTCGGGAAAAATAAATATTTTTCAAAAAATGCAGTTTTGCCACCTTTTGATGGCACACCCACATTAAATATAGTTTTTGACATGTTTATAAATTCAATTTTACAAAATAAAATTATTATTTTGAATCAGGATATAAAATTTTACCTTGGATAAATTTCTCATATTATAATGATGACTTTCATATTTTAATGAATAGTAAAAACACGCTATATTTTAATTAAATAAGACTTTTTTCATCGTAATCAATTATGTGGTTAAATTATAACATTTAATGGTTTTAATGTATAAATACTATATATTTTTACCCTTTAATATAATGTATGTCATTAGCCTGTATTTTACATTGAATTCGTAGGTTAAATAAATTCGATTTTTGCAATGTTTTAAACAAAAACCCGTTTTCTTTCGACCACGGGATTAATTTTAATTTAATTTCTTCAACTTCAGTGTATTGAATTTAGAAAAATGGATTCCATATTTAGAATCAATGGGTTCAAATTATATTAATAAAATACTTTTTATTTTTGGGATTTATGAATAATTACAACGGTAAATTTTATTTACCATAGTAAAAGTTAAATTGGGTAATTAAGGGTAAATATAATATTACAAAATTATCCTAATACTTTTATTAATACAATTTTATGATTATAATTTGTCCTAAGTCATATTTGGGTCGAAATTTAATCCATTAGAACCCACATTGGAGGTGATTAAGACCATTAGTTTATTTTATTTAAAGGAAAGTGAAATATGTCTCACTCAACTTTAATAATTAATGTATTTTTAATATAAGTTTATACAGAATATAAATCAGGTTATAAATACTCATTTGAAAGATAAAATGTTTTTCTATGTCATGGTAAGTTATTTGTAATTTTTAAGAGTTATTTAATTACATTATTTTCTTATACATTAATGATGCTGAAATTATTTATTTAGTGAAAAATAATAATATAGTTTTTATTGAAATATTAATACATATCGAAATTCCCCAAAATCTGCACAAAACATATTATTAGTGTATATATAAACCATAATGATCCACCGGCCGAATTGTTGACCATTTGGATCATTATTAAGGTGATTATGACACTTATATTATTTTATTTAAAATGATTCCAAAGTTCTCACCATCATAATTTAATAAATATAACAGTTTATATTTTATTATTTTAATATGATAAATTCGAGTAAAAGTATTATTGTGAAAGTTAATGGATTTAGATTCATCATAGGATTTTATTTTTAATTTTTAGGAAACCAATATGTTTATTAAATAATTATACAAAAATGTTGTAGTAATTATTTTTTAAGAGATAAACCAAATAAATGGATTTAAAAATAATAAAATAAATATTATATGAACTATTTAATGTTCTCCACTAATTTTATAGAAACATATGACCTTTTATGAATATATTAAATCTTTTAGATAGAACATATCTTCTGTATATAATTTATTTAAATTCAAATAAATGAATAGTGTCAAAATTGACACTATTGTTATTTTATACAAATAACATATTATAAAATTGGTTAAAAATCACAAAAATATTTAAAAATTATGAATTTAAATTTATATGGTCTAAAATTTTATAAAGTATCCAATTATGGACAATTCACAACAAATAAGTAATTATTTGTTATAATTTAAAATTTAGAATGTTATTACCACAAATAAAATTAAATTGATTAAATAAGGATAAATAAAAATGATATGGTTTAAAATAAGCTCAAAACATGTCTAAATTTATTGGATGATGTTATTACAACCATATCTCATCTATTATTATAATATGTTTCATTTTTGGAGGTTTTTATGTGGTATTAGACTTATTATAAATTAATATTTTTAAGAATTCCAAAGGTGCCCCTCTCCTTCCTTATAAAAGGGCACATCCTCCCTCTCCTCATCACACCAATTTGAGCCATAAAGTTCGGCCAAACCCTGAAAAATTATCTTCTCTACTTCCCTAGTAACATCCTAGAGGTTCTGTTTATCTTCAAAGACCAATTTTAGTTCCCTAAGAGGAGGTCTCAAAGAGGTGCTTCAAAGAAAAGGTAATGTCCGTTACCGATTTTTTAAACTTTATTTCTTCTTCCACTTATTCTTATTTAGTAGTTTAATTATGAAGTAATAACATCAGTATCACCCATATACTAAAAATGTTTTTATATGTATGAAACCACCCTATTTCACCATTTATCCATCCTACAGAAAACGAAATCACCGCGCGTGGGTACGTGCAGAATACCATCTCCATGCCGTGGTGTAATCTATTTTCCACCACCACCTTATTTGGATGGGTATAATGGTGTAAATAAAAACTATATATGATTATTTTAAAGTTATATTTATTCTTAAGTATTATAAATACTCTTCAATACAATTCCACGATCATGGGAATGTTATCATCACTCGTGCGTACATACGGACTACCGTCTCCACGATGCGATGAGATTCATTCTCAATGATTAACAATTCATGAATGATTATAAAGTATATATAATAAGTAATAATGAAATATATGAAATAATAATGATACTGGATTTATGTATATATATATTTATGTCATCTACTTAATTCCATTCAATTCAATAAGGAAACGAAAACAGCGTTCATGCGTACATACGACCTACTGTCTCCATGAATGATGTATTTCTTTCCATTTATCGATATATTATATATATGTATATTATGAATATATATTATATATAAATAATGTTTTACATTCTGGATGTATGTAACCATGATCTAAGTAATCATATTAATAATTACAAGTTAAAACACGAACGACAAATGAAACGATTTTACCCAAAACGCTACTTTAACATCAATTTACAAAAGAATGGGTAATATAAAGTCATAAGTGAACCATATATGATATCATACCAATGAATATAATTCTGTAATAAGTCAATGACATTATTTAAATCATTATACAGGAGGTTCGGATCCATACAAAGCATATCAGACCTAAGGTAAGGGATAATTTTTCAAATCTCATTTTTATCCGAGATTGCTTTTTCGTAAGTATTTACAGGGGTTATTTCTATCATCCATGACCATGTTTTATAAAAGTTTACACATGTATGTTTAATGTACTTTTTAACCATTTTTACTTTTACCCCATAGTATGGAAGGAATCTTTCTTTTATTTACCATACAAGGTACTTTTTGACTATTCCGACAAAAGTAAGAGAAGAATGTTTTTTTAACGTATACGACATGAATGTATTTTTAAAATTTTATAAAGCCTTATTTTCATGAAGATTCATCCAAAATATTTCATAACTATTTTCAAAAAAATCATTTTATTTTAAAATTTCGTGACATTTTATGAAAAGAAAATGATTTTGATGAAAAAAGGATATTTTCCTTAATAATTCATTTCAAGTGTTTTATCAAAACCATTTTCAATCTAAAATAACATTATTTCATATTTTTATGTCTCAAGTATAATGTGTCTATGATTTACATGGTTTCACTTTTCTTTCTATGAAATGATTTCCATTTCATTTATATGGATTATGTGATGATGGGATGTTGTTTATGACACCCATTTTATTCGTTGGGTTATTATGAATGATGTATGTTTATTTTGTGGTAAAAGTAAGAATTATTTCATTATGAGATGGGTGGGACCTATATTTCCCTCCAATTAATTGGGTAAAAATTTATATCTCATGAGATACACATGGCTGGAACAGCAAGTTAAACCGGTTCAGTAATACAGGACTGGAACGAGGAGTGAACTCTATTCAGAAAGAGACTTTGTCCACTATGATGGTCTTTGTAGAAATGCCTTGGCTACTATGGAAATAATATCATGTGCTTAATGTTTTCCACAATTACATGTTTTATTACCATGCTATTTTATCATTCTTAATGTTTCTTTATGATCTATTCTTTACAGACTTCCATGTTTTATGAACTTGCTTAAGCTTTTGATGTTTAAAAATTATGTTCCTGTTTTTAAGTTCAAATGTATATGGTATGTTTTATTTTATCCATTATTACCATTACTGAGCATTTGTTCTCACCATTTTTATGTTTTCTTTTCCCCAAGATATAAAGAAAGGTTTTAGGTAAGAAAAAAAGGGGAAGATCATTATGAGAGATGTTGAAGATCCTTCACCGCGATTAGAAGATTACATTCCAAGTTTCCAAACACACTAAAATATTACGGTTCTTGTGTGTCTATTTTTGTTATGTATTAAATATTAAGAAAAGGTAATGTAATGTCCATGTATGTCAAGCTTCGGGTCTCTACAGTTTCATTTTGGTTGAAGTTACCTAAGAGGTACCGGAATATGCACGATATCTTCCACGTCTCTCAGCGCCGACGTTACTTTTCAGACCTGTCTCATGTCTTTCAACCTGAGGAGGTTGATCTCAAATCAGATGCGTTGTTTTAGGAGCATCCTATCTGGATTTTCGATACCAGTATGTACGTTCTTCGTGGGTAATCTTTTCTTCTGGTACGAGGGCTATGGCAGCACGTGCGATTACTGGGCGAGACCTAGGAGAGGGATGTCAATGCACAATCGCAGTGGCCAGATCTTTTTGGGGTTTCTTCTTCTAAGCCTCACTAGGTACATTTGGTCACATATTTCATTAAGGGGGATGTTTGTAGGAACCCAGATCTTCGTTTCAGGAATGTTTTTCCTTTTCTGGTAATTTTTGATAAAAAGTGGAAAATATGGTAATTTTCAAAATACATGTTGTGTAATTTATATGTACACGTTGTGTACTATGATGTCAGGTAAGGTCGTGTGCTGGTCGTGTCTGGGAAACACAGACGGTGTGTAGGGGCATTGTGGAGGCCGCTTAATGTGAAGTACAGAAAATCCAAGTACATGCCATGTACCCCAGAAGTACATGTCGTATAGTTTCTTTTTTTATTTGATGGACTAGGGACACGGCTAATCGACAGAAACGTCTTCTTCTCAAGATTCTTCGACCGGGAGATTTCGTATGGATGTTAAGCCTCCATCTTTTTTCCGAATCGATAGTCGTCAATTGCGTTGGAACCGAAGCGGTGATCTCTTCCTTCTTCTTGAGTTTCACTCCATGATTTTTTCTCTTTCTCTAGATATCGTGGTTTTAATGTTTTGTGCGTTTTCGTAGATCTACGTCATTCTAAGTAGAATCAATCCTTGTGGTTCAATTATATTGATCTCTTAGAACCAAGGAAGGTGGTTTGTGCCTTACCTTTTTGATGTATTTCTGTTTTATGTGAAAATTTCCACCAATTCCTATGAACGAGGTATTGCGTGTTACCGTTTTTCCCCTTTTGTTTTCCTGTCTTGCTTGTTTGCTTGTGTAGAGGTAATTTGATCTTGTGTGAGGATAATTTCTGTGCTTGGATTTTTTTCACATACCATGTTCTTGTTATGACCGTTGGTTTTTGTTAGCTTTTGGTCGTTATACCTATTTTCCATACCCTGTGACCGTAGGATGGAATGATATTCTTGACATGCTTGTTATGTTGTACACTGATTAGCCAAGTATCTCTATAGGTGTACTCTGACCTTATTGCATTATTATGCACTGATTGGCATGGGACCATGAAAACCTGGTGCTATAGACTACAAGGGAGAGACTGAGTGAGCTTCCCAGAGAGTCTTGAATATTATATATAACAGGAGGGTAGACCGAGTGAGCTTCCTCAGAGAGTCTTGGTTGATGTAGACTAGAGTGGATAGACCGATTGATCTTCCATGAGAGTCTTGGATATTATAGACTACATGAGGGTAGACCCAGTGAGATTCCTTAGAGAGACATTACTTGTTTGAATTTTCCTTAAAAACATTCCAAGATAGAGAAGTAATTAACAGAGTGAGCTTCCTCAAGGAGTTTGTGGTAGACATTAGACTATAAGAGGAATTTACAGAGCGAGATTCCTCAGAGAGTTTCTAGACCATAGAGCTATAAGAGGGTTATACCGTGTAATCTTCCTCAAAGAGTACCTGAATACCCTAGACTATTAGGGTAATTGATTGAGTGAGCTTCCCTATAGATTCATAATATTTCTTATGACCAAACTAAAGGGGTTAGGATGAGTGCACTACCCATAGGGTTGTTGGTATTTCGTGGATAGCAGCAGAGGGTTTGGCTGCTAGTACTTCCCAAAGGCTTTCCTAATGTGGTAAGATGTTTTCATCAATGGTTCTTGTTGTTCTGTGGATTGATTACTATTTTATATCATCCTATTACTGCTTATTGATTACTACATGTTGTTACTATTACTATTTATTTCTTACTATACTATTACCTACCATGTGCTCGCTGACTGTTAGGCACAGATCATTGGGTGGTTTCCTAATTGGATTTAGTCTCAAACCCAGTTTGGACCATGCTTTTTTGCCCAAACAGATTACGTTGTTATAGGTATAAACAAGGGAAAGCACCCTTCGAATTCTGGTACTTTATTGCTTTGGAGAAGGAGGGAAAGGGAACAAGCATAGGCTTGCGATGTTGAGGATCTTTTTATCTTTTCTTTTGTATTTTTTGGTATTGTTTTCATTTCTAGCTTTTCTGACCTCTTTGGATTTTTTCTTAGATATGTATCTTGCATCATTACATATATACATATGTGCTTCAGTGGTTTATTGTTTTAGTCTTCTGTTGTTTACTTGGGCATTGTTTTTGGACATTTACGGCTTCCTCTATTGCATTTTTTTTAAATCTGATGTGTACTCTGCTTTTGAGGGCATTGGTTTCCCATTATCACACCCAAGGCCATCGCTTCTATTCGACAGCCTCTGGCATTTAGGAGAATACGCTTGAGGCCATGTGACCAACCGAGTACAGGGAACCTCTTGGTGGCTTCCAGAACTGGGACGTTACAGAGCTTTACATCGATTGTTTTGGATCAAATTGTTGGGTCCCGAAGTGACCAAGGTGACCTTGGGATGTTTTCCACCCAAAAAAACACCTGTTTCCAGCCGTTCCAGGTCAGTCCAGTGGATCCATGCGGCTGTCTTGCAGGAGATGACAGCGGCACGACTCCCCAGTTGTGGCATGTGCTTCACCGGGTAGCGGCGTGGGACTCCCCAGGGGGCGGAGTGGTACTTCGGTTGTCGGAACGAGTGAGAGGGATGGATGAATTACAATATGGGCCATGGGAGTGCAACCGCCCTCTTCACCGGTCGGCGTGCGGTGCGCGAGACCAGGGTCGTCGCAACTCCAGGAGCCAGATGAGACCAGCAAAGTGTGGGTCTATTGGAAAGGTATCCAGACTGGCTTTCGCTAGTCTAAGTAAAGCTGTACATCCCACGCGGTGAACCACGAGATGTGGTGTAACCGATGAACCAGGTGTCCGAGCCACGAACCGTCGATCTGATGGGGTTGGACCAATCGAACCAGTCAGGCCCACCCCCATCTCCGTCCGTTGGGGTTAAACGCCTTTAAATTGAAAACCGGATGTCTGATTCGCATGTCGTCTATAGTGACATGATCTTCAGCACACGACGGAGATTTTTAGAATGTCTTAGGGGATTTTAATTCCTGAGACAGGGACTCGGTGGTGTGAAAAAACCCTTAAATATTGTTTAGATCCTCGCCGAGATTCTTCTTTTGGATGGTGCGAGCACATCCATAGTCTGTTTTAGGCACATTCATCGGAATTTTGACCCTATAGTTGAGATGATGTACTCCAGGTTGGTTTCAGGTATTGAATCTGGAGTTGAGGCATGGGCCCCACTAACCGCCTTTTATTCTGTGTGCAACATTTTACGAATTTTTCATCAGACGCCCGTTTGGGGTGAATGAATTTTCGATTTGGCATGCTTTTCCGAGAGCATCATGATGGCTTAGTTCTCCCAGATCCATTTGGGACTGACATTTGGGCCCCATGAGATGCCATACGATTATATAGCATTGTTTAATAACATTTTCTTCATGAGTCTATTTCCATCATGTAAATGGTCTATCTCACATGTTTTTCCTCGAGGATTACAATAGTGTAATCTGTTTGGGCATGTAGAGCCTCTTTCAAGATCTCATTAAATGTGGAAACATGAAAGGTCATTGGTAGGAGGTTCCTTTGATGCACACAGAACCAACATATGGTAGTGATTTTAGTGACACCCAATGATGTCATGGGCAATTCGGAGTTATGAGACTTGTTTCAGGTTTACTCTAACGTGGGGCAGGGTAGTGGGTTACCCACCGGCGTACTAGGGTTTCCCCCCAACGTGACTTGGTAGTGGGTTACCCGTTGAACTCAGGGTTGACCCTCTAGTTGGGTTGGGAAGTGGGTTACCCGTTCATCTTAGGGTTTACCCTCCAGTTGGGCTGTGTAGTGGGATACCCGACGACCTCTTAGGGATTAACATTCAGCTGCCCTGGGATGTGGGTTACCCGACGACATCTTTTAGACTCACCCCTTTCTATGTGGCTAGTCATTGACTTATCTCTGTGATTACTGGATTGGGACCCTTGGTTGTACGGTTTAGCGATGAGACAACTTTGATGTGCGTGACTACTGGGAATCAGTGGTCTATATCCATAGAACTGTTGGTGACTTTTCCTGGGATGATTTTAGAGATGGAGATCCCCTTATGCACTCATTCAGGTTTCTTGTTGAGCATAATCATATATTAATAAAACCTAAATTTTTCCCATTCCACGGGTTCAGTTATTTTCTTTCTAGGAGGGGCGAAGCCTTGCGGCGTATGCCACGTGCTTTCCGTGTCTAGATCTTATTTGTTGGATGAGTCTACTTCCTTCCTTCTGTTGTGTTGACATACACTCTCTCTATTGTACTCTTACACTGTTCTTTGTTTTGACTACTATTCACCATTTTTTATCTCTTTTGATGCTCCCTCGAGCATTTGGGGAATCCTACTGAGTACCTTTATACTCAACCCTACTTGGGCTTTGCTTGCACTTCATGTGCCCTTGTGGATGATGGATAGGCCGATCGAGACTACAGAGGAGTGTATAAGACACCAGATCTTGGGCTGCATTCAGTGTTCGTAGTAGGACATTCAAGTGTGAGGCTCACCAGTGGTTTACTTTTGTTTACATGTTGCTGGGTTGTGGCACCTTTCAGGTTGGGTGCATGTTTTACCTTTTTCGATTCTGTTATCTTGTCATAACTATTCAGCACTTTATATATTCTATTTAAAAGATTAGGAATGACCGTGGTTGGGTTATAATGGTTTATCCTTAGGTTTTCTTTTTTACTCTAAAATTATGCATCATGTGGGTTGTGTATGTGTACAGGTACTTAGGTGAAGGCCTCCCCGAGATCGTTAAGCCTTTGGCACTTGTTGTCAGCCCCTAGCCTATGGGGGCGAGCCTGGGTTAGTTGCGGCTCGAGACCGGTATGGTCGTGTTGTGACACCTTCATGATCATATTAATAAGATCTCACATGACATTGTTACCAGAAAACCTCTTCCATTGGAAAAATCCACAATTCATGCCCCTAATAATTATAAAAAAGCTACCATCATGAGTATTTTTTAACTGGGTGATCCTGATTGCTATTAAGGTCATAATAACATCCTCATTTCAAGGAATGGTTGATCCTTGACAGACCATAACAAAAATGATCATGCAATATTCCATAGAATGAAATTCTTTTCATCCACATCACACACAACTAAGATTGGAAGATAGTTCGATCTTGTTCACACGAACCATACATGTGGAAAAAAAATATAATGAGTCAAACCATCAGTGGATCAGTTTTCTCAGAAACCCCACCCTATCATATGAGGTCAGTGAACTGTAATAAAAACACAAGGTCTTTTCCCATGGAACTACACAACCACAATGAGAAAAAAGCTAATTTGACACCCATCTCACAAGAATGATTAAAAACGTTGAAAGTGTAACATCTCTTCATGCCTATAAGTCCAACATAACATCATATTCATCAAATATAAGACCATGTATCTAACCTATGTGGTCTATACTCCCAGTTTTAAGTGAAACATTAGCAAAAGGACAAAAGTCCACATAAAAACAATTACTAAAATAAGAGTGGAATCTTCCTAGAGATCACATTAAGGAAAATGGTAAGAATGTAGAGTCTATTCAAGGAGTTTATATACAAGAAACCAAGTTTCACTCAGGATTAACCATGACTCATTTAAAACCATGAATAATGTAAAATACAGATAAAGAGATCACAAACTACCATAATGAAATTCAACTATAGACTGTTATAAAACTGACTCCCTATCAGTGTATCCATGATGATGTCCATTTATGGAAAATTAACACCATTTAATAAAGTTTACACTAATATAATTTCATGTATTACTAAAAAGGTTAGCCAAATGACTACCAATCAACCTTTAGAAAGAATCTTGCCTACACATAAAATCGCAACCTCATTTAAGTGACCTCAATGCATTTATCCCAATGAATTTCTATGATAGATCGCGCTTAACCAATGAGGTCCATTAATACTCATTGTTTCCTCAGATGTGCTGCAATCACATCTAACCACAACAACATCTTGCTACCATGAAAGCATCAACATGAAAACTGACTCTCATGATTCAAATTCATACACTTACATTTCTGAATGGTACACGATTGTGATCCCTCTTAATGGATGGTAACATTTTAAATAGAACTAAAGTGACACTCCCTATATTAGAGTTTCTTCTGTGTTGAGATGAAAGAATAGTCTCTCTCAGGTGTTCTTGTTCATAACCAACATAAAAAAATGAGTGTTATTCAACAAACATGATCACCACGTCATATCACATAGCATGAGAGACGAAATTAAACCAATCATCACATCCAAACAACAATGTCCTAGAAATTCCTCCCAAGTAGTTGGGAAAACATGGTTTCGTAACACTCACGTCACTCTACATTAGAGATACCCCGAGAACATACACTATATACAAACTCTCTATGATTTAACTGAACAGTAATGGTATTTTTAACCTTAATCACTAGATGGGTACATTGGACATCAACATATACTAGCCTGGGATTACAAGAGAAAACAAAAAATTCGACGTAAAATCCATTGGTTATCCACCCTACGAATCATATTAATATATTGAAGACACATGAACTAGTACAAAAGAACATCATATAAATTACCATGTAAAAAAATGATGGCATACCAAGTCTCCCATCACATAGGGAACGAGAGGATCACCTGACCCCAAAGTATGTGACCCTAGTCAATTAATGTCTAACCTGCCAAACCGAGCTTTAATCAATTATCATTCCCATGATAAGGGTTACGATATATGGACAACTCATTTGAATAATAGAGTCCTAACTAAAAACTATTAATCATACCAGAAAAAATGGTACATTAGGGGCATCAATGTTAGAAA
The DNA here is from genome assembly GCA_963277665.1 of Viscum album. Classification (NCBI taxonomy): domain Eukaryota; kingdom Viridiplantae; phylum Streptophyta; class Magnoliopsida; order Santalales; family Viscaceae; genus Viscum; species Viscum album. The sequence goes on along the minus strand of OY728164.1, from coordinate 1,815,017,489 downwards.
GACCACAACAGAAAAAAAACAAAAATATTTAAGGATGCTACCTACCACTGGTTGTCCCCATAAAAATCATAATCATCGGCACCCACCACTAGGTCAAATAAAAAAAATATTTATTTGGCTCAAAATACCCTTTTGAATTATGATTAATCTTTCAGAAACATCCAATATATGATTTCATGATTAAAATTCCAAGTCAAAACTACAAAAAGTTTAACAACCCTTATACAAGGTCTCTAGGTGTCATAATAAACCGCATCTCAAAAGCACAGATAATAGAATAGGACAAGTCAATGCCTTCCTCAAATCAATCACCCTTTTATACCACCATGGTTTAGTTATAGGTGTCAAACAACGAGAAATACTACCAAAATCCCACTGCTATGGTTGGGTTTGGTCAGTAAAACACTCAGAGTAATCCTACAGGGGATCTAATTGATAATTTTATGTGAATGAATTTTATTGAAGGGATCCACACAAATAGTACAAACTTGAGGGATGCAGCTCGGGAAACTCTAGAATAGCATACGTCGTGAATGATAGATTGCATCTTATCTCAAATAAGAAGTCTCAACTAGGTTGGTTCATACACCAAACTAATCATTTATTTCGAGTCTCACTCACAGGAGATGACTGAAAATGGTAACTAGTGGAAGAACCTATTCATTTAGATAGAAACCTTAAAACATCCATTATGAGTTCCCAGAATGGTCCATGGGGTTTACCATCATGATATATGTGGAAAACATCATTTGATGTATTCCTCATAGGTCCAAAACTATCAAAGGGGTGTAAAACATGATAATACCATATAAGATTACCAAAAAAGGTGTAAACAACATGTAGAAACCTTACACAGTGTATACTTTTTTTTCTCTCACATGGGAGTGTTCCACCATCTACATGGTCTTGTAAATCCACAAAGCACACAACGTGTTAGTCTCATACACATTATGTAAAGAATCCTCCCCTCACATACATGTACTTTTACAAGACCAGAATCACATGTGTTCTTCATGTGTAAAACTACACAGTGTGTACGAAATGTAAATGGATGTGTACTTTTCCAAGACTATGTTTCTATTTTCATCTTCACAAGGAAAAACACATAGTAACTTACCACATGGTGTGTCCTATGAGAACATAATGTGTAACCAAGAAGATAAATATTCCTACCCCAAACTAGAATAACACACAACATGTTAGGATAAACAAAATGCTATGTACAATGGGTTTTTCAAGACTAAAACTCCATATCTCCTAGAAACCCCATGTTCTTCAAAAAAACCAATCAGTGGTATGCCAAATATCAATCTGTGGGGGGGGGGGGAATCCCTAAAAATCAATGTATGGTGTCCATAATATTTTAAACTTATTATTTACGAATACACATATCATATTAGTAGGTTTATCTACCATGTTACATATCACAATAGCTTGCATATCTTGTACAGAATCTATCACAACAATATTCAATTAACAAAACACCTAAATGGCATGGTATGAATGTGTGACATGTCATTTTTAACATGTTTCTATACAATGAATGATATGGAATACCCTCATCTCATCAGGTTGAGACAAAATATAACAAAAATAATATCAATAATAACCACACAAAAAACATGTGTGTCACCCACCATGAAATCAAATAAACTGAACAACATAAAATCCAAAAATCACAAGTCAATTCGAGCAAATATTGATTTTCCCTATACACTAGATATATAATCCCAGAAAAAAGTTATTAGAAAACTCAATTTCATTCCTATACCTATCTAACGATGCTAAATATCAACGCAAACCTGAATAGAAACTACTCTAATACAAGATTGTTACATCCGAAATCTGGATTCCACTGAATGAATCCACTTACCTAGTTGGCGAAATATCCTAAAGAAAATTTCAAAAACTCTAGAGGCTTCCAAGTAGTAGGGAGGGAGTAGGTGTGATAGTGGCTAAACACTGCCCTCATTTAGAGAGTGTAACACAAAAGAACAATAATAACAATCCATGGATATAGTAAATTCCAATAGCTAATGTAAACATTGGAAGACTGATAACAGAGATAACCAGAAGTCATATCATAGAATATATAACGATTCATGTCACATGTTTGGTGAAATAATCCAAAATAGGATACACTGATAACATGTACAAGATAAAATAGAGAGGTAAATAAATAAAAAAGAAAAGTCATAATCATCAGAGGTTATGTCTTGGACCCATGCAATCCTTCTCTTAAACATAATATCAAGTATCAATAGAAGGGTTTTTACCCATATCGACTCCTGAAACAATATAATCTATTTGGGCCCAATAATATAACCCCAACAGGGATTGAGAGTAAATCCGAGTAGGCAATCACCCATGATCTGTGACAGGCTATCAGCGAATATATGTTATAGGCAATGTACAGAAGTAAAAGCAGTAAATTTGGAAATACTCAATAGTTAACCATACTATAATTACTGATTTCCATTTATTCAGTTAACATTAAATACACAATTCAGTTTTATTTAATTATAAAGATCTCAATATCCTTCCTCACCCCTTTTATCCCCCCGTATAATTTAGTAACAATAAATGTCTCAAACAAACATCTAAAAGAATATAAGAGTAGAGAAAATCTAATCTTGTGCATTGGATTGGAAGACGTGTCATAATTCATCCATTTCATAATCAATTTTAAAATATAACCTTCATGGATTGAAAAACATCACACGTATGCATAAAATACCATGCCCACAAGTATAGAAATACCTCTCGAGATGGCATAAGAAAACCTCACCCAGAGGCATAGAAAAACCTCACCTGAAAGAATTTCACCAATCAAGTTAGGAAAAATCTTGTATATTAGCATTTCAACATGTGTTAGGGTAAAACTGTGTATATACGTATTTAATCATAAAAACACACATGTAATATATAATATTATATAGTATAAAATATAAAAACTCACATAAGTATCAGAAGTTCTTAACACATTCGACTAATCTAACCATTACCATGTTTTAAACTTATAAACTCAAACGGGTAATTCATATGATAAGCCTAAAAAATTATATAAAACATTATAATTATTTAAAAATTATTTAACACATGTGTTCAAACATTTAATTATCAAATTTCATTTGTAACAACCATAAAAATTTGATTTAGGAATGCCCATTGGAATTCTAGTCCAAATGACTAAACATTGGTCATTTTGAGGGAAATTCACCAACGGGTTTCCCATGAGAACGTAAACAAACCTCAATAATTATTTAATTCACTTAATCAATTACCTAATCAACATTATCCAATAACATAGATCAATTCCATTTAATGCGACACCCTTAATAGGACCACGTGAAACTCCATCACATATACACAAAAAAACACGAAATGCACTATATGACCTACCTCATATTTATAAAACCCTCTTCTTCTAGTGATGGTCTATAATTTGACATAGAACGTAGTAGATCTACAAAATGATAAAAAAAATTATCAACCTTTGACAACAATGATTAGATATGAAATCACAAAGAATGGGTGAATAGGAATCGAGATATTACTAATTATGTTCCATCAGATCTAACATTAATCAAAATAGAGTTTGTACGGACAATAAGGAGCCAAAATGATTTTCGACACTGCTGCCCATGATACCCCGATGAGGGGTTCTTTCCATCCAAAAATTAAAAAATATACTACCTATTTTAGCCAAAAATAAATAAATTACACATTGTTCACTTTAAAATACATGGAATTTATTTGCAAGATCCTTTTTACTACCGACATAATCTTTCAATTTAAATGATTCATGTCGACACGAATACATAATTTCTTCTTGGAATGCATGGAATGTAACCACCAAGTCATGTCTTTCATGTCCTGGAGTCATCATTGACCACTTTTACTTTTTTTCTAATTTATAAAACAATATCAAAATATTCTAATTGTCAAAATATGAAATGTGTTCTTACATATTCAAAAAAAAATCATTATGAAAAATACACAATCTTCACCCAAAATAAAATTTTACCTGATAATTTCAATAAAAGAAATTCATTTTATCAAAATAATATTCTTAATGTTGGAAATTTATTTCTGAGATGTAACTCAATTTTATATAAAAAATAAAATTTTTATTGACATTTCAAATTTCATTCAATAAAAAATTATTTATTAGTTGAAAAAAATTATATTTATGAATATACAGAAATAAATTTTATCAAGGAACAATTATATGAAAATAAAATATAACCGGTTTTTTTAAATTTATCAATATAATTCATGTTATGATTAAAAAACATCTATGTTTTCAAATAAATTTCCAATCATTTTTTCATTGTTTAAAATTTATATTAACTCATATTTATCATTTTAATTTATTAGTTTTTTCAGTTTTTATTATTCATTTTCATAAGTTACCCATGTATTATTTTATAATTCAATGTGTTTGGTTTCCATTATAATTTCCATGTCACTATTATAATGGTCACATTCAAAATAATTATATTTCTATTACAAATCTAAATAATTTATATTATAATAATAATCATGAATTGTAGATAATTTGAATTAATTTTCCATGATAATTAGTTTCAAAATTAAAATAATATCATGGAGGATTTTTTACTGTGTTTTGGAGGTGTGATGATTCAATGATATAAAATTAATCAATTTTTTATCAATTATGACTTTTATTTTTATTTATTTATCCTATTATAATATTTTAATTTTAATATAGTAAACATATTATCAAAATATAATTTCCTATGTTAATGGAATATTGTATTGGTGATTATTTTAATATGTTTCATGTGTTGTATGATACATTATATATAAAAATATGATAGTGACGTTTATTTAGAATGAAAATGAAATAAAAAAATTTAGTTAATAATGAATTTCCCAATACATCAAATGATTAATATTGTTTATTTATATATATGTAAAATATGGGATGTATATAAATGATAATTTAATTAAATGTATAAGAGTCAATAATTAAATTCATTCCATTTATTCATAATCCTCTTTAATCATATGCTTCATTATTTATTGAAATTTCCCTTTTCCTCTGATATTTTTCTTAAAAAATAATCACTCTTAAACATTATATTCATTAATAGATTTGTAAAATATTTGTCTCATTCAACATCTTGATTGTAGAGACAATGAAAATAAAATTTCACATAGTGTTATATTTATATTTTGTATAATTTTTGAACAACTTATATTAACTATATTCCTCGTTATTAATTTTAGGTTTTAAAAATGTGACTAGAATACATAAAATATATCATCTTCCACATTAAGAGTCTGTACACATTCACTGTTACTTTTTATTTAATACAAGTAGAATAAAGTATAACTTTTTTTATCATTTTTCCTAATGATATATTTTCAACTGATTACTAGTCAAATGATAATTGTTATTAAACATAAATGTATTTGGAAATAATATGAATTTCTATTAATGTAAATGCATAATAGATTGAAAATTTCATAATAATATGTATATACTATAATTAACAAGGAACATATCTATTTTAAAAACTGGGGATTTGAATGAAAAAATTTGAGATAAGTTATCGGGGAGGAAACAAGTTTAGAGAAGAGTCGATAATAACGAAAATGCTTCTTGATAACCTATTTATTTATTTATTAAATAGAGGGAAACCAGTATATTTTATTATGAAAGATTAATGTATACATAGTAGTATTCAATTTTCCATTTATTCAAATACATTAAATGTTAATATATAGTTGATTCTAAAACAATCAAATTGGATGTATTTTAAAAACAAATAACAATATACGTTTTTATGAATAAATAAGATGAATGTAAATAGATCTATGAACACATAAAAAATCCCAAAAAAACATTAACAAAAGTATAAATTAATGTTTCAAAACAAAAAGATCGATATTCCGATAAATTTATTGAAATTCATTTATTGTAAAGTTTTTATTATTTCATATTTTAATATATTTTATGAATATTTTTCTCAAATATGATACATTACCATCCCATATAGTATTTGATGATAATAATTAAATGAAATTTGTACACAAAATTGATAATAAATAAAAAAGAGTTATTTTAATAAAAAATTGTCTGATTTATTTCAATATTTTTTTTATTATTTATATCACATATTAAATGAATGAATTTATACCTTTATAAAATTTATGATTTTAGTTTTAAAAAAAATGTAATGTATTTTTTCAAACTTTTTTACATGATTAGATGATTCAAAATAAAAACATTGATATCATTATTGATGTTCAATATAAAAATAAATTTATTGATATAATTATGTAAAAAAGTATATCATATTAGAGAATTAATCAAAATTATCAGTGTATGCTCATGAATTAAATTTACTCATATTCATATGAATAGAACACTTGAATATTTAATTAATTTGAAATATTTATAACAACATTTAAATCATTAATGTTGAATTTTAATTATTATGTGTTTTTCAATGTACATAAAATCATCCATATGACTCAATGTATTAAAACATTATGCCTACTAAAATCTTGAGTACTTCAACTACACAAATAGTTAATCCAATAAAATCCTCAAGTATTACCTATAATATTATTTGTAAAAAAATATTTATTTACTTCATATTAATTACATATTTTATTCTTCATCATAATTAAGTTAATTAAAGTACATTTATTTACGGTTTTTTTACCCTTCATCTTATTATCAGTTTCAAACATTCTTACTCATTATCATTATATCGTTTGTATAATTATTATGAAACTTTAATATTACAATTCAATTTATTTTTAACTATTATTATTATCTGAAAAATAAATTTGTCTTATTCATGGAATATTATTTTCATATTTTTAGTATTAATAACCATATGATTAATTTTTGATGAAATATTAAATTAATTTATATAAATTATACTGAATTAACTACTACGGTAACCTAATGACGAATTTGATGATGATGTTCTCACTACAATAATTATTTTAAAACAATTAACATCTATGTAAGATGAGATTCATAATAAAATGTATTCATAAATTATGTAAAAACACAAGAGAAAACAATATGATTAGGGACATTAGTCTTTTTATTCTTTATTTTTTAATAATATATGTGTTCTTCTGTGATGAAAATTTAAACATATGTTTTTAAAAAATAAATATTATTTCAATTTATCATTTAAATTTATATCCTGGATCAATATAATTTATTTAATTATTGATATTAGTTCACTGTTTAATTAAATTAAATATTATCATAAACACTACGGATTTTTTCATAACATTTTGTTTCTGTATTTTTCTTGTCAATTTATTTTTTATCTCGAGATTGTGTTTCAATTATCATTGAACTAAAACATGGATCCATTTAATTCTTAGGGTCGAAAAAAATTTCTAATGAAAGGGAATGTGCTATTGTTTGTTAACACTTTCTAGGATACTATTGTTATATCCACAAATTTATTTTTTATTCTTCGTTGTTAATAAAATTTTAAGGGTGATATGTTGCTTCTTCCTCATCAAAATAATGATGACTAAAATAACTATTATCATTTTACTATATGCTTTATTATAATTATTCAGTATTATATTAATAGTGTATATTATAGGTTTGTTATGAATTTTTATTGGATCGATTGTATTGAACTATTTTTTTCGTTTACTTTTAAAACTGTTATAATATTATTTAAATTTTTTACCAAGAATACATGACAATGATATTCAAAGACAATCCCATTAAAATTTTCACAGAAACAAAATTAATTTATTTTTATATCATTGTTAGATAAATTGAATTTATTTTAAAAATATAAATACATTACGTTAACATGTAATTTCATATAGGTTTCCCTATTATCATAAAAAAAATAAAAAGGCTTGTTTAGAGCCTTTTAATTGATGAATACTCCCATAAAAATAAGCACCAAATTTTATCACCTCATCAATGAGATTGAATTTATATTTCTTATTTATTTATTTCAAAAATTACATTTTCCCTTATTTATTCACCTATATGATTCTCTCATTATGCCTACTCACTCCCCATTATTTTATTTTATTTTCGTATTTGATTGTGGAAGGGTATAATGTAAGAAGAATATGTGACTGATTCGAAGGGAAAATCAATTTTCAATAAGAAGTGACAAAGTATAAAAACTATTTAGTTGATATGTTTAGATTAGAATTAATTGTGAATGGATTAAGTCCCTTGAAGATTAATTATGATGTGATTTTTAGTATTGTTTTATAATATTCATCTTAGGGAAAAAATTATTATTCATTGATTTATCGAAGTGCATTTTGTAATTATGGACACCCAAACACTAAAATTATAAGAATATTTACATTAAATTGTCTCTCAAAATATAAATAAAATTCGTATGTATTTTTTCAATACACCAGAAAACAAACATATATTTTTGGAGAGACTAAAAATACCAAAAAAATTTAAGACACATTTTTATATCTTTATCATAATAAAAATTATCTTAGGTAATATATAGAGAATATATATGGACTAATTTTTATTTTCATATTTATTTATATCATGTAAAATTCCATAAATTCCTTTATTCACCAATTATTTATTTCATTATATGTTTCTTTTATAACATAGGGACTGCATATACATACCAAGATAAAATATATAGTATCATCGCATTCTAATAAATTTATCATGAAGATAGAGTGACATCTGATTTCATTCAAATTAAACAAAATTTCTATTTTTAAAACGACTATTAAAAATATTATCGAATCATTTATCCATATATATATATATCAAAATAATACATAACATCCTCATATTATTAGTAGTTATGTACAATGTTGTGTTTTTATATTTTAAACTTCACTCATTATTATTGTGAACAATATATGAATTTATATTTGCTGTCATCTTTGATAAATTTAATAACATGAATTCATGTTTTTCTTTTATAATGATTTCTTTGATGCATAATAATGCATGAATAAGAAATTATAGAAAATTTAAAATTAAAATGTCCCAGTTATTATCCCCACTAATAACATTATAATAAAATCTTATATATTCCCCAATGTAAAATATTATTAATAGGGGAAATTTTCTTGAAATTTAATGTGTTATAATATAGTGAAATTGATTAAAGGAATCCAAAGAAAAATAACATTTAAAAATACACTAGAATTTATGATGAAAAAACATATTATGGTGAAAACCATTTAAATACGATAGAAATTTTCAACAATCAACTCACATTTAAAAATTAAATTATACAGATATTATGTGTGTCTTGACCCATCCCCCGTGGCCCATGTCGTGACATACCCCAAGTCCGCTTCGCGAAGGCTAGGGGTTGCAACTAGCACCGAAAGCGTCGACTTGAAAGTGGGAGGTATTTTACTCCATACCTATACACACATGAACTAAAAACCACAATGTTGAATGGTAAACACTAAGTAATTAGAAACAAAAGTACAACTGCATGAAATGCATTGAGTGGTGTAACCATGCCAATATAAAATCCCCACAGAAGAACTGAAAATAACAAGGTATAAATGGAGCATAGATGACCGTCCGCTGAAGATCCCCACCTGATCACTGGACTAGTGAAGCTACTAGAAGCCTATGTAGTATGTCATATCATCCTAGTCCTACTAGACCCCTCCTGGTCCTAGGCCACCAACTCCACCGTCATAATGTTTTTTGGCCCCATCATCCTAAGCCCCCTATCAAAACGTCGAACGTCATCACCAGACACTACACATGCGGGAGAAGACCATGCAAGGGTGAGAAACTCATTACTCTGTAGGGGACCCCGAGACACTCGATGGTATCTCGGAAATCCACAATGGGGAAATAACACAAATCATATACTATGTAAACCACAGAGATTATTCATAGTAATTTATTTTGATTATATGCCATTTCATATTACTAGGTTATCCAAATATACTAATCTTATCCACAAATAATCTTAAGGCCATAACCTCACACCATTTCTTGTATTTCCAAAGAAGTCTCAAAGCATAAATCAAGGATCAAGAGTAAATTATCCATGAACATGCCTTCCCTGATGACACCCCTATGAGAGATTTACTCCATCATGTACAACTCAATCATTCCTAATGGAACATTTGAAAGGATGTGCTCCATTATGAACATTTTGCAAGAACTACCAATAGTACCCAAAACTATAGGTCTCAATGTCAAAGTCATGCACCTGAGGCATGACCAATGGAAACCATAGGAGGGGGCCAACTCCACAACACTACGTTCAGTTGGGGGAACATTGCTTCAGTCTAACCCATGATATCTCATTCTCCACAGTAAGAAGTATCCCGCACCTGAGTCCGTCAAGGGAATACTAACATTTATTATGGGTATCAATTAAATCAAGTAGAAAGGCCCACTCATCGTAACTTTGTCCTGCAGTTGATGGAGCTCCAACTCCCTTAAAGGACCCGCACCTCATTGCAACTCGGATACGGGGTAGTACAACTACATATGTGGGGACCGAACCCTACCTGGATGAGGTTTACAACTCTGGTATATTATTCACTTTGGGTACCCACTCCCATGTCTGTCTTGGGTGTACAGACTCTAGAATAGAGATCCCACACCCTATCAATGAAGGTTAGTACCGACTATGTTGTAGCACTGTATAAGAAGTACTGGCAACATGGGTTGGTAGGGGAGTAACTAGTCATAACATAGTTGAATTCAACCCTACATGTTAGGGGAGTACCCGACTCTATGTGAGTTATTTATGGAGGTTACTACTTTCTATTTCAATACAGAAGTAGAAACTCCAAATAACAGAAAATAATCTCAATGGAATATGATCCCACACTCATGACGTGGGGATTCCTATTTCTACCGGAGGAGAGGACTATGGAACACCCACACCTTGTGTCATAAAGGGAGTATCAATCCAAACTCTCACTACAATAAACACCCTTGTTCATCTTCTTAGGTTATCATTCATCCCTTATACACCACGTAGTTCCACAAGGAGATAACCTGATGATTCTTCATGTCAAAAGGGTTCCAACGCAATAGGTGGTACGTCAACCAGACACCATGTTTGAAAGTTATAGGCAATGTAGTGTCAGAGACCCAGTTGGACTCAGGTACGATCAAACTAAACCAAAATAATACAATATCTAAATGTGACGTGGAGTTTCAAAAAAGTATAACCTGGTCCTAAGGGTTCCAAAACTGCATACATTTTTTTCAAATGGACGTCTGGAATAGGAGAGATTCTCGTTTAAGAGAACTGGGACGTATGTGTTTCTGGGTGCGGTCTGACATGGTCGGACTGACCCATCCTGTCCCGCTAGTCCCAAACCAAAGTGGCTTGGCTCAGGTTGGTTTTCCCTACCCTAGTTTAGCATGTTTGGCCATAGGATTGGTCTGTTGTGCTGTGGGTTTGGCTCGGCCCACCCGGCTGGGTGTGTCCCACTAGGCCACAGAATCGCTCGACCGGATGGCTGAGTACATGGTAACCTCTCCCCTCTCGGATTTCCAAAGCTTTTTATTTCTTCAAAGCCACAACGGAAGGTGGAATTACATATCTTGGCTGGTTCGTGTGGCCCGTCCCTTTATGGACCCGTATGTGCAGATTCGCTTTCCACCACGACCTTCCTCTATGGTGTGCCACCGCATATCGCCACCTAGTTCAACAACGTCACCAGATGGAACCCCACCTATTCATCAGTCTTCATGGTCCAAACTGCTACATACCCACGAGAACGTGTCCACCCATAATGGAATTCCAACGCAAAGTACTGCCCCACGTCAACATTGTCGATGTTGGACGACCGTCCCTTGTCTTCCATGATGCCCTAGGGAACCACCATTCCATTGTGGTCATCGGGTTCCAGTCACCACCCCCTCAATCGTTGGTCCCCCCGCATTTCGTCTTCATGCCAGCACATCATTCTTTTTTCCATGAAGAACACCACCACAACCATGTTTGGAGGAGGGTCCTGGCCTTGTTCATTTCACATGGTCCCTCCACGTTAGCATAATCACATGGTAAGGGAATATTAGTTATAAAAATCCCATCAAGAAACCCTACATTATACACCAGCGTTAAAGAAAAAAACACAGATCAATCTGTTGGAATCTTGACTTGTGTTCATCATAATAACCATGAACGGGAAGAAAGGGAGGAAACAAGAATATAACCCATACCATGTAATCATTGGAAGGAGTTGAGGATGAGGAAAAAGTTTCCACATCTGAAGGTGTTTGTCTACTCTTTCTGTCCCCATCGATTAATCCAATGTCCGTCGCTCGAAGCATCATTCTAGGTTGGTTCATGTATTCATGAAAAATCATCAGAGGTTTGCCTCATTCATGTCAAAAACCGAGGCTTGAGCTTTATTTAAATAAAAGGGAGGATAGGATCAACGCATTTCACAAATAATGAGTTTAATTAATGAGTAGAATTAATTAACTTATTTAATTATCTTAATGGTGTGGTTACACATTCATTTAAATATCCCAATGATGTGGTTACCAAAATTATGAGTAGATCCATTAAATGGTTTAACATTTCACTGTGGTCCCACCACCGTTTGTCCAACGGTTTCCCAAATAAAAAAATAAAATAACCCAAAGATATTTTACAATTGATAATGTGTATTTTCAAAACATTATCTTTCTCATCTGACCCTTGTCGGTCGATGTTATTCTTCCCTTAAGTGAATAAAAACACTATGGATTCAACAGTTCCCTTAGATTTTTAATCCGAGCACTTGTTCAAAAGATAGAATTCATTTCCCGCATGTTTACTGAATGTAACATAAAAAAGTTAAAAAATTATTAAAAGCCACCCTCAACCTGCGCCGGTAATGTTTAGGATCCTCCTAAGGGGAACATTCTTTCATGAGCTCAATGGTACTCTCAGAATTTCAATCTGAGTTACCATTTTGATGTAATGGATTTTACAAATTTGATAATTGTTACTTAATAAATTTATTTACGTCAAAAAACTAACTTCCACTGGCGGATGTGTTGGCCAATTGTAGTATCTGCCAAAGGAAAGCATACCCTCATGAGTTCAGTAGTGGTCTTGGATTTTTAATCCACATCACCATATGTGAGATATTTGAATTTGAAAAATTAAAAAAAAAAATTAATTATTTTATTTACAGTATTTCCATTATTGAGTTTTCTCACTGGAGGCATGTGACGACTAAACATTAGTCATTCCTAGGTTAAACCCTCCGTCCTGAACGCAATGATGCCCTCTAATTTATGATATGGGAAACCATTTATGATTAATTACAATTTTTTCATTAAAACCACTATCGTACGCTATTTAAAGCTGAACAAATTTTTCACAGATCATTCCAGGAACTATAGGCCTCATAATCACCTTCCATAAAATTTCAAGGTCTCGAAATAATTCTATATAAAAAAATTACACTTAATCTCTGAGATGTTACATTTCCTCACCTTTTTTACTTTTCATCCTTGAAAATCCTAGATGCAAACTCACAGGAAGAAACTATCTCCATCAATGGTTCATGTGATGCATCGATGCACACACAACAAAGCGAATACTGAGATCAACCACTCCTATGTCCAGATATTTCTAGGTCAATATTATGCCACAATAGGAACATGTTTCATTAGCAACAACAAGTGTAGAAAAAAATAATCATCATGATACATCTGCAATCGTGGGGTATAAAGGCGCACTTCCTTGAAAATCTAGTGGCCTTACCAAAAGCCGAAACAAGACTCGACCAATCCAACTTGTGGCATAAACACTAAGTATGGATGGCTAAGAACCATTATGAGCTATGAAATCACCTTGTGGTCTAACTCTTCCCCCATAGAGCAACTAGAGTTGGACTCTTTACGAGAGTCCAGACCATGCTGCATGGGCTCCCACCCCATTTTTTACAATGGAAATCCCTAATCCAACATACAGATATACCGCATTGGTTGCCTAATATCATCTTTCATGGAATGAACAGTAGTTGTCTAAAACCATATTGATGGAATAAGGTCTCAATTCCATGACTAAGAGATCTCAATAATAATTCCTGCTTCCAAGATCCTTGTCACACTATTAGCATTTCTTCTACATTAGGAGTCTCTAAATATTATAGTCAAGTCCATTGTCTAATAGGAACCTCAATGTATCAAACAGAAAATGATGAAAAAAGAGAATGAAGAACCTGTGTTTATATGGGATTTCATCAAAAGAAAAAAGTTAGGTCCTACCTCGAACATCTCCTAGAGTTTCTTGGCCTTAATACAAGAATGTGTACAATTGTCCTCTCCCACATCCTTCAACACCCAATGCCTGGGGGAACCACCCCCTGATGCTTGTCCAGATCCTCTACCGTATCTTCCGACTTGCAGAATTCCATGCTCCAAGCGTTGTCTCATCCATGGAATCTGTCAGTCCCTATAAGTAGTACGATGGTGTGGAAAATCTCTAGAGAGATTCCCCTATCCATTATAAGTGTAACAATACCTCTCATGTGGTTGATCGTCTTTTTGGAACAGATGTTATGCCACATACCAATGTGTCTATTTCCAGTCATTAGTATGCCTTATATTCCGCAATCTTGTCACCATTATTCTGGTAGCTCCATTAGAAACCTCTAATTTTTGACCTCTTCCATAGGACAAATCCACCTGCTCGTCCTCTAGGAATATCTCAACCACCAGGGACTATTCAAATACCCCATAATGTGTTGGAATTTTGGGAGTTATCATCGATGCTCTTATTTCTCGGCACAGTCCCTGTTCAAAATTCCAAGACCTGATGTAAGAGCCATGCTCCATATCTATGGAGTAGTGATAATGGTAAGTACATTTACTCAAATACTCTACTAACATCACGCTTCCCTACCATAGGTGTAACAACTCATGTATGCATACAAAGAGAATAGTTTCAAGAAAGAACTCATCTCTGAAGATGTGCTCAATGTCTGCCCAAGTGAGGGTCACCTCGTCATGAGTCTGAGTCGTCAGACTCCACCATCTTCCCAATAAGACCTAAATAAGTTTTTCAATCATGAAGGTTTTTTGGTTGGGAGATGTTTTCACTATGCGGAAAACACATGTAACAACCTCAATCCAATACTCATCTACCTATGGTTTTTTCTCACCACGAAAATTGGGATGCCATTGCCTCTAGAACTCATATAGAGCACTAAGCCTCTGAACCTCTTTTTATGGAACCACCGGCAGTAGATGTTTTCCATCATGTGGGGGTAGCACTGGTGAACCACATTGTGGGGAAATCTCTATCAATGGTCCCTAAATGAATGCCTCATCTCTAAGTGGGCTATCTTGATGACCTCTTATCAAGATCATGACCGGTCATCTATGTGGAGGCATCCTAAGATATATCGATTTGTACGTTATTTAGAAGGATATATCAAGAGAGCTAACTCGATAATTTATATGGAAATCACAACCATCAATAATGGATTCATTTTCCCTTATTTTCCCTACAAAAAGTGTTTTCAGGTTCCGTGTTGGGTAACAGGTGTCCAGAGTCATGGTGTACAGATAGGTCTTCCGCCCCACCAACATCAGAGTCCCTAGAATGAAAGATTAACTTGAAATAATGAACATTATTTCTCACAACAACAAAAAAAACCCTTGGTAATTTAGGTAGAACTGACCAAATTTTTACAACTTTGGCATGACTTGTCCCTCGGGGGTCATGCTGTGACATACCCCAAACCTGCCTCTCAAAGGCTAGGGGTTGGAGACTAGTTCCAAAGATGTAAACCTCAAAGTGGGAGTATTTTTCCTGTATACCTATACAAACATGCATTAAGAAACAAAAAAAACAAAGCTAAATGATTAACACTTAGTAAATGGAAACTTGAGCACTACATCAAGTAAATAATTGAATGGATTAACCGGGACAGTATACAATCCCAACAAAAGAACAAAAAATATCAATGTACAATGGGAGCGCAACCACTTTCTGTGGAAGATCCCCACCTCATCACTAGAGTAATGAATATATTGGAAGCCAAAGTATTATGTCATGTATTCCTGGTCCTACTGGACCCCTCCTAGTTGGAGGCCACCATGTCCATTGTCGTAATGTTTATCGGTCCGTCTTCTTAAGCACCCCTATTGAAACATCGAACATCTGAAATAGACACAACACATTCTGGTGAAGCCCATAAAAGGGTGAGTTACTCACTACTCTATAGAGGACCCTGGGACCCTCGATGATATCTCAGAAATCCATATAGATAAAATATCACAAAACAACCATGAATTAAACCACAAAGACTATGTATAATCGTCTCAACTCAAGGATATTCCATTGAATATACCCGGGCCATCCAGATATAACTGTCTCAGCCACAAAGAAACATAAGGACCCGACCTCAATCCATTTCCAGTATTTCCTAAGAAGACTCAATGTGTGACTAAAGGATAATGAGTATAATCTCCATAAACTGAACATCCCAGATGGAACCTATCTGAGATATGTACTACGTCAGGTACAACTTATACATTCCTAATGGAATGTCTGAAACAACGTGATCTATTAAGAAATTTCTACTAGAACTGCCTCTAGATCAGGACACTAGTGGTTTCGCAGTCATAGTCTTGCACCCGAAGAAATAGAAAAGGAAACCAAGTGAAGAGGCCCACTCATGGACACTGTGTTCTATTGGGGGATCACTTCTCCAGTCATATCAATGATATCTCAATCTCCACAGTAAGTAGTTTTCCACACCTCTGTCTATTGAGGGAGTACTAACTTCTACCCTGGGTATCGATTACCTCAAGTGGAGGGGCCTGCTCTTCCTAACTATGCCATGCATTCAGGGGATCTCCAACTCCCCTAAAGGACTTGATCACCATTTTTACTCATAGACGAGGGAGTACTACTCCATATGTGAGGAACCACACCCTACACGGAAGGAGAGTACAACTCTAGTAGATTGTTAACTGTGGGGGCCTCGCGCCCTATTACGTTAGGTTAGTAATAACCCCATGATAGAGGTCACACACCCTGTCATGGAATTGGTGTACCGACTATACTATATCACTGCATATAGATAACCCACACCAAGGGTGTATATGGGAGTACCTACTTTGAACATGGCAGAACTACACCATATCCAGTAAGGGAGTACATGACTCTATGTGAGTGAAGTACGGAGGAACCTCACCCTATTACCATAGGGGAGTACCGATTCAAATGGTAGGAAAACTACCTCAGAATAAAATGATCCAAAACTCATGATGTGGGGTGTCTTGTCTCTACCGGAGAAGTGGATTATTAAATACTCATTCCTTGAGTCATCAAAGGAGTAGCCATCCTACTTATCACTACAATAAACACCCTTGTTCTACTCCGAAGGTTATCAGTCATACCTCAACATCCAAAAACATCCACTATGAGATAACTCAAAGATCTTTCATGTCATAAGGGTTCCAATGCAATAAACGGCGCGTCAACCGGACTCACGGTCTGAAACTGATAGGCATTTTTGTGCCGAAGGCATGGTGGGATTTAGGTACAATCAGACCCAACCAAAATCCAACATTCTACGACAATCTCATGGAGTATCTCAAATGGACCGCCTCTTCCTAAGGGTTCCATCAACACAAATGGTTCATCAAATGGATGTCTGGTTTCGAATTTACGCTCATTTAAGTGAACTGGTCCATAATGGGGTTTGGTTCTGGTCCGACACTACCTGACCAACCCATCCCAGCTCCCTGGGCATGGACCAATTCAGATGGGCCCGGTTCAGCACACTAGGCCATTAGTTCGACATGATGGGTCGTGGGTTGGGCATGATGGGTGTGGCATGTCGTGCTATGCAATCACTCATCCTAATGGAAGAGCACAGGGGGACCACTCCCCTTCCAAACAACTAAAGTCGTTCGACTCTTCAAATCTACAGCGCCAGGAGGTGCCACATCTCATAGATGGTCAGTGTGGACCAGCCATATACTGACTAGCATGTGTGGGTCCGCTTTCTGCCACAGCTCGATGTCACTTTCTTCTTCCATGGCATGTCGTTGTAGTGCGCCGACTGGCTCAACATCTGCCACTGATGGGGACATACGTCATGGATGGTCCATGTTGACCGTCCCATTATGGACTCACGAGCGCAGGTCTTCCCTCTTCCACAAGTCGATGTTGCAGCCTTCCACCGTGGTGCGCCATCACAGCGCACCGCCTCACCTCAACGTGGACAACATTGGTCAGCCATCCCTTGTCTGTCGCATCACCTTTTGGCAACACCATAACTTTGTGCCCAGTGGGTTCCGATCACCACCCCCCATGGTCACTATTCCCATTGTATTCAACTATCATGCCACTATATATTTTGTTTGACCAAGAAGACTGCCACCACAAACAAGTTCATTGGATGGTTAGGGCCTTGTTCGTTTGTCCCGCACCCTCTAAGTTAGCATAATAACATGGGAATGATAGTTTAATTATATAAACCCAAATAAAAAACCCTGAATTATCCTCCTGCATTAAAGATTGAAACATGGATTAACCCATTGGCCGGTTGACCAGTGTTCTTCATAATAATAAAGAATGGGAAAAAGGTAGGAAACATGGATATAAATTATTATCAAATATATAATTGTTCACCCTCCACCAACGGAAAATAAATTACAAACAATTCCAAAAAAACCTTACCAAGACAAAAACATAAAACAAAAGGAAATGAAATAAATAATAAAGGCAAAAAATACCCATAATTTTCATCAATGGTACTCAAAATGAGAAACAACAGAATTCCATATTAGAAAAATGAATCTTAAAAGATATAAATAAATTTCTTGGTGTCAATAAATATAACCAATAATTTATCCAAATGTTGATCAGAGATGGAATGTTTGAGTTAAAATGTTGTACCCTAAGAAATAACTGTTTCTCGTGATCACCCAAAAAATTCAATATCTCAAGGTAGAAACCATATATTAGACATGTATACAATCATTTTTCTAATAAAAATATTGAGTTATTTTTATATCTATTAATAAATAAAAATATACAAGTAAGTTAATATAAATATTATAAGGACTACAAAATTAAAATAATATAAATTTTTAATAACTATATAAAAAATAATTAATTCATGAAGTTCAATAATAATAAATATTTTGTAAAAAAATAATTGGTTTTTATTTAATGAATAGTATTTAATAATTAATAACCAAAATCGGTTTTTTATATCAGTTATTTTTTAATATAGATGATGAAAAAAATTATTTAAGATATTTTTATGTTGAGAGGTATATGAAAAAAATTGATTGAATTTAAGATATTTTTATCATCAATTTCATTATAACAATATCAATGATATTTTTTCTATTTAATATATAGCAACAAATTTTGTCATGAAAATTTGAACTAGAAATTTTCTTTCTGAAAACACAAGTACAATGGATGAATAAAATATGTATGATAATATTTTATTATAAAAAAGTAATGATCTTAAATTTTTATTTTATAATAAAATTTTGGTATTTCATTATTCACCACTTTGATATTGAGTAGATACATGTTTTGGTATGGCATTTTAGACCATATGAAGATCAACGATGCTTAATGGAAAATTTGTCTAAATTTTACAAAAACAAGGGGTTCTACACTACAACACATAGTGAAATGCCTGAGAGGAGTCAGTTAACCCCTGGTAGATATTGAGGCATCATTGTTTTATATTGGATTAAATTTTTTTTTCAGAAGCACATGGTTTCACTATGTTGTTGATGAGGTTGTAGGGTTTTCACTGTTTTTGGTTTCATAGAGGTGTATCTAGAAAAGATACAGTTTGGTGCCGTAGACCACACGGTATAATAATTTCCACACAAGTTACACGATAGCAGGTGGTTTCTATGGTATATGGGAATTAAATATTTTTTTATTATATTATTACTCTAATTCAGGGATTAATTCTATTTTAATTATAACCTTTATTTTGGAATTTAATAGGGAATTCATGATGCCTTCAATTAAGGGATTTACATGGGGGTTAAGAGATAAAAATTACCCGATAACCATATTTTCATAACATGGAACAATATTTTCAAAGGATTGCAAAAGAAACTCCATGACACATTGTACACCATACATAATAATGATTAACATAACAACATGATTATTTTATTATATAATCCAATGTGTTCTATAGTTTCTTGTGGAAAATTCCTCAACATTTCTTTTGAACTTTTTCAGTGTTTGGTTCACCACTACATCATGGTGGTATCTTTTATGGTGCGATGATGGTTTTAAAAATAAAAAATCATGTTGTATCCCTTGTTATACATAGTTACCCATTTAAATGTTTATAAGGTTTTCATTCCACCATTATTAAAATAATGATGATGATTCAGTTGAACGAAATCATCATCAGGTAATTTTTGTTCTACCCACATTGACTCATTTCTACATGGATTGTTGTATAATGTATGAAATATTAGAGGGGAAGAATTACTAGGATTCATTGATATGTGTTCGATTGCTATTTTGTTGTGCTATTTTCATCATATTATGAAATGATTTATATAAGATGAAAATTTTTAGATAACCATGATATAGGAAGTCCATCAACTTCTTGGAATATCATATATGAATTTCTCATTTTTCTAATATTTATGTCATTACTAATAACATTTCTTTATTATGATAAAATTCATGAGAGTTTGTATCCATGAGACCCATTATGATGTTCTTTCAAAAATATGGGGTACAATAACATGATTCTATGATTGATGTGTATTCAAATGTATTCTTTGAGGAATAATTTATCTCATTGTTTCATATTTTTAACACGTTAATACAATGATAACTATAACCATAATTATAGAGGTTGTGTTGTTACATGATATAGGTGGGCCATCATGTGATTATAATCCATTTTAGGTAGAGCGTTCGTGGTAAGAGACTCTGTAGAAGAAGAAAATGAGAAAAAGCTAGGGTTCATACGAATGTCCCTTATCATGGATCAAAAATTTTCCTAATGGATTACATGTTTCCCCGTGGTTCCCTTTGATTTATCATGGATGAAGATATAATTAGTTTCATGTTAGATATGAAAAGGTTATGAAGTTGGTGTTTCATAGTAGGGGATGGTATTATGAGTAATTTCTAATTCTCTTTGGACTAACATATGTAATAGAAATTTCCATGGATTTAATGAATATGAAAACCAACACTTGACAACACTTTTACATCATCTTATTCATTGATGACGTCTATATTTACTCTTTGACCTTATAGATTCATGATAGGTACCTTAAGGTATTACATAGTAACATTATAAGACATTATTAGTACACTATAAGGATAATGTGTTACGTCTAGATATGGGAGGGGATGTAATTATGGAATTATTAAACATGAATATGAATATCATTAGACCTAGGGGATGTTAATGATTAAATGTTTTGAAAAAATACCTAAAATTTTGATTGAGATCAGGATATTTTAGTATTTAACTTGTTATTCCTAATTGATTATCAAGTAAATATACTAAATTTTAGAATCGATGAGAGCATTGAAAATAAATTATTGATATTATACTGGTTTGAATCATGTAAAAATGTTTTCATAATGTAAGTGTAATGATGGGGACATATCTAGTGCTCAAGCTTCATGAGACATAGATTGGTTATAATGTGTATTGTGACACAAATGGTGTTGGACTAGGAGTTTTCTTGATATAGATTGAAAAGTTAGTATCATATAGGTCTTAATAGCTACAAAACTAAGGGATAATTTTACTACTCATGACTAGGAGATAGAAACCATTATTTATTGTATCTATTCATGGATACAATATCTCATTAGTGAGATAATGTTTTTATATTTTTGACATTGTATCCATCAAATTAATATCAGACAAAGGGACCAGAACTTATGATAGAGGTAATAGATTGAGTATATGAAAATTTTCAATATTGCGAAGATTTATGCACCATGGATTGGTAACATTATTGTGGATTAAAATTTTCATAAGACCAATATTTAGTAGGTGTTTTGGAGAGATTCAGTAAGAGGAGTCGTGACAGATGATGAATATGTTGTGTAATTAGATAATACATTCTTTTCAGGACTAGGGTATTATGAATTTTTATCCCTAGGTTGTCACATCTTATAATATATAACATATAGATACAAGTAATTATTCATACCCATAGTGTTCTATA
Source organism: Viscum album (assembly GCA_963277665.1). NCBI lineage: Eukaryota > Viridiplantae > Streptophyta > Magnoliopsida > Santalales > Viscaceae > Viscum > Viscum album. The sequence goes on along the minus strand of OY728164.1, from coordinate 1,814,995,306 downwards.
TGATGTAATGAAAACATGTAGGTTATATGATATATGAATAGTCTCTGAGTGATGTTTATCTAATCAGGGTATAAGGGAGTTTGGTAATATATGTGTCTATAAAATAGGTGATTATGAGGCCTTCACACACCTATATATGGGATTTTAATCATGGGGGAATGAAGTTGTTCAATGAATTCAAGTGACTTTTATAGAGGGAAGGGAAAAAGATGAAAAATTCCAGATTCCTCTATAAAATCCTTACCTGTAAACATGAAAAGGTCAATCACCAGCATCCTGGTAGTTTTATCAATCTAGATCCAACACATTTTTGGAAGAGGGAGAACATCATAATGTACATCGTGATGTGTTTACCTATGCTTTAGGGGAGTCATTATTCTTTTTGGGGGACTGTTTATTGGATTAATATGGATGAACACATTCTAACAGTGTGAAAGTCTCACTATATGGATGATAAATGAGAGATGTTTCTCCATCTTTCTTAATATTTCATGTATTTTCATACAACATTGATTAATATTGAGAATCATGTATTAGAATTATGTATTAGATAGGATTACTGAATTCCATAGTGACTTAGATAAGATTGATCACATCATACCATCCCTATATAGTCTTACAGCTGTGTAGACTAACCATATTGGAAGAATGTTTTCAATAATGAATTCAATAAATTTTTATTGAATGATATTATTATCTAAATATAGTTTAGTACATTTAAAATTATAGTTACCAAAAATTGAATTTGGTAAAACATTATGAGGATCTATTTGCATGGCCATCATGTTCATACCTCCATAGGCATTAGGTGGGTGTGGGATTGGTGTGTGGCCCATTTTTGTTTTAGATAATTTATAGAAATTGTTGTTGATTTTTAAGAGGTTGTTTACCACTCATAATGAGCCTAGATTTTACACAGAAAAGAAGAGGAGACCATCTATAACTCACTTTTTGTCATTATGTTTTATTGGGTGTTCCTCTTTGATTATTTCATCGTAATGATAGGGAGAACATGATTTTAGAAGCCACCACTTAATCACCATGAGGGTAGTTATAGTGGAATAAAATCTTGGATGTCCTATTCATTGTCGAGGAATGCCTGATATGTTACATTTCCCTTATCATCAATTATGGATGCCTGATATATTTGATGTTTTAATATATGTGTTCTATAATGCCCCGACCCCAATTACCCAGAGTCAGTGCATTATTAAATAACATTGGCATGATCACATGAATGATCAGGTCTCGAAAGACCGATTCGTTAAGTAGCCTTAGAAACACTAGATATATTCATGAAGTTTACATTAAATCATAAAATGAAAACTACAAAAATATAGTCTCCATATTCCACACTCTTATCCCCTCATATTATCCAGATAGTTCATTCATAAATTACTTCTTCACATCCTTGGAAAAAGAAAACATATAAAAGGGATGATCTCAAATGCCCAGTAATGATAAAAATATAGCGAAAACATTCGTAAATCAGAATACACATTTAAGGTAATGTATAACTAAAACAAAATCCTTTTAAACATGAACTTAAACAAAGTATGGAAAAAATAAAATGAAATAATTCCATTTGCGTATTCACATGGATATTCTACTAATCAAATAATTACATGCAATATCAATAACCACCTTCATAATGATGGAATGCATAATGCCAAACTATCATAACCACATAGCCAAGGACTCGTGCCAAGACTACAAATAAGATTTTTCCAAGGCCTTGTGCCAAGACACTAGTTTGTCTCATGAGACCTACCGATGCATCGATGAGCTATAGCGGGCTCCACCTGTCACATATTATGTCTAATGTATTCCCTTATGAAAAAGTTTTAAACATAACATAATCATTCATATTAAAACTAGCATACAAAATGTAAATACTTCATCCATAAACCATGAATGGTATAAAAATAACACATCCACTGTCAAACATATCACAGAACCATCAATACAATATGGAAGTATTGTATCATAATAAATCAACTCCAAATAAACTTAAAATCCATCAATGGATGTTGACATAGATGAAATCAAAACTCTTTTTAAAGAAATATCTCTTTCTATTTTGAAATCATTTAAGATTCATATATTTATAAAATAAAACATTTTCTTTGAAAATATTATTATAAGATTATAAGGGAAGCTCCAGCGATTTTATAATGGCAGAAAATAGCCACACCCGACATATTAGTAAAAAAACATTCTTACCTTAATTTTGTCGAAAAGGTTAAAAAGCACCTTGTTTGGAAAATGACAGAAAGATTCCTTTATAAACAACATATAAAAGTCAACAAGGGTATAAATGACTTTAACACATAATCTAGTAAATAGTTAAAATGTTTTGAAATACATTTTTAAGAAACATGGATGTTGATGGAAAAGAAGTCCCAGTAGATTATTACATATAAACAATCTCGGATAATGAAGAGATTGCGAAATAAACCCTTACCTTGTACTTTTACTTGGATGGGGGTAGGTTAACCTCCTGTATAATGGTTAAATAATTGTTATTAAATTATAAAATAATCATATACATCAATATGATATCATATATGATCTTCTAACATTGATTTGTTAATAATATCTTAGTATTATCATTGTTTTTGGTGTTAACTTACTCTTTTTCTTTTGTATGTTTTGTTACGTAAGACGTGTTTATCATGGATAGGTTGTATATTATTCATATACAGAATGATATAAAGTCCTTAGATACTATTATCTATCATCAAATGATAATTATACTTGGATGGATAAGATGGAGAATGAATCTCATCGTGTTCGTGGAGACGGTAGTCCGTACGTACGCACGAGCGACAATATCATTCTTTTGATATTAAAATAATATTTAATTGAATGGTATATCATATATAAATAATCATTATCATGTCATATTTATTATTTACATGAATTAAAAATCATTATTATAACCATCCAAATAATAATATATTGAATAACAATTACACCACAATGTGGAGACGGTAAGCCGTACGTACACACGTATGGTGACATGTCCTTCAAATTATGGATAGAATACTGAATATGGTTGTAAATTTTTTTAATAATATTAATGTTTATATGAGATACTGGATTAGTTATTTTAGAATGGTAATAACAAAAAAAGAATAAGTTTAAGAAGAAATGAATTTGAAAGAGGGTGGTGAAAACATTACCTCTTCTTCGGGTTCTTCCTTTTGATTTGAACAAAAGGGCTCCTTAGGTTGGCTTTCTGATCAAAATAAGTCCTCTATGTTGTAGTGAGGGAAGTTGAGAGAGTATTCGGGCAGGGTTGCACCGAACCAAAAGGCTTTGAATGTGTAAATTAGTGAGAAGAAAGTGTTCCCTTTTATAAGAGGGGTGAGGGGCACCTTTGGAAAAGCTAGAGATATTATTTTATAATAAATTCATATTCGGTTTCTAAGGGCTCAAATGTGGATAGTTTAAAGGTTAAGGTTGTTATGGGTCTAAAACCACTCAACCAATAGTATTTAGACAGGTTTGGGTTACTATATTAACCTCATCTTTTAGTTTTAACTCTTAGTTAATTAGTTTGACACTTACCATGTCACTTTGTATTTTTATATTATATAATTAATATTCATACTATATTCCTCCAAGAGACCCCCAAGTGGTCCATTACTGATACACCTATCATGATATAAGTCTTTTTTCCGAACATTAGATTTTTAGGAATTTAATATCAATTAATAATATAATATTTGTTTTAAAAACTATTTTATGTCAATTTTGACACTATTTAAAAATTGATTTTTGTAAAACTCATAACAGAATGATTACTTCTAAAAAAGTTAATTAAATCAATCCTAACATGTAATATTATCCTATAAAACTAGTGTAATTCATAAAAAGTATCAAATTATATTTATTTGGGTGTTTATAATATTAATTATTTTAATGTTTCACTATTATGGTAATTACTGCATCATCATTGTGTCATAAATAAATTAAATTATATAATGTTTAAAAATTATAAATAAAATATCATTATGTAATAAATATTTTTTTATTTCTAATGAATATTTATAGTCTAAAATCCGACATTTATATCCCTATGTAAAAATTGTTTTTATAAAGGATATATTCTTATGTCATTTTTGTATTTACTTTAACTTAATTAAAATAAAGTTTCCCTATCACCTACAAGTGGCTCCATGGTGTCCCAAAATGAACCCAAAGATTTACATGGTCGTAAATGTATCCACCATTTTTTTTAGGACACGTTTTAGGTTAATTTAGTATTATTATAATATTATTTTTTTAACTCTTATTTACCGGATTTACCCTTAACAATTGTAAATAAAATATTTACGAAAGTAATTATTCAAAATGTCTAAAAATAAAAGTTACCTATTTAAAAAATATGAACATCCTGATTTCAAATATTGAATCCATTTTTTAAAATCAAAACATAGAAGTGACCTAAATCAATTCAATATTAATTCTCGTTGTTAAAACAAAAAATGTGTTTTTAAGAGATAATAACTATCAAAAGATTGACACTTGTTTATGTCCGGTTTAATTGTAAAATTATGTACAATGACCAACATTATATTAAATGGTAAAAATATTTTTTAAATATACTTTAAAACCAATCAAATACACAATTTATCAATATAAATTATTTCGATTTAAGAAGTTGTTTTTAATTAAAATTTAGTAATTTTCACTATTCATCAAAATATAAATGTTATCCGAAAAGTTCCAAAATTTCACCCAAGGATAAATTAGATATTAAGAGTCCAAAAATGAAGTCCATTTTGAGAGATAAAATTTAAAAAAAATTCAAAAAGTAGGTATTACTATTCGTAACGGCTAGTTCGATTGGTGGTGGTGTGTTAGAACTCGATGTTGTGTACAACACACTCTATCACATTATTCAAAGAGAAGTGTACCGTAGAAGCTTGGGGTGTTACATTCTACCCTCCTTCAAATAATTTATTCCTCTAAATTTATAGAATAATACTGCATGAAAAGACTCAGGTGGTTGTTCATCATAAGTTCCTCGGGTTCCCATGTTGCCTCTTCCATCTTATGGTTTCTCTACAAGACTTTTATCAGACGAGTCATCCGGTTTCACAGTACTTGTTCTCTCGTATCAAGAATCCTAATGGGCTCTTCGCAATAAGACAGATCGGGTTCCAGTTCTAATTCTTCATAGGTGAGTACATGTGTTGGGTCAGTCGTGTATTTCCTCAACAAAGATATGTGGAACACATCGTGAACTTTGGAGAGAGTTGGTGGCATTGTCAATTGGTACGCTACAGCCCCAATTCGTTCTAGAATTTTGAAAGGTATGATGTACCTGGGACTCAATTTACCTTTCATACCAAAACGTATGACTCCCTTCCATGGAGATACCTTCAGGAAAACATGATCACCGACTTGAAACTCCAAATCCTTCCTTCGATTATCGGCATAACTCTTCTACCTAATTTGAGCTGCTTTGATGTGATTTTGGATTAACTTCACCTTTTCCATTGTTTCCTCTACCAGTTCTGGACCAACAAGTTTTATTTCACTAACATCATCCCAACATTTTAGTGTGCGACATCTCTTTCCGTATAATGCTTCATATGGTGCCATCTGAATACTCGAATGGAAGATATTTCTATAGGAAAATTCTACCAAAGGTAAATATTGATCCCACATACATTGAAAGTCAAGTGAGAAAGATCTCAACAGGTCTTATAAGGTTTGAATAGTCCGTTATGATTATCAGTCTGTCTGAGGTTGGAAGGCAGTGCTCAAATGAAGTTCAGTATCCAAGGATTTCTGAAGGCTCTTCTAGAATCATGATGTAAAACAGGGATCACAATCAGAAACAATCGACAGGGGTACTCCATGAAGTCTCACAACTTCATTAATATATAGTCTTTCTAGACGTTCCAGTGGTAGATATTCTCGTATAGAAAGCAAATTTCCGGACATGGTAAGATGATCAACAATAACCCATATTGCGTCCTTCAGTCTAGGTGTCTTTGGTATCCCCATGACAAAGTCCATCGTAATATTGTCCTATTTCCACTCCGATATGGGAAGAGGTTGCATGACTCCTCCAGGTTGTTTCCATCCAGCTTTCACTTGTTGACAAATGATACATCTTGACACAAAATCAGCAATCTCTCTTTTTATGATGTCCCACCAAAAATGTTTCCTCAAATATCTATACATTTTGGTGCTCCTAGGGTGTATAGAGAAATTGGAACTATGAGCATCATCCAGCAATTCCTTTTTTAGATCAGGTATATCGGGAACACAAAGTCTTTTCCCGAGTTTCAAAATTCCATCTTCATACACAAAGTCTCTCAATCTCCCATCATTCACAGCTTTAATATTTTTTTTGAAATTCTTCATCATTGGTCTGAGAACTCTTAATCCTTTCTAGTAAAGATGGTTTGGCAACCATTTGAAAAAGAAATGATGTTTCACCTTCCCTGGTTATTCCCATGTCCATCTTCACTAGATCCATGAAAATTGGATCCCTTTCAATTCTCATATTGTTCAAAACTCCATGATCTTTTCGGCTCAAAGCATCTGCCACCTTGTTTGCCTTCCCCAGATGGTAGTGTATCGTACAATAATAGTATTTGAGTAATTCAAGCCATCTCCTTTGCCTCATGTTGTGTTCTTTTTGTGAGATAATATACTTCAAACTCTTGTGATCAATATAAATCTCACATTTTTCACCATAGAGGTAGTGCCTCCATATCTTCAAAGAAAAGATCACAACTTCTAACTCGAGATCATGAGTAGGATATTTTTTCTCATGAATTTTTTACTGTCGTGATGCATAGACAATAACCCTATCATTCTTCATAAGGACACAACCAAGTCCTTTCTTCGATGCATCACTATAAATAACGAACCCATCATTCCCCGATGGTAGAGTCAATATAGGAGCATTGAATACTCTTCTCTTCAGTTCTTAGAAACATTCTTCACACTCTTTTGTCCAAACAAATTTAACCCCTTTATGTGTGAGCTTTGTTAATGGGTTAGACAATTGGGGAAAATTCTGGACAAAACGTCGATAATAACCTGCAAAACCAATAAAACAACGTACCTCAGTTATACTCATTGGTGCTGGCCATTCTTGAATTTCCTTGGTCTTTGAAGGATCAAAATAGATTCCAACATTAGAGACATTATGGCCAAGAAAAGAAATCTCCTGAATCCAGAATTCACACTTGCTAAACTTCCCATATAATTCATGATTTCTCAGAGTCTTCAAGATAATGTGCAGGTTATTTTCATGATCTTCATAGATTTTGGAGTATACTAAGATATCATCAATAAATACCACCACAAATTCATCGAGATATTCTTTGAAAACTATATTCATCAGATCCATGAATACATAGGGTACATTAGTCAATTCAAAACACATTAGTGTAAACTCATAATTCTCGTACCTGGTTCGAAATGCTATCTTTAGAATGTCTTCCTTCTTTACACACAACTGATGGTATCCAGATCGAAGGTTAATATTTGAAAATTATTGAGCTCCATGAAGATAGTCAAATAAATAATTAATGTGGGGTAGCAGATACTTGTTCTATATATTTATAGCATTGATCTCCATGTAGTTGATACATAACCTCGTAGATCCATCTTTCTTTTTAACAAAAAGATCAGGGGTCCCCATGTATAAACACTAGGGAGAATAAATCCCTTATTACTCAATTGTTCTAGTTGTTTCTTTAGTTCAACTAAATATATAGAGGCCATTCTATAAGGGGTCTTCGATATAGGCCTTGATCCAGGAATTAAATCAATGGAAAACATAACTTCTCGTTCTGGAGGATGTCCAGGTAAATCGTCTAGAAACACATCTACATATTATTTCACAACATGTACATCCTCTATTTGAACATTCCATTCCTCACCCATAGTAATTTCATTCTCTTCCTCCACAATAATTGAATTATGTTGACCAACTGGGGGTGGATCTAGATAAGAATTAGGTGGTGACGATTCTGCTCTAAAGATAAGGTGTTCATTATCATCATCATCAAGAATCGTAATCACTTTCTTATTACAATAAATCTTCGCATCATAGTCCAAAAGCCTATCCATACCGAGGATTATATCAAACTCAATCATAGGTATGATGATGAGATCAGAAGATAAATAACATTTCTGTGCTTTAATGGGGACGGATTCACACAAATTTGTTGCAATGATACTTCCCTTAGGAGTTTTAACTGACAACTCCCTTGTTAAATCAAATTGGAAATATGTAATTTTCTTAGAAAAATGGGAAGATATGAAACAATGCGATGATCCAGAATCAAATTATGCATTTTCTAAACTTGAGGAAACCATTAAATTACCTGCCACCCCATCTTTCGGAGCTTCTACCTCAGCAGTAGTGATATCATAAGCTTGGCCTTGATCCCATGGCCTTTTCTGAGGTATGTTCCTTGAATCTTAGGACATTCATTTTAATAATGTCCCTTCTCCCTATAATTTTAACACTGAAAATTGGTAGCTTCCTTCTTCCCTTTTCAATCACGAGCTTGTTGGCCTTTTTCACCACACTTGTAACAGACACCCATTCCCTTCAAGAAAGTACTGGGGTGTTTCTTCCCACATTTACCACATAATGGATATTCAAACTTTCCCTTCTTCCCTTTATTTCCATTCCCAAATTAACCAGCAGATCTCTTCTTCTCTTGCTTTTCTTTAAAGTCATAAGACTTAGAGAATTCCTTTTCGGTCTTGATAGCACATGAGACAATGTCTTCATACAACGAGAAGGATTGTGAGACTAATGCTCGATGGAGAAATGGGTTTAACCATTCAATGAAATGATCAATCTTACTTGTTGGGTTACGTATATAATCTCCAGCAAACATTGCTAACCTTGTAATGTTATCCCCATACTTTGTGACATTCTTATCCTCCTTTTGTCTTAGACTCAGAAATTGCCTTTCCATATCTGCTTGATGGTCGCGAGGAAAGTATTTTTCTAAAAACAGATCATTGAACTCCGTCCATTCCATATTTGATACTTCATCATCTTCCTTCATGTTTTGAATAAATTACCACCATTGATCAGCATCTCCAGTGAGATAGTAAACTTCCATGATAACTTTTTCCCTTTCACTACTCCCCAAAGCCTGAAATATTTTCTCTAGGGAATTAATCCATTTTTCAGCTACTGAGGGATTTGTACTCTAATTGTACATTGGTGGTTGTTTCCTCATTAAGTGATCTAACATTGATCCTCCATGCTACAGATCAGGGTTCTCCATACGGGTAAGGTTATTATTCATAACCTGAGTGAGTTGTCCCAGTATGGTGATTAGATGATCGGCACCAGTTGCATCACCATCTCCACTATAATTATCTTGAGCCGGATAGAAATCCCTACATGGAGTGCGTGCATTGATATGGTTTCCATTTCTTCCACTAGGATCCATTTCTAAATAATGGAATAAACTAGATCAGTTTATGAATCAAAATACATAATTCCATACTTATAAAACACTAAACATAAATTGAACTATTTATGGATATAATCCATATTCATAAAAATGTTTTATTTGAGGAAGTATATACTCATAAACCATTCATAATGATTTGTAATGAAAATTAGAGTTATCCTAAGCATGTCCCCCAGGAGTGTCGTAACCAAGAGTGCAGCAAGGCCCGCTGTCGTGCACCAGTTCCCATTCGAGTCCAGATCAAAGCGGTGTTTTTAGGATTTACCCCTAGGTACATCTGTGCTAGAGCCGCCTCTACCTGCTCGTATCCAGACAGGGATGTATTGCTCGGAAAACTCACAATATCGCTACAATACCAAAATTATAGGAAGTTCTTCTATATTAATCTTCAATGTCCATCTTAGGTCTTTGTGCTCTAATCAGAGTTTATCTAAATCTAGCTTCCAAGGATTGTACTAAACATCCCTATGATACCAACTGTAACTCCCTGACCCTAGTTACCCAGAGTCGGTGCATTATTACATAACATTGGCATGATCACATGAAAGATCAAGTCTCAAAAGACTGGTTCGTTTAGTAGCCTTGGAAACACTAGATATATTAATAATGTTTACATTACATCATAAAATGAAAACTACAATAATATAGTCTCCATATTCCACACTCTTATCCCTTCATATTATCCATGAAGGTCATTCATAAATTACTTTTTCACATCCTGGGAAAAATAAAACATAGAAAAGGGGTGAGCTCAAATGCCCAATTGGGATAACAATATAGCGGAAACATTCAGAAATAAGAATAAACATTTAAGGGAATGTATAACTAAAACAAAAGCCTTTTAAACATGAACTTCAATATAAGATGGCAAAAATAAAATGAAATAATTCCATTTACTTATTCACATGGATATTCTACTTATCAAATAATCACACGAAATATCAATAACCACTTTCATAATGATGGAATGCATAATGCCAGACTATGATAACCACATATCCAAGGCCTCGTGCCAAGACTACAAAAATGATTTTTCTAAGGCCTTGATCCAAGACACTAGTTTGTCACATGAGACCTACCGATGCATCGAGGAGCTATAGCGGGCTCCACCCGTCATATATTAAGTCCAATGTATTCCCATATTAAAAGGTTTAAACATAACATAAACATTTGTATTAAAACTACCATACGAAATGTAAATACTTCATCCATAAACCATGAATGGTATAAAAATAACACATCCACAGTCAAACATATCACAAAACCGTCAATACAATAAGGAAGTATTGTATCATAATATATCAACTCCAAATAAACTTAAAATCCATCAAAGGATGTTGACATAGATGAAATCAAAACTCTTTTTAAAGAAATATCTCTTTCTATTTTGAAATTATTTAAGAGTCATATATTTATATAATAAAACATTTTCATTGAATATATTCTTAAAATATTGTAAGGGAAACTTCAACAATTTTATAACGGCGGAAAATATCCACACCCGCCGTATAAGTTAAAAACATTCTTACCTTAATTCTGTCGAAAAGGATAAAAAGATCCTTGTTTGGAAAACGACAAAAAGATTCCTTTATAAACCACATATAAAAGTCAACAAGGGTATAAATGACTTTAACCCATATTCTATTAAATATTAATAAAGTTTTGAAATACATTTTTAAGAAACATGGATGTTGATGATGAAGAAGTCCCAGTAGATTATTACGTATAAAAAACCTCGGATAATGAAGAGATTGCGAAATAAACCCTTACCTTGTACTTTTCATTGGTTGGGGGTAGTTTAACCTCATGTATAATGGTGAAATAATTGTTATTAAATTATACAATAATCATATACATCAATATGATATCATATATGATCTTTTAACATTGATTTGTTAATAATATCTTAGGATTATCATTGTTTCAGGTGTTAACTTGATCATTTTCTTTTTTATGTTTTGTTATATAAGATGGTTTTTCATGGATAGGTTATATATTATTAATATCCAGAATTATATCAAGTCCTTAGATACTATTATTAATCCTCATATGAGAATTGGACTTCGATGGATACGATGGAGAATGAATCTCATCGCGTTCGTGGAGACGGTAGTACGTACGTACACACGAGCGACAATATCATTCTTTTGATATTAAAATAATATTTAATTGGATGGTATATCATATATACATAATAATTATCATGTTATATTTGTTATTTACATTATTACAAATCACTATTATACCAATCTAAATAATAATATATTGAATAACAATTACACCACGACGTGGAGACGGTAAGCCATACGTACACACGTATGGTGACATGTCATTCAAAGGATGGATAGAATACTGAATATGGTTGTACCATATTTATAATAACATTATTGTATATATGAGATACTGGATTAATTATTTTAGAATTATAATAAAAAAGAAAGAAGAAGTTGAAGAAGAAATGAATTTGAAAGAGGGTGGTGAAAACATTACCTCTTCTTCGGGTTCTTCCTGTTGATTTGATCAAAAGGGCTCCATAGGATGGCTTTCTGATCAAAATAAGGCCTCTAGGTTGTAGTGAGGGAAGTTTAGAGAGTAAATGGGCAGGGTTTGTCTGAACCAAAAGGCTTTGAATGTGTGAATTAGGGATAAGGAGCAGTGCCCTTTAATAAGAGGGGTGAGGGGCACCTTTGGAAAAGCTATAAATATTATTTTATAATAAATTCATATTTGGTTTCTAATGGATCAAAAGTGTATTATATAAATTTTAAGTTGGGGATGGGTCGAAAACCACTCAAAAAATAGAATTTAGACAGGTTTGGGTTACTATATTAACCTTATCTTTTAGTTTTAACTATGAGTTAATTAGTTTGACACTTACTATGTCATTATGTATATTTATAATATATAGTTAATAAACATATTATATATCTCCAAGAGACCCTAAAGTGGTCCATTAATGATAAAACTATCATGATATAAGTCTCTTGGTTGAACCATCGATTTTTAGGAATTTAATATCAAATAATAATATAATATTTGTTTTAAAAATTCTTTTATGTCAATTTTGATACTATTCAATAATGGATTTCTGTAAAAATCATAACAAAATGATTACTTCTAAAAAAGTTAATTAACTCAATCCTAACATGTCATATTATCCTATAAAATTAGTGTAATTCATAAAAAGGCTCAAATTATTTTTATTTGGGTGTTTATAATTTTAATTATTTTAATTTTTTATTATTATGGTAATTACTACATCATCAATGTGTCATAAATAAATTAAATTATTTAATGTCTAAAAATTATAAATAAAATAGAAGTATATAAGAAATCTGTTTAGATTTCTAATGATTTTTTATAGTCTAAAATCCAACATATATAACGCTACTTAAAAATTGTTTTTCTAAAAGACATATGCTTATGTAATTTTTGTATTTATTTTAACTTAATGAAAATAAAGTGTCCCTATCACCTAAAAGTGGCTCCATGAGGTCACAAAATCGACCCAAATATTTCCATGGTCAGACATGTATCCACCGATAAGGTTAGGACACGTTTTAGGGTAATTTTTTATTATTATAATATTATTTTTTTAACCCTTATTTAACGGATTTACCCTTAACCATGGTAAATAAAATATTAACCAAAATAATTATTCAAAATGTCTAAAAATAAAAGTTACCTATTTACACAATACGAAAATCCTGATTCCAAATATGGAATCCCTTTTTCCAAATTCAAAACACAGAAGTGGCAGAAATTAATTTAAAATTAATTCTTGTTGTTAAAACAAAAAGCATGTTTTTAAGAGATAATAAATATCAAAAGATTGGCACTTGTTTATGCCCTGTTTAATTGTAAAATTATGTACAATGACCAAAATTGAATTAAATGGTAAAAATATATTATAAATATACTTTAAAACCACTGAAATTCATAATTTATCAATATAAATTATTTCAATTAAAAAAGTTGTTTTCAATTAAAATTTAGTAATTTTCACTACTCATCAAAATATAAATGTTATCTGAAAAGTTCCAAAATTTCAGCTTAGGCTAAATTCAATATTCTGAATCCAAAAATGAAGTCCATTTTGAGAGATAAAATTTAAAAAATTTCAAAAAGTATGTATTACTATTCATAATGGCTAGTTTGATTGGTTGGGGTGTGTTAGAACTCGATGTTGTGTACAACACACCCTATCACATTATTCAAAGAGAAGCATACCGTAGAAGCATGGGGTGTTACATGTTCATTGAGTTTGAAAATTTTCAAACTATGAGTATCATTTTATTTTGATTATAGAATATAGTTTGAAATTCATCAAAGGGAATATGATCCCACTCATATGGATTCTATTTCACTATTGGAGGATCCAATAGGAAACATACAGATGAGGGTCAGAAGTTGATGGTCGGTGGTATGACTTTTTCAATCATAAACCATTAATATCCCTATCATGGTCAAGAAGTCATTAAAAGAAGAATAATTTTAAATCTTGGAAATTATTCTTCTTTAATTAATGATATCATATTTTAATTTTGTCCAAATTTATTTTTAATTGGTCCTTATTTGGATAAATTTATATGGACCTTAAGAGTCATATGTATTACTAAGTGTGATTTTGGATAAAGTTTTAAATAATATGATCAGTTACATTGTAGAACAGAATACCATATTGCATTGGATTTTTTTTGTTCCATTGTGGTATGGTTTATTAATGTTTTCACCATAATTAAAAAGTTTGAATTATGGTGTAGATGGTGATTCAAGGTTTTTACCATAGAATACAACATATAGGGGTGTTTTTGTATCCTTTACCATCATTAAAAAGACCAAACTACACAATCATTCTCTTTTATTTAAAATAAATCATGTCACCACTATTGTAAGTGGGTGTTGAATAAATAATTTGTTTTGTGATATTATTTATTGGTTTCATTCGAATAGAATTATAGCCTTAATTCATTAATTGAATATGGAATTAAAGATGTATTTAATGGGGGTATATAACATTGGTGGATCCCTACAAATGGAATAATATCCATATTCACATCACCCAGATATGTAACAGTAAAGGGTAGTAAATGGAACAACATGACACAGTGAAATCCCTATGATGTTGAAATTCATGAGTCAATTTGTATCCATGTCATAGTCCTCCCTCTGTGTTGTAAAATTTTTAAAAAATACTGTATTCTTTTTTCATAAAACATTGTTATTCCTCTATTTCTCCATTATACCATATTGTGTATCTTATGATGTTTTTTATTTTTCATATACACCTCCAACTCATAGAACTTGACATGTGCAGTGGAGGCTCACAAACTTATACTGGGGTTTCCATTCTACATTATTGAATTTATTTTGAGGATCCTTTTATGATAATCGATGTCGAGTTCTTTTTGATCTACACCAATTGAATACTTTCGGCTATCATTACATTATAACTCATGACTTGTTGGAATGGAATTTTTTTTGGAGTCAATGATGGGGGGTCATATTCTAGTTAGTGTGTGTACATGGTTCGAGGGATGATATTTTTGATTAACCATGATGTTGATGTTAATTTATTGAGTTAACATAGACCTTAAAATCATTTGATATATTTTATAAAATTTTCTATATTATAATTAATTTCATATTAAATTTATATTCCTGATTTATATTGTGTTTTAAAGAATATAGAGAATGTGAGGCTTGTTGTGTAATTTTTTCATGAGATCTTTTAGAATAGGTAAATTATCTATTTAATGATTATTCAATCTTCGACTTGGAAATAAAATTATATCATGTGGTCATGTTTTTTTCAGGCTTTACTATATCATATGCGTCCCCACATCCATTGAGGTAGTTTTGGTACTCGAAACATGTGGATCATTTTGTGATATACATCTATACGAGGAGTAGAACTCTTGACATATGAGTCTTGTGTGGAGGGACCTGATAACTAGATATTGATTTTAATATTCCATTGTGACCATCTTGAAATTTTTATCAAGGTATATTTTTATATCATGTTTAATTATTTTGTGGTTGCGAGAATGATGAGTAACATGTTACTCAAAACTAGAGGATGTTGTGTAGCAACCCACACATGATTAATTTTTGAAAAAATAAAAAATATACACATGACACCATGAGGTAATCGAAATACTAATTAACTATATTGTTCCTATTTAATGTTACTATTGAATCCTCTATTTGTTTTTATGAAATTGAGATGAATCATGTAAAAATGAATTTTATTGAGGATTGGATAGAGCATGACTGCTTGGTTTTGGATTGTGAGCTATAATCATCACATATTTAACATAATTATAGAACACAGTTATATTTATTTACCTCACTTTGTTGAGCTAGAATTTTTTTTCCAATGAATCTTATAATCACATAATATATATTAATTTTTGTGTCTTTTTAAATTTCATTTCGATATATCTGATAAAGATAAATGGTCCTATAGTGGAAGGTTATGAATATAAGTGTGGAGATATTGAAAACTAGGTTAGACCATAGAAAAAGAACCATTATTTATTTACTTAGTTTATATCAGTTAATTATACTATGTAAATGTATCTCACTTATAAAGCTTCTATTACTATATGAATTTTTTACACCCTTTCAGATTATTCATGATTACTATAATTGTTGTAATTTTATTTTTACTGATCGTATGACACGATTCAGAGGGTATAGTCTCCCGATTGATGAGATCCAACAACATATTTTCGTTTCCCAGCTATTTCGTATTGGGAGGTGTGAATGAGATCACATGAAACTTCTTTTCAAAACCATTTGTTCTGGTTGGGGATTTATGAAAACTAAAAAAATTTACATAATCATGAAAAAGGAAAATATTGCATAATCTATATTAATTAAAATAATATTACAACTATATTAAATAGTCTATTAATAACATTAATTCTATGATATAATAAATTTTATTATATGTATTTAATACACGTTTCATAATAACGAATACAATTGGAAATATGGGTAAATATTATGTGACTTAATTTTTTTGTAAATGAATTAGTTTCTTCTTTATCAAACAAAATATTTTTTCAATATAATTATATATAAGTTTAAATATATATTGATCAAAACAAAAATAATTAAAATTTTGTCATTGATCTTTTATATTTTGTAATAAATATAACAGATTAAAAAAATATTTTTTAATATGAAAATATAATAGAGTAATACATGATAATAAAATAAATATTTTTCAAACTCTCTAATATGTATTTCATTTTTTGATATGACGAGAACCATAAATCAATTTAGTTTGGAATTCAACTAGTGATTCCAATGGTTGTATTCTAAAACATGAAACATGAGAAGACAATCGATATAAAAATATTATCTTTAATTAATAATATGAAGACATCATTATTTATAAATGTACTAAAATAAATAAATGAAAAATTATAGATGAAAAATTATAAATCAAAAGTAAAATAAATCATATGTTCAATCATTTAAAAATTATTCATTATGTTAATGCATTAATCTCATAAATAAATTGCATGGATTGTTTATAAGTTGAATCTATAGTGACATATTAAGTATCCTCATCTACAAGTAAATTGTCAATAAATATATAATATTTATAAATAAAGTGAATTTCATGTTAAATATATTTTATAATTTTAAATATATTGTACTTTATAGTTATGTAACACTATTGGACGTTTTAGTTTTAACTACATGGATTTATATATTATTTATATTTCCCACTCTATCCTCTTATTTTTTTTATAATTATTGTTCTATTTTGATTTTTATTAAACATATCAGTCATAATATCAATTAATTTAAAATGGATAATTAATTTCAATATTTTAAAATCCATATAAAAATATATATAAGTATTAAAGCATCATTAGGGGGAAGAACATTTTCCCATCCCTGCCAAAGAAAATTAACTATGTTAATTAAAAGTCATTCTATTGATATTGATTCACCCAAAAATCAGTATCTTTTTCTGCCTCCATATCTATATCAAAAAAAGAAACTATTTTTTCAATTGATTTGTGGATAATTTTATGTTAATATATTGATATATCTCCTTATTTTATTTTTACACACTCTAAATAATTTTTTATTAAAACAATTAAAATTTTGAATCATATTAAATTATGTAACTCATTTGACATACAATTAAGGATAATAAATATTTATTAGTAAGAGGGAAATCAATTTTTATATGTGGATTTCATGTTTTTCTTTCACAATTTTCAAGTTCTATAGTTCCATTATACACCAATGGACATTTAAAAGTGGATTTTGAAACCACAACTCTAGGGTTTCCCCTAAAAATAGTGAAAATACCCCCTTCTCCAGGCAATCTGTTTATATACCCTTTGAATTTGATCCCACTCCAATATAATTCAATTAGATATTCCTGTATTCCTACTCTTTTTTCAGTGAATTTTTTGTGTAATCCTCATGTTATATATTTACATAACTGTATGGTTTTATTCAATTCTCTTATTTTTCTATAATAAGTCCCATATATGAAATTATTGAATTGTATTTATAATATATGAATTCTATTTTTGTATATTAATATATGGTGTTTATAAATAAAAAATTGGAATAATCCTTTTTTATCTCAGTGGAATAATATTTCACAACATTTTATATGATTTCATTTAAAAAGATAGGGTTCCATTAATATAACTATATTTAATATGGAGATGATTTTCTCATGTTTATTTTTTATAATTTATGAATTTTTTATTTTTATTTAAATATGATTTCCCTTTAGAATAAATGTTCATCAATATATTTTAATATTTATGAATTATAATTTGATATTTTTTCTTTAGGATATATGAACAGAATTGTTATTAAATTATATAGGTATGAATCTGTAGTCCTCCATTAATAATATATTATAATTATTATTCTCCATTTTCATGCTATATATTTCATATTTATAACCATTCTTCATAGTTTTTGTGCCATATATTTCTATATGAAAAAATTAATTGAAATTGCATGATTATATAATTAATATAAAAAATATTTGAAGTATCTTTTTATTTAAGATAGTTTTTTATAGTTTTTTTATTCATTAAATAAGTTAGTTCTGTAGGATTTCATTCATACAGAATCCTTATTCTATTGATTTTTTTAATGATATTTATAGACCTTTTTGAAAATAACTAATAGTTTACATTACTCAACATGATTGAATCAACAATTTTATGATGGTTTTCAACAAAACAATATTATATGATAATAAATACAAAATATTATAAAAATGAGTGTACAATCATTATATGTGTATTATTGTTTTATTGTTGTACTTATTATATTTATTATTGATAAATGTATAATATTTAAATATTATAATTTTATATTTATTCTATTATGATATCTCATATGTTAAAATTATAGAATTATAGATTTTGGGGATAATTATTATGATTGATTAATTTCTAATGGCCTTCTCATAAAATAGTTGTAATCATAAACTATTTTTATGTTATAATAATTTATTCATTTCCATGAAAAATTTCATTAAATTAAGTGATAGTTATTAAAAATAAATTTAAGATCAATATTATTTCATTGATTTTTGATGTGATATATTTAAATTTAAAGCCTCTCATTTTAAAAAATAATTTATTTATTATGTAATAAATTTTGGTTTGTATTCTAACGAATAGTTTGTTTCTTTATGTATTAGGAGTGAAAGGGTTTTATAATTCCAAAACGATAAAAAAAGTGAAATTCCATAATACATGATATTTATTTAAATTACTGAATGATTATGAATATTACATATGTTCCAATTAGAAATATTTTTATGGTCGTAAATAACGAATTTATGTTACGGTGATATGTTACACAATATTATATTATTTGTATGTTTGTTATGGGTTGTAATGGATTATATTATTTAATTTCTAAATAATTTATATGAATTATCCAATGTATAGAAAACTCAAGTTTATCTTTTGTTATGATTTGAACCAATAATCACATCTAATTGAACATTCAAATCAATGGTAATTAATTACATTTATAGTATTCTTTATTAAAACTTTTCATTCAATTTTCTATAACGTTATGTATAGAAGATAGTTTTATGATGATTATCATATGATAAACATGTTTCAAAAGAAAATATATTGTTTTTATTCTTTTCATTCACAAATGATCAGATACATAATTTATACACTTACCATTTCAAAATTCTGTAAGAATAACTTTGTTATTTCAAAATGATGTATCGACCATAATAAAGTATGTTTCAAAAAATTATTTATAATGGTATCATAATATAGTGAAAATTAAATATCATACAATTCATATTCTTAATAAAATTAGTGGAATAAAAATTCTGATGTTTGAGTAGAATTTATTTACTTATAAAAATGATATGTTAGATATTCCAATTAAATATGATAATGAGAACACTATAGATGATGAAACAAATGAAAATGATAGCCTTGAGTTGGTGAAAAAAATTAGGGAGTATTCCATAACTCTTGTATATTTGTAATGTGGTACAATTAAAATGCTGGAATTTTTAATTCGACCCTGTCGGGTGAAAACAATTTTCAGAATTTGGAATACATTATAAATTATATTCTAATCATATTTAGAGAATAAATTACAAATGATACAAATATTACATCTACTTATTTAATACAATTAATACTAATTAACTAACAAGAAATTTAAAAATTAAAATTCACCCTCACCCAAATGATCGAATCTTATTTATAAAGAAATATAAAAGAGAAATGATTATAAATGATCTGATGCATCTTGATTGAATTCAATTGTAGAAAAAATACCATCTTTTTTCCACTGATGTATTTTGGACCATTACACTGATTCATATTCAATAAAATAATTCTATGGTTGGCTAAATCTCAAAAAATATGTTATAGAAGTTTTTTTGAGAATTAATGACAATGATGTTATGGTTTTTCAAACTATTGGGTTAATATGGTTGTCATTTGATAAATGGTATCCTAATTTTATAGCTACTTTTTGTAATTTTACAATTTGTAAATCATATTATTTTAATTTAATTTGGTCTGATGTAAACATCATGTAGCACATGGACAACATTCATTCACATTTATAACATTTATTTTCAAATGATTATAAAAAACAATTATCATTAAAAACAATAGTATCAACAAAATTATTTTATTTGGGAAACTATAAATATTTGTGCTTGAATCATTATAGAAAATATTTTAAAGAATATTGGTATATGTGTTTACTTTGTAACATCTTGAACTAAATCAATGATTCTGATAATAAAATCAAAATGAAAACACTGTCACCCATATGATAAAGGCATTAAACTTTTAGTGAATATATGTGGAAAACTATGTTAATAATATACCTATAACCTCCTAATAGGGGTTCCACATATCAGTGCCTTGAGCTAGTCAGTATCAAGACCTCAAGCATTTCTGCCAGTTTTCTAGAGGAAAAAATATATCTTTTATGGTATAATACATCAACATGGGGAGATTATACCCTATTTATAAGAGTATCAAAATAGTGACAATAAATACTAATGACCAAATTATATAATAACCAAAATCCATTGTGATACAATAACACAAATGAACTAGTTTCACATGACAAACCAAAACTGAATAAAATTCATATTTTAATAGTTGATATTTTTTCCCATGTAATTGTAAAAAATAATGCTGAAAATCGTGAAAATGAAAACCCCACAATGGGGATCCTAAGTATGTGGTTGTTTCCCTCATTTATGATCCATTCCAAGTCATCCATCCAACAGAGGGATCTGGAATATATCTTTCACTACGAACATGAATTCTATTTTGATACTAATCGCGCATCTCAAGTAGGGTGGGTGTAAAAATCATTTGGCGCCCACCAACAACATATAAAATGACATCTATTTAATAAAATTGAATGTTGTTGTATAAAGAATATTGTAAATTGAATAAGTTGTTGATGCTCATCCTTCACCTGTTGATAGGTGTAACATCATGTTAGAAGCCGTGATTTTTTTCCTTATTATCCAAAAAATATTTAACAAAATTCAATGTATATTTTGGTGAAAATGGGTCCACCACCCATTTTGAAGCATGAAATTCAAGCATTATATCCTCCTTCATAATCATATGCACAACAACATGATTCCCAACGTAAATGATCTCATACATTTTTATAGTACAATATAAATTTGAATCCCCACAATAAATTATTTCTCTCAAATACAATAAACATTATATCCTTATATTCATTCTCCCTAATATAGATAAAAAGTGTAGACTCCATTGAAATTGATTCGAATGTCATCCTGATCCTCCTAAGACATAATAAGTATATCAACCATAAAAATCACTATGTTCACATAATAATTAGAGTCCTAATCTATCTTAGCCTATTTTTTCATATATAATATCAATAACACTTATTACCTTCCAGGACATATATTCTTGCTGAAAATATAATGATGGTATACACTCAAACTATCCTTGCATTCAATGATTCAAATATCACTTCGAAAAGATAATCTTGTTGGTCTTATTATTTGTATACAGAAAAATATTTTTATCCAAAATGTAATACCACCAATATTCAATGAATAATCAACTACTCTTAATTTAAGGTCATGGATAGTGTAGTTATATTCATGTGGCCTCAACTTATTTCACCATTACGAGACAACTCGACAACACTACAATAACACTACTCGAAGACTGATCCCTGATTCTTTATTAAATACATTATTTTCTTGCATAAGGATAATGCTGGATCAAGATCATTATGGTATTAAATCTCTTCCTAAATATTTAGATTGCCTTCTTGAAATCCGATGAAAATTAATACATAACTACCTTCTTGGTGATGAATTAAAATGCTGCTTCCATGTGGAAGAAGTCATGTATGTATCTCAAATATATACCTATACACCAATAAAACTATAGGTATCAAAATCATATTTGGGATAATCCCATAAAACTATTAATTAAACCATCCATGGGTCCACTAATAAAAAATCCTCTGAAATTATGTGACCCCTGTAATGTTCATGGTCAATCCACAATTGAGGATTAGATAGTGCTTTGTATAGCCAATATTGTGTCATTATAATCAAAATGATGTCATGATGTTGGGAATGATCATCATGAGTCTTTTACTACCCCAACAAGTCCCCCAAAAACACTACCAAATCATTATATAGGTATACATTGGATAAATATTAATTCATGTCCATAAAAACTACTGGTTTATTCATCAACCTAAATATAATAAAAACATATCAATAAAGTCCACACCTAATTCTGAAATATGTTCAAGGTAACATAGAATGACATAATATCAACTGATGACATCCTGATCTGAAGTCAATATTGTAGAATGCACAAGAAACTCTCTACTTGTCTATCACGACCCGTCCTCGGGGCCCGTGCTGTGACTACCCCAAGCCCGCCTTCCATAGGCCAGGGGCTGGCGACTAGCACCAAGGCATAAATCCCAACAAAAAGGGAAGGCATTGCCTTTGAAAAGTAAACAAGCACTATAGAGTAAGCAAGCGGAAAAGTAAACACTAAGTAAAAACTGTAACAAGCTATGCTGAAAGTAAAAGGGGCCGGAAATACACGCCCAACTGTAAAGTACAACTGAAAGGGGAAAACAGCAACTAAAAAGAAAAGCCACAGCGTCGAGCCGTCCTCTGGAAGTCCCACCTGAAGGGTGGGTACAGATAGCCTCCACAGATCCTCGGTCCAACCGTCCGCTCAGAGTGCATCCAACCCAGTGGTCCGCCACCAGGTACCGTCCTGCTCCGTACGCCTCCACCGCGATCAGCGCTATCCATCGTCTGTAACCAACACAACGAAGTGCGGGCATAGCCCGTGCAGGGGTGAGTACAAGATACTTAGTAGGGACCCCGAGACCCCCGAAGGTCTCCCGAAATTCACAAAGGATAAACCACAAAAGGAAAGATGCAATCACGAAGTAACATCTGACACGGCTTAGGTATATGCCCATACATATACCTAAGTCGTCAATTCCCGTTCGGCTCCAACGTCCGAGCCCAAGCACAACCCAGTCCACACATGAAATAAAACGAATACCCACACAGGATAGCACAATGCAATCCACAAAGGAGAGTGAACAGTAAATCCACACAGGATAGTACAACACAATCCACAAAGGAGAGTAAACTGTAAATCCACACATGATAGCTCAACACAATCCACAAAGGAGAGTAACACAGAATTCATCTCACACATGTATACTTCTTCGGATGACGATAAAGATGATCACTGATCCATCTAATTCATCGGACCCACAAAGGATCAATATGTAACTATCCCCCGCAATGACCCACACAGGATCGGTCCCACATAGGAAGTGTAGGTGCTGGCTCACACAGAACTGCTGAGCGCTGACCCACACAGGATCGGACCCACATAGGATCGGGCCCACACAGGACCTGTAGCACTGATCCACGTAGGATCGCTGAGTGCAATAGTTGTCACAGTCCACTGAGGATCTCTGCACAGTCGTCGTCGCAGTCCACTGAGGATCTCTGCACAGTCGTCCTCGCAGTCCACTGAGGATCTCTGCACAGTTGTCATCGCTGTCGAAGTAGCAGTCGCAGCCAGCACTAGGGTTCCCGCACACAGCAAGCTCGTTCGGGAGGGTCCGCTCCACGAGCCGAGAGGCTGATACATCAACTGACACAAAGTCCGAAGTTGATGTATCCAAAAGTTCCGTATCGTTAACAGGAACTCAACGTTGCAGACGGCGCGTCAATCGGACGCCCGGTCTGAGAGTTATTGGCATTTTCGTCCCAGGGGCCCGTTTGGTTTTTAATGCAAAACCAACCCGACCGCACTCCACCCGCTTCCAAAGCTTGGGTGGAGTGTGCCAAAAGATCCATCTCACTTAGAGGAAAACAACAAAGCTGGCGGCACGTCAATCGGACGTCCGTAGCTCAAGATATGAGCGTTTCCGTTCCGAGGGCCCGGTTGGATTCGTGTACGAACCAACCCGGCCGAACTCAAAGTGTTCCGAAACCTTGAATGCGATATACCGAAATGACTGTCTCGATCCAAGGATATCGTTGCCGCTGACGGCGCGTCGTTCGGAGGCCCGTAGCTCATGTTACAGGCATTTGACCGAAAACGGTCCGAAATCGGGGCGTACGGGCCCGGGCCGACCCGGCCCAACCCCCCCTGGGTCGGCCGAACCGGGTCGACCCGAACCAGTCCGACCGGGTCGGCCCGGCCTGGCCCGGCCAGGGCCGGTCCGGCGCGGCTCGGCCAAGCGGCCGAGCGGCCGACGCGGGGGGGGGGGAGCCCCCACCCCGCGTGACACCCCGCGGCACCCGTGGAGTGTCGGCCAGACAGCCGGACGCGGCTGAAGCCGCGTCCCGAGTTACGCGGGGGGGGGGGGGGGGGCAGCCGCTGCCCCCGCGTGACACCCCCTGCGACACCCACGGGGTGTCTCCCTGGCGACCGGACGCGGCTTCAGCCGCGTCCTGCGCGTGCCGGACCCATGAGGACGCGGGTCCGCGAGAGCCGCCGCCGCGGCCGGTGCCGCGACGGTCTTGTCCGGCGGCACGCCGGGCGCCGCTGTCGGCATCCGCGGGCCACCGGAGTCGCTCCAGTGGCCCGTTTTCCTTCCTGTCTGTGCCGCTGCTCCTCCCGGGTTCCGTTCTTCACTGCGGGATCGTCAGATCGCCCTTGCGTCACGATTTGTCGTCGCCCGCCAAATCCGCACAACCACAAAGAACGGTGGAGGGTTGTCGAGCCGTGTTCGATTGGCCCACACCCTCCGCGTTAGATAAAAACAACGGGAGAATTTTATTAAACGCATGAATTAACAATTTTGATAAATTAAAATTGTTCATACGAATCTGGTTCTTTAACTTTTTAAAGAAACAATTACGTGTATATAAAAAGGGGTAATTCCAAAAACACAATCCCTACCTCGTCAAGTCGTCGCACACGTTCTTCGTGGAATTGCTCGTCGCGGAAGAAGGGGATCGTCGCGTCGTCGCGGAAGGGATTCGCGTTGTCGCGGAAGGGAGTCGCGTCGTCGTGGAAGGACGTCGCGTCGTCGCGGAATCCGGCGTTGCGTCGACGAACTCAACAGACCAAGAAACAACAGATTTAATTATGAATAATTAAATTCGGGTTTTGTTAAAGACCACAAAGGAGATTTTAAGATTCAGAAACACTCACCTCAACGGAAGATTGAAGGATCTTGTCGTGGAGGAAGGAACGTCGCCGAAGAATGTCTCGGATGAAGCGTCATCAAACTCCGAGGGTGACGGCGTTCTTCGCGTTCTTCGTGTTCTTCGCATTCTTCGTGAAGGAGGATGAAGGCTCAAGGATTCTGTCAAGCCTCTCAACAAGTAATCCCCCATAATGACTTGTTGGTCTTATTTTAATATTACTCCAACAAATGAAAAGGGGTAAGTAACGACCCATTAAATCGTATAATTAATTCAACGAAATAAACCATCCAATTAATTCAACGAAATAAACTGCCCAATTAAATGGTGCATTAAGGATTTAAGAAAACGCGTCAGTTGACTTTCATAATGACGGGTTTTCGCGGGTGCGTTACTTAGCGGAAAGAAACGGCGGGGCTCGTGCGGGCCCTACCTCACAAATATCCTACCAAGGTGGTAGAATATTTCTGGATAGCACCCTATCCGTTTTAACTCAGTTTAAGCTGCTTTTAAGTGGCATCAAGTGGCTTCCAAGTGGCTTAAGTGAAATAAAATAAAGTTATCGTAAAATTATTTTATTTCTTAACTTTAAGCCCGAAAATTAAAAACCACACCCGAGCAAGCGCAACTCCGGAAGAGGAGTTTCTAAGCAAATATCGGCGCTGCGATTTCATCGGTGCCCTCAGAATTCGATTCCGGGAACCAGTTCAAAAGTTAGAAAAACCCGATCGTCCGTTCACTGAACGTACCCGAGCCAAACTTCAGAAAATGATTCCGGGCACACCGGGCCTCGGAATCAGGTGCCGTCAAAAACTGCGCTCTTGTAAAATTCCAAAGAAAATTAAGAAAAAAATTTCCTTGAAATTTACGAGCCTTTACATTACTCCCACCTCAGGGCTTTACATCCCCGTAAAGATACATCATGAACTAGGGAAACAAATGTGGGTACTGAGCACGCATCTGAGCCTCCCGCTCCCATGTGCTATCCTGGAGGTTCCTATGCTGCCATATGATGCGAACAAGAGGAATCGATCTCCCACATAGGACCCGCTCCTGTCGATCCTCTATCTCCACCGGGACATCCCCAAAAGTCGCTCCATCATCCACGTCTAGCTCCCCATGGTCAATGATGTGCGTCGGGTCGTGCACGTACTTCCTCAGCTGAGATATGTGGAAGACGTCGTGCACCTGGTGCAACTGAGGTGGTAGAGCCAGGTGATAAGCCACCTCGCCAATCCTGCTGATGACCTGGAAAGGTCCGATGAAGCGTGGAGACAACTTTCCGCCTCGGACAAATCTCCGTAAACCACGTTGAGGTGAGACCCGCAAAAAGACGTGGACGCCATCCTTGATCTCTTGTGGCCTCCGCCTCCTGTCAGCATATGACTTCTGCCGGCTCTGGGCTATCCTCATCCGCTCCTAGATGAACTGGACCTTCTCTGTCGTGGCCTGGACTATCTCTGGTCCCACGAGTGCTGACTCCCCAGGGTCTGTCCAGCACAAAGGAGATCTGCAAGGTCTGCCGTACAACGCCTCGTATGGTGCCATCCCGATGGTGGAGTGGTATCTGTTGTTGTACGCGAACTCAACCAAGGGTAGGTGGTCCTCCCAGCTGGGACCAAAGTCGAGGACACATGCGCGGAGCATGTCCTCAAGAGTCTGAATGGTCCTCTCCGTCTGACCATCCGTCTTAGGGTGAAAGGCGGTGCTCAGATGTAGCCGCGTCCCGAACGCCTCCTGCAACCTCTTCCAAATCCGGGAAGTAAAACGAGCATCTCGATCGGAGATGATAGTCGATGGCACAACATGAAGCCGTACAATCTCCTAAACGTAGAGACGCCCCAAGCTCCCCACTGAGCCCTGCTCTCGGATGGGTATAAAGTGTGCCGACTTTGTGAGTCGGTCAACAATCACCCAAATGGAGTCGTAACCTCTGGAAGTGTGTGGATGTCCAGTCACGAAGTCCATAGATATGCCATCCCACTTCCACTCTGGGACATCCAAGGGCTGTACGAAGCCTGCTGGTACCTGATGCTCTGCCTTCGCCTGCTGGTAGGTGAGGCACCATGAAACGAACTCTATCACATCCTTCTTCATGCCCGGCCACCAGTGCGCTCATCTGAGATCATGGTACATCTTCGCCACTCTAAGATGTACCGCCAAAGGAGAAGTGTGAAACTCTCTCAGCACCTCCTCTCATAAAGCGACTTGTACCAAGGTACATCCTCTGAAAAGGACGTCATGCTCTGCTCCAAGGGAGAAACCATTAGGTGCCTGTCCTGAGGATATCTGTGCACGCCGCGTCTCACAGTCAGCATCCTCACGCTATGCCTCTCTGACCCACTGTAGAAGTGGAGGAGAGACTGTGAGAGACTGAAGGAAGGCGGTTCCGTCTCTATCCACGAAGGATATCTGCAAAGCGGCTAGCTGCTCTGTCGCCTCCCCCAAGTAGTTGGATTCTCGTCCTCATGCTGAGGGCTTCGGCTACCACGTTCCCCTTCTCATGAGTATAGACTATCTCAAAGTCATAGTCCTGGAGGAACTCGAGCCATCACCGATTTCTCAGGTTCAGGTACTTCTGTGAGAAGATGTACCTGAGACTATGGTGGTCAGAAAAGACTGTAAGGCACTCGCCCATCAGATAGTGTCTCCATGTCTTCAGAGCGAAGACCACTACTGCTAACTCCAGGTCATGGGTAGCGTATTTTTGCTCATGCGGCCCCAACTGACGTGATCCATAGGAAATCACGGCCCGCTCCTGCATCAGGACACACCTGAGTCCGGTCCCTGATGCATCGCAGTAGACTACGTATCCTACTCCCTCCTCAGGCAACCTCAAGATAGGTGCGCTGGTCAATCTCTGTCTCAGCTCCTGGAAGCTCTGCTGACATCTGTCTGGCCACACGAAGGGTTTCCCCTTCTTCGTCAAGGCTGAGAGTGGTGCCGCAACTCTGGAGAAGTCTAGAACAAATCTCCGGTAGTATCCAGCTAGTCCCAAGAAACTCTACACCTCCGTCACGCTCCTGGGTGGCTCCCAAGCTAGCACTGCCTTGATCTTCACAGGATCCACTATAACTCCAACCTCAGAAATGAAGTGCCCCAAGAAGTGGACCTCATGTAACCAAAACTGGCACTTCGAGAGCTTTCCATAAAGATGGTGCTCTCGGAGTGTGTCTAGTACAACCCGCAAGTGGTAGGCGTGCTCCTCCTCCGTGGTCGAGTACACCAAAATGTCGTCGATGAAGACCACGACAAATCGATCGAGGTATGGCTGGAAGATCCTGTTCATGAGGCTCATGAACACTGCTGGAGCGTTGGTTACACCGAAGGGAATAACCAAGAACTCATAGTGGCCATACTGACCCCTGAAGGCCGTCTTCTGCACATCCTCGTCTCGAACTCTGAGCTGATGATAGCCTGATCTGAGGTCTATCTTCGATAACCACCGTGCTCCCTTGATCTGATTGAAGAGGTCATCAATCCATGGTAGTGGATACTTGTTCCTCACTGTCACCTGGTTCAGGTGACGATAGTCAACACACAGTCGCAAGCTCTCGTCCGCCTTCTTGGCGAACAAAATCGGGGAAGCCCAGGGTGAAACACTGGGTTGGATGAACCCCTTTCCCTTCAAGTCCTCCAACTGTACCCAAAGCTCTCGAAGCTCAGCGGGGGCCATCCGATATGTTGGATTGGATATTGGGGTTGTCCCGGGGTATAGGTCAATATAAAAGTCTACCTCTCTGCGAGGAGGTAGCCCTGGAACGTCGTCGAGGAAGATGTCCGCATACTGATCCACCACTGCAGGAAAACTGGGACTCTGCACGTCAACTGCTCCAAGGATGAGGCTAGCCAACTGATGAGTGATGGGTTGTCCTCTCCTCTGCGTGAGTCCATCCTGTGCTACTAAGGCTCCCTTCTCGCCGGTGAAAGTGAACCTGCTCCCATCGGTGCGCACATATCGCACCTTGCGCCTAAAACAGTCAATCTAAGCATGGATTGTAGATAACCAATCTTTGCCCAAGATGACGTCGTAAGGCCTCGACGCCACTACAAGAAGATCCCAGCCGAAGCTCTCGCCTCCTAGAGTAAGCTCACTCTGTCGGCACCAGTGCGTAATCATCGAGTCTGCTCCCGTAGGGGTCTCTAGCCGTAAGGATCGAGCCAATGGCTCGGTCGGAATCTCCGAGCTCCGAACAAGGGCAGTAGCTATGAAAGAGTGACTCTCTCATTTGTCTATAAGAACTGCAGCAAGGGTGGAATAGACACAGATCGTACCTTGAATCATCTCTTGCGCGCCGTGGTCATAGGCCTCCGCTGCCTGGAGCTGTGCCTGCCTCTTCCCACCAGCTCCCTGTGGTCGGGGCGGACCTCCTGGTGGTGGTGGTGGCAGAGCCTCAAAGCGTCGTCCACCACCTACTACTCGACCAACTCCTCTGACTCGTCTGCCTCCTCCCTGCGGACCGCCACGGTCGACCCTCTTCCTCTGCCTGGGTGGCCCCTCCACCGTTTGCTGCTCCTCGGTACGGCGGGTCGGGCAGTCACGAGCCAGGTGGCCCTACCCGCCGCAGGCGTAGCACTGCCTGCCTCTCGGAAAACTGGCTCCGCGCTGAGTGCCTTGCACTGCTGAGCTAGTGTCCTGAGGTCGTCTATGAGAGGGTCTGGTCTGTCTGGATCCCTGAGTCATCCGTCGGCTACCAGATGCCGAAGACTCTGCTACCTGCCGCCCTGCGGTAGGTCTCGCTGTGGACTCTGCCAGAAAGCACTCGATCAGCAGGGCTCGCTCTAGCACCCCTACCTGGGTCGGGATGCTGAGGGAGATCAGTGATGCCCTGATCTCGTGTCTCAATCCCTGCTCGAAGGTCCGGGCCCGGAAGAAGGGGTCCCGTACCATGTCAGTCGAGTAGCGAGAAAGATCGGTGAACCTCGCCGCGTACTGGGCGACCGTCAAGCTGCCCTGCCGCAGCTGAAGAAGCTCCTGAATGCGCACCGCACGGAGGGTGGTCGAGACGAACTCTGAGCGGAAGAGACTCTCGAAGTCCGTCCAGATGAGAGAGGCCTCATCGTGCACCTGGAGCATCAATCTCCATCATCGGCATGATGCCGCGTACAGAAGGCTCGCCGCGAGGATCACCATGAGGTCTGATGGTGTCCTCACTAGCCGGAAAACTCGGACGACCGCCTCCATCCAGTCCTCGGCTGCCTAGGGGTCTGTCTCCCCATGAAACCTGGGTGGTTGCTGGCGCTGGAACTCGTGCAGAGCTCCAAGGCGACGTGCATCGTCAGATGTCAGTGCTGGAAGCATCGGGGGCTCGACGGGTAAAGGTACCGCCAGTACCTCTGCTGTCAACTGGCCCTGTACTGAGGCCTCGTCGCTCGGTGGGCTGTCGTCGCGCTCTACTCTTGGAACCCTAGCTGGCTGCTGTCGTCAGGCCATCCTGAAAAGGAAACAAGTGCGCGACAGTCAGAACAGTATACCTGGTGAGCTGACACAAGTAATTACAAAGAAAACTTGAAACACACATGCAATCAATGTTTTCGTGCATTAAGTCGGAAATCAGAAGTCAGGGTCCTGGTGTACCGATACGTCGGCCGCCACACCAACACTGGACTCCCTGGGCTGATAACCACACTCAATACGCTAAACACAATTGCTTCACATAGAAGAAAGATCAGTGTCTGCGGTAGAACCGACCACCTCTGATACCAATTTATCACGAACCGTCCCCGGGGCCCGTGCCGTGACTACCCCAAGCCCGCCTTCCATAGGCCAGGGGCTGGCGACTAACACCAAGGCGTAAATCCCAACAAAAAGGGAAGACATTGCCATTGAAAAGTAAACAAGCACCATAGAGTAAGCAAGCAGAAAAGTAAACACTAAGTAAAAACTATAACAAGCTGTGATGAAAGTAAAAGGGGCCAGAAATACAAGCCCAACTGTAAAGTACAACTGAAAGGGGAAAACATCAACTGAAAAGAAAAGCCGCAGCGTAGAGCAGTCCTCTGGAAGTCCCACCTGAAGGGTGGGTATAGATAGCCTCCACAGCTCCTCGTTCCAACCGTCCGCTTCGAGTGCGTCCCGCCCAGTGGTCCACCTCCAGGTACCGTCCTTCTCCGCACACCTCCACCACGATCAGCGTTGTCCGTCATCTACAACCAACACAACGATGTGCGGGCATAGCCCATGCAGGGGTGAGTACAAGCTACTCAGTAGGGACCCCGAGACCCCCGAAGGTCTCCCGAAATCCACAAAGGATAAACCACAAAGGAAAGATGAAATCACGAAGTAACATTCGACACGGCTTAGGTATATGCCCATACATATACCAAAGTCGTCAATTCCCGTTCGGCTCTAACATCCGAGTCCAAGCACAACCAAGTCCACACAGGAAAGCAAACGAATACCCACACAGGATAGCACAACACAATCCACAAAGGAGAGTGAACAGTAAATCCATACAGGATAGTACAACACAATCCACAAAGGAGAGTAAACAGTAAATCCACAAAGGATAGCTCAACACAATCCACAAAGGTGAGTAACATAGGATTCAGCTCACACAGGTATACTTCTTCGGATGGCGATAAAGATGATCACTGATCCATCTAAGTCGTCGGACCCACAAAGAGTCAATAGGTAACTAACCCCCGCAATGAACCACACAGGATCGGGCCCACACAGGACCTGTAGGCGCTGGCTCACACAGAACTGCTGAGCGCTGACCCACACAGGATCAGACCCACATAGGATCGGGCCCACACATGACCTGTAGCACTGATCCACGCAGGATCGCTAAGTGCAGTAATCATCGCAGTCCACTGAGGATCCCTACACAGTCGTCTTCGCAGTCCACTGAGGATCTCTGCACAGTCGTCGTCGCAGTCCACTGAGGATCTCTGCACAGTTGTCGTCGCTGTCGAAATAGCAGTCGCAGCCAGCACTAGGGTTCCCGCACACAGCAAGCTCGTTCGGGAGGGTCCGCTCCATGAGCCGAGAGGCTGATACATCAACTGACACAAAGTCCGAAGTTGATGTATCCAAAAGTTCCGTATCGTCAACAGGAACTCAATGTCACAAACGGCGCATCAATCAGATGCCCGGTCTGAGAGTTATTGAAATTTTTGTCCCAGGGACCCGGTCGATTTTTAAGGAAAAACCAACCCGGCCGAACTCCACCTGCGTCCAAACCTCGGGCGGAGTGTGCAAAAATATCCGTCTCACTTAGAGGAAAACAACAAAGCTGACGGCACGTCAATCAGACGTCTGTAGCTCAAGATATGAGTGTTTTCGTTCCGAGGGCCCGGTTAGTTTCATGTACGAACCAACCCGGCCGAACTCAAAGTATTCCGAAACCTTGAATGCGATATACCGAAACGACTGTCTAGATCCCAGGATCTCATTTCCGCTGACGGTGCGTCGTTCGGAGGCCCGTATCTCATGTTAGGGGCATTTTACCGAAAACGGTCCGAAAACGGGGGGTCCGGGCCCGGGCCGACCCGGGCCGACCCCCCCCCCCCCCGGGTCGACCGAATCGGGTCGACCCGAACCGGTCCGACCGGGTTGGCCCAGCGCGGCCCGGCCAGGGGCGGTTCGGCTCTGCTCGGCCGAGCGGCCGACGCGGGGGGGGGGGGGGGGGGAGGGGGAGCCGCCGCCCCGCGTGACACCCCCGCGGCACCCGCGGGGTGTCGGCCAGACAGCCCGATACGGCTGATGCCACGTCCCGAGTGACGCGGTGGGGAGCCGCCGCCCCCGCGTGACACCCCTGCGACACCCGCAGGGTGTCTCCCTGGAGACCGTATGCGGCTTCAGCCGCATCCCGCGCGGCCGCGGGTTCGCGGGCGCCGCCACCGCGGCTGGTGATGCGACGGTCTCGTCCGGCGGCGCGCCGGGCGCCGCCGCCTCCGGGCGCCGGAGTCGCTCCGGTGGCCTGTTTTCCTTCCCGTCTGCGCCACTTCTTCTCCCGAGTTCCGGTCTTCACTGCGGGATCGTCATACCACCCTTGCGTCATGATTTGTCGTTGCCCGCCAAATCCGCACAACCACGAAGAACGGCAGAGGGTTGTCGGGCCGTGTTCGTTTGGCTCGCACCCTCCGCGTTAGATAAAAACAACGGGAGAATTTTATTCAACGCATGTATTAACAATTTTGATAAATTAAAATTGTTCATACAAATCCGGTTCTTTAACTTTTTAAAGAAACAATTACGGGAACAGAAAAAGGGGTAATTCCAAAAACACAATCCCTACCTCGTCAAGTCGTCGCACGCGTTCTGCGCGGAATTGCTCGTCGCAGAAGAAGGGGATCGTCGCGTCGTCGCGGAAGGGAGTCGCGTCGTCGCGGAAGGGAGTCACGTCGTCGCGGAAGGACGTCCTGTCGTCGCGGAATCCGGTGTTGCGTCGACGAACTCAACGGACCAAGGAACAACAGATTTAATTATGAATAATTAAATCCGTGTTTTGTTAAAGACCACAAAAGAGATTTTAAGAATCACAAACACTCACCTCAACAGAAGATCAAAGGATCTTGTCGTGGTGGAAGGAATGCCGCCGAAGAATGTTTCGGATGAAGCGTCGTCAAACTCCGAGGGTGACGGCGTTCTTCGCGTTTTTCGCGTTCTTCGCATTCTTCGTGAAGGAGGATGATGGCTCAAGGATTCTGTCAAGCCTCTCAACGAGTAATCCTCCAAAAGACTTGTTGGTCTTATTTTAATATTACGCCAACAAACGAAAAAGGGTAAGTAACGACCCATTAAATCGTAGAATTAATTCAACGAAATAAACCGTCCAATTAATTCAACGAAATAAACCGCCCAATTAAATTGTGCGTTAAGGATTTAAGAAACGCGTCAGTTCACTTTAATAATGACGGGTTTTCGCGGGTGCATTACATAGAATAAAGAAATGGCGGGGCTCGTGCGGGCCCCACCTCACAAATATCCTACCAAGGGGGTAGGATATTTCTGGATAGCACCCTATCCGTTTTAACTCAATTTAAGCCGCTTTTAAGTGGCTTCAAGTGGCTTCCAAGTGGCTTAAGTGAAATAAAATAATGTTGTCGTAAAATTATTTTATTTATTAACTTTAAGCCCGAAAATTAAAAACCACACCCGAGCAAACGCAACTCCGGAAGAGGCGTTTCTAAGAAAATATCGGCGCTGCGATTTCATCGGTGCCCTCAGAATTCGATTCCGGGCACCGGTTCAAAATTTAGAAAAACCCGCTCGTCCGTTCACTGAACGTACCCGAGCCAAAATTCGGAAAATGATTCCGGGCACACCAAGCCTCGGAATCAGGTGCCGTCAGAGACTGCGCTCTTGTAAAATTCCAAAGAAAAATATGAAAAAAAATTCCTTGAAATTTACGGGTCTTTACATTTTCAAGAATATTTTTTATACATCGAATATCATATAAGTCCGTTACAGTCATTCTATTCAACTTCAAGTAGTCATCACACAAAAGCTACATCATGTAATACTTATTTTTAAAAAACTAGAAAACACCAAGGTGATGTACTAAGAATAATAAAACCCTTATCTATCAAATATTATATTTTTTTCTTCTTATATTGATGATATATTAGTTTCATTATGTAAGGTGAAATGAAATCTATATTAACCCCAAAAAATGAGATCACTTGTAATTTCCATATCTCTCTCAAGTGGCATCCCTAATAAGTCCTTTAGAAAATAAATCATTTACCTTGATCACTATGAGTGGAATTATATGATTCGTTAAACCACCATCATCAAGAAATATACTATAAATTAGCATGGTAGGATCCAACATTTGCTAATGAACTAGAACTATGTGGCCCACCTAGATATCCCACTCTCCATATTGATTATAACATTCACCCTAATATAATGTAAAAGTCACTCTCTTATGGTAACAATACATATTGGATCATTATTCAAGTAAATATTATTAACC
Organism: Viscum album; assembly: GCA_963277665.1. Classification (NCBI taxonomy): domain Eukaryota; kingdom Viridiplantae; phylum Streptophyta; class Magnoliopsida; order Santalales; family Viscaceae; genus Viscum; species Viscum album. Next base: position 1,814,959,679 of record OY728164.1, on the reverse strand, counting down.
CATAATTTTGTCTAAGAGTGACATATGAAGAATAGTAGTATCACAAAACAAATTAAACACCCCAACATCAACTGAACACCCTTTTCAGATATAAATTTCTTAAAACCACACTCCCATAGGTTTATCGATCATCATAACACTACTAACAAACACAATTGATTGGATCAAATGATTAATAATATATAATGGTATAAATAAATTAGATGAAAAATTATAAAATAAGGAACTAGAAAGTGTTTAATATACAATATTTTTCCGTCTATCAATTGATGGTCCATCAAAATTATCCACAACTGTAGGAAAATCTACAAACAAAATTTATTCCCAATTTTTTTTTCATGTAGTATGAGTACCTTGATCATCACCACTCTGCTAATATGGGTGGTAATTCCCAAAAAATCCCAATCCACTACCTCTACCACTATTTTCAGTAGATCTCCAACTTCTAGACTCATATGGTGTAGATGATCCCCATCCCAGACACTGGTTCTTCCTAGATTCGCAATATTTACCATTCTATAATTAGTTACTCATCAACCACTATAGATTTCACATCATTCCTCGAGATCATAATCTATCAGAGATAGTAGAAAATGTATATTTATGTATCCCATCAAAAATACATGATGGTAAAACACTAATATAGGATTCTATGTAACTGACACACCCCTTAGACAGTATTCCTTCCTCTTAATTAGTAAATATTATCATAGATATAGTTCTTACTCAAAAAATAAAATCCTCTTATTCATCCATTAGAAACCACATTCCCTATAATGGGAGCCTCCTTCATTTATTCCATATATATGAGAGCATGATCCACCACATCAACAGATTTATTTATCCAATAATTGTTAACTTGTAAATTCATCTCACATTTATGTCCATCCTAAAAATGAATTATCTTATCTTGCATAACCCTTGCTAAAACAATAGAGAAGCATTGAATGTTAGTAATGTAACAAGTATATTCCATCATAAACATACTCCCTTAGGTTAAATTTATGAAATTGACTAACCTATCATATATCAGTGTCTCTAGATAAATTTTCCCCATGAACATATCAATATAGTCCTTTTATACCATACCATAATCCTTCCCAATCCGAGATTGAGCATTACACATGCACTTAACTGATCCTCATAACATGTTTGCCTCCAAAATGACTATATTCTTATTAGTACAAACTAAATGGTAATGTATATTCTGGATGAACTCAATCTAGTTCGCATTAGTGTCGGTTTCAACCTCACTGGTGAATGTCGGAGGTTTCTGTAACTATAAATCCCTTTTCTGGTCATCCACACTATTCATTACCCAGTATATTTTATTATCTATAAACTATATTAATGATAAAATTTCTCAATAAAATATTCTCTAACTCCTTCACCCGACACTATTGGTGCCTCTAGTTCCACTTCTTGAGGATCAATTCCAACCATATCAACAAGACATTATATAAAAAAAGAATTTTCATAGAGGTATATATCTATATTGAAAAAACATGTATATGGAAACAAAACACAAAATTTTCAAATTTGATGGAAATATTATAAATCCATTAAATTTATTCTCTCAAACCCCACCTCACTCAGAAAAATGAGTAACTATCACAACCAATAACCATCCTACATCTAGGTAGTGGTTAATAAAGTATAAACACATTCTCATAATTCATGTTTCTCATTTTATAACCATTTATTACAATATATAATCATTTGGAAACATTCAAATCATATTAGAAACCACGTTATATTAAATTAAAAAATAATAGAATAAGAAGTTAATTTTTTTTCAAATTTCCCAGATCATGCTTTTGTATGCATACATAATATTTTTTCAAGTCACAATATTTCCTAAGATACTAGTATGATTCATACAGACTCAATTCCCATTCTGTACCAAACCACAAGTCAAATATCAGAAAATATATAAAATTATAATCACAACACACTATAATTGCATCACTCAATGTGAAATAACATCTTAATGCAATAAAAGACATCAAAAAAAATTCTTCCATGGGTACTTTGGTTTACCCAACAAAATGGGGTATCTACTACCCTAAACAAGCTCATGTCTATAAGAAAACACATCCTAGTTTTCTATATACCATTACCAAATATTAATTAAAAAATAAATAAATAAAAAGAAAAAAACATTATTTAACACCACTTAGTAACTTCCTGGCCCAAGTTCCACATTCTGGTACCCCAATATAATTGATTGTAAGACATCAACTGTGACTCCCCTTAAGCCAGAGGCTACTAACTAGTATTTAGGGTCTAATATATTAACATGGGGAGATAATACCATCATTATTTAAGTTTCACAATAGATGAAATAAATATGAATAAATAAATGGTATAATTACCAACAAGAATAGTAATACATTAACCATAACAATCCAATATCAGATTATGAATAAAAAATTAAAAAAATATATCCACAATTAAAGAGTATATACGAAATTTCATGAATGTTTCATGTTTAAAAATTAATATAGAAAAAAATGACATTCAATAGAAAAAAATTAGGTCTTTTCCACAATTTTCCTTCCCTTATCCATTTACCATTCCAACAAATACATCTAAAATGGGGATCATTAAATAATATTGTCCTAAAAACATAGAATCTATTTGGGTACTGGTCAAGTAACCTGAGTATGTTTTGATTACAACCCAGCAGACCACCAATAATAACATCTAAAGAAAATCCAAACAATACATGTTTATGAAATTGTATAATTAATAATTTACAATGAATATTGTAAATAATTATTAAATTTAATTATTATTTAATTTAATAAATTAATCGAAAAGGTTATAATTTCACCCACAATCAATAGCTTCATCATCTGTTTCTAGATTTTTAAATGTACCTAAGTGATTTAAAATATCACAATACCAAGGTTAACATTTATCATTTCAATTCAATATTACCACATTCATTTATAACTATAGTCCACATTCAATTTCATGTCCTAAAAAGTTGTTTCTAACACCCCTAGAATATTAGGAGCATATGCCCCTATCCTAAACCTCATGTTACATTTTTATTTGGATATATAGTCCATGTAACACATATCCTTTCCAAAATGGTTATTCTGAGCCCTAGTCATTTTCCCACAACTCAAACTAACCTATGAGAATTTGGAGAATCAGTCCCATTCCCACATTCATTTATAGAATATGGGTGTTTAGACCCTAAATCCTTATCCCACACTCATTTTTCACATATGGTTATTTGATACCTCATCCCTTTCCCAAACTCATTTATAAAAAATTTCATGTAATTTATCTACTTTATTGTGTATATATTCTTGATATATTATGGATTATTCTACAGAATATATGTTGGGATGGAATGTTATTCCATGTCTCTCTGTTCCTGAAATAAATGTTTGATATATAGTAAATATATTAAAATCCACACATTCACTATTTTCATGAAAAATATAAATAATATATAAATGTGTTTTTAGATCTGAAATCTAATGGAACTATTGAGTTCAGAATGCCAGTTTCAACGTATAATAAGCTTAACATTAGTTGGAATGGGTTATTTTGGGAAAAGCCCTCATGGGTGTGAAAATGAATAAAATTATTAAATATAATAATTTAATTGTTTTGGTGATATAGTGAATAATGAATCATTATATTAGTCATTATTTTATAATTTCATGGAGATCCGCATAACATCATACCTACAAAGATTCATTATAGAGATAAATGGATAATTCTTAGAGATAAAGGATGATGGAATTGCAGATCGAAGATCAATGCTACTATGATTCATTAAATCATTCAAATGATGATGATGCTGCTTTGGTCTTCATCGGTAATTGAAGAAATTTGCGGTAGGTCATGTGTTTGGATTTTTTTATTCTGTATTATATAATTCTATGATAATCGTTGATAAATCAAGGAACATACTGATCTATTATTCGATAGTCATGAAGGATGGGTTATTTTATAGGGTTTATTGGGAAATTATCATTGTGATTTTATTTCATCCTGTGCCATTATAATAAAGTAAAATTGATATCAAGATAAACATAAAATGGTGATCATTCCTAAAATCTACTCTTATTATTTCCTCCCCCATTCGTAATTTTTCATGGGAATTCTTTTTTTGGAACTTGACTTGAATATTCCCAATCAATCAATCTTTCCATATTCATTCCATGGAGAAATGGTCTGATATTGCAGATATGGGATTGGAACATCATGATATAGAAATGTCTTAAAATTATACGTTAGTTAGATGATAGATAATTCCAAATTTTACATTCTTATACTTTCTTCAAAACATGATAAAGAACTAATGTTTGATCCATTTTTTGTGATTATAAGGAAATCGACCTTGTCATTTTTTGATGTCAAATCTTGGACCAATCCTTCACTAGAATTTCTCAGCAAGGCACAACCAAAACGATGGACATATTGATGGTGTATATGAATAAAGAGAGGATATCATATTATATAAAATAATAAGTTACACATCATGTATTGTAGTTATACACTTCTTGTGGCCCCCCCTAAAATTTAGATAGGGTTTTTTTAGGGGATATGTATTACATGGCATGTAGCCCAACCTATATGGCATGGGGTCCCCTCTTAGATACATGGATTATACCTCTCAAGAAAACATGAACTCTATGTTGATTAAACCAGTTTTCTTCAAAGTGTGTACTCCCTCACATAGAAACAAGATAGACCATGTACACATTATTAGTCGTGTACTAGAACACGGAAACCGGTACTTGTGAAGAATCGATGTTCAAGCAGACATGTAGAGTATATGGGTTTATTACAGGGAATGTACTACTACATGGACAAGATTTGATGATATGATCAATTTACATGGGAATGAATCGGGGTCAAGGGACATGAAATATTAACTTACTACATGTCGTGCACTATTTTATACATGCATTTAATATATTTTCCTATTTAACATGGAAAAACATAATTATGGTATGTTCTCCTTATCATTTTTATTATGTTAGGTTTGTAATTATTTCATACTCCTAAGACTATGATCCCATCAGCAATATATCATAGATAGAGTAGTTTTAATCCATCCGAGAGTCCCATATTGGTATCCTCTATTCATATTCGTTCCCTAGGAGGAGTTCAAGGTATCGACATCACCAACAATGCTCATTTAGTTATCCTCTACATGTCATGGTTAATTAAGATTGTATTTTTGGTATCACCACATTCCTCATTAGGATCCTCATATATGTATCATATTTTTTTCATAAAATTAGTCTATCTTTCTCATGATCATACCCAATGAGATGTTTCTCTTGGAAAAATTCCATCAGTTATATGAAATTAAGGAGTGATTTCCCTTGTATTACTGCATCATGGAATTATCATGCTAAAATCCCAAGTCTAGTTCAAATTTGTTATCGATAACCAATAAAAATAGGGAACTATTGATTATATCTGAGTATTAATGTTATATTGAATGTTGATATTTATATATGTAGATAGGACTAATTTTTTGTTTTTTTATGCATTGAGGTTTTGGGGTGTCCTACTGAGTATTTTTATACAAAAATCTGGATGATATTTTTCCACAAGCGTCATGTATTTTATATATAATCCACCTTTGGATATATCCTTTTAAGAACTCCGACCAGATGGTGATTAGTGATAATAGATAGTCCAAATTGTGTTCCTACAACATCTAAAAGAAGTTATTGTACATTTACTTTCTTTTCGGGGTTTTGTTGTAGGCACATTGTGTTGGGCTTGTATTTATCCATGTTTAAATTACATTGCATAGTTTCATTATATGGATTCATGATTTAGAGACATGTAAACATGGATTCTTAGTGGTATTTACATTTCATGGTTTTTATGGAGATAGATATGTTTGATTGTATATAGGTACATAATCTATGGAATCCCATGTTAGTGGTATTCCTTTTGAATGTTATAATCAAGCCTTTGTCATTTTGGAAGTAGGCCGAGGGATTTATGGAATGGCCCCCAGTAGTACTAGTCATGATAATGTTATATCAAATTAGTTGATTATATTTTTGAATCATGAATCTTAGATATCGGTCTTTAGAAGATATTTATGGAGTTTTGATTTTGGTATTCAAGCCACAGAATCCAACGATGGTGCATTAGTGATATATCCATAACCTATGACTTTGGTCACCAAATTTTCCACTCAGTACTAGAGAAAATTGTTTACAAGGAAAATAAATTTAAATTAATCAAATGTAAATGGGTTTTGGTTTCAATTTAATTCTTGAGCCATATTTGCTGATATACACATTGATCACTGTACATCATTTTTGTTTCAAGATGCCTCGATTTGGTATACCATTTAGGATTCATCATGATCATGAGTATGATCTCATATATGATAAGGCCCTGATATGGGGACCAATTCATGTAAAGTTACCTATTGTTAGTGAACTATAAATACCACCATTGAGTAGAGAAGCACATGTTACATCAGTACTAATGGATGATGAGTACATACATAGTGTGTTTAGTGAGATTTCATGATTGTGACCTCTCATGTTTTGAGGATATCCTAACCCATAGGAATTTGAGTGTTGTCTTGATGCACTGAAGATAGTATTATATCTAATCTGGACACCAGTAGATCAGATAGTGGTTCAAGAAGTGATCCATCTATATAGATTGGTAGGGAAATGGTGGGGTTTGGTTTTATAGTCTTATCATTATCCCACTCATTCATAAATGGAGTTTGAAAACCATTTGATAAAGTATTTCTCACCAGATATTCTATGATATGTATGTATCCAATATATTATTTATCTCCAAAAAGGTATCATGGTAGTATCACGTTATTTATTGAGTATTACAAACAATTTCAGATACCCAATGAATATTGTTCGAAATCAGTTCATTATGGATCAGACCATTGAGTGGGGTATATGTAGAGACATCTGATCTGGTGATATCCTTTTGATCATCCCTACCTTTTTTGGGGTGATGAAGTTAGATTTTGAGGTAGATAATTTATTTTATGAGAAGATATATCAGATGGCTGTTATGAGAGGGAATTTCAGAGTAGAGACATTCACAATAGGGATCTAACATTAATCATAGGTACAAAGGAATGTGAGAATATTTAAGATTCCCTTATAGGATATAGGATCTACAGTTTAGGTATCCCAAGATGGGTCCATACAGATAATAGGGATGTTATTCTACACATGTAATAGTAGGGGAAATATCAACCTATATTTCCCAAACTAGTTTACAACTGATTTAGATATATTGGATAGGATACTGAGGTAGAGAGAACAGTATGAGAAGGCAGGTTCAGAGGATTTCCGACATGGAAGATGAGTTGTTAGAGAAGTAGGATGTGGTCTATGTTTGTAGTTGTTACCACCACCACCACACATTATTTTTCCCCCGAATGCCTAAGAGTCTACATGAAAATGGTGGAGAAAGCTATTACTGTTAAAACAATATGATCTACAGACATCAATAAATATTCAATATATGATCATTACCATTATTTATTTAGATTAATTACTAATAGATACATGATCTAGTAATTAATTTCGTTACACATTCCTTTTACGAGACCTATAGATTTCAATTGAACTTTTGTCTCAACCCTAACACTTGGAGACTCTAGCTAGAGAAGACTCAGTGATAAAGAACATGTGACAAGAGTTGGATATGACCCTTGGAGGTGAGATTTTTTGATATAATATCATTGTAGTAGCATTTATTTTTAATTATTTCATTCTTGTTATGGATTGGTTACATAATATTCTTTCCATTATTTAATGTTTTTGGAGAATGGTGTGGTGTGGAAATCAGGATGGAACCATGATCTCATTTTTTGGTGAAAAGGAAACGTAGACAGTGTAGGATAGAATCTTTCATAGGAGGGTGAATATGATTAATTATAATTTGGCTAGCCTAACCCTTAGTACAATGAATATTTTCAATTCCTTATTTCATGCTACAATTTTGGAGTAACGGAAATCTTCAACAATGATGTTCTGTGTTTACATCCCCATTGAGAGATAGACTTATGCATTGATCTGAAACATGGTAAAACACTAATATCTATGAAAACATAAATAATTTTCCCACAAAGAATAATAGGTTGAGGGTGAAATAGAGAGAGTTTTAGATGTAGGGAATTCATAGACCTAGTGTTTTACCATGGGTGGCCTTAGTTTTGTTCCCATGAAGTCAGATGTGAACATGAAGTTATTTGTGAACTACAAAATATTTAATGATGTAAATGTAAAAAACAAGTATCGACAACTAAGGATCAATGAATTGATTGATCTATTTAGAGGGAAAAAATGGTTGTTGAAGGATTATCTTATATTCGCCTATCACCAGTTCTTAATATGGTATGATGATATAATTAAGATGGAATATCAAGGTTATAATAGTCACTATGGGTATATGTTGATTCCCTCTGGTGTGAATAACAACCCAAAAATGTTCATTGGAATCATGTCCATGATATTTTTTCCTTACATAGACCAGTTTGTGATAGTATTCATCGATGATATCATCGTGTATTCGATGTTTGGGGACGATCGCATGAGATAATTAAGGATGATTCCGGACATACTATGGGACCACCAAATTTATAGAAATTTCTCAATGTAATTTTTATATATTTAGGTATTCCACATTCTATGACATGTAATCTCAATCGAGGGAGTAGAATTTTAACCATAAAATGTCAAGGTAGTGTTATCTTTGGATCAACCAAGTAGTTTGATGGATGTAAGGACCTTCCTCCGGATAAAAATATATTAAAATGGATTCATACCTGAATTATAAATTATAACATCACACCTATTAGCTCTGAATCATAAGGGGATTCATTTAATGTGGATAGAGAGGTGAAAATAGGATTTTTAGTAGTTGAGGAACATTTTTCATGCATTCCCTTCTTGAGATTTATGGAGGATGTTTTTGAGTATGATGTTTTCTATGATGAATCGGAAATTGGTCATTGCTATGTTCAAATGCAGAGGAATGTTGTGATGGACTATGGTTCATCAATGTTGTGACCACATGAGAATAAATATGTGACCCATGATCTTGAGTTTACAGTGGTAGATATCACATTGAATTAGTAGTGACAAAACCTAATGGGAGAGATTATTAATACCTACACTAAAAATAATAGTCTCATGTAAATATTTTATCAAAAGGATCACAGATAGAGATATAGGAGATGGATTCAGTCCCTATAATATTATGGAATAATAATTTTATATACAATTTGGAAGGGAAATGTGTTATCATATTTTCTAAGAAGGTTATTTTTTTTTCATATTTTCATACTGAAGTGTTAGTGTTGTTGGACTCATTATGGATATCCTCTCTAGATGGATATGGAGAAACTTCCATCCCGTCAATGGTTTTCACTAATACACACTTATAGTGTGTTAGGGAGGTACATGATGGGGATACCAATTTTGAGACCCAAAACACTTAGATATCCACATGAAATTCTTCTAATTGATTTTATGAAGGTGAGGATAACATCGTTCGTTTTTTGGAATCACAATGGTACCAGTGAAATTGAAGGGGAGGTTATAAGAGTGTTTAATACATATAATTTGGAGGTATTTCCATGTGTGTAAATATGTACCATGACAATCTATGTTAGTTTTGTTGTCCATGAATGAATAATGAAATCGCAAAGTTTGACTCTCGTTGCCTATCTATCCATTAAGTGATGGCTATTCACCATGTTCCAGCATGTTTAACATAAACCTTTGAGGAACTAAAATATAAGTGGGATGGGTTATCTATTATCATCATGAATGTTTTACCACACAATTCTAGTGGGAATTATTTGACCAAGGTTATTGTATACTGAAAACCAATTAAGCCTACTTCCTACCTATATGAGTGAAACATTATGTAGAGAGATTGGGACACCTCTAAGTTCCATAGATAGTTTGAATACATCAATTTTCATCATTGATTTTTTGTGATCTTGATTATTGTTTTACATCCCGGTTTGGAAAGGTATTACATGAGTCATTTAAACCCCAATTACACTTGAGCACAACTTTTCAACCACAAACTGATTGCACGACTGAGCAGACCATTCATGCTATGGATGACATGTTGTGAGCTATCATTTGGAAATTTTATATAGTTGTAATTATCATCTACCATCAGTGTACATAGGGTACTTCAAAACTACATGTCAACTAATGTTAAGACACCATTTGAGGCTTTTTATGGGTGACCACATCGGTCAAAACGTTCATGGACTGACCTACGAGATTAACTGCATAAAATCTAAGAGTTGGAGGGAGATAAAAAAATTTAAGGTGAAGATAATATCTAAATGAATGAAGACTACACAGATCAATAATAATTCTTATACTGATAGGTGATGAAGGCCTTTGGAGATCGAGGAGGGAGACAGTGTGTTCATATGGGTCTCACATCAACAAGGATTATATTGATCTGGCTGGCATGGAAACCTATGTCTGAGGATCAATTTCCCATTCCAGACACTATGTATAGTTGGAGAGGTGGGGTAGTACATAAATATACATCCACAGTCATAACATTTACACAATGTATTCATCGCATCGTGGTTGAAGAGTTATGTGCATGACCCATCACATGTTGTTGACTGGGGAGATCTAGACATCACAGATGGAGCAACCATTGATGTGTTCTGGTTAGAGATCAATGAGTTGAAATATAGGAACCATCATGGGTGAAATATTATTTTAATGTGTGTCTGGTGGCTGTATTAGAATGTTTTATAGAGCACATGTGAGAGGGAGGATCTGATTTATGCTCAGTACCCACATATTTTTATGTAGCCCTTGTTTTGGAATTTCAGGGAAGTCAATCTCCAAGGTGGGGAGAATGTAATGTCTTGATTTTTATGTTAGTTTTTTGGGATATTATATAGATGGTTTTCTTGACCATAAACTGATATAGTGGGTGATTTTGAGGCCATGTGTGCGCAAAATAAATGTATTAAATATAATAATAATATTAAATTTCATGCATGCATAGTTTTCCAAAATATGTTGAATAAATTCTAAATGGACTCTTCATCATGAATTCAAGGGAATCATTTAGTATAGAATGTTATATTTAACATAGGATTGACATAACAGTAGTTGAAATAATTCATTTTTGGAAAAGGTACTGGAGGAAGAAAAATAAATAATGTTATTAAAAAACATTTTTTTAAATTTATTTGACAAAACGATTGGTGGAGCATTAAATAGATAATTATTTGAAGATTCTATTGTTAGATGTATAACAAAATAAACTTTAGATATTAATTGTAGAAAACATTGTAATATCATCTCAGGAAAACGCCGATGGAATTTTAGAATGAATATTGAAACTAAAAGTCATCGAATCATTAAAATGATGTTGACCACACATTATTATTCATCCGTGAACAGACTAAATCATTTTATACTCCATGTTTTAATTTTTTCACCGTTATAAAAATATACTATGAGTGTAGCTCAATCTACGAATTGGTTAATGAGTAGTTCGATCATATTTATAGGTGGAGAATATTGTGGGGTTTTCAAGAGAATATCATTGGGATTTTATTTATTCATTATTCATTCTATAAATTATGGATCTATATCATCAAAATCATCGATCGAGGTTCATTTCTCTAATCCGTTCTTACGATTTTATACCCTCAATCATTTTCGTCATGGTAGTTCTTTATTTGGTAAATAGATCAAATATTATAAATAAATCAGTCCTTGAAATCAAATTTCTATCCATAATGATCTGATATCATACATCTGATATTTCCATAAACAATTGAGACGTAATAAATCATATAATAGATGATAAACGATTTTTTGTTCTTTATTGTTATTTGGTGGTAGATGAATAACGAATGTTTGATCCATTTTCAAGTATATCTGGACATGGATCTTTGAATTTTTTAATTAAAGGCCTTGAATAATACATTCATTGAATTTACAATCTAGTTGTGACTGGAACAATACCTGGATAGACAAATGAGATGCACAGAGTGTTGATTTGGGATTCAGAAAATTCATACATAACACAGTGTGTAAACCATATCTACATGGAATTTGGTTCCCTAGAGTAGTTATAGGGGTTTAAGTAGGATATATGTATCACATGACATGTAGACTATACCACACTAGATGTGGTACCTCCTTGGATACATGGAAAAAACATCAGAGTTTAAACATACATGGGGTATACTACATGGGTTTCCTATATGGTGTGTACATCCAAACAAAGACAAAATACAGACAAATAACATGGGATGAGATTTGTATTTGTACATTATAATTGGTAAATAGGATGAACAAGTATACTAACACATAGATATAGTTCATGGGTTAACTACACATCGTGTACTAGTACATTGAAATGGGTTGATAACACTTGTTGTGTACACGGGTAGGGCTCAAAGTCATGGGACATGGAGTGAAAATCTAGCACATGTCCTTTACTATTTTATACATGGATTTAATCTCTTGTCATCTTGGACATAATGTATGAACAAATACATTTTTTTCAGATAAAAGAAGTATTTTTCAAAAAATGAAATTTTTCTCACCTTTTAATGGTGAAGCCTTTTTAAATCCAATATTTGAAACTTTTATATATTAAATATTACAAAATAAACATATTCTTTAAAATCAGGATATAAGAATTTTTTTCATTAAATTTTTTCTGTTTTTTCTGAAAACATTCATATTTGGGTGAATAGTGAAAAAAATATATTTTAACTGAAAAACAACATATTTTAATCAAAATAGTTTATATTGTTAAATTATATGTTATAATGTTTTGGAGGTCTAAATATATTATATTTTAACCATTTAATCCAATGATGTTCATTTTATGTAATTTCATTTTAAAATTGGACATAATTAAGTGCCAATCATTTGATAGTTATTATTTCTTATAAATACGCATTTTTGTTTTGACAGCGGGAATTAATTTTATACTAATAAATGAAACATTAATGTTTTGAATTTGGTAAAGTAGAATTCATTTTTGGATTCAGCATATCGAAATTTTCTTAGGGTGAAATTTTGGTACCACTCTGATAACTTTCATATGTTGATGAATAGTGAAAATTAATAAATATTAATTAAATTTTTTTTTAATAGAAATAATTAATTTTGATGAATTATGTATTTGAGTGATTTTAATGTATAATTAGATTATAATTTTACCATTTAATCCAATATTGTTCATTGGAAATAATTTCATATTTAAACTGGACATAAGAAATTGTCAATCTTTTGATAAAATTATTTGTTAAAAACACGTTTTTTGTTTCGACAATGGGAATTAATTTTAAATTAATTTCTACCACTTCTGTGTTTTGAATTTAGAAAAATGGATTCCATATTTTGAATCATGAGGACTAAATTGTAAAAATAGGTAACATTTATATTTAGGCATTTTGAATAATTACTTTAGTAAATATTTTATTTACCATTGTTAAAGGCTAAATCTGGTAAATAAAGGTAAAAAAATAAAATTTTAATAATACTAAATTACCCTAAAACATGTCCTAACCCTATTTGTGGATAATTTCCGACCATGGGCATCTTTGAGTCGCTTTTGAGATCCCATGGAGCTACTTTTAAGTGATAATGACACTTTATATTAATTAAGTTAAAGTTAATACAAAAATGGCATAAGCATATATCATTTAGCAAAAACAATTTACATCGGGTTATATATGTTACATTTTAGACTATAAATATTCAATATAAATAGAAAAATATTTAATACATCATGTTATTTTTTTTATAATTTTTACACATCTAATAAACTAAATTATTTATGACATAATAATGATGTAGTGTTTACCTCTATACCAAATTATATAAATAAATAAGATTATAAAGACTAAAATAATACCCAAAACCTGTCCAATTTTTATTGGATTATTTCATTTAGATCATGAGTCATCTTATCATCAACTTTAATATCTTTTGAACTTTTAGAAACCGAATATCATTATATAGTAAAATAATATTTTCAATCTTTCCTAAAGAGCCCCTCCTCGCCCTTATAAAATGACACGACATATAATCAATCCCTCACACCTCTCAAACATTTTTACATGTCCAAAATCTTACCAATTAAGCTCCCTAAATCTTTTTCCACCTCTTAGAAACCTTAATATAGGCAGAAGTCACTTCAAGAGTCCATTTTGGTTCAAACAAAATGCAGTTACCCAAATTAAAGCTAACAATTTCTCTTAGCTTCTTTTTTTTATTTTACTTCTCCAACCCCTAAACTCTATTTATTATTTTATTTTGTAACAACACCAGTATACAAAATATACTAGGATATTTTTATGATAAGTATTTGAACTACACTTACTCAAACCTCCATCTAATGGGTGAAGAACATAACATTTCTGTTGATGGAAACCAAAGACTTCACGAAACAATTATTGTTCAATTGTCTCCTACAACCTCTCATGGTGTCCATTATTATGGAACTATAATTAAATATGATATTAATGATATTTATTTTATGTATAAGATTTTGTGATTCCATTTTATATCATTCCATTAGTCGTTTCATGTTGTATATATATATATGATAATTTCATTTGAGGAAGTGCGGACTACTACCCCCTCAATGTGATATGACTCATTCATACCATACATGGAACATATAAAGGATGCTGTTAATGATCTTAAGTAGAATATATAAAATATTATGTTATACTGGAATAATAATATACCTATGTATCATTTGGTTTTGATTCATTTTAAAATGAAAAATGAAATGGAAGTAGCATTCGTGCGTACGTACAGATTACCGTCTCCACGATCACGATGAGATTCATTTCTCCATCATATACATTCAAGACCAATATTCCAAACAAGGTCATTTTTATCTTTTTCGACAAAATTGTTGTAATATTGTCTTTTTTAACTTATATGTCGGGTGTGGATATTTTCCACCGTCATAAAATCATTGAAGATTACCTTACAAGCTTATAAGAATATTTTTAAAAATAAATGTTTTCATTATAATTATATGTCTCTTATATGATTTCAAAAGAAAAAGAGATATTTCTCTCAAGTAGTTTTTATTTCATCTATGTCAACATCCTTTGATGTATTTTTTTATGTTGATTTTTTATGATACAAAACATCTATATTGTATTGATGTTTTGAGATACGTTTGACTATGGATGTGTTATTTTTATACCATTCATGGTTTGTAGAGAAAGTATTGACATTTAGTATGCTTGTTTTAATATGAATGTTTATGTTATGTGTAAACATTTTCATATGAGGAATTCATTGGACTTAGTAAGTGTTGGGTGTAGCCTGCTATAGCTCCTCAATACACCGGTAGGTCTCATGAGACAAACTAGTGTCTTTGCACAAGGCTTTGACAAAATCTTGTTTACAGTCATGGCACAAAGCCTTGACTATGTGCTTATGATAGTCAGGCATTATGCATTCCATCATTATGAAGGTGTTTATTGATATTGAATGTGATTATTTGACTGGTAAAATATCCATGTGAATAAGTAAATGACATTATTTCATTTTATCTTTTCCATATTATTCTGAATATCATGTTTAAAAGGATATTGTTGTAGTTATACATTGCCTTAAATGTTTAAGCTTATTTATGAATGTTTCGCCTGTATTGTTATCTTTACTGAGCATCTGAGCTCACCACTTTCTATGTTCTATTTTTTCTAGGATGTGAAGAAGTATTTGATGAATGACCAGTATGGATATCATAAGGGGATATGAGTGTGAAGAAAAGATTTTTTTATAGTTTTTCACTTTATGATGTAATGTAATCTTTATGAATGTATCTAGTTATTACAAGGATGCTAAACTAATCGTTCTATTGAGACATGATCATTTTTGATCATGACAATTTTATGTAATAATGCACCGACTTTGGGTAACTGGGGTTGGGGCATTACAGTTGGTATTAGAGAATTTTTGGTAAAAACCTTGGAAGCTAGATTTATATAAACAATGATTAAAGCACATAGCCCTAAGATAGACTTTGAAGATTAGTATAAAATAAAATCATAGAATTTTGGTATTGTAGAGATTTTGTGTGTTTTCGGAGCAATACATCCCTGTCTTGATATGAGCAGGTAGAGGTGGATTTGGCCCAGATGTACCTAGGGGTAAAACCTGAAAACAACTCTTTAAGCTAGACTTTAAAGGGAACTGATGAATGACAATGGGCCTTGCTGCATTCATGGTTACGACACTACTAGGGGATATGCTCAGGATAATTCTCATTTTCTTTACAAATCATTATGAAAGGTTTATGAGTATATTCTTCCTCAATGAAAACATCTTTATGATTATGGAATATATCCACAAACTGTTCAGTTTATGTAAGGTATTTTACATGTTTGTAATTATTCATTACAATTCATAAACTGGCCTAGTTTATGCTATTGTATAGAAATGATTCACAGTAGAAGGAATGTGAACGACAATAATACGTATGATCCAAAGAGTAAGAACGATCATATCTTTCACGATATTAAGACAACATTGAGAATGGAAATAGTCTCCCAAGTATTCTAAATATATAAAGAAATAGTATCATGTGTTAAAAAGATAAGTAAAGATTTCTCTGAGTCCTATTTCATTGAAGGGATGCAAGAGAAGAAAATTATAGAAGAGAGAAATATGGATAAAGGGAAGAGGAAAAATAATAATTTTCCTATATGTGATAATTTTGGGAAGAAACATCCTGGAACATGCCTGAAAGGAATGGGTGTTTGTTATAAGTGTGGAGAAAAAGTACACCATGTATGTGACCGTGATGGAATGAAATTTTTTTCAAATGCACAATAGTTCATCTACATCGAGTTGTTACACTACACGAACCAATATCTAAATCATCAGAGTATTCCCCAAATGTTTCTCTATGAAAATAATAATGTTATGATACTACCATAGATGAGGAGGAATGATTATAGTTATTTTGTTGTCATTAGAGAAAAATTTCATTTGAGTGTTGTATCATTAATGTCCCGGATAAAATAATTATAGTTTATATAAGGATTGTACTGC
Source organism: Viscum album (assembly GCA_963277665.1). Classification (NCBI taxonomy): domain Eukaryota; kingdom Viridiplantae; phylum Streptophyta; class Magnoliopsida; order Santalales; family Viscaceae; genus Viscum; species Viscum album. The sequence continues at coordinate 1,814,942,586 of OY728164.1, read as the reverse complement.
GGTACTATTTCATTAAGGACATGAGATATTGTGGAACCATGAAAATAAACTCAATAGAAGTTTAAATTTGTTGAAAATATATGGTTGAGATAAAGATAAAGCATAATATAGTTCTGATACTGAGATAGTGATTTTAGAATAATTCATGATTGATTTGGATAAATTATATTGGATATTCTTGAATACCTTGAAACTAATTAATGATTTGTATATTCTATCATTGTTGGAGTTTAAAATATTTTTTCATATAAAGAGTATATCTAGTATTTTATAAGTAATATTGGATAATGAATGTAATCAATATGGTTTTATGGTAAATCAAGATGTTGCAGTGTTTTAAAAGAATACATGATGAAGGTGTTCACATGTTATTATGCAGAAAAAAGGATCTTCATTGTGTTTACCTACCTTATAAATTTTGGACTGTGAGTTTGTATAGAAGTATTTTGGATAATTCTAGTTTGAGATTAATTTTGGATTGCCATACAAGGAAAATCCGGAGGTTGTGCAGCAACCTGTCGCGTTCGGCAAGGCCTAGAGACTTGAACCCGCAACCAAAGGGTGAAAAGGGTGTATCACCTACCACTGGCAGATGTGGTGTCCTGATTTGAATACTGTAGTATTTTTTTAAAAAAAATCTGGTAGATGAATTATAATTTCATTTTTAAACCCTATAATAATAGGATAAATAGAATATTATTTTTAAGTTCTATTATCTTTTAGAGTAAAAGATGAGTTTGTGGTATAAATTAGTTAAATGATGGGACTCTACTTGTAAAGTATATATTATTATTCTTCTCATAATCTATGAATAAATTAATTAATATACTTTAGTGTAGGGATTTTAAAACAAAAAATGTGTTATCCTATTACCATATGTTTTGTTGAACCGATGGTATTTTAAATCATCATATATTGATGAATTTAAGACCCTCAATTTTCAACTTGTTTGTGAATGATGACCTCAATAACTACCTATAAATATGTTTGATTTTCCTCCAATTATATGTCTCTAATTCCCACTAATTTTCTCCTAATTGAGATCATAATTTTTTGGCGACCCTTTCATTTCCTTTTTCCTCTTATTAAGACTGTGTTTTATTAACCAAATTTCTATTGTGGGTATTCCCAATGGTATTTTCTATTTTCAACATTTTATTTTCGAAAAATAATTTCAAATTACAAGGACACAATGTATTGAAGCAGGGAATAATGTAACGCCCCGAGATTACATAGTATGTTATTTCTTCAATGTAATTCAATAACTTGCACAACACACAACACCGAGTTCTAGCATATCATGACTTACCAAAAAAGCCGTTCCAAAGCAGTTACGAATAGTATTAACTGAATTTTGAACTTTATATAATCTTTATATTTTTAGAATCCATATTATTAGTTTCATAGACATTATTTAAGAACAAATACATTTTTTTTCAGATAAAAGATGTATTTTTCATAAAATGAAATATTCCCACCTTTTAATGGAGAAGCCTTTTTAAACACAATATATGAAACTTTTATAAATTTAATTTGACAAAATAAACTTCTTATTTAGAATTGGAACATAATAATTTAGTTTCAAAAATGTTTTGGTGTTTTTTCTGATAACATTCATATTTTGGTGAATAGTGAAAATACTATATTTTAACTGAAAACATCATTTTTTAATCATTATAATTTATATTGTTACATTATAAATTTTAAGGGTTTATAAGTATAAATAGATTAAATTTTAACCATTTAATCCAATTATGGTCATTGTATGTACTTTTAATTTATTATTGGACCTAAATAAGTGTTAATCATTTGATAGTTATTATTTCATAAAAATACATCTTCTGGTTTTGACAGCGGGAATTAATTTTAAAATATTAAATGAATATTTTAGGTTTTTAATTTGGTAAAATAGACTTCATTTTATGATTAAAAATATTGAAATTATCTTAGGGTGAAATTTTGGTACTTTTCTGATAACTTTCATATTTTGATGAATAGTGATAATTACTAAATTTTAATTTAAAAAAAAATTAATCAAAATAATTAAGAGTGATAAATTATACATTTGAGTGATTTTAAATTATAATTAGATTATAATTTTACCATTTAATACAATTATGGTTGTTGGGAAAAATTTCATAATTAAGCTGTACATAAGAAAGTGTCAATCTTTTGATAGTTATTATTTGTTAAAAACACATTTTTTTCGAAAATGGAAATTAATTTTAAATTTATTTCTACCACTTATGTGTTTTTAATATAGAAAAATGGATTCCATATTTAGAATCAGAAGGTCTAAATTGTGTATATAGGTAACTTTTATATTTAGAAATTTTGAATAATTACTTCGGTAAATATTTTATTTACCATGGTAAATGGGTAAATCCGGTAAATAAGGGTAACAAATAATATTATTAAAATAACAAATTACCCTAAAACGTGTCATAAAACAATTTTTTGAAACATGTCCGACCATGGGAATCTTTGGGTTGAATTTATGACCCCATGAGGCCACATTTAAGTGATAATGACACTTTATATTAATTAAGATGAAGTAAATAAAAAAATTATATAAGCATATATCTTTTAGAAAAACAATTTTTAAATTTGATTATATATGTAATAATTTTAAATATAAATATTAAATAGAAATATATTAAGATTTCCTACATCATTGTAAATTTTTTATAATTTTTAGACATCTAATAAACTAAATTATTTAGGACACAATAATGATGTAGTATTTACCACGTTAATAAATGATTTAAATAAATAAGATTATAAATACTAAAATAATACAAAAAATATGTCATATTCTTATTGGATGATTTCATTTCGATAATGAGTCATCTTATCTTAAACTGTAATGTGTTTTGGACCTTTAGAAACCGAATATCATTATATAATAAAATAATATTTTCAATCTTTTGTAAAGTGCCCCTCCTACCCCTTATAAAATGAAACCACTTCTAATCAATTCCTCACACTACTCAAGAATTTTATCTCGTCCATACTCTACCCAATTAAGCTCTCTACATCCCTCTACTCCTCCTAGAATCCTTAACTTAGCCATAAGGCACCTCAAGAGTCCTTTTTGGTTTAAACCTAAGGGAGTTACCCAAATTAAAGGTAACGATTTCTCTTAGCTTATATTCTTTTTTTTCTTCTCCAACGCCTAAAATATTATTATTATTTTCTATTGTAACAAAACCAGTATAAAAAAAATACTATGATATTGTTATGAGATGTATTCAAACTACACATACACACACCTGCATCTAATGGGTGAAGAACATAATGTTTTTGTGGATGGGAACCAAACGCCTCACGAAATGATGATTGTTCAATTATCTCCTACCACCTCTCATGGTGGACATTGTGATGGAACTATAATTAAATATGATATTGATGATATTTATTTTATATATATGATTCTTTAATTACATTTTATAGCATACCATTATTCATTTCATGTTGTATATATATACGACAATTTCATTTGAGGAAGTTCGGAGTACCACCCCCTCAAAGAGATATGACTCGTTCATACCATACATGGAACGCATAAAGGATGATGTTAATGAACTTAATTAACATATATAAAATATTTTTTTATACTCGAATAATAATATACCTATGTATCATTTGGTTTTGATTCCTTTTAAAATGAAAAATTAAATGGAAGTAGCGTTCGTGTGTATGTACGGATTACCGTCTCCACGAACATGATGAGTTTCATTTCCCCATCATATAAATTCAATAATAATTTTCATATGATGGTTAAAAATAATGTTTAATGACATAATTTAGTTCTTTATATAAATTAAATATATCGTATTCATAAAAAACATGACTTATGTAATCAGGCATATAAAGTAGAACGAATCAGTTAACAACCAAAAAACGATAATACAAAAAGGCAATATTAGAAGATAATATATGATATCATATTAATGTATATGATTCATAAAATTTTTAATAACAATTATTTCACCATTATACAGGAGGTTAACCTACCATATACCATGGAAATGTACGAGGTAAGGGTTTATTTCACAATATTTTCATTATCCGATGTTGTTTATACATGATTATCTACTAGGACCTCTTTATCATCCAAATCCATGATTCTTAAAAATGTATTTCAAAACATTATTAATATTTTATAGACTATGGTTAAATGTTATTTATACCCCCTTTTATCTTTTTATAATATTTTTATAAAGTAATATTTTTGTCGGTTTCCCAACAAGGTCCTTTTTACATTTTCGACAAAAATTAAGGTAAGAATGTCTTTTTTAAAATTATACGGCAGGTGCGGCTATTTTACACCATTATAAGATAATTGAAGCTTCCCATACAAGCTTATAAAAAAATTTTCAAAATACTTTTTTTCTTTATAATTATATGTCTATTAAAATATTTCAAAAAAGGGATATTTCACTAAAATAGTTTTGATTTCATCTATGTCAACATCCGTTGATGTATTTTCTATTTTTTTGAAGTTGATTTATTGTGATAGAAAACATCTATATTGTATTGAAGGTTTTGAGACATGTTTGACAGTGGATGTGTTATTTTTATACCATTCATAGTTTATGGAGAATGTATTGACACTTCTTATGATAGTTTTAATACGAATGCTTATGTTATGTTTAAACATGTTCATATGCGGAATGCATTGGACTTAGTAAGTGACGGGTGGAGCTCGTTATAGCTCCTCGATGCATCGGTTGGTCTCATGGGACAAACTAGTGTCTATGCACATGGCCTTGAAAAAATCTTATTTGTAGTCTTGTCACAAGGCCTTGACTATGTAGTTAGGATATTATCGAAATATGAATTACATCATTATGAATGTGGTTATTGATATTACATGTGATTATTTGAATAGTAGAATATCCATGTGAATAATTAAATGGAATTATTTCATTTTATCTCTACCATATTATGTTAGTGTTCAAGTTCAAAAGGCTTTTGTTTTAGTTAGACATTGACTTAAATGTTTACGCTTATTTATAAATGTTTATGTTATATTGTTATCCTTACTGAGCATTTGAGCTCACCACTTTCAATGTTTTATTTATCCAAGGATGTGAAGAAGTATTTTATGAATGACTTGAAGGGATATTATAAGTGGATATGCATGTGAAGACAAGATATTGTAGTAGTTTTTCATTTTATGATGTAATATAATCTATATTAATGTTTCCAGTGATTCCAAGGCTACTAAATGAATCGGTTTTTCGAGACATAATCTTTTATGATCATGCCAATGTTATGTAATAATGCACCACCTTTGGATAATTGGGGTTGGGGCGTTGCATAATAATTCCATTGTTTATTCCCAAACCATTGTTATACACACAATATGAATCACCTTAATAAAATACACTAAACCAATGTCCACACAACTCACCAACCACACACCATGTTAAATTCTCTAAAATGTTCCCCTCTCACCATGTCCAACATCATTACATTACACCAGTTCAAACTTATCTCATCATCAGTTTGAAAAAAAAATCATTCATTAAACGATTGTGCCCTAAAAACTAATGTAATTGTCAAACTCCACATTTCCACAAGCACTGTACATATATGGCCCCTATTATATTCTAAGATAAAAATTCATATCTGTATGATTTACAATACTTATCACTATAAAATAAATATCAATACCATATATCACACAATTCAACACCCAAACAATGTGATGAATCAAGCTTTCACACTCTAAAGCATGTCATGAATCATTTAATCACATGATTGACCCATTAAACCCTAGGAAAAACAGGTATTAATAACCAAAAAAAAATTAACCATCCTATAAAGTCCATAAATGTTTCCCAAAAACCTATATTGTAGCCGATTCAATGTCACTAATGTAGTTTCAACAAACAAATTTGGGGTTATATGAAAAAACTAGTAAAAAATATCCCAATTACATTCAAACAAAGCTACCTGGTAAAAAAATAAGAAACTACATGAATCCAGTAATAGTGATTCTATATACCTAAAAGGAATCATTAAATTAATCTATATTCCTTACCAACATCTAATCCAAGATTGCATAATTTTTTTGGTTAGTTGAAGAACATAAATTCCATAAAAAAGGATCTCAATAATGTTCCAATACAACATCCTTTTGAATCCATGTTTGATTGCATATATTTTTTCTCCCATGTATGAAGTAGACATATAATATTTATCTAGATAGAAACTATAATCAATGTCACATATTCATTGAAAACCAATCACTCGTGTATCCAATACCCATCGTTCTTCGACATCAATTGTGTTAATTATATGTCAAACTTGCAATGTAGTTGGACCATTATGATGAGTGGTCCAATTTCAAATGACTAGGACTATGTTTCCCAATATAAGATTATCATATTCATATCCATTCTCATACACCCTGATCTTCATTTCCCTCAAGTATTCCACCAGAATGTGAAAAGAATAAATAGGGATATCTAATCATACACAAATTTAAAATCCAAATAGTATAAATTTCACACTCTAATATTTATCATATCCTAGTACACTGTTTTCAAAGATAAAATCAAGATAAGTGTAAAAAAATTAGAATCTTATTCTTATGTTTTTTCCTCAAAACTATAACGAATCTCACCAATTAATACCGACCACTATTTGGTAAAACAAATTCTTCAACAATGAAAAACTCAACATCCCCACAATATTGTACCTTGATCTATTTTTTATTACATCTCCCGTCATTGACACCTATTAAAAGACAACATATTTTGATTCTAATTCTGTGTGATCTTACTAAAAAATACAGTGGGTAGTAACTATATTGGAAACACAAAACAAAATTTATCAATGACAAAATACTATAACCTCCAATAGGTTAATCTATACAAACTGAAACATTCTATGCTATCACATCACAACTAGTTTCAATGACTAAATTTTATTCATGAATAACCAATGTCATGATTTCTCATGCTTTATAACATTCAAAACAATTATAAAAAAACATTAATTATTAATATAATAGAGTAATTTCCTCATGATTAAATGTTATCTATGTCCAAATAAAAAAATTATATCTTGTTCCCGTCAAACTAAAAGGTACCAGAAATAGAAAAAATAGCAATCAATATGCACCTTCTACAACGAGACTATCATTGATAACAATTTATACAAATCACTTACCCCAAACTGGTTATTATTCCGGATTATGAGAATCCTCCAATACTCTAACACTCATACTTTTTACCACCATGTATCTTCCCTTAGAATGAAAAAATTTATTCAATCCAATCTAATTGGTCAGGAAACCCCTCATCTTTTCCTCTATGAAAAAAACATATAAACTATCAAAATATAAATAATGTATCACAAGTACTATCTATCTATATGAACTGCAATATATTAATATAAAGGAAAATAAATACCTTCCATTATGATTAACATTTGTTATTCAAATACAAAATTCATTTCCATCAATAAAAACCACCCGAGATTCATAAACATTCACTATCCCGTAATAAGGTATACCTATATCACGTCTCCTTTTTGAATCACATTACCTCGAATCACTGGTATCCAATGTCACATATCAATTGCATTAAGTAATTATTCATAACCATCACAATCTTTCTCAAGAGGTAAATTTTCACAGAACATCATCTATGCAAAAATTTAGTAACATTACATTATGAAACCAACCTTAGAATAAGGATATCGAGGCTAAATACACCATGATTTTAAAAAATAGAATTATACATGGGTTTTGATGTATAAAAGCACATAAAATATAGGTGGAACCTTAATTAACTAGTCTAATAAAAATGAAAACTCTCAAAATTATCTTATGATGGCAATTATATCCAAAAAATGACCTAATATGTAATATAACAACCATACTAAATTGTGGGATCACATCATTGTCACTAGGTTAATCATCACCCAGGTCGAAGATAATATACTCTCACATGTACTTTTATTATATGAACAAATTAATAGCGGTACAAAAGAATCTCATCATGAGCTATAATCTGTGTCATAGTACATGTTTGTTACACTCATTAGCTAACTCCTCCATCATCATTAAAATCACACAGAATAAGCATATTTTTCATGTTAAAATGTATTCAAAAAATAATGAAATTGAAAATATTACCATTATATACATGATTAATGTCTATATTATGTCAATGTCAATCAAATTCATGTGCATCACCCAGGGTAAAACCATATAACAATATCTATGCAATCCATGAACATAATTCCCATGCTTTGACATCATGGAAATCCATAAAGAATCAGTTTTTATTACATAATAGATAATGTTTCATCTAATAAAATAACACATTCCATCATATCAAATATACCAACTCTTAAACAAGGAATATAGTACATTTTACGATACCATTTTTAACATAAAAAAATGAATAATCAGTTTTGTGCTCGAATTTGGCATGATATTATCCATGCCACCCAAGAAGTAGGAGTCTTCTCACTATAATCCAATGTGGACACTAAACTATCTAGAGGTGATATAATAAATCATAGGGATATGTAGCAGAAAAACTTCTAAACATGAATATAGAAAACATTAAGAGTAGGTGAAAAAAATTAAATAATGAATCAATATAATTGAGATGGAACATTACATAAACAAAATAATCATAAAATAATACAAAACATTGGTCACCCAAAAATCCGATCAGATAAACAAGATTAAAGAAAAGTGATTGTAAAAAAAAATGTCAAAAAAACTCCAACCCTTACCTCCTACAAATCCCAAAACCCATGGATAACTATATTGTTCAAAAAATCCTAGGTCTTATCCCATCATTTCTATTATAAATGTATAGGGCTCTTGGGGGTTGTTGTTCCATTATAATCTATGATAGTGAGTATAAATCAAAATATCAACATATATAGTGTTTAGTTACTAAACAATAATTTCACAGTACATGCATTTGATAATCTTAGCATTATGTACCAATTTAATTCGTAATCATCACATAACTATTATAGAAACACAAATTCCCATGTATGAAACAATACCAGTATATCAAAAGATTGTGAAATCACAATTCTACAACTAACCTAAACAAATATTATTTCATATATAGTCTATATTCTACTCAAAAAATATTTCATACCCCCTGATGGGATATCTCATGAACAGTCCTAGTGGGGCCCATGATGCGGCTCTGTAAGCCCACCTCAAATGGAAAATTTTCAAGTGGCTTGCATATTGTAGGCATGTCAACAACAAGGGAGTCATTTTCTATGTACATATATATACAAAAAACATATCCAAGCACAAAAATTATGAAATGAAAAAATACTAAGGACCAAAATGATTTCATACTACAAAACCCCACCAAAAGTGTACATTGGAAAATAAAATGCAGAAAATCAATTTGGGCCAGAATACAAGCCTGCAAAAAAGAAAGAGTCATCCAACTACAGATTCCAGCTTCTATGAAAAAATAGGCCCAGGGACTACATCTTAAATCTATAGGGACACCTATCATGTATGAATATTACAAAGCATTATTCACTCTTGGTCCACCATGGGCTCCATCAAATGGTTTCTCGTCTGTAGAAGACATTACATGTGTAGGGAAACTGCGTGTAGGGGTAGGTATAATGATACTCACTCAGAAACCCCAAAAACCACATGAAATACAAAATGGAAAGTTATAATAATATCTACATAGTATATTTATACAATATATATAACAAGAACATATCAATATATATCCAATCCCAGAACTGTAGACTATAGGTAAGTCACAATGATTGAATACACATAATAGGGATTTAGTTTGAATATTCCACATAACATTCTTCTTGGTGAACTATCTACTAATATTGATAGACCTAATGAAGTTCATCTATGATTTATTGTTTGTCAGGATCCTCCATTTGAGGGATATTATATTGGTACTGAAGGGAGAATATGATACACTCGCAATAGGAAAACCAATTCGACGTGTGTTGAAGATCTTGATATACAAATGAGGATCAATGCTAGGGAATGGGGTATATTAAAACTAATTCAGATTCAATATCTAATTATAGGATTGATTTATGGTAGGATTGTACATGTCTATTACCTAACAATACTTATGTCACAAGAATGGATAGAGGAACCCACTTTGGGCCTCTCTTATGGGACTCCTAACTCTATTCAGAATGTCTTACTAATGGATGTCACACTCCTCTAGATATGAAAATATACCCACTGACCATTGGGTTAATGGATTCAGGGAACCAATAAAACGAGTCTTTTCCAAGATATTGTGGACAAAGAGATAAAACCATGTAGAAAAGAGTACATGACATGTTGAAGTGTATCACTTTGTGTCCCTTGACCTCGAGTAATTCCAATGTATAAGATCCAATCTCATATGAACATGTAATTATGTAAATGGTATAAACATAGTGTATAGGGGATCACATGTTATGTCCAACTATTTTTGGTCAATTCCGTGTATGTTGGCCATATTCTAGTACACTTCTTCAACCTGTTTTCCCCTAACTATGTACCAGTACATGGAGAAGCACATGTATCTAGTTGGGTTCAAGCCATGTGGTGGAATTCATGTCATGTACTCCACCCCGTGTCTATCTATCCTATAAGATACATGCCTATTTCCACAAAAGTACACATATTCCATGTGATTTTTATGGCATGACCTCTCTGTCGACTAATAACATAGCTACTGCTGGATTCATCCAACAAACAGTTTCAATCAAGATACACACCATGATCAACATGATTTTTCACAAATTTATGTTCTTCCAAAAGAACATCAGTTGATCTTAAGGTATTTGATCTAATGATCTGTTCACCTCTAAATTTACAATCAAGGGTAATCTCATCCTTGCAACCCTAATTTGTTGTGTTTTGGAACATCTAACAGCTCTGAAAACATATTCTGATCATTATAATGAAGAAAAATTAAAGAATAATATCTCTTGAAATAATCATATCATTATAACTCTGTTATTATCACACCTCTATTGGGGTTTCTTGATGTCAGATCTAGGATTTCATATTGTTTCTCCATGAAATGAATGTGAAACAGTCCTTCGTTCCTAACCTCATGAAGATGAAAAAAAACCATGAATAAAGGGAGATAAAATCATAGAAAATTAACATGATGAATTAAATATAGATATTGTATGATACATCATTTTTCCTCTACCGTCATAAGAATCATGAATGTAAATTTAAATAGAATCACGTACTTGAAATAAAACCCCTAATTACACATGCTGCAAGAACGAACAATTTGTGGGTCAACCTGTTAATGGGTTGATCATTCATTTCTGTTTAATCAAAAAACATGAAATAAATAATGAATTCACATAACCTACCTTGAGAATTAATTTTATCATTGATGGAGAATGATTTTGTTGTAATTTTCTAATAGATCCTCCAATATTGATGTCCTAGAAATTAATGATCTCTTGATTCATTGTTGTTCTTCATCAAGAGGTTTATCATAGGGTCTCCTCTCCAAATCTCTATAGAATGAAATGATTGTGCATCTATCACTAGAAATTATTCTTTATACCTTATTTAAACACATTGGGTGTTGAGTATGTTTAATGGAAAAATTAAAAATATATTATATTTATTTAATTTCCTTAAATGTCTAAAAATACACATTAAATGCATGCCCACAAAGTCCGGTTTAATGCATTACTAAAGGTAAAGTCACTTCTCTAAACACAGTAGTTCCCATAGATTTATTATTGGGACACCCATTAAATATCATTCAATGTTGTTTTTGTAAAACAACTCATGCATTCTATTAATGAGTTTAAAAATATTTCAATCATTTCTCTTAGGAACCCCAGGCCTCATAACTGCATGCTGTCACAATTTTGGACCTCAAATTAATTCCAATGAATATATAAATATAATACACAGAAAATCTAGGGCATTAAATTCTCCCCACCATGGGGTTATACATCCACAAAAATCCAAATGTAAAGGCTTCTAAAAAAAGAAGTTGGTCTTGAAAAAAATGATATCTTCATGCTCACAAGTTCTCTACTAGAATATCTCATGCTTCCACATGACTCACACCAATGGAATGTCTTTACCATGATAGATCATCTCCTAATGATCATCAATCTCACCATGGTACTCGGATATGGTTTCTCCATCGTCAATTTCTAGCTCACCGTTGTCGATGACATGTGGTGGGTCATTCACATACCACCTTAGGTAGGACACATTGAAGACATAATATATATGAGGCATCGATGGTTGTAATTTAATGCAGTACACCACCTATCAAACTCTAAGATGTATCTAAAATGTGAGGACGAACCTCATATATAACATGCGGCCCTGACCAAATTCCTACAACGCCCATCGACGTGACACCCCAAGGAAGATATGATATCATTTCTCAAACTCCAGTGGTCTCATATACTTGTTAGTATAAGACATCTACTGAAACATTATAGTCTTTATACACTCTTGGGTGACATATACCTTGTTAGTAGTTTCTTGTACCAACTCTGGGCCCATGAGTGCTAACTGTACAAGGTCACTCTAACAAAGTGGTGATAGAGAGGGTCATAAGTACATGTCTTCGAACATTTCCATACCAATGGTGTAGTGGTAGTTATTGTTGTATTCACACTCCAACATCATTATGAGGCTATCCCAACTTTGTCCAATGTCCATGATGAAATCATCCAACATATCCTCTAGAACCTGAAAACTCAACTTCATCTAGACATCAATTTGGGGATGAAACATTATGCTCCAAAGTAACTAAGTCCCCAATACTTTATACAATCCCTTCCACAAGTAGGATGTGAATCAAGAGTCCCAATATAAAACAATCATCATTGGGAACCTAGGAATCCCCACTATATATTCCATTTAAAGGTTTCCCATGATATCTAATAAACTCTGATATTTGATATCATGGAAGTGGGAAAAATTGGTGGGTCGTTCAATGATCACTCGGATGGCATCAAGTCCCCTGAACGTACATTATAAAATCATCACGATTTCCATCAATATTCTATCTGATTTCGGATATGGAACCTCTATGGGGTGAGATAATCCCACTATAACCTGGTTCTTATCCATCACCTTCTATTATTTATGTCTTTGAGAAATTAACTTTTCAACTTCAATATTCATCACTGACGACCAAAACTAATAGTTGAGGTTTTGGTACATTTTTTCCACACTAGGGTGTACATCCAAAGGGGGTGTATGAAACTCCCTCATAACCTCCTCATGAAGCACCCTAGGTACAAAAATGCATCCTATATAAATAATAATGTGATTACAACCGTGTGATTATCCATCATGAGAACACCTTGCGGACATCTGAGAACACATCATGTTGTAGTCAGTATCCCCAAACTATTCCTCCCTGGATCAATGTGAAGGTGTAGGTGTTCCAACCATCTATTGGAGGTAAGGTGAATCATCACCATCCATAATGTACAACTGTAATTAGGATATCTACATGGATGCCTCTTTCAATATATGCGTACATAATGTCCTTCTTATAGAATATTTCACCACATTCCCCATCCTAGAAGAATAGAAAATTTAAAAGTAATTTTCCTAGATGAACTCTATCAATTTCCTCTGTCTCGCATATAGATCCCACTATGAAATGATATACTATATAACCTTATAATCATAGTATACAATAAAACACTCACCCATATGGTTGTGTCGTCTTATCATCAACGTGAAGACTGCCGCTGCCAATTCAAGATCATTGGTTGCATAGTTCTTCTCATGTGACCTCAACTAAAAAATACCATTGGACATCAGCACATTTAATTGAATGATGACACAACCAAGTCATGTTAATAATGTGTCAAATAACAAAAATATTCATGACTACCTCCTCTGAAAAAATTACAATCAAGATTCTCATCAAACTCTACATCAAATGGTGAAAATCCTGGATACTATTATCCATCCACGCGAATGGGTTCCCCTTAAAATTCAATGCTTTCTTTGATTCTTATATTTGATAGAAATTATCTATGCATCTATGGTAAGACTTCATGCCCAAGGAAGATCTGATCCTCTGTCACACTCCATGTTGGATCCCATGATAATAGTTCTCATTCATTGGCCAGGTCAACTGTTAATCCATCTACTATGTTAACATTTACCAAAAAAATTGGACCTCTTGAATCAAGATAATTCACATTGAGACCTTTCACATAATGATGGATCCCTATTTGTATGTCTAGAAACACTTTTAGGTGAATCATGTTCATTTCCTCAAACACATATTACATCAGGATTCCATCGATGAAGAAAAATATGAGTCCTCCTAATTTTGGCTGAAAGATCTTGTTCAAGAGTCCCTTGAACACTACTTGGGTGTTTGACACACAAAAGGGATTGACCACATACTTATAATTATAATAGAAATATATGAATTTTTTCTTTAGTATATCCTCACCTAGAACTAATATTTGGTGATAGCATGATCAAAGGTAACCATAGAGAAATATTGTGCGCCTCTCAATTGATCGAAGAGTTTATATAGGGCGCCAGCCTTAAACATCACTTAATCTTGTGTTACTTCAAGAATACATGTTGAGGATATTTTCATGTTTAGAGTTTTAGAGAATTAGATAATAAAACATGCATTACATTCCACATTTAAACAAAGTGGTTTCATAAAAGATATTACAAAATTTTCCCATCACGAGAATCATATTTAAAATAAAAAATGGATTCTTTCATGACACTACCTTGACACAATCATCACATGTACCTTTCCCTTGGCCTGTGAAAAACATTTCAAAAACATGGGATGAGAATAAAAAACACAGTAAGGAATATAAATGTATGAAATGAAAACATTAGTCCATGTATGAAATCATAATTTACTCATAAAACCTAATCACTTTAACATACCTCATCAAATCATGAATAAATCATAGAAATTATAAGACATAAAGGTAACTTGAAGCATTCATAACATTCTTACGAAAGGAGTAACCCTCTTAGTTACGTTTGGAACACCCATCAGAGTATATTCCCTAAATCTCTTCAGAGAGACCTTAATGTTTAACTCCTTTGCGTTACCCAATGCATTGGAGATATATATTGGGCTCACCCACCCTTATTTTATCACAGAACCACCAGTCTTCTTAACAATGCCCAAGAACCATAACATAATCGTATCATATAAAACATGCATAAAGAAAAGATAACATTTCCACATTTCAATCACAAGATATCAATACAACACATTGATATAATAAAAACATTCGGAAAACCATTTTCAATACCAAAATAAAAGAAAATTAAAGCATTTTATTTATTTTTCATTTAAAAAAAGGTATGTCTTGTAGAGGACGCCAAAACTGAAATAATGGCCACAGCGGCGGAGAAGTCGTTGTCGCCACATACGTACGACAAAAACATTCCCTTTTGACATTTAGTAAAACGCTTCATATAAAAAACATTCTTTTTGGATAAACGTAAAAGAAAAAGGGGTTTATACACCATATAAAAGAAGGTTTTGTATAAAACAAAATATTCATCAATGAAAGAAGATTGAGACGAAGTCCCATACCTCGGGTCCGACTTGACTCGATCATTCTTTAACTCCCTGAATAATAAACTTGAGTTAATTTCTACTTTCTTAAGAACCTCTTTCAAGTTCATTATTACTTTTATATCACTTATTACCATGTTATGAATAGTATGTAATTATTTAAATTAATAATGGTCGTTTTGTCGATCATTGGTACTTTAGTCAAAAGTAAACTCTTTATAACTACATGTTTTTAATGTGGTAAACTATCCATTATATAGAGAATTATATTCATGATGTATATATCATATATATCATATATATCCAGTATATACACACATTTTTAATATTACATAATCATCTAGAGGTAAGAAATGAAATGCAGCGTTCATGCAGACGGTAAGCCGTACGTACGCATGAACGCTACTTTCATTTCTATTTCTTACTTAATGAAGTGAAATAATAATGATATAAAGGTATATCATAATTACAGTATAATATCGTATATAATATCATTAAATTTATCCATTATACATTCCACAAATGGTGTTAACGAATCAAATCATTTTGAGGGGGCGGTTGTCCGCACTTCCAAAAATGAAGATATCGCGTTTACCTATAATGGAAACCATAAAGGTATGCCATAAAGGAAAAATAAAGAAGCTTATGTAAAACATAATCATATTATATATCATTTATAAATATAGTGTCATATGAATGGCCACCTTTGAAGGTGTTTGAAGAATATCGAACATTCATCATTTCGTGAGGCAGAAATTCGCCATCCACAGAAACAGTATGCTCTTGAACCATTAGATGATGGTGTGTCTAAGTGTAGCTCGAATACTTCTTATAAAAACATTATAGTTTATTTAAGATACTGGTTTTGTTACAAAAGAAAAGAAAAAAAAGAGTTTACGGGGTTGGAGAAGCAAAATAAAACATAAGAACACAAGAGAAAACACTACATTTAAAACGGGTAACTCTTTTTGATTGGAGCTCAATGGATTACTTGGGAAGACTTCTGACCAACATGAGGCTTCTAGGAGTAAGAGAGGGTTTCTTAGAGACAAAATGAGCAGGGGTTGGATGATCCAATGGCCTGAGAGGTGTGGGTAAGGTGGTAGAGGTGGGGGCCATTTATAAGAGGAGAGGAGGGGCACTCTTGGAAAGTTATAAATTGTTACTTTATTATAAAATGATTTTCGGATTTAAAAGGTACCAAAATTATATATTTCTAGCATAAGGTGATAAGAGTTCTAAATCCACAATACAATAGGTTTTTGACATGTGTAGGTCTTAGATTTTACATTATCTTTTCATTTTATTTAAATCCTTAAATAATGAGGTAATCACTACATCATAATGGTGTCATAAATAATTTAATTGATTTAATGTCTAAAAATTATATAAAACTATCATGATGTAGGAAATATTTTTAGCTTTCTAATGAATATTTATAGTCAAAAATAGGACTTGTATAACCCCACTTGAAAATTGTTGTAGTAAAACAACTCATGTTTGTGACATTTTAATTTTAACTTTAAATAAAATGTTTTTAATGTCATTTTCCAACCAATGTGGCTCCATGGGGTCCCCAAGTAGACCCATGAATATTATTGGTCTTCCAGGACACATCCAATAAGGTTAGAACATGTTTCTAGGTCATTTCATATTATTAAAACATTATTTTTACCTTAAAGTACACTAATTATCTGTAATTGCGATTAAAACTTAAAAGTTACTATTCACCAAACAAATTGTTAAAATCCCATTGAAGCATATTTTACATCATAATGACAACCATGTATGTTGGATTTTTGAAATTCAAAACACAGAGGTGGTACAATTTCATTTAATGGAAAAATCAGTTTTTTTAAGTACCACATAGTGGTTTCACTATTCATAAAAAATGATGTTTTTCAGAAAAAACCAAAACATCACCCTAAGAAATATTTGATATTACGCAGTCAAAAATGATGTCCATTTTACAAAATTCAAAACATATAAGTTACATTAATTAATTTAATAATTATTTCTAGCTGTCAAAACAAAAAACGTGTTTTTATGAAATAATATGTATCAAAAGATTGACACAAGTTTAAGTCTAATTTCAAGGTGAAATTAATTCCAATGACCACTATTGGATTAAATGTTAAAAATATATTCTAATTTAACTTTAAAACCAATTCAATATATAATCTAATCATATAAATAAATTAGATTAAAAAGAGGTTTTGAATTAAAATACATCATTTTTCACTATTCATTAAAAAATGAACTATATCGGTAAAATATCAAAGATTTACACAAAGTAAATTATGATGTCCCTATTCTAAAGAAGAATTTTATTTGGTCGAATAGAATGTATAATAGTGACCAAAACTATATTTATATACATTTCACAATCAAAAGGTGATAAGTCGACCTTTATCGAATGTTAGAGCATATATGCCTAAAATTGAATTCTTTTCGTATTTTAATCCTTTATCTTTTATTGGATAAATGTAAAAATATTTAAAAAACATATATAATCATATTTTAGTTATTTCTATTCATTCATTCCAATAAAACGGCTGTGTGTTAACTACAATTTAAAATAATATTGTTTTATTACTACTGTGCAACGTAAGATTTCGAAGAAACTCTTTGTTGAGTATCAAGTATTCTATCGAACATAGAAACCCCTTTAAAGTAAAATTTATATTTAATTTGTAAATATTAATAAATATGAAAATGCTAACTTATTTATTTACCTGGGATCTTACATCCTTCCCCACATTTAGGAATTTCATCCTCACAATTTTATTCACTTATCAAAATAAGTGGTGGTATTTATCCCTCATAGCATTTTCAGATTCCCATGTCGCCTCTTCAACCATATGGTTTTTCCATAAAACCTTTACCTGGTGAATTACCTTATTCCGCAACACTTTCTCTCTACGGTCAAGAATCTGGACTGGTTTTTCTTCATAAGAGAGAATCTTTTCCAACTGAACTACCTCTGGGCTCAAAACATGAGATTGATCTGGCATGTACTTCCTTAACATTGAAACATGAAAAGCATTGTGTACCTGAGATAAACTCAGAGGTAAAGCCACTCGGTATGCAACTGATCCAACTTTTTCTAGAATTTCATATGGTATAAAGAACCTTGGACCCAGCTTTCCTTTCATACCAAATAGCATCACACTTTTCCACAGTGAAACTTTGAGAAAAAAATGATCACCTACCTCGAAAGATAGATCCTTCCTCCGGTTATCCGCATAACTCTTCTGCCTGCTCGGTGCTGTTCTCATGTGTTTCTGAATCAACTAAAATTTTTCTGCCAACTCTTCCACCAATTCTGGTCTCATCAGCTTACATTCACCCACTTCATCCCAAAAATCTGGAATTCGACACCGTTTACCATATAATGCCTCAAATGGATCCATATGTATACTGGAATAAAGACTTTTATTATAAGAAAACTCAACCAAAGAAAGATGTTGGTCCAAAATTCCCTGATAATCCATCGAACAAGCGTGTATCACATCCTCCAAAGTCTGAATAATTCGTTCTGACTACCCATTTGATTGAGGATGAAAAGATGTACTAAAATTTAATTTATTACCCAATGACTTCTGAAGGCCCTTCCAAAAGATAGAAGTAAACCTGGGATCACGATTAGATAGAATGAAGATAGGTACTCCATGTAACCCGACTATCTCTTTATGATACAAATGGGAACGTTGATCTGGGGAAAAAGTTTCTCGAATAAGAAGGAAATGAGCAGATTTAGTCAAGCGATCTACAATAACCCAAATTGCATTATTACCTCGAGGTGTATTTGGAAATCCCACAACGAAGTCCATGGATATATTCTCCCATTTCCATTCTGGTCCTGGTAAAGGTTGAAGCATCCCTTTCAGTAACTACCACTCTACTTTAACCCGCTGACAAGTCAAAACACTTCACAGTAAAATCAGCAATATCCATTTTCATTCTATCCCACTAGTAATACTCCAGAAGATCTCTATACATCTTAGTACTACCTGTATGAACTGAAAATGGAGAACTACGAGATTCGCATAACAACTCTCTCTTTAACTGTGAATCACATGGCACACACAATCTCTTCCCAAATCTCAAAACAATATCATTATCAATGTTTAATTCAGGGAACTTACCCATATGAACCAGCTCTACCTTTTTCTGCAACTCATCGTATTGCTTTTGTGATTGCTTAATTTTGTCTGATAGAGAAGACTTCACTGATACCTAAAACAAAACAGAAGGAAATCCTGCACCAACAACTTCTATGCCAAATTTCATCAAATCCTTAACCATAGTATCACTTTTGAAATGCAAAATTGTTAATGATTCATTACATTTTCGACTCAAAGCATCAGCCTCTTTATTTGCTTTTCCCGGATGGTAATGAATTCTACAATCATAATCCTTGATTAATTATAGCCATCTCACCTATCTCATGTTCAATTCATTCTGAGTGAATATATACTTTAAACTTTTGTGATCGGTATATATTTCACACTTTACTCCATACAAATGATGCTTCCTAATTTTTAAAGCGAAAATAAGAGTAGCTAATTCCAAATCATGTGTAGGGTAATTAACGTCATGTGTTTTCAACTGTCATGAAGCATAAGAAATTACCTGATCATTCTGCATTAAGACGCAACCATGTCCTTTCAATGAAGCATCACTGTAGATAACAAACTCCCCATTCCTGGAAGGTAGTCTAAAAACAGGAGCATTCACTAATCTTTTTTTCGGTTCCTAAAAACAATCATCACATTCTTTTGTCCAGATAAACTTAACACCCATCCGAGTTAGCTTAGTCATTGGACTAGATAACCGTGAAAAATTTCTAACAAACCATCAGTAATAGCATGCCAAACCAAGGAAGCTACGAATCTCAGTTACATTTATGGGTCTTAGCCATTCTTCCACAACCTTTTTTTACAGGATCAACAGTTATCCCATCTTTAGAAAAAATATGACCAAGGAAATAAATTTGTTGCAACCAAAACTCACACTTGGTGAATTTCCAATACAATTTATTTTCTTTTAAGGTTTGTAAAATAACCCATAAATGTCTTTCATGCTCCTATTTACTTTTAGAAAACATCAAAATATCATCAATGAAAACAACCAAAAACTTATCCAAGAACTCATGGAAAATTCTATTCATAAGGTCCATGAATACAAAAGGTGCATTGGTTATCCCAAAAGGCATTACTACAAATTTATAATGGCCATATCTTGTTCGAAACGCGGTCTTCGAAATATCTGCTTCCTTTACCTTCAACTGATGGTACCCCGATCTCAGGTCAATCTTTGAAAAATCCTAAGCTCACTAGAGCTGATCAAACAAATCATTGATAAGAGGAAAATGATACCTGTTCTTAACAGTGATATTATTCAAGGCTCTATAATCAATGCAATGTCTCATAGAACCATCTTTCTTTTTAACAAATAAATAACGAACACCCCATGGTGATGTGCTAGGTCGAATGAAACCATTCTCTAATAAATCATGCAATTGATCGTTAAACTCTAAAAGTTAAATTTGAGCCATTCGATAAGGGGGTTTTGAAATGGGCTTAGCATCAGGAAATAATTCAACAGTAAATTCAACTTCTCGATCTACTATTATTCCAGGCAACTCATCAGGAAAAACATCAGGATACTGATTTACCACTAGAACATCATTAATCTGAACAGTTCCCTTGTTTTCAACAATATGTGCAAGGTAAAATTCATTTCCATCTTTTACAAGTTTCTCAGCCTCTTGATATGTTATCAAGAGTAAGGTTTCATTCTTGTACACAAACTGAAGGTATTTCTGAAAAAAAAACTTCTTTAGCTCTACAGTCAATCTTAGCATCGTTAATAGAGAGCCAATCCATACCCAGGATAACATCGAACACTAATAGAGGTAAAAGAATAATGATTGCAAGTAGGTTATTTCCACGGATAAGGATAGGAAGATTCTTATAAATTCTTTTTGCCTCAACATTTCCCCCAGGTGTTTTTACCAAATGTTCAGAAGTCATTTCTTGAGATGTTATTCCCATTTTACTAGAAAATTTTTCAGAGATGAAATAATGTGTAGACCCCGAATCAAACAATAGAATGGAATAATCTGAAAAAACCAACAAATTACCTGATATAACATCATTTGATGGACCAACATCTGTTGACTTAGTTGCAAAGGATTTCAGCACCCCTTTCTGCTTGTAGTCTAACTGGTTCCCATCACTTGAGCTCTTTGACAAACCCTCGTTTTCATAATGACCCATCTCATTGCACTTAAAACATTTCACAAACTATAAATCAAATTTGGTCTTACCATCACTCTAATCTTTTTCAGTGCAATCACGAGCCTTATGTCCCATCTTACCACATCAGTAGCACTTTCCAGAATTCAGAATACATTCCCCAGTATGGCTTTTCCCACATTTATCACAAACTGGAAACTTAGTTTTCATACAATCAGACCTTTTTGAAGAATTATTCCCTTTCTCCTGCCACCTTTGTATCTTCTTCTGTTGGTTTTTATAGAACACTTGATCATCAGAAAAATCTATTTCCACCTTCCCAGTACATCGAACAAGCTTTTCATAACTCTTGAACTCATGAGAAGCTAAATCACTTCAATATTTAGGCTTTAATCCTGAGTAAAAATGATTGATTTTACTATCAAGGTCTCGGATAAAATTTGGAGCATACCCTACGAATCGAGTGAACCTTTCTTCATAGGCAGCCACTAAGTCTTCCTCTTGCCTCAATTCCAAGAATTAATTTTCCATCCTATGTCAAACTGCCATAGGAAAATACTTCTCAAGAAACATACCTTTGAATTCATCCCCGTCAAGATCATCAATCTCATCATGGTCCCTGATATCTTTAACCATCGACCACCACTGATCCGCTTCACCCTCCAAACAAAAAATAGCAAGAATAATCGTTTGATTGTCCGAACACCGCATGACATCGAAAATCTTCTCCAGTGCTTTAATCCACCCTTCAGTTAGCACATGGTCATATGATCATCTGAATGATGGGGGATGTTGCCTCATGAAATGTTCCACCACTGACATTTTACTCTGCGGTTGATCTGGTTGATATCATGCATGGATACCGCCACCATTTATCGCTTGAGTCAACTGCACCATTACTGCAAAAAACTGTTCAGTTCCAATTCCGACCATCTCAGGATGCTGATTTGGAAGGTTGTTTCTTTCTGTATGCCTTCCTAGCGCTGCTTCCCTGTTTCCTCTGCGGAAAACCATTCTGAAAAAACATGTCTTAGATGACGCAAGATAGTAATCTTCAAATTCTATATCATTTCAATTTGACCATAAAAAAATACTTTTGGATAATCATTTAATCGTATTCTAACTCCTAATGTTATCTAAACTGACCTATGATACCAACTATAAGGCCCTAGCATTAAACAACCCATAATCTTGAGTTACTGCAAGAATACATGTTGAGTATCTTTTCAGGTTTTGAGTTTTAGGGAATTAGATCATAAAACATGTATTACATTCCACATTTAAACAAAGTGGTTACATAAAAGATAGTACTCATTTTTCCCATCAAGGGAATCATATTTAAAATAAAACATGGATTCTTTCTTGACACGTCTTTGACACTATCATCACATCATGTACCTTTCCCTTGACCTGTGAAAAACATTTCAAAAACTTGGGATGAGTATAAAAAGCTCAGTAAGGGATATAAAAGTACGAAATGAAAACAATAGTCCATGTATGAAATCATAATTTACTCATAAAACATAATAACATTAACATACCTCATCAAATAATGAATAAATCATAGAAATCATAAGACATAAAGGTAACTTGAGGCATTCATAACATTCTTACGTAAGGAGTAACCCTCTTGGTTATGTTTGGAATACCCATCACAGTATATTCCCTAAATCTCTTCGGAGAAACCTTAGAGTTTAACTCCTTCATTTTACCCAATGAATTGGAGAGCTATATTGGCCTCACCCGCCCTTAGTTTACCATGGAACTACCTGTCATATTAACAATGCCCAAGAACCATGTCATAATCGTATCACATAAAACATGCATAAATGAAACATAACATTTCCACATTTCAATCACAAGATATCAATACAACACATTGATATAATAAACACATTATGAAAACCATTTTCAATACCAAATTAAAATAAAAGTAAAACATTGTATTTATTATTCATTTAAAAAAAGATATGGTTTATAGAGGAAGCTGAAACTCAAATAATGGTCATGGCAACGGAGAAGTCATTGTCGCCGCATACGTACGACAAAAACATTCCCTTTTGTCGTTTAGTAAAACGCTTCATATAAAAAAGATTCATTTTGGATAAATGTAAAATTCAATGGGGGTTATACACTGTATAAAAGAAGTTTCTATATCAAACAAAGTATTCCTCAATGAAAGGAGATTGAGACGATGTCCCATACCTTGGGTCCGACTTGACTCGATCGTTCTTTAACATGCTGAATAATAAACATGAGTTAGTTTCTACATGATTATGAACCTTTTTCAAGTTCATTATTCATTTTATATCACTTATTACCATGTTATGAACACTATGTAATTATTTAAGTTAATAATGGTCATTTTGTCGATCATTGGTACTTGAGTCAAAAATAAGCTCTTTATAATTACAAGTTGTTCATGTGGTAAAATATCCATTATATCAAAAATTATATTCATGATGTAGATATCATATATATCATATATATATAGTATATACATGCATTTATAATATTACATAATCATTTAGAGGTAAGATATGAAATGCACTGTTCATAGAGACGGCAAGCCGTACGTACGCATGAACACTACTTTCATTTCTATTTCTTACATAATGGAGTGAAATCATAATGATATAAAGGTATATCATAATTCCAGTATATTATCATAAATAATATCATTAAATTTATCCTTTATACATACCACATATGGTGTTAACGAATCAAATCACTTTGAGGGGATGGTAGTCCGCACTTCCTAAAATGATGATATCACGTTTACCCATAATGGAAACCATAAAGGTATGACATAAATGAAAAATACTGAATCGTAAGTAAAACATTAACATATTATATATAATATATAAATATAGTGTCATCTTAATGGCCACATTTGAAGGTGTTAGAAAAATATTGAACAATCATCGTTTTGTGAGGCAGAAATTTTCCATCCACAGAGACAATATGCTCTTTAACCATTAGATAAAGGTGTGTGTAAGTTTAGCTCGAATACTTCTTATAAAAACATCCTAGTATATTTAAGGTACTGTTTTTGTTACAAAAGAAAATAATAAAAAGATTTTAGGGGGTTGGAGAAGCAAAATAAAACTTAAGAACACAAGAGAAAACACTACCTTTAATACGGGTAACTCTTTTTGATTTGAGCTCAAAGGTTTCCTTGGAAAGGAATCGTCCCAAAGTGAGGATTCTAGGAGTAATAGAGTGATTTTGAGAGACAAAATGGGCAGGGGTTTTCCAAGCCTAAGGCTTGAGAGGTGTGGGTAAAGTGGTAGAGGTGGGGGGCTTTTATAAGAGGAGAGGAGGGGCACTCTTGGAATGTTATAAAAGGATCATTTATTATAAAATGATTTTTGGTTTTAAAAGTCCCCAAAATTATATATTTCTAGGATAAGGTGATAATAGTTTGAAAGCCACCCATACAATAGGTTTTTGACATGTGTAGGTTTTATATTATACATTATCTTTTCATATTATTTAAATCGTTAAATAATGATGTAATCGCTGCATCATCATGGTGTCATAAATAACATAATTAATTTAATGTCTAAAAATTATAAAAAATTATCATGATAAATGAAATATAATTACCTTTATAATTAATATTTATAGTAAAAAATATGACTTGTATATCCCCATTTAAAAATTGTTTTAGTAAAATAACTCATGTTTGTGACATTTTAATTTTATCGTTATATAAAAAGTTTTTAATGTCATTTCCCTACCAAGGTGGCTCCATGGGGTCCACAAGTTGACCCATAGATTTTATTGGTCTGCGATGACACATCCAATAATGGTAGGACATGTGTGTAGGTCATTTAATATTATTAAAACATTATTTTTACCTTAAACTATACTAATTACCTCAAATTGCAATTAAAACTTAAAAGTTATTATTCACCAAAAAAATTATTTTAATCTCATTGAACCACATTTTAGTTTATAATGACAACCATTTATGTCGAATTTTTTAAATTCTAAACACAGAGTTGGTAAAATTTCATTTAAACGAAAAATCAGTTTTTTTAATTACCACTTATTGGATTCACTATTCATCCAAAATTGATGTTTTTCAGAAAAAACCAAAACATCACCCTAAGATATATTTGATATCCTGGATTCAAAAATGATGTCTATTTTACAATATTCAAAACATATGAGTTAAATTAATTAATTTAATAATTAATTCCCGCTGTCAAAACAAATAGCGTGTTTTTATGAAACAATATGTATCAAAAGATTTGCATAAGTTTAAGTCCAATTTCAAGGTGAAATTAATTCCAACGACCACTATTGGATTAAATGGTAAAAATATATTCTAATTTTAATTTAAAACCAATTCAAAATATAATCTAATCATATAAATAAATTAGATTAAAAATAAGTTTTTGAATTAAAATACAACATTTTCCACTATTCATTAAAAAATGAACTTTATCGGAAAAATTAAAAAATTTACACAAAGTAAATTTTGATGTCCCAATTCTAAAGAAGAATTTTATTTGGTCCAATATACTGTATAAGAGTGACCAAAACTATATTTATAGATGGTTTACCATCAAAAGGCGATAAGTCGACCTTTAGTGAATGTTAGAGTATATATGCCTAAAATTGAATTCATTTCGTATTTTAAGCCTTTATCTTTTATTGGATAAATGTAAAAACATTTAAAAAACATATATAATCATATTTTAGTTTTTTCTATTCATTCCCGCCAATACAACGGCTACGTGTTAAATACCATTTGAAATAATATTGTTTTATTACTAGTGTGAGACGTAAGATTTCAAAGAAACTCTTTGTTGCGTATCGGGTACGCTATCAATCATAGAAACCCCATTAAAGTAAAAATAATATTTAATTAGTAAATATTAATAAATATGAAAATGATTTACTCTTTATTTACCTGGGATTTTATAATTTATCAATCCTTTGTAGTGGATACTTATTATTTACAGTAACATGGTTCACGATCCTTTAATCCATCACAACATCAAGATCTTATATACTTTTTTTAGAAAATAACTAGGTCTACGTAGGGTGAAATTATGGATCTCAGAAATACCTTCCTCTTCAAATCCACTATCTACACCTCATCTCTCGACGCTCTATGGGATCCATCTGATATGACAGTTATGATAGTTTTGTTGTACTAGGGTGTAAATCGATGCATATTTTAGTCTCCCTATTGGTATTTAATCCTAGAACATCTTTGTGGAACCATCCTCATACTCTAACACTAATTTTAAAAACAGGAAGATCACAACATCTAGTTCAATGAGGGTAAGCCTATCCATCTCATGAGTGATCGGTTTCACCCTCTTATGCATGAGTCCATCCTATGTTTCGTGGGTTTCCTTTTCACCAAAAAATGTAAAACCTCATCTTATCACTATGGACATGCCACACACTTACCATAAAATAAACATGATGGTCATGTAAAAAATATAGTCAATCCATACCAAGAATGATTTCATGAGTGATTGATGCTACCACCAAGAGGTTCCAGCTGAATATATCACTCCCAAGGTTATGATCACACTGTTATCAAAGGATTGTGATCTTCATGTCTCCTCTCATAGGTGCCTCCAAAAATAAGGGTCAAATACATGGTTCTAGAACAATCACAACATATGAAAAAAGATATTTGGAGAGAAAATAATGACCAGAACTTGTTCCTATAAATACAATTACTTTCTTATAAAATAAATATATCATACATAGGATAATCGATGGAATCACTAGTATGTTGGAATCAATGACACGTAGCTTCCCAGCCCTTGTCAAATAGATGTCTATTCATGGAGTAGACATTAAAGGTGTGGTGGTTGTAGTATATCAACATCTATTCCACCTCATAATTTTACCCCTACTCCTATACCATTTCCACTAACTGGAGGTTCTTCTTACTCCAACTGTTTCCTCTTCTTGGGTGGTCCATTCAACTCTCCCATGTCAGTACCTAGATGTGTTGGATATTGTATTGTGATATTTCATCTACCATTGAATGTGTAGAATATATTGTACCATTGATGATTGGATCCATACAGTGATCCTTGGACTACAGAACCCCAAACCTGGGACCTTTTTTGATGTCTCCCATGTCCTGATCCCTATTTCAATCATTGTTCCCCTGATGTTGAGGTGTCTGCACCTACATGCTTACCGCTAACTATTGTTGTCTATCACTACTCATCCAGGAAGCACATGACCACCAAATCATTTTGATAAACTCAAGTATATGTTATAATAGATATATGTATGATGCTGGATCAGATGTCCCATTGAATACCTTTCTCTATGGTCTTAGCCCTGATGTACTAATCCATGAACATATCCATAGAGTACCTAGACAGTTTGGTTAACCATGATGAATAATCATCCATCATCAGACTTACATCCTGGGGATAAATAATATCATGTTTACACACTACTCTCATCGTAACTGGAGATAAATCATCTATAAAGATACACTCGAACTCTGCAAAAGGGTCACCCTTAGCATGCACTCCAGGTATGTTGGTACTGCAAGTACTTCGTTTTGGTTCATTACTAGTCTTATAACTGGTGCACCACATAATTCTTATTCATGGGGAACAAGCCCATGTATCGAAGCCTCATCACGGGGTTCATCCTTGTTATCAAGCTACTGAATCCTAGCTGGTATGCATCACAGAGGTTTCCTATAACGAAACAAGTAGTACCACATATAATGTGTATATATAGATAAAGAACTCAATTAAATGGAAACCACATACCATTCATATATGATGCATGTACCATTTTTTTGTTTCCCTGTAACTAATGTTCTCATGTACTAAGTCAAAAAATGTTATCAGCGACCTAGGGTATGGATATGAGGGCCAGCCACAAAAAAAATGGAGTCGCTATCTTGACATCCAAACTCAAATCACTTAACAATATTTCCCCCAACTAATCTCATATACTCTCAGTACTATGGTAGAATAAACAACCTCTAATACCACTCGTTCCTAACCCGTCCAAGTGGGGCTCATTATGATACTCCCCAAGCCCTCCTCTAATAGGCAATGTGATGGTGACTAGCACCGTGTAAGTATATCACTATCTTGATAGGAATTTCATATATACATATACACACACTCACATAATTATGACCAACAATACTAAATTGTAAACACTACTAGGGAACAAAATACATGAATAATTCTAAACCCAACCAATAGAGTACAATGAAATATAAAGTGTCATTTTGTAAATTGGGCTACAATATAAGCCCATAAAAAATAAATAGTCCTCCAACTAAAATTTTCAACCTATAATAAATCCAGATATGTATTGGGACTTTCATATGAAGCCCTAGGAGATCCTTGACATGTGTAAAACATACAAATCCTTGTTCTGTCCTCGTCTGCCCAGGACTCTATCAAAGGTTCAACCATCTGCATAAGAAATAAAATTTGCAGGAAAATCCCTTGCACTTATGAGTATAATAGTACATAGTAAGAAGCCTCAAAAACCACGCGCAATACACAATGTTTTTGTATAGGAATTTGTATACATTATATATCTATAGAACTTATAACAAGAATATATCGAGATATAATCAAAACCCTTAACCATAGTCTAGAGGTTTGTCACAATCATCACATATCCTTGCTAGCGATTTAGTCTAACGATTCATTGAAGAACTCATTTGGTAGAATTCACTCCAGAGTGTGACTGCCAAGATGATTTCCTTTAGATATGTACAATTATTTGGAAACCCACATGAGGGAGATACATCGTCAGATCTGAAGAGAAAACATGATACCCTTACTCTAGGAAAACAAACTCCGAATGTAGGGACGATCATGACACATGGAAGAGGATCACTTCCAATGCAATGGAAATATTAGAAGAATCACCAATATTCACTAGATAAGTGGAGGATATAAATCTAGTAGGATTGGTCTCATTGATAACCCGACCAAACATATGGTATAAGAATTGATTGACGATCCTGCTTTGGGCCTCTCAGAGGGGACACTCATCTCGATTAATGAATTAATTCTAAAGGAGGTTGTAATCTTGAAGATAGGAAATGATACCCACATTCCATTAGGGGAATGAGGATGTGGGAACCACCAAAAAAATAAGTCCAATATAAATTGTACAATGAGATCAATATATTTATAAAAGAGCACGCATCGTGTAGAAGTGTCACATATCGTGTCCCTTGACCATGAGTACTTCCCATGTACAATGGCCTATGTTATAAGAACATGTAATTTAGGAAAATGTACACATTACATGAAGATTGGATCACACACCATTTCCAACTATCCTGGGCCCACTCTATGTACGCTAGCAATGTGCTAGTAGACAATATTAAATTGTTTTTTCCTACCTATGTACCAGTACATGCGGTAGCCCATGTATTTGTTTGGGGTATGGCCTTATGGTGAAGTACATGCCATGTACTCTACCAAATATCTGTGTATCCTCCGAGATACATGCTGAGTTCTGGATATGTTTTGATACACCATGAGACAACGATCACTTTTCATGTTCCACCTCTCTATCGCCTAAAACCCTTGATGCCACTGGACTTGTCCCACACACTATGTATTCCAAGATTCAAGATGTGTTTATCGATTTTTTTATATAATAAATATTTTTACCCTAAAAAATAATTGTATCTTCTTGTGTTCGATCCAATTATCAGTTATAAAGGAAATTGATGATATATGGTCATCTTTTCCCAACAACACCGATTTGGTATGTTTCGGGGATTTATTCATCTCTGAAATCTGATCGCGATCATCCTCCAAAATAATTCTCAATGAATGTTATCTCCAAGAATACATCGATCTGTTAGTCTGCATCACCATCACTCTTCTTCTAATTCATCATGATGTGAGATCTATTGTTTCAGATTATTTCACCGGGAAACAGATGTGCAATGATCCATCGATCATAACATTACAAAGAATGAAGAACATGAGGGAATATAGGGGGAAGAAATAATAGATAAATAACCCAAGGTACAAACTTCGACCATTGTCTATTATGAAATTATTCCTCTCCTGATTGAAGGATCTCAAAAATAAATTGAAATAGAATCAATTCATGAATCAAACCCAAAATCACCAATCCCATAAGAACAAATTAACCACAACTCAACCTATCTGTTTGTTTATCAGGTTTCACTGTTAAATCTAGGGGCAAGAAATAAATTAAGAAATATAACTCCCTACCTTAATTTTGATTGATTATTTTAAAATAATGATTGCACCTCCATTTTAGATGAGATCGTTCAACCCCACTAGTGAAACGATCCATGATTGCATGATTCATTATTCTTCATCCTAGATTTGTTTCTCCAAGGGTATCATCTCGGATGATCGAGAGAATTATAGGGCCATACGACTAATTCATAAATTTCTTCATAACATATTATTTAAAATCAGAGTATGTTTCATTAGTTCAAATGAAAAATAAAATAAATTATAAATTCCATTTGATTCTTTAAACATCTAGAAACTAACTTATATAGTCATCCTATGTTAGCCAGCATTAGGCACCCCCAACAGAAAAGTCATTGTACTGAACATAATAGTTCCCTCAGAATTTTGATCCAAGAAAACATTGAAATGTTATTCCATTTTTTCAAAAAAAAAATACCGCACATGCCTTGCTATTTATGAGCTAAAAAAATATGACAATCATTTATCCATGTTCCCATGATCTTCTGAATTCCACACCATATCATCTCTTGGGCTCAAATTAATTCCATAAAATATTTAAAAACAATAAATGGAAAATCGGTGACATTACATGCTTTTTTAAATACAAATTTGAAACATACCCCTTGAGGGAGATCCCACACAGAGGCCAACCAAACATCTAAAACATCCCCATAATAGGATTGTCAACCCTTATCAATATTAATACTCAACTAAATACAATATATAAAAAATACATGGAATGTATATATTAATGAAGAAAAATCAATAACATGTCTTTTCTAGATTTTTCCTAATCTTCAAAAATCCACATGTGAGAAGATATTTGGAATTGGTCTATTTGTGATAGACAACCAAATATATGGGATCGAATCAAAAAAATTTATATAACCTGGTACACTAAGACCCAATGTGATCAAAGGATCAATAATGTTCTCGTGGGCCACAAAAAAATGTTATCAATGCATTAAGGAGGGTATCATGGGATTCACAGACAGGCACACATTTGATAAAATAAATAAATATCGTCTCATGGGTGACACGCACATGTGTTAATTCCTAAAAAATGAATAGCCGAAATCATTTGATTTCACAATGTTCAATCAGATCCCTTTCCACATTTTGATATGAAATTGGTCATAAAACATTGATTTTTTTATGACAAAAAATTAATTAATATGGAATTAGAAAATATTCATAAAAACATTTACGAATTAAGGAGAAGTGTCTACAGGGAGAGAAGATCAAATAACATGCTATTAAAATATAAATAAATCCATGAGGTAGAGTACATTAGACCACTGAAATAAAAAAAGAATTAAACTGCCATCCAAAAAAATACTAACCACGTTTTTTGTGTTCTTCATGTCCATCCATCCACCATCGATCTTCACAAGGCTCTATTCTATCAATGCATTTCAAATTATATAATAAAAATGAAATTATAATTATTTAAATTATTTTGTGAAATCATATATCCAAGGTAAAAACACATATATTTTAATGATATTACTTATTATCATTACCATGATGGATGCATGACCAACCACTTATGGATGGTCTGTAACACTATTCCATCTCTATTTAGGAGAAAATACCTATTTCACATAAAAAATACATATTTTATAAAATTAAATTTCAAACATTGAATTAATTTAAATAATAGATGTACCATAGCCTAAACAAAATACAATAAATATAGAACATGCCAGGTGCACTCCATGTAACATCTTAGGTAAATAAAGAAGAATTTTTTTTTAATATTTATTAATATTTGTGAATTAAATATTAATTTTACTTTAAAGGGTTTTCTATGTTCGATATCGTACCCGATACGCAACAAAGAGTTTCTTTGAAATCTTACATTGCACACTAGTAATAAAACAATATTATTTTAAATGGTTGTTAACACTTAGTCGTTGTATTGGTGGGAATGAATAGAAATAAATAAAATATGATTATATATATTTGTTAAATGTTTTTCAATTTATCCAATAAAGGATAAAGGCTTAAAATACGAAAAGAATTCAATTTTGGGCATATATACTCTAATTTCCCCTAAATGACCACTTATCGCCTTTTGATGGTGAAACATCATTAAATATAGTTTTTGTAACTCTTATAAATTCTATTGGACCAAATAAAATTCCTCTTTAGAATCGGGACATCAATATTTACTCTGTGTAATTTTTTGGAATTTTTCCGATAAAGAACATTTTTTAATAAATAGTGAAAAATGTTGTATTTTAATTCAAAACCCCTTTTTAATCTAATTTTTTTATATGATTAGATTATCTTTTGAATTGGTTTTAAAGTGAAATTATAATATATTTTTACCATTTTATCCAATAGTGGTCCTTGGAATTAATTTCACTTTGAAATTGGACTTAAACTAGTGTCAATCTATTGATACTTATTGTTCCATAAAAACACGCTATTTGCTCAGACAGCAGGAATTAATTATTAAATTAATTTATGTAACTTATATGTTTTGAATTTTGTAAAATACACATCATTTTGAAATTCAGAATATCAAATATTTCTTACGGTGATGTTTTGTTATTTTTCTGAAAAACTTCAATTTTTGATGAATAGTGAAACCACTAAGTTGTACATAAAAAACTGATTTTTCGTTTAAATGAAATTTTACCACCTATGTGTTTTGAATTTGAAAAATCCGACATACATGGTTGTCATTAGGAAGTAAAATGTGGTTCAATGGGATTAAAATAATTTTTTTGAATTGTAACTTTTAAGTTTATTAATCGTGATTAGAGGTAATTAGTGTAGTTTAAGGTAAAAATAATGTTTTAATGATATGAAATGACCTAGACACGTGTCCTAATATTTTTGGATGTGTCATGGACGACCCAGAAAATCGATGGGTCAACCTGGGGACCCCATGGATTCACTGTGGTAGGAAAATGACATTAATAACTTTTTATTTAATTTTAAAATAAAAATGTCACAAACATGAGTTGTTTTACTAAAACAATACTTAAATGGGGTTATACAATTCAGATTTTGGCCTATAAATATTAGTTAGAAAGATAAAACGATTTCCTACATCATGATAATTTTTTTTGTAACTTTTAGACATTAAATAAATTAAATTATTTATGACACCATGACGATGGAGCGATTACATCATTATTTAACAATTTAAAAAAATGAAAAGAGAATGTAAAATATAAGAACTAAATATGTCAAAAACCTATTGGATTGGTGTATTTAGAACTCTTATCACCTTATCCTCTATATATATAATTGTGGGACCCTTTTTATCCTAAAATTATTTTATAATAAAGTATCATTTCTTAACTTTCAAAGAGTGCCCCTCCTCTCCTCTTATAAAAGGCCCCCACCTCTCCCTCATTACCCACATCTATCAAGCCTTCGGTTCGGACAAGCTCTGTTTTTTTGTCTCTCCACATCCCTCTATTACTTCTATAAGCCTCACATTGGGCAGAAGTCTTCCCAAGGAAGCCTTTTTGCTCAAATCAAAAAGAGTTACCAGTTTCAATGGTAGTGTTTTCTCTTGTGTCCTTTTGTTTTATTTTGCTTCTCTAACACTCAAAACTCATTTTATTCCTTTATTTTGTAACAAAACCAGTATCTTTAATATACTAGTATGTTGTTATAAGAATTATTTGAGCAACACCTACACATACCTCCGCCTAATGGTTAAAGAACATACTATTTCAGTGGTTGGCGAATTTCTCCCACACGAAACGATGATTGTTCAATCCTTTTTTTAACACCTTTAATGGTGGCCATTACGATGTCACTATATATATATGATATATATTAACTTAATATTTTCATTATGCTTCTATATTTTTCATTGTTGGTATACATTTATGGCTTCCATTATGGGTATATGCGATATCTTCATTTTAGGAAGTGCAGACTACCGCCCCCTCAAAGTGATTTGATTCATTAATGCCATATGGGAGACGTATAAAGGATGGATTTAATGTTTTTATATATGATTTATGTTACATCTAAATGATGAATATAATTCTGGAATTAAAATATACATACCTCTCATTTAGTTTTAATTCCACTAATATGACATAGAAATGAAAGTAGCGTTCATTCGTACGTACGGCTTACCGTCTCCATGAATGGTGCATTTCATTTCTTACCTCTAAATGATTATGTAATATTATAAATACATGTATATTATGGATATATATGATATATATGATATAAAAATCATGAATATAATTTTGGATATAAAGAACCTTTGACCACACGAACAACATGTAATTGTAAGAAGTCCACTTTCGACTTAAGAATCTAATATCGACAAAACAAACATTATTAACTTAAATGTTTTCATAATGTTTATAACATGGTAATAAGTGATACCAAAGTAATAATGAACTTTTAAAAGTTTATTAAGCAAGTATAAATTAACTCACGTTTATTATTCAGGACGTTAAAGAACGATCGAGTCAAGTCGGACCCGAGGTAAGGGACTTCGTCTCAATCACCTTTCATTGAGGAATATTTCATTTTATACAAAAATTTCTTTTAATATGGTCTATAAACCCCATTTAATTTTACTTTTATACAAAAGGAATCTTTTTCTATGAATCATTTTACAAAATGACAAAAAGGAATGTTTCTTTTAACGTACGCGGTGACAGCGACCTTTTCCGCCTCCATGGGTATTATTTGTTCTTTGGATTCCTCAACAATCCGTAATGTTTTTAAAATAAAATAAATATCATATACTCTTTTATGTATTTTGGTATTGAAAATGGTTTTTATAAAGGATTTTTTATGTCAATATATTTATGTGATATATTGTGATCAATGTACGGAAATTTTTTCATTCCATTATTTTTGTTTTATAAATTATGATTTTAGAATGGTACTTGGACATTTGACGGGTGGTTACATGATAAACCATATGATGGGTGGTTCCGTGAATACCAGGACGGGTGGTTACATTATAACCTCCGTTGCATTGGGTATGGAAGTCGGCCGTATGTCTATTCCATTAAGTGATATGTGTGGAAGTTGACTGTATGGTTATTCCATTTAAGTATTTTTATGTCCCAAGTTACCTTTATATGTTATGTGTTCATTATATGGGTTTTATGGTAATCTTTTGTTTACAAAAGGGTAAGTAATGATCTTTTATTTCAGTGAAGAGTTTTTACTATTTCATAAAGGTGAAAAGTATTACTTTGATAAAGTATACATGGTTTACTTGTTGTTTTGAAAAACTAATAGTTTTCATTCATTGTGTATCCCTTACTGAGCTTTTTATGCTCACCCCAAGTTTTTTTTAAATGTTTTTCGCAGGACCTAATGTGGAATAGGGTCAAGGATGGGATCAAGGGAAAGTTATACTATCTAAAACATGGAACTAGACATGTTTCCTTTTAAGAGTTTTTATTTTATGGAAACTTAGTAGAAGTTTGTACTTTGTAATCTTTTGTGATGTAATAGTTATGTGCTAATTATATAAAACACTAAACCATGAAAAGATCATCAATGTGAATTATTCATTTAATTCAATATTACGTAAGGTTTAAGGTCAGGGCCTTATAATTGTTATCAGAGGTCAGTTTATACAACTTTAGGAGTTAGAAAATTGTTAAATTATAAATTAATTTATGGTATGATTGAAATGATATAGCATTTAAAGGTTACAATGTTGCTTCGCCTAAGATATTTCTGGGTTCAGAATGTTTTTTTGTAGAGGAAACAAAGCAGCTATGTTGGGACGACATCAGGAGAAACACAACCTTCCAAATCAGAAACCCGAGATGGTCGGAATTGGAACTAAACAGTTTGTTGCAGTGATGGAATAATTGACTCAGGCTATAAATGGTGGTGGTATCATACATGAGATCAGCCAAATCAACCACAGAGGAACATGTCAGTGGTTGAATATTTCATGAGGTAACACCCCCTAATTCATAGGATCATCTGACCATGTGCTAGCTGAAGGGTGGATTAAAGCACTGGAGAAGATTTTTGATGTAATGGGGTGTTCATTACATCAAAAGGATAGTCTTGTTGTTTACCGTTTTGAAGGTGAAGCTGATCAGTGGTGGTCGATGGTGAAAAATATCAGGGATAGTGATGAGATTGATGATATTCACTAGCACGAATTCAAAGGTATATTTCTTGAGAAATATTTTCATATGGTGGTTCGTCTTAGGATGGAAAAACAATTCCTACAATTGAGGCAGGAGGATGACTCAGTGGCTGCTTATGAAGCAAAGTTCACTCGACTGGAAAGGTATGCTCCAATCTTCATACGAGATATTGATAGTAAAATAAACCGTTTTTACTCAGGGTTAAAGCCAATGTATCGAAGGGATTTAGCTTATCGTGAGTTGAAAAGTTATGAAAATCTTGTTCGATATGCGGAGAATGTGGAAATGGAGATTGCCGATGATCAGGTGTTCTTTGACAAACAACAGAATTAGAGGTCCAGTTGTTAGGCAAAGGGGAAGAATTCATCAAAGAAACAAGGAGGTAAGAAAACCAAATATCTAACCTATGAGAAGTGTGGTAAAATGCATTATGGAGAATGTTTATCCAAGTATGGAAAGTGCTTTCAGTGTGGTAAGTCAGGTCATATTTCTCGTAACACTAAATAAGATAATTAAGAAGGAAATGAAAAGCCACTAGTAAGATGTTTTAAGTTTAATGAAATGGGTCATTATGCAAATGAGTGTCTAACTAAGAACTCAACTGGGGGAATGCAGCTAGACTACAAGCAGAAAGGGGTGGTGAAATCCATTGCAACTACATCATCAGATGTTGGGCCATCGAATGAAGTAGTATCAGCTCCAGGGAGCTCAGTATTTTTTGAAGATTGAATTGAGGTCGGGGTACCATCATTTGAAAGTAAAATAAGCAGATGTTTTGAAGACTGCGTTCTGTACTAGATATGGCCATTATGAATTTGTAGTTATGCCTTTTGGGTTAACCAATGCACCTAATGTGTTCATGGACCTTATGAATAGATTTTTCCATGAGTTCTTTCATAAGTTTGCGGTTGTTTTCATTGATGATATTTTTTTTTATTTTCTAAAAGTAAAGAAGAGCATGAAAGTCATTTAAGGGTTATCCCGCAAACCTTAATAGAAAAAAAACTATATGGAAAATTTAGCAAGTGTGATTATTGGTTACAACAAATTTCATTCCTTGGTCACATTGTTTCAAAAGATGGCATAACTATTGATCCTACTAAAACCAAAGTTGTTGAAGAATGGCCAAGGCCCACAAATGTAACCGATATACATAGTTTTCTTTGTATGGTAGGTTACTACCGAAGGTTTGTTGAAATTTTTTCATGGTTATCTAGTCTAATGGCTATGCTAACTTGGAAGGGTGTTATGTTTATCTGAACAAAAGAATGTGATGATTGTTTTCAGGAGTTGAAAAGAAGATTGATGAATGATCCAATTTTGGATCTTCCTTCCAGGAATGGTGAGTTTGTTATATATAGTGATGCTTCTATGAAAGGACTTGGTTGTGTCCTTATGAAGAATGACCAGGTAATTTCTTATACCTCACGTCAGTTGAAAAATCATGAGGTAAATTACCCTACACATGACTTGGAATTAGCTGCTGTTGTTTTTGCCTTAAAAATTTGGAGGCATCATTTGTATGGAGTAAAGTGTGAATTGTATACCGATCACAAAAGTTTAAAGTATATATTCAATCAGAACGAATTGAACATGAGACAGAAGAGATGTCTATAATTAATCAAGGATTATGATTGTACAATTAATTACCATCCAGGGAATGAAAATAAAGTGGTTGATGTTTTGAGTCGAAAAATTAATGCTTCATTAACCATGATATGTTTGGAATGAGATCCTTTGGTTTTTGATTTGATGAACTTTGGCATAGAAGTTTTTGGTGCATGATGGCCTTCTATTTTGTTTCAGGTATCAGTGAAATCTTCTCTATCAGATAGAATTAAGCAAGCACAGAAGCAAGACAGTGAGTTGCAGAAAAAGGTAGAGCTGGTTCAGAAGGGTAAGTTGCATGAATTCAACATTGATAATGATTGTGTTTTGAGATTTGGGAAGAGGTTGTGTGTGCCTTGTGATTCAAAGTTGAAGAGAGAGTTGCTAAGTGAAGCTCATAGTTCTCCGTTTTCAGTTCATCCTGGATGTACTAAGATGTACAGAGATCTGCAAGAGTATTACTAGTGGGATGGAATGAAATGGTATATTGCTAAAATTACTT
Source organism: Viscum album (assembly GCA_963277665.1). Taxonomy (NCBI): domain Eukaryota; kingdom Viridiplantae; phylum Streptophyta; class Magnoliopsida; order Santalales; family Viscaceae; genus Viscum; species Viscum album. The sequence continues at coordinate 1,814,903,292 of OY728164.1, read as the reverse complement.
TGAAGTGTCTGACTTGTTAGCAGGTTCGAGCAGAGCGGCAGTTACCGAAAGGGATGCTGCAGCCTTTACCAGTGCCAGAGTGTAAATGGGAGAATATATCCATGGACTTCATTGTGGGATTGCCGAAGTCACCTTGAGGTAATAATGCAATCTGGGTTATTGTTGATCGTTTGACTAAATCTGCTCATTTTCTTGCTATACGATATACGTTTTCCCTAGATTAACTTTCCTATTTGTATCTTAAAGAGATAGTCTGGTTACATGGAGTTCCACTCTCCATTGTGTCTAATCGTGATCCTAGGTTTACTTCTAACTTTTGGAAGGGCCTTCAGAAGTTGTTGGGTACTGAATTAAATTTTAGTACAACTTTTCATCCACAATCAGATGGGCAGTCAGAATGAACAATCTAGAAATTAGAGGATATGCTACGTGCTTGTTCGATGTATTATCAGGGAAGTTGGGGCCAACATCTTTCTTTGGTTGAGTTTTTTTATAATAACAGTTTTCATTCAAGTATACTGATGGCAACATTTGAGGCATTATATGGGAAGCGGTGTCGAACTCCAGATTTTTGGGATGAAGTGGGTGAAAGGAAGATGATGGGACCCGTATTGGTAGAAGAGATGGCAGAAAAAGTTCAGTTTATTCAAAAACACATGAGAACAGCTCAGAGCAGGCAGAAGAGTTATGCGGATAACCGGAGGAAGGATCTATCTTTTGAGGTAGGTGATCATGTTTTTCTCAATGTTTCACCATGGAAATGTGTGATGCGATTTGGTTAGAGAGGAAAGTTGAGTCCAATGGTCATTGGAGCATATGAAATTCTGGATAAAGATGGATCAGTTACATACCGAGTGTCTTTACCTCCGAGATTATCTCAGGTACACAATGTTTTTCATGTTTCAATGTTGAGAAAGTATATGCCTGATCCATCTCATGTTTTGAGCCCAGAGGTAGTTCATTTTGAGAAGAATCTCTCTTATGAAGAACAACTAGTCCATATTCATGACCATAGGGAGCAACTGTTGCAGAATAAGGTGATTAATCAAGTAATGGTTTAGTGGAAAAACCATATGGTTGATGAGACAACATGGGAATCTGAAAATGCTATGAGGGATAAATACCCCCACTTATTTTGATATGTGAATAAAATTGCGAGGACGCAATTCCCAAAAAGGGGGAAGGATGTAACATCCCAAGTAAATAAAGAATAAAACATTTTAATATTTATTAATAATTTCTAATTAAATATTAATTTTACTTTAAAGGGGTTGCTATGTTCGATAGCGTACACAATACACAACAAAGAGTTTCTTTGAAATCTTACGTTGCACACAAATAATAAAACAATATTATTTTACATGGTAGTTAACACTTAGTCATTGTATTGGAGGGAATGAATATAAATAACTAAAATATGATTATATATGTTTGTTAAATGTTTATACATTTATCTAATAATGTATAATGGCTTAAAATACGAATAGAATTCAATTTTAGGCATATATACTCTAATTTCCACTAAAGGTCCACTTATCGCCTTTTGATGGAGAACCGTCATTAAATATAGTTTTGGTCACACATATACATTATATTGGACCAAATAAAACTCTTTTTTAGAATCGGGACATTAAAATTTACTTTATGTAATTTTTTGGTATTTTTCCGATAAAGATAATTTTTAATGAATACTGAAAAATGTTGTATTTTAATTCAAAACAACTTTTTAATCTAAATTATTTATATGATTAGATTATCTTTTGAATTGGTTTTAAAGTGAAATTAGAATATATTTTTTAAATTTAATCCAACAGTGGTCGTTGGAATTAATTTCACTTTAAAATTGGACTTAATCTAGTGTCAATCTTTTGATACTTATTGTTTCAAAAAAACACGCTATTTTCTCTGACAGTGGGAATTATTTTTTAAATTAATTTATGTAACATATATGTTTTGAATTTTGTAAAATAGACATCATTTTTGAATTGAGGATATTAAATATAGCTTAGGGTGATGTTTTGGTGTTTTTCTGAAAAACTTCAATTTTTGATGAATAGTGAAACCACTAAGTGGTACTTAAAAAACTGATTTTTCATTTAAATGTAATTTTACCACCTCTGCATTTTAAATTTAAAAAATCCGACATACATGGTTTTCATTAGGAAGTAAAATTTTGTTCAATGGGATTAAAATAAATTTTTGGTGAATAGTAATTTTAAAGTTCATAAATCACGATTAGAGGTAATTAGTGTAGTTTAAGGTAAAAATAATGTTTTAATGATATGAAATGACCCAGACACATGTCCTACCCTTATTTTATGTGTAATGGCCGACCAAGAAAATCCATGGGTCAACTTGGGGACCCCATGGATCCACATTGGTAGGAAAATGACATTAATAACTTTTTATTTAATGTTAAAATAAAAATTTCACAAACATTAGTTGTTTTACAAAAACAATTCTTAAATGGGGTTATACAAGTAATATTTTTGACTATAAATATTCATTAAAAATCTCAAACTATTTCCTACACCATCATATTTTTTATAATTTTTAGACATTAAATAAATTATATTATTTAGGACACTATGATGATGTAGCAATTACCTCAATATTTAACGATTTAAATAAAATGAAAAGATAATGTAAAATCTAAGACCTACACATGTCAAAATACTATTGGATGGGTGGATTTCAAACTCGTATCACCTTATCATCTAAATATATAATTTTGGGACCCTTTTTATCTGAAAATCATTTTATACAAATGTATCTTTTCTTAACTTTCTAAGAGTGCCCCTCCTTTCCTCTCATAAAAGGCCCCCACCTCTACCTCCTTAACAACACCTCTCAAGCCATTGGTTCGGCCAAGATCTGTTTTTTTGGCTCTCCACATCCCTCTATTACTCCTAGAAGCCTCACATTGGGAAGAAGTCTTCCCAAGGAATCCTTTGATCTCAAATCAAAAGGAGTTACCCGTTTTAAAGGTAGTGTTTTCTCTTGTGTTCTTTTGTATTATTTTGCTTCTCCAACCCTCTAAAATCATTTTATTACTTTATTTTGTAACAACACCAGTATATATAATATACTAGGATGTTGTTATAAGAAGGATTTGAGATACACCTACACACACCTTTGTCTAATGGTTAAAGAATATACTGTTTCTGTGGTTGGAGAATTTCTGCCTCACGAAACGATGATTGTTCAATATTCTTTTAACACCTTTAATAGTGGACATTAAGATGTCACTATATTTATATATGATATATATTGTGTTTATTTTTTCCTTATGATTCTGTATTTTTCAATCATGGTATACCTTTATGGATTTCATTTTGGGTATACATGATATCTTCATTTTAGGAAGTACGGACTACCGCCCTCTCAAAGTGATTTGATTCGTTAATTCCATATGTGGGATGTATAAAGGATGGATTAAAATTTATTATAGATGATGTATGTTAAATCTAAATGATTAATATAAATCTGTAATTAAAATATACATACCTCTCATTTAGTTTTAATTCCACTAATATGACATAGAAATGAAAGTAGCGTTCATTCGTACGTACGGCTTACCGTCACCATGAACAGTGCATTTCATTTTTTTACCTCTAAATGATTATGTAATATTATAAATACATGTATATTCTGTATATATATGATATATATGATATCCAAATCATTAATATGTTTCTTTATATAAAGAACCTTTGACCACACGAATAACATGTAATTGTAAGAAGTCCACTTTCGACTTAAGGACAAAATATCGACAAAACAAACATTATTAACTTAAATGATTAAATAATGTTTATAACATGGTAATAAGTGATATAAAAGTAATAATTAACTTGAAAAAGGTTCTTAAGAATGTATAAATTAACTCAGGTTTATTGTTTAGGATGTTAAAGAACGATCGAGTCAAGTCGGACTCGAGGTAAGGGACTTCGTCTCAATCTCCTTTCATTGAGGCATATTTCATTTTATACACAACTTTCTTTTATACGGTGTATAAACCACTTTGACTATTAATTTTATAAAAAATGAATCTCTTTCTTCGAAGCATTTTACAAAATGAAAAAAAGGAATGTTTCTTCTAATGTACGCTGTGACAACGACATTTTCCGCCGCTGCGACTATTATTTGATCTTTGGCTTCCTCAACAAGCCATAATATTTTTAAAATGAAATAAATACCATATTATATTTTATGTATTTTGGTATTGAAAATGGTTTTTATAATGGATTTTTTATTTCATTATATTTATGTGATATATTGTGATCAAAGTGTGGAAATTTTTTCTTTCCATTATATTTGTTTTATGTCTTATGATTTTATAATGGTACATGGACATTTGACGGGTGGTTACGTGATAAACCATATGACGAGTGGTGTCGTGAATTCCAGGATGGGTGGTTATGTTATAACCTCCAATGCATTGGGTATGGAAGTCGGCCGTATGGCTATTCCATTAAGTAATATGTGTGGAAGTCGAGTGTATGGTTTTTTCATTTAGGTATGTTTATGTCCCAAGTTACCTTTATATGTTATGTGCTCTTTATATGGGTTTTATGGTAATCTTTTGTTTGAAAAAGGGTATGTAATGATATTTTATTTCATTGAATAGTTTTTACTACTTCATAAAGGTGAAAAGTATTACTTTGATAAAGTATACATGGTTTACTTGTTGTTTTGATAAACTAAAAGTTTTCATTCATTGTGTATCCCTTACTGAGCTTTTTATTCTCACCCCAAGTTTTTTTTGAAATGTTTTTCCCAGGACATAATGATGAATAGGGTCAAGGATGGGTTCAAGGTAAAGTCATGCTATCTAAAACATGGAACTAGACATGTTTCCTTTTAAGAGTTTTTATTTTATGGAAACTTAGTAGAAGTTTCTACTTTGTAATATTTTGAGATGTAATAGTTATGTCCTAATTCTCTAAAACTCTAAACTATGAAAAGATACTCAATGCTAATTATTAATTTAATTAAATATTAAGTAAGTTTTAAGTCCGGGTCCATATACTCCAGATCATATTAAATACCGCAGATCAAAATTAATTGATGAATATGATGACTAGTTAAATTTAATTTCACGAAAAACCATAATATATATCATTAATAGGTGAAACATTAATTAAATTACAACCAACAACATGCATTCCCTATTACATGATATACACTATATATGATTACTAATATCCTAATTAGAAATAGCCACTCCCAATTACTATTTTTGGATTGATAAATATAAATAAATCTAAAACACCAAAAATCAGAAATGCCTGGAATATAAAATAATAGGGGGAATGAATTTTAATAGTTTTGGTAGGAATATAATTACCTCAAACACTATAAAAATCCACCAATAAACAGCCAAACTAGAGTGAAATCAATGGAATGAATCGTCAAAAAAACATTCAGATGTGAAACCTTTTTAACCAAAGAAAAGGGGGCCAACCACCTCTTTTTGAATCAATGAAACTCTTAACCATATTTCACATATTTAAACCCTTTTTTATGTTGTAAAATACATTATATACTACATGTATGACTATAATAATCATGAAACAAACATGGTTAACCCATTAATCAACATCAAACTGTGAATACCATATTAATAATGTGAATGGGTTGTTATTTCAACTATCAATAGTCTTGGGACAAAGAAATGTCCACTAAAAACTTCCAAAACCACCAAGTCTACACCCAATACATGATCGTTATCCTAGAAGACATGTTTTTTTCATTGAAACTCTCAAATTAGTGTTCCAATTCCCAATTCTCAAAATCATCCCTCCATAAAAAAACAAATTTACCTACAAACTTTTAATTTATAAGGACACATTTCATTATATGTGGAAAAATGGTTCATTGATTGATATATTTCAGTTCTGGGATACACATATATAGATAAAAATTATTTTACTAATAAATCAGTGATGAATAGATGGATTATTATGGGAAAATTTACAAGCCATTTTGTTTTAAGAAATAATTATTTAGATTAAAAAAATATAGTTTTAATTTTAGTTTGTTGGGACATCAAGTTATCTTGAAAATAAATCTTCTATAATGGAATTGTTTTTGTTGTTTTGATATTATCATTTTCACTGATAAGAAACCACTGAGTATTTCAATAACTCATATGATTAAATATTTAAATGAAATTTATTATTTTAAAATAAAATTTAAGTACATATTTAAATATATATAAAATATATCCCTTGAATGTATATAAAATTTTAAGATGAAAATTTTACTCTATATATCATATTAGAAAATAATTATGATACATTATTAGTTATTCCCATTGGAAAAAACATATGATAATTGATACTTCAAATTCCACTAAATTCCATTTAAATGATTATTTATGATTTAAAATTTCACTGTGACTTGGTGGATTAGGGTATCAGAATGGATATATAAAATGTGCTTAGTAGTGAAATTAAGTTTAATGTTCAATGTGATTAAAATTTGATTACAGATTAAAATAAAATACATTTTATAGTTTTAATGATTACAATAATGGATCTATATAACCATTCTAACAGCAAATAAAAATGGTTTGACAAAATATTATTATATATCAATCAATAAAAACTCATGAATACAATATAATTACATGTGAATAGAAAAATATATAAATATTCCAATAAATGTTGAATAAAATTTAGGTGATAGTTATTATATTTTATCACCTATATAGATATCTATTTTCATTCTTGTTTTCCATTTATTTATTGAATAAAATTATAGAATCTGATATTTAAATTTTATGTGATTTATAGAAAACGTTTAGTTTATGTTTTCATTCTCATGTTGTATCTAAATATCTATATTCCAACCAAAACACTTCATAGGAAGTCTATTTTTATTCATTGGATATATACATATGAAATAAATATTTTAGAAATTATGAAATGTCTTTGAAATGATAATCATAATTAAAAATCTATGTTGAATGATTACATGTCTCATGAATTTATGGATTTATGTTCAATAATTTTTTTCATGTGAGGACTAGATATAACTGATAAATGGGAAATGAAGAAGTGTATTATAGGAAATTTTAAAACACATTTCCCTCTATTTGCAACAAATATACAATTTTTAGGCCCTATACAGTTACTATAATTAGCATTACAAGGTATATGATGACACATCAAAAAATATTTTCTATCTATGAGTTGTACGATTTAAACATCATGTATGTGATAAGAACATGTATATGATATCATATACTACTAGTATCATATTTTTCATTAAAATTAATGATCTTTGTATATATAAATCATAAATATATTATGTACAAATCATCATTTTTTACCATTGATAATTAGGAATACATTTCATACCTATGTGTTAATTGTTTTTAAAAAATTGAATATGTGATAATAATAAAAAATATATATAAAATAATATATATAGAATTTTTAATATTCCAATGTATATCAGGTATTATGCTTACCCATTGACATTATATTTAATGTAATAAGATTATTCTATTTTGATTAATATTATTTTTTATATTATAGAAAAAAATAGTCATTAGTGGGTGGAGATGATTTAAAATATACTTAGAAAATAAGAATGCAATAGAAGATAATTTTATTATTTTAACTATAAAGAAGGACTACATTCTTTGTTCTTCATATTTTAGTCAAAAATATAAAAATAGATCTTATAATGGAGTTATTCATAAAATAATTATATTGTGTTATTACTCTCATTATATAATGACTATGATGAAATGAAATTAGTTTTAGTGAATGGTTTGGCATGAAAAAATTCGATATAAATGTTGATTTTGGTTTATTGGTCTGACTAGATTCACAAAAATAGATGAGCCATATATTTTTATGTCAAAGAAAAAATAATAATTTCTTTTTATTGATAATATGTTGAATAAATTTAGATTCATTTGTGACGTAACTACAATTCATATTTTCATGATATTGTAATTGATGATGAAATGATTAATGACTCCATTTGTAGTGATCAATATATTCAATATGATTCCTAAATTGACCAATTTTAAGAGTATATTGTATACCTAAATTTGATATTGGTAATATATTGATGTTATCATATATGTTCTCATTTAATTTTGTTGCTTAACTATAGTCTTTCAGGTTTTATCAATTCTAATGATTTAATTTTGTTTCATTTTGTAACTTAAAAACAATTTGTAGATATAGTTTAAATGTAAATGGTAAAACAATAATATATATAATTTCATATTTTACATTGAAATCATCAAAATATAAATTACATGGATGCATAATAACAAAAAAAAAATTATGACATTTGATTTATCTTTCAAAAATTTCATCATTAAAATTTTGAAAATAATCATTTATCATCAATTAAACCATTGTAAAACTGTCCACCAAGAGACATAAACAATACTAAAATGGGATTTTGAAATACATACTTTAATCTAGAATACTAAAATTACATTTTATTAAACATAAAATTCATAATTTCATGTTTTATTCTCATAAATTCCTTGAAGAAAATGTTATAAATTCAATTATAGTCCATAATTTATATCTTGAATGATGTCCTTATGCTTCATCCACACTGCATTAAAATTAATCTTTTAAACAGGAATAACGTTCCCTTGAAATATATAAATATATCTTAATAAATTAATTTTATCCTCTCAATTATATATAAATATATCTTCAATTTTAATGAATATATTCATCAATTAACTTGTGATTCCTAAAGTGATTAATTTGAGAACATCTCCCCTAAAAAAACAAATTGTGATCAAAATAAACATACACATGTAAAGATAAATGACATAACCCAAAATGAATCAAAAACCCAAATCCAATATTATCAAATAAAAATATATAATAAAATAACTTAACACAAAATAAACCAGCAGGACCAACCAAAAAATAAATATATATCAAATAATCTAACAAAAATAAATAAATGGCCAATCTACAAAAAAAATATAAATTTAAACTAAATTAAATACACTAGAATAAAATATGTCATGAAAATAAAAAAAATATAGATGTAATAAGTTCAAAAAATGATCAAATCCAAAATTATATATCGTTAAATGAACAAAATGGGAAAAACAAAATAAACCTTGAATCATAATCTCGATTGAATAAATTATAATAATATAAAAAATGAATAAAAATATGAAATGACTTAATGAAAATTTATACAAAAAAAATATAAACCATTGTAGATAACCACAAAATAAAAAAAATGGCCTAACATGAAGATTACATATCCATAAAATTAAGCAAATGAACTAACAAAAAACGACCATATCAAAAATGAACAAATCAAAAAATAATTGAACATATTTACCCAAAATAAACCAAATTATGTTACTCGTAATTGATTTAACTAAAAAATTTAATAATGGACAAACAAAAATTTAAAAAATTATAAATATCAATTTGAACCAACTTTTAATATCATAGATTAACATAGTGGCTCAAAAACAATGTTAATAATTGTTTAAACCCTTTTATTTAAATTTATAAATGTGTCATATGATTACGGATGGTTTTAAGAGTGATAGTAGATTGATTAAAGCACAAAGATCTTTTGTTTAAAAAATAATGTATAGGATAATGGGTAACACATGGTTATTGATTAATTTTCACCTAAAACTTTGTTTCCCTATAAGGGTTACACTAGGTTTGGCTAAACCGTGCATGAGAGCAAGAGGCTATGCAGGACTATCGTAGATAGTGAGTGTAGCCTATATATGGTATTTATAAATGTGTTTTGTATGTGATTTTTGGTTTTCTCACTGGGAAGTGGGTTTTTCATGGTTGGTCTATAGTTGGGAAAACTGTGTGACAACATATATGTTGAGAAAAGGACACCCCCCCCCTTTAGTAAAAATATTCAATTAATTTCATCCACTAATGGGAAGTATCCTTATCTACTTTATTTTGATCTCTATTATGCATAGAGATTATATTTATTCATGTTATTCCATCGACTCCAATATTTGATTTTTTATCACATTGGATATGCGTTGATTATATCATAACTCCATTTTCTCTTATAATAGATTCTTTTCTTATAAAACATACTATTTTTGGGCGAACTATTTCTCCATATTTTTAGGGAATTGAATATTTCACTATTTTCATTTGATCTGGACCAACCCAAAGGCCAATATTAGATGAATGTTCCCCTTCTAGAATAATTTTGGTGGTTTAGTAAATATTCGATATATTTTTTTGATTTATATTATACGCTTTGATGCTACACACAATGATTTATTTTCATTACCTTAAAATTTTCATCATCCCTAAAATGCGTTATATCCTTAATAGAAAAGACTTTTTACTACTTTATTATTGATACAATAGGTCTCCATCTTCAATTTCCATCACATTCGGTGTTCGTATAGAATTTAATATTCAGTTAATCAATGAATGTGAGAAAAACACCTATTATATTGGTTTGTCTTGGTATTTAGATTGAATTACTATGAATAATTTAATGGTAATTTAGTGGTATTTCCATTTCTTGTGTTTTAATAGAATAATGGTCATTCCATTGTTAATGTGAAATTATAATAATCTATAAATCATTTTATGAATCTTAGTTAATAGTTTTTAGGTTATTCACGTTATGATTATTAGGTTTGGTAACCAGGATGGATAATGATTACTGCAAATGGTGACCCATATTGTATTTGATGCCCTGGAAAGGAGTCCCTACAACTATGGGAATTTTGAATGGAATCCCTACTAATTAGACATTTTACATGGTGTATCCTTTGATTGTGATACATGGGAATGGGTTCCTTAATGATATTATACACAAGAATGGTATCTCATACACTAGTGATACAAAGAAATGGAGCCTTGTAAACAAGTGAAAATTGGGTATGTATACCCTTAATATCTATGAAACTCTATCATGTCATCCCATTAATACCATGGATGATACTAGGGACTATAAATTGAAAAATGTGTTATGAGAGAGGTATATCATTGAAATATTTATGTATATATATGGCTATAGTCACGAATACATATATTTTATATATATATACATACATATATAAAAAATTATACATATATGTGCGTGGTATGTTTTGTTCAGAGGTTCTCTTGGAATGGGCCAAAGTAGGTAGGGATATCCTAGTGTCCATTAGTTTCCAGAGTAGATAATTTATATAGAATATTAAATTTTATCTTTATTAGTATATTTTCACTACACTCATATTATATGCTCATGTTAGATAGTTATAGAATCCTTTGGGGGTGGCCTACTAAGTATATCTCCCACCCAATTTCAGCCTCCATTTAGAACCAGTAAAGACTTCATTAGAGAAGGTGGGGAGTAGTGTAAGAGATCAATTATCAAATAATGATTGATTATTGATTTGGAGGTGGGGGAAAATGTCCAAGATATAGATTTTGATTCTATATGGTGATTTTATTTAGTTCATATTTCTTATTTCAATATACCAATTTGGTTGTGTGCATGAAGCAATGTTTTCCTATTCCCTTATTTGGATATGTGATAAACTCATCACTCTGTATATGGTGAAATTATTTTTACTGTTGATGATTATAATCTGGATTATAGTCTAATGATGTTATATTAATAATTATTATACTTCCACACTTTATTCCACATCAATACACTACGATACTTGGATAAAAGCAGATATAGTCTCACCATTGCATTTTAATAGACCCTACCTCATACTCAACATCCTCTATCTTGATGGGAGGGACTCTTGAGATCTTTTGAATGACGTTATAGATATCATAATCTAGTTTTCCACGTCTTAATGTTAAAAAAAATCTTATAAAAATAACCATGAAGAAAAATATTAAAAAATACCTAACATGAAAAGGAATAAATATAAATAATTTAATAATGTTATAAATTTTATATTTGAAAAATAATAAAATTACATTAAAAAATAATGACATAATTGACATTAAAATTTGATCGATTCATAAAATAACTAAATAAGAGAATATTCGAACCATTCACACATCAATTGATAATAATATAAAAATGACCAAATGAACAAATCAACTAAGAATATAACACAAACTAAACAAGTAAAAATTAAACGTATGAGAAGGTAACAAAATGTGAACCATGATTAGAAAGATTATTAATATATGTCGTTATTTTATGTAAATAGTATTTAATATCTAAATAAAATTATATTTATATACCAATATAGGAAATGATCATTTATTAAAAGATAAAAAATGAAATATATCAATTACAAAATATCATATGCTGAGAGATACACAAATTTCTCCACAGGTTCAACTTATAATAATATTATTTTATATAGAGATATATATCTATTATAAAACATATAAATTCACACATTTAAATGTTTTTAAATTTTAATCTTGCTGTAGTATTTATAAGAAAAATATTATGTAGTTAGAAAATTAAATGTGGTGAACAACCTACCAATTCAAGGGAGAATGTACAAGACATTTTCATAGAACATGTCATTCTTGGATACACTATGATGTTTCTCCATATATAAAATATAAGACATCTTCTTATCCAATAATACCTTTATAATGATATGGTAATTTGAATCCATATATATTATCACCACCCTTTCCATTTATTCCTCCTTCTCACATATCATTTCCATATCTAGTATTCTCCCATGATCCCCATATAAATATTCATGGTAATCATATTTTGATATCACTCCTCCAATTAATAAAATTTTCCTTCCATTATTCATTTTAGGTCTATACTCCTTTGACACTATGAACATTGACATCAGATTAATCCAAGCATACATTGGACTCCCATGAAACTACACAAGTTATCAATCAATTATAGGCCAGAGATCTGCCAAATCCCATTATTCATCATTACTATGTTATATTTAAACATCATGAGTATCTTTTTAAACCTACATTATCATTGTAACATGTATTATTTTAATATTTTTATTTTATTAATATTTGAATCTATCACAAATAGAAGGCCTAAAAACACTCAAGCAGGAATTTTTGACCTAAAATATATAGGTGATGGTCCAGTATAATATGAAAATCAAATGATAGGTTAAATTGAGTGATAATATATATTTTATATTCAAACAATTCCCAAATACTATGTTATATTATTGGGAATGGAATTTCATTGGGAGGCTGTGAGAAAGAAATAAAGGATGCTCTGGGGCTCATATACAGTTTAGAAGTATGCTAATATTACAATATAATCTTATATTATATTTACATGAATATATATTTTGGTAAGAAATGTTAATATAAATTTTAATTTGGCCCTATATAGAGGGATCCATAAATGAAATATTTTTTTATATATTAATAAAATATGATTATTATATATATAATGGGTTGGAAGGTAATGTTTTTCAATATTTTGTCTATATACAAACCATTATGTTGGTCCATTAACATACTAATAAGAAAAAATAATTTATTGAATGTCTAATGAATTTAAATTATTATTCAACGTTGATTTTTATTATTGGAACTCATTATGAATTGTATTTATAATTCATTTTTATTAGATTTCCATTTGTATGAATCCATAAAGATTGTTAAAAAAAGGATACAATGATTTTGTTCACACTTTTGGGTGACTTACTATGTTAGAGTAGGAGGAAACAATTTTTTCAATGTAAATTAAGTTTAATTATGTACTAATAAAAAGGAATAAAAACATAAGTGACCTAAAACACATAAAATGATCCATATCTAATATAGTAATGTTTATTTGAACTAAAATATATTAACGAAATATTAAAAAAATAATTTACTATAATATAAGGAAATAATATAATGTGAAAATAAACCATAAATGTTTAAATGATTATCTTTAAACTATTCGAATGCTATATTTTACAGAAAAAATTGATTTGTGTGATACAAGAAATCTATTTACAAATAGTTAAAAATATTTTCCAAGAAATCATGTAAATAATTAATATATATATTCTAAAAAAAATTTAATATTTTTTTAAATATGAATAAAGTATAGAGGATTATGTTTAAAAACTAGTAAAAAATTATTTAGATATTATTTTAAATGATTAGAAAGAAATTCATATAACGTATTTTGAAACCTCCCTCTCAAACAAAAATATCATTTTATATATAATAGAATTTAAAAATTTCATCCACAAACCCAACACAACCTAAAAACACAATGAGTTGTAAAATAAATGAAATAAAATAAAACTACGAATAAAGGAATCCATATAAATATGATATTAAATAATTAAAAACATTTTACTCATGAACTATAGTAACCATCATTCCATCCATAGATAAAAAAATATATCATATAATCTATATTAAATGAATTAAAAATGTCATAGCCATAAAATAGAAATAATTTTTAAACGAAAAATAATGATAGTATCATTATTTTATTTAAAAATCAATGGTTTTATGAAACAAACTAATTTAAGAATAAAAATGTCATGACAAGAAATCTATATATTGTAGAGAAAATTTTCAACAATATTTGATAGTCAAAAATTAAAATAATGTTTTTTCATATCTTAATATATTAGATATTAGCCTTTTCATAAGTAAATTTTCATTAGTAAATTTAATCATAATTAAAATATTATTAAATAATTTTTTTATGAAATTATATTTTATTTTCATTGTGGGGTACTTAACATATAAGGATGTGGGCCTTGGGTCTAATATTTTTCTATAATCAGAAATAAGAAATAAGGGAATATTATAAATAAAAATGATCATGAATCTATAAACTATCTTAATCTTTTATATTCAAACATTAAAATCTAGTTTATGTTGAATATCCAATTTATATTTATACAATATCTTTTGGACAACCATTATGAGGAAGATATTGAGAACACCAGGCCAAAAATTCATCTTCAATTTATATTAAGTGATGAGAACCCTAGAAGAGATCATTTTTGATAGATTAGTGTATCATACCATCTTCGTATTGGCATATTCATAGATCCACTAACATATATAGTTCAATTGAGTTGTAATAGTCCCCTGAGGTGGAAGAAAAGTTCCATATAAAATAATTGTAGGATGTAGAACTGGTGTAACGCCCCGACCCTAGTTGCCTAGAGTCGGTGCATTATTACATAACATTGGCATGATCACAAGAAAGATCAAATCTCGAAAGACCGATTGGTTTAGTAGCCTTGGAAACACTAGATATATTCATAAGTTTTACATTACATCATAAAATGAAAAACTATTACAACAACATAATGTTTCCACAGTCCACACTATAATCCCCTCATAATATCCCTGCAGGTCATTCATAACTTACATCTTCACTTCCTGGGAAAAATAAAACATAGAAAAGGGGTGAGCTCAAATGCCCAGTAAGGATAAAAATATAGCGGAAACTTTCATAAATAAGAATAAACATTTAAGGCAATGTATAACTAAAACAAAAGCCTTTTAAATATGAACATTCAACATGGTATGGCATAAATAAAATGAAATAATGCCATTTACTTATTCACATGGATATTCTACTAATCGAATAATCACATGCAAAAATCAATAACCACTTTGATAATGTTGGAATGCATAATGCCAGACTATCATAACCACATAACCAAGGCCTCGTGCCAAGACTACAAATAAGATTTTGTCAAGGCCTTGTGCCAAGACACTAGTTTGTCTCATGAGACCTACCGATGCATCGAGGAGCTATAGCGGGCTCCACCCGTCACTTATTAAGTCCAATGCATTCCCATATGAAAAGGTTTAAACATAACATAAACATTCATATTAAAACTAGCATACGAAATGTCAATAATTTCACCATAAACTATGAATGGTATAAAAATAGCACATCCACAGTCAAACATATCACAAAACCTTCAATACAATATAGAAGTTTTTTATCATAATAAATCAACTTCAAATAATCTTAAAATCCATCAAAGGATGTTGACATAGATGAAATCAAAATTCTTTTTAAAGAAATATCTCCTTTTATTTTGAAATAATTTAAGATCCATACAAAATAAAACATTTTCTTTGAAAATATTCTTATAAGCTTGTAATGGAAGCTTTGAAGATTTTATAACGGCGGAAAATAACCGCACAAACCGTATAAGTTAAAAAAAACATTCTTACCTCAATTCTGTCGAAAAGGTTAAAAAGGAACTTGTTTTGAAAATGACGGAAAGATTCCTTTATAAACCACTTATAAAAGTCAAAAAGGGTATAAATGACTTTAACTCATATTCTAGTAAATAGAAAAAATGTTTTGAAATACATTTTTAAGAAACATGGATGTGGATGATAAAGAGATCCCAGTAGATTATTACATATAAACAACCTCGGATAATGAAGAGATTTTGAAATAACCCTTACCTTGTACTTTTCCTTGGTTGGGGTAGGTTAACCTCATGTATAATGGTGAAATAGTTGTTATTAAATTATACAATAATCATATATATTAATATGATATCATATATGATCTTTTAACATTGATTTGTTAATAATATCTTAGAATTATCGTCGTTTCGGGAGTTAACTTACTCATTTTCTTTTATATGTTTTGTTACATAAGCCATGGTTGTTGTATCTTATTCATATACAGAATTATATCCAGTCCTTAAACATCATTTTTAAATCATCAAATGATAATTATACTTGAATGGATACGATGGAGAATGAATCTCATCGCGTTCGTGGAGACGGTAGTCCGTACGTACGCACGAGCGACAATATCATTCTTTTGATATTAAAATAATATATAAATGGATGGTATATCATATATACAGAATCATTAACATGTTATATTTATTATTTATATGAGTTACACGTCATTATTATATCCATCCAAATAATATTATATTGAATAACATTTACACCACGACGTGGAGACGGTAAGCCGTACGTACGCACGTATGGTGACATGTTATTCAAAGGGTGGATAGAATACTGAATATGATTGTACCATATTTATAATAACATCACAGTATATGTGAGATACTGGATTTATTATTTTAGAATGGGAAGAACAAAGGAAGAAGAAGTGGAAGGAGAAATGAACTTGGAGAAGGGTGGTGAAATCATTACCTCTTCTTCGGGTTCTTCCTTTTGATTTGATCAAAAGGGCTCCTTATGATGGCTTTCTGATCAAACTAAGGCCTCTAGGTTGTAGTGAGGGATGTTGGGAGAGTATTTGGGCAGAGTTTGGCCGAACCAAAAGGCTTTCACGGTGTGAAGAAATGATAAGGAGGAGTTCCCTTTTATAAGAGGGGTGAGGGGCACCTTTGGAAAAGCTAGAAATATTAATTTATAATAAATTTATATTCGGTTTCTAAAGGCTCCAAAGTTGATTATTCAAAGGTTAAGGTGGGGATAGGTCGAAAACCACTAAACCAATAGAATTTAGACAGGTTTGGGTACTTATATTAACCTTATCTTTAAGTATTAACTCTAAGTTAATTAGTTTCACTTTTACAATGTCTCTTTGTATTTTTATATAATATGGTTAATAAAATTACTATATACATCCAAGCGACCAGAAAGTGGTCCATTAATGATGAACCTATCATGATATAAGTCTCTTGGCCGATCCTTAGATTTTTAGGAATTGAATATCAATTAATAATATAATATTTGTTTTAAGAACTCTTTTATGTCAATTTTGACACTATTCAATAGTTGATTTTTGTGAAACTCATAACAGATTGATTACTTCGAAAAAAGTCAATTAAATCAATCCTAATATATCATATTATCCTATAAAATTAGTTTAATTCATTAAAAGATTCATATTATATTTTTTTGGGTATTTATAATATCAATTATTTTAATTTTTCACTATTATAGTAATTACTGCATCATCATTGTGTCATAAATAAAATATATTATTTAATGTCTAAAAATTATAAATAAAATATCATTATGTAGGAAATCTTTTTATCTTTCTCATTAATATTTATAATCTAAAATCCAACTTATATAACCCTATGTAACAATTGTTTTTCTAAAAGATATATGCTTGTGTCATTTTTGTATTCATTTTGACTTAATTAAAATAAAGTGTCATTATCACTTACAAGTGGATCCATGGGGTCCCAAAATAGACCCAAAGATGCCCTTGGTCGACCATGTATCAACCAATAGGGTTAAGACACGTTTTAGGGTAATTTATTATTATTATAATATTATTTTTTAACCCTTATTTACCGGATTTACCCTTAACCATGGTAAATAAAATATTTACCGCAGTAATTATTCAAAATGTCTAAAAATAAAAGTTACCTATTTACACAATTTGAAAATACTGATTCAAAATATGGAATCCATTTTTCTAAATTCAAAATACAGAAGTGGCAGAAATTAATTTAAAATTAATTCCCGCTGTCAAAATAAAAAGCGTGTTTTTAAGAGATAATAACTATCAAAAGATTGACACTTGTTTATGTTCGGTTTAATTGTAAAATTTTGTCTAATGACCAACATTATATTAAATTGTAAAAATATATTCTAAATATACTTTAAAACCACTCAAATTCATAATTTATCACTATTAATTATTTTGATTAAAAAAGTTGTTTTTAATTAAAAGTTAGTAATTTTCACTATTCATCAAAATATGAAAGTTATCCGAAAAGTACCAAAATTTCACCTTAGGCTAAATTCGATATTCCGAATCCAAAAATGAAGTCCATTTCAAAATATAAAATATATATTATTTCAAAATTTAGGTATTACTATTCATAATGGCCAGTTTGATTGGTTGTGGTGTGTGTTAAAACTCGAAGTTGCGTACAACACACGCTACTGTTTTATTCAAAGGAAAGCGTACCGTGGAAGCTTGGGAAGTTTCATTTTAAATTTTTTGATGTCTCCATTTAGTCAAAAAGTTTAAAATATTTTATTTAAAAAGGTTTCACAATCAAAAGTTGATAAAAGTGCAATACTAAAAATGAATCTGTTCTTGCATTATGACTAAGAAACTCATAATATAGATTCTAAAATTATAAGGATTATATAAAGTTTAAAATTTAGATAATACTATTAATAACCTCTTTTGAATGGCTTTTTTTTTGTAAGTCATGGTGTGATTGAACTCGGTGTTGCGTGTAGTGCATGTTATTGAATTATTTTGAAGAAATAACACACTATGAAATCTTGGGGTGTTACATTCTCCCCTCCTTCAATAAATTGCGTCCTCGCAATTTTAAATTGTTCTTCGAAAATAAAAGGTTGAAAATAGAAAATATATTTGTGGGAAAACCCACATCAGAAATTGGGTTACTAAAATTTAGTCTTAATATGAGGAAAAGAGAAATGAAAGGGTCACCACCAAATTATGATCTCGATTAGGAGAACATTGGTGGAAATTGGAGACATATAATCGGAGGATAATGTAAATATTTATAGGTAGTGATTGAGGTTATCATTCACAAACATGTATAAAATTGAGGTCCTTAAATTCATCAATCTATGATGAATTGAAATACCATCGGTTCAACAAAACATAGGGTATTAGGATAACACATTTTTGACGTTTTAAAATATCCTAGTTGAAATCCCACATCGAAAAATGAATTAATGAGGCCTCTATTTAAAATAAAGAGTCGAAAGTATGAAGATTACCGAAAATAACACATACTAGGGTTCCATGTAGGAAAATATGGATATGGAAGAGAAATCTAACCATTAATTATCTGATGGAGAGTGGTAGAGAACATGGCTATGAAAAGGCCAACAATCACAAAGCCATAAATTAGTGATGATTTAAGGTACCATCTAGGACAACATTTTTTGTTCTAAGTTTCTTTTATTAATTTTGAGGAATTTATTTATGAGATTGGCTAAGATAATAAGGAGATATACTTACTTTATAATTAGAGTTTTATCCATTAAAAAATTTCTACCACAAACTCATCTTTCACTCTAAAAGATAATAGAACGTAAAAAAAATTTCTATTTATACTATTCGTACAGGGTTCAAAAATAAATGAATTTATAATTCATCTGCCAGATCTTTTAAAAAAACTACATTATTTAATCCAGGACATCTCGTGGGCCAGTGGTAGGTGATACACCCTTGTCGCCCTTCGGTTGCGGGTTCAAGTCTCGCAGCCTTGCCGGACGCGACGGGTTGCCGCCCGACCTCCGGGTTGTCCTTTTATGGCAATCCAAAATAATCCAAACTAGAACTATCCAAAATATTTCTGTCCAAACTCACAGTCCAACATTTATAAGGAAGGTAAACATAATATAGATCCTTTTTACCCCGTAATAGCATATTAATACCTTCATAATGTATTACCATATTCCTTATTGATTACATTCATGCTCCCTTATTCCATATAGAATGCTGGATATACTTCATTAATCCAAAAATGTTTTAAACCCTAACAATGATGGAATATACAAATCATTAATCAGTTCCAAGGTAGTCAAGAATATCCAATTTATCCAAAACAATCACATATTATTCCAAAATCACTACCTCAGTATCAGATATATATTATGATTTATCATTCTCTCAACCATATATTTTCCAAAAATTTATCCTGCTATTGAGTCACTTTTCTTTGTTCCACACAATCTCAAGTCCTTAATGAAATAGTACTGCAGTACAATCCTTATATACTCCATAATTATTATAAAAAGTACATTGTTGATACAACACTCAATTGACATAATCAACATAAGAACTCTAATCATTCCTCTTCATCTGTGGTAGTATCATAACTTGATTATTATCCAATAACATCATTTGCGGCATATTCTGATGACTGGGACATAGGTTCGCGTAGTGTCCAAACTCCTTGCAAATGAAGAATTGTACATTTGAAACCATTTTCTTATCCTTGCAGTCACGTACTTTGTGCCCTTTTCCTCCACACTTATAACAAACTCCCATTCCTTTCAGGCAAGTTATAGGGTGTTTCTTTCCACAGTTACCACATATGGGAAAATTCTTCTTTTCCCTCTTACCTTTATCCATCTTTCTCTCTTCTATCCTTTTCTTCTCTTGCTTTCTTTCAAAGCCATAGGACTCAGTAAACTCTTTACTTATCTTATCAACACATGATATTATTTCTTCATATGATGATAATACATGCGAGACTATTTCTCTTATAAATTCTAGCATAAGACCATGAAATATATGATCCTTCTTTCTCTTTGCATCATGTGCATTGCTAGAGTTCTCATTCCTTCTACTGGGCGCCATTTCTAAACAATGGCATACACTAGATCAGTTTATGAATCAAAATATATAATCCCGTACTTATAAAACACTCAACATAAATTGAACTATTTATGGATATAATCCATAATCATAAAAATGCCTCCTTTGAGGAAGTATATACTCATAAACCCTTCATAATGATTTGTAAAGAAAATGAGAGTTATCCTAAGAATATCCCCCGGGAGTGTCGTAACCAAGAGTGCAGCAAGGCCCGTTGTCGTGCACCAGTTCCCGTTCGAGTCTAGCTCAAAGCGGTGTTTTCGGGTTTTACCCCTAGGTACATCTGTGCCAGAGCCGCCTCTACCTGCTCGTATCCAGACAGGGATGTATTGCTCGGAAAACTCACAAAATCTCTACAATACCAAAATTCTAGGAAGTTCTTCTATACTAATCCTCAATGTTCATCTTAGGTCTACGTGCTCTAATCAGAGTTTATCTAAATCTAGCTTCCAAGGTTTGTACTAAACTTCCTCTGATACCAACTATAACGCCCCGACCCTAGTTGCCTAGAGTCGGTGCATTATTACATAACATTGGCATGATCACAAGAAAGATCAAATCTCGAAAGACCGATTGGTTTAGTAGCCTTGGAAACACTAGATATATTCATAAGTTTTACATTACATCATAAAATGAAAAACTACTACAACAACATAATGTTTCCACAGTCCACACTATAATCCCCTCATAATATCCCTGCAGGTCATTCATAACTTACATCTTCACTTCCTGGGAAAAATAAAACATAGAAAAGGGGTGAGCTCAAATGCCCAGTAAGGATAACAATATAGCGGAAACTTTCATAAATAAGAATAAACATTTAAGGCAATGTATAACTAAAACAAAAGCCTTTTAAATATGAACTTTCAACATGGTATGGCATAAATAAAATGAAATAATGCCATTTACTTATTCACATGGATATTCTACTAATCGAATAATCACATGCAAAAATCAATAACCACTTTCATAATGTTGGAATGCATAATGCCAGACTATCATAACCACATAGCCAAGGCCTCGTGCCATGCCTACAAATAAGATTTTGTCAAGGCCTTGTTCCAAGTCACTAGTTTGTCTCATGAGACCTACCGATGCATCGAGGAGCTATAGCGGGCTCCACCCGTCACTTTTTAAGTCCAATGCATTTCCATATGAAAAGGTTTAAACATAACATAAACATTCGTATTAAAACTAGCATACGAAATGTCAATAATTTCACCATAAACTATGAATGGTATAAAAATAGCACATCCACAGTCAAACATATCACAAAACCTTCAATACAATATATAAGTTTTTTATCATAATAAATCAACTTCAAATAATCTTAAAATCCATCAAAGGATGTTGACATAGATGAAATCAAAATTCTTTTTAAAGAAATATCTCCTTTTATTTTGAAATAATTTAAGATCCATATAAAATAAAACATTTTCTTTGAAAATATTCTTATAAGCTTGTAAGGGAAGCTTTGAAGATTTTATAACGGCGGAAAATAACCGCACCCGCCGTATAAGTTAAAAAAAACATTCTTACCTCAATTCTGTCGAAAAGGTTAAAAAGGACCTTGTTTTGAAAATGACGGAAAGATTCCTTTATAAACCACTTATAAAAGTCAAAAAGGGTATAAATGACTTTAACTCATATTCTAGTAAATAGAAAAAATGTTTTGAAATACATTTTTAAGAAACATGGATGTGGATGATAAAGAGATCCCAGTAGATTATTACATATAAACAACCTCGGATAATGAAGAGATTGTGAAATAACCCTTACCTTGTACTTTTCCTTGGATGGGGTACGTTAACCTCCTGTATAATGGTGAAATAGTTGTTATTAAATTATACATGAATCATATATATTAATATGATATCATATATGATCTTTTAACATTGATTTGTTAATAATATCTTAGAATTATCGTCGTTTCGGGAGTTAACTTACTCATTTTCTTTTATATGTTTTGTTACATAAGCCATGGTTGTTGTATCTTATTCATATCCAGAATGATATCCAGTCCTTAAACATCATTTTTAAATCATCAAATGATAATTATACTTGAATGGATACGATGGAGAATTAATCTCATCGCGTTCGTGGAGACGGTAGTCCGTACGTACGCACGAGCGACAATATCATTCTTTTGATATTAAAATAATATATAAATTGATGGTATATAATATATACAGAATCATTAACATGTTATATTTATTATTTATATGAGTTACACATCATTATTATACCCATCCAAATAATATTATATTGAATAACATTTACACCACGACGTGGAGACGGTAAGCCGTACGTACGCACGTATGGTGACATGTTATTCAAAAGGTGGATAGAATACTGAATATGATTGTACCATATTTATAATAACATCACATTATATGTGAGATACTGGAGTTATTATTTTAGAATGGTAAGAACAAAGGAAGAAGAAGTGGAAGAAGAAATGAACTTGGAGAAGGGTGGTGAAATCATTACCTCTTCTTCGGGTTCTTCCTTTTGATTTGATCAAAAGGGCTCCTTAGGTTGGCTTTCTGATCAAACTAAGGCCTCTAGGTTGTAGTGATGGATGTTGGGAGAGTATTAGGGTAGAGTTTATCCGAACCAAAAGGCTTTTAAGGTGTGAAGAAATGAGAAGGAGGAGTGCCGTTTTATAAGAGGGGTGAGGGGCACCTTTGGAAAAGCTAGAAATATTAATTTATAATAAATTCATATTCGGTTTCTAAAGGCTCCAAAGTTGATTATTCAAAGGTTAAGGTAGGGATAGGTCGAAAAACACTCAACCAATAGAATTTAGACAGGTTTGGGTACTTATATTAACCTTATCTTTAAGTATTAACTCTAAGTTAATTAGTTTCACTTTTACAATGTCTCTTTGTATTTTTATATAATATTGTTAATAAACATACTATATACATCCAAGAGACCCCCAAGTCGTCCATTAATGATGAACCTATCATGATATAAGTCTCTTGGCCGAACCTTAGATTTTTAGGAATTTAATATCAATTAATAATATAATATTTGTTTTAAGAACTCTTTTATGTCAATTTTGACACTATTCAATAGTTGATTTTTGTGAAACTCATAACAGATTGATTACTTAGAAAAAAGTCAATTAAATCAATCATAATATATCATATTATCCTATAAAATTAGTTTAATTCATTAGAAGATTCATATTATATTTTTTTGGGTATTTATAATATCAATTATTTTAATTTTTCACTATTATAGTAATTACTGCATCATCATTGTGTCATAAATAAAATAAATTATTTAATGTCTAAAAATTATAAATAAAATATCATTATGTAGAAAATCTTTTTAGCTTTCTAATTAATATTTATAATCTAAAATCCAACTTATATAACCCTATGTAACAATTGTTTTTCTAAAAGATATATGCTTGTGTCATTTTTGTATTCATTTTGACTTAATTAAAATAAAGTGTCATTATCACTTACAAGTGGATCCATGGGGTCTCAAAATAGACTCAAAGACGCCCATGGTCGACCATGTATCAACCAATAGGGTTAAGACACGTTTTAGGGTAATTTATTATTATTATAATATTATTTTTTAACCCTTATTTACCGGATTTACCCTTAACCATGGTAAATAAAATATTTACCGCAGTAATTATTCAAAATGTCTAAAAATAAAAGTTACCTATTTACCACAATTTGAACATCCTGATTCAAAATATGGAATCCATTTTTCTAAATTCAAAACACAGAAGTGGCAGAAATTAATTTAAAATTAATTCCCGCTGTCAAAACAAAAAGCGTGTTTTTAAGAGATAATAACTATCAAAAGATTGACACTTGTTTATGTTCGGTTTAATTGTAAAATTTTGTCTAATGACCAAAATTATATTAAATTGTAAAAATATATTCTAAATATACTTTAAAACCACTCAAATCCATAATTTATCACTATTAATTATTTTGATTAAAAAAGTTGTTTTTAATTAAAATTTAGTAATTTTCACTATTCATCAAAATATGAAAGTTATCCGAAAAGTACCAAAATTTCACCTTAGGCTAAATTCGATATTCCGAATCCAAAAATAAATTCCATTTCAAAATATAAAATATATATTATTTCAAAATTTAGGTATTACTATACATAACGGCCAGTTTGATTGGTTGTGTTGTGTGTTAAAACTCGAAGTTGCGTACAACACACGCTAGTGTTTTATTCAAAGGAAAGCGTACCGTGGAAGCTTGGGAAGTTTCATTTTAAATTTTTTGATGTCTCCATTTAGTCAAAAAGTTTAAAATATTGTATTTAAAAAGGTTTCACTCTCAAAAGTTGATAAAAGTGCAATACTGAAAATGAATCTCTTCTTGCATTATGACTAAGAAACTCATAATATGGATTCTAAAATTATAAGGATTATATAAAGTTTAAAATTTAGATAATACTATTCATAACCTCTTTTGAATGGCTTTTTTTTGTAAGTCATGGTGTGATTGAACTCGGTGTTGCGTGTAGTGCAAGTTATTGAATTATTTTGAAGAAATAACACACTATGAAATCTTGGGGTGTTACAACTGGCCATGTAGGATCCTAATATAAGTAAAAAAGTAAAATGATTAGGTTATCAAATCTATATAATTATTATGTAAATAAATAAAAATGGATGCTATAAAGTGTTTTAAAAACACATGTTAATTATTCCCTCTATATACAATTCACCCTACAATAATGATAATGATACTATTTTTGGGTGTTTTTATTACTTTTCTGTTGGTGATGGAGATGACATTATAAGTGGTAATATTTATTGAGAGTGAATTCATGATGACATTGAGGATAGTGATTGTCATAATGGTAATGCTTAATTTGACCGTGATTTAGATTCCCTTTATTTGTGAAATGATATTAATTATATTTTTTTGATTTTTTTTCAATAATTAAATTAATTGTATATGAGATATTATTTATTATAATTTTTTTATTAATGATATGTTTAAGGTGATTGGTTGAATATCATAATTTTTTATTTTTTCTTCATCATATTATATTAACGGTGATTGAAGTGGCCTTATTTCCTTATTCTCATAGTTCTATCCAATAGCATTAATTTTAGAATTATTGATATATCATATATAAAAATGGTTGAGGTAAACCATTAGTATTAAAAAAATATAAAATCCCACATACCAATGATATTCTGAAAATAAATAGTATATGTTTATCTTGATAACAAAAATATAAATGTTTCTACAAACTTTATGTATAGAAAATACTATGTGTTTCTATATCAATATAAACGGCCTTCTGTTTCATTCCATAATGATTAATGATTATTTTAAGACCCTAAAATGTGATTTTGATTATCTTTTTACATTCCATTAAAATTTATTTAATTAATTCAAATATTTATTTTCCATGGTATAAATGGATGGGTAATAATAATTCTTTAAACCAAAATAATAACATTATATTTTTCTTTAGATCACATCTTCTCTGCTTGTTATCAATTTTTACAGACTATTACAGGGAAATATTTTGGGGGAATATAAGTTAGACGATATATTATATATATTCTTTGACCATTAAAATAAATTAATGATTTATATAGGAGAAGAAGCATAACCTCAGGAATATATAAGAGACATATATAAAAAGTAACTACAATTCCTTTAAAAATTATTGTCATGTTCAATTATAATACTTCCCAAATTCCCCATTGAAAATTTAAAACCTTGTTTTTTCCTTCTTGAATATAAAATTTATATCTATATTTACCAAATAAATTTTTTTTCCCATTTCAATGAAATTTCTATCATATTTGTCAAAAAATTAATTCTGTTATCAATTTTTTTGTCTTTACCACATTATCATTCTTTTTAAATTGTTTCTGTATAATATGTTTTACTATGGACCCATGAAATGAAAATAAAGGATTTAATATCATTATTATAGTTTTAGTTGTTTCCAATAAATTATTTTCTTAATTTCAAATTTGAAGTGCTCTTATATTAACAAAATATATTTTTTCAATTTATTATTTTTTATCTTAGTCATGTCACATGATCATTTAAATGTAATATAGATTCACTTAATGTATAGTCATGAATTAATTGTCAAATCTCATATGTATAAATGTTTAATTACAATATATGAAACCCCTTCTTAAATAATATTGTTGAAATTAAAATAATTACATATTTTACAATATTATAATATGTAAGAAATTAAAAACAATTTTTTAATATGTTCTTTTTTGGAGAAATAGAGACATAAACAACTCTAAAAAATAATTTAATAAAAAAACATCACACCCATATTCAACATGGAAACTGTAAATTTATTAGAAAACTAGCGGTAGATGATAACTTAATATCCCTTATGATATTAATGATGTAAAATTCCGATATAGGAATAAATATTAAATATATATTTAGAGAAAAATGAATCCAAAATCCATAAATGAACCATGATATGATTGAACCATTAGATCCACCATTTTATGGAAATTTATAATTGTGAATGCTCAAAATCTTCTTATACAGAAGTTTGATTTGTAGTTTTACGGACCATCCCGGGACGACCATGAACCGGTCAGCATAGCCAATTTGTAGTAAGGCCTGAGGGGCATTTATGATCCTCCTGATATAGTAAAAAGAAAAAAAGAATCAAATAAGTCAATATTAATGGTATTTCCCAACAAGAAACATTTGAAACACAACAAATTAAATAACAAACCAAACTTAATATGGATTTTTAAACAATACATCATCTATATTACAATTTATGATACAATGAATGAAATTGAAACCTAAACTAGAATTAATGAACGAACCTAAAACCCAAGAAATCACCATGTGATCCTGAGGGTCACACTCTAAAAAAACCTAATATTTACCAAGGCGATGAAACTGAAACCATAACCAAAAAAGAAACTAAAAATAAGTAGATACTATAGGTGTGAATATTGAAATTCAATTGGTAGGCCCAAATATTTATATTCTAAATACAGATTCATTAAATAGATAAACCTAGATTAGAAGCTTTGAACTATAATATTCAAATATATGTTTTCCACACATTCATTTATGGGAATCAAATCATGATCTCAATTCACTGAACAAAATTTTTAAAACAGATCTCATTCATGTAAGGATTGTCAGGTTTATAAGATAGAAGGAAAATAGAAACCAGTAGGAAACATCCATTTTTCATGTTTAAGGGGAAATAGGGAAAACAAATATTCTTTCAAATCATCTTTCTTAAAACCCTTATAACAACCCACACATTCAAAATAAACCAAAAGAATAGTTAAACCAAATATATGAATAATTATTCCACATAATGATGAAAATGATTCAATTGATGCCAAAAATAGAGGAACATGACATATATAAGAATTTTGAGGAGAATAAGAACATAATAATACAAGAGACCCTATCCCAAATAGCTTGTAACAAATGGTAAAATCAAAATTCCCAAATTCATGGCGACCCTAAATCAGGATAGATCAAGGGGACTATAATAGGATGATATTTGGGTTTATTACTATGTGATTAGGTCCCTAGTTCTGTCTTGAGATAGGGTGTCTAGGTGTTTAAGAAATTTTATTTCATCCTGTGTGGCATGATTCCAAGGACGTGGTCTCATGTATTATTATGTTCTTATTCTATAGTGAGTTCCTAGGTATTCCCATGTTCCTCCAATTCTGAAACTGTTAGCATCATTACCCTCATTATGTGGGGTAATGATTCTTTTTATTGATTTTGTTCTTCTTTTGGTAGATTGTGAATGTTTTATTTTTTAGATGATTTTTTAGAAAGATGACTTGAATAAAAAATTTTTTTATCTATTTTCTATTAATAATGAAAAATGGAAGTTTCTTACTGGTTAAATATTTTTCCTTCTCTCTTATGAACCTAACCATCTTTATATTAATGAGCCTTTATTTAAAACGTTATGTAAGTAAATTGAGATTGTGATTTTATTCTCAAAATTAAAGATTGAAAACCCATATTCACTTTTGTTTGTTATTTTATTTTTCTTTATTCAAATTATACATTAATTGGAAAAACCTTAATATTCTGTCTAATAAGTCAATTGCTAATATTTTTCAGTGTGAGAGAATCTAAAATACCTCTCGGGCCTTGCCACAGACAGGCTCGGGTGATCGGTTTAGGGTCAACCCAGGTTTGTTCATGACAAAATTGTAATAGAGAAGGTCATATTATAATTGGATATTTCTTGTTTGAGTTACCAATGTTTTTTGGGAATTACATAGAATATGTAGTGGGATTTTCAGGCATGATGAGTATGAACGAGAAAGACGCCATCGACCCTCTCTAATTCTGATCATATGGTAACCAAAGGATGTCTAGGTGCGTTGGTAACTTGTGAATTTTTTTTGTGTGGATTTAATGTTGTTCGTAAATGAAAATATCTTTGGTCATATAGAAACTATGAGATAGAAAGGCCAAGAAACCCATGTGGAGTTTTGTAATTACCAAGAATGATAATCATAATGGTGTTGTGATTATCATATGGTTGATAATAAAATAGCAAAGTCACTCATAGACACTAGTTTCCCTTTTGCGAATCATTCTGTTTTTACATTATTGTTGAATTTTTCTTATAATGAGATATTTTCTAATTGTAAAAATATAAATTTAAATTGGAAATTGTTTAGTTATTGTTATTGGAAAATGAATTTTCATGGCCACTTTTTAGGAGTAAATAGGAAATTGCTTTTTTTGTAAAATCAATATTTTGAATAAAACATAAGTTGTTTAAAGGGATTCATTAAACATTTGATAAATTTTTTCAATCAAAAAAATTATTATATAGAAACTGTTTTGAAAGGGATGAGATTATTTGAAAATAAAGGTTCATAGTCTGGAAATGGGTTTTGTTGGGTTGTTAGTGAATTTTTTTGATGCTTTCTAAATATTGATATTGAGTAATTTTTTTGGACATGATGTGCAATGATTAGAAATAGTTATTAAATTGAATTTTTAGAATATTCTTTTGTAAATGAATTTTGGGTTTTGTATTGGGTTTTCATATTTTGTTGTTAGAGAGTTTTTGAAAATAGGCATGGCGAGTTATGAAATTGAAATGTGTGATGATTTCATTATTTTGAAAGGTGTATATGTTTTTTATTTAACCATTAGATTTTATGTGGGTGGCCCCATGCAATGTAATGTGTTATAATGCGAATGTATTCTTGATATCAAACATGTATATGTGATGAACTATACTCAAGGTAAGGGACTTTATTTTTAAACCCTCTTTTAATGTCTCTCTTTCGACCATTTTTTTTACAAAATCTGGAAATAATATTTTTTAGTTATTACATTATCAAATTATTTTTCCTCTTTTATGTCACATTAATGTTTTAATTATTCCTTTATAATTTTTCACTATTTCATTAAAGTATACTTTTATTATTTTTGATTGTACGCATTTGTAAAAATTAAATGTTATTTCAAGATGGAAGTGCTAATTTGTATGCATGATATATGTATTGTAATTTTGTTATGGTTCTTGAGCATTGTTTTTGAGTTGATTTGGTTTGATGAAAATATAAGGGTTGGTGAGATTAATATATAACTCCATTGCATTGGTTAATGAGATAGAATTAATCAATATGTGTTTTCCTAGGTGATTAATTAAATATATTGCGGTGATTATTGAAAATTTAACCATGAAGGGTAGTCCCTATATATTCATGATAGCTATAGTAAATTTAAAAGTGATATGAAATTGATTACCTAAGTATTATTTATGTATTATGATTTATATGGATTTGTACAGCAAAATATTATGGTTTTATCAGGTAATATAATGGTCTCATTTTTTATTAGTGAAAATCCTAATGTTGTGAAAATGATTGGATGGGTATAAAGTATTCTTGAACTGACAAATTCATTCATTATTTTTAAGTCCCTACTAAATTATTTTGTGCTCATATGATGTTTTAATTTTATTTTCATGGGTTATATGTTTTGGTATGATAAATGAGGAATTCAAGTCCTTTTTTATGAGGATTTTACTGATAAATAACTCATGCTTTATTCTAACAGTGTTATATTTTTGAAAAATATGATACTAGTTTAGTCTTATCTATTTTTTATTATTATGGGATATTATATATAAATGATGGACTAATTTTATATACCCCAAATCCTTAAAATATCGTCACGGTAAAATTAATTAAATTATCACTAAAATGTAATATTTTATAATATATATGTTCGGCTACATATAGTTTTTATCAAATTATGGTTTAGATATATTTAAGGGTTATAATATTATTCAATCAATTTTTACAATATGTATATAAACTAAATAGTGTTTTGATAAATTTAAAGAGTTTTAAAAAATTTGAATAAGTGAAATTTTGTTTTAATCAACCTCATAAGATGGTATATTATAATTCCCCCCCCACCCACAGTAACCATAATGGTTTTATTAAATGGCTGGATCCATTAGATTCTAACATATTAATTGAAGTGAATAAAATAGTGTTGGTTCTCTAAAAATGAAACTAAATGAAATATTAGCATAAATGATATATCATGTTCTATTTGAAAACTAAATATAATGTGTAATTGTTAACCAATTGATCATTAGTGTGTTTTCTAATGCAGTATATATGAGAGAAATGAATCCCCGTGGATTTTTAGGTTACAATTATCATAATGGTAAATCTAATTAACACTATATTTTTCAATTATGCGGAATTATAAATATAGTATAATTTCATAAAATAAGGGTATGATGTTTACAATTTGTTTAAGGAGGTCATAAATCATATATTTTCAAAGGAAAAATGAATCATTCAATACTCTTCATAAGAGGGAATGAAGTTCTTCACAAGATATCAATTGTATTTTTAAATATGGGGAGTATGGTCATTATGAAAATCAATTTCATAAGAATAATTATCATGAATGGAATATTCAACACAATTTATATATCTATTTCCCAATACCTAATTCCCTTACATATGATAATGAGGAAATTGAAAATGATATATCAATGGTATGGATTACTTATATGTTCATGGGTTAACATTATTAAATCATAGTATATGCTTCATATTTTGTAGGAAATAATTATTATGAAATAAGGTGTAAAATAATTTTTATGGGATTATGAATAATTCTTAATTATTATGATGTCCACATACAAGGGATTCAAGAGTAATGTTAAAATTAAGGATGATTAAATGATTAATGTTATTAATAATCTATTTTCATAGAACTACAATGGTTTATTTTTATTAAATTTGTGTTATTTGTAGAACTTATGTTTTTCATGATAAAGTGTTATTTGTGGAATAATTATATTTTCTTTTTTGAACATAATTTTAATGTTATTGATAAACATTAGGGTTTATATTATCTCTATTTTTGAGTTAATTATTAGATATTAAATATTTGGATTAAAAATGAGAGGTATAGGAAAACTTTTGATGTTAAAACATGTTATGGTTATTTTTTGGATTTTGATATATTTTTAGAGTGTTATAAGTTTTATATAGTTGAAGAAGAAGGAATACATTAGGAATGGTAAGAACTCGTCAGGTTTTGTAAGGTCACGAGAATCAAACCCATAATCGAAGGGTAATAAGGGTGTATCTCTTACCAGTGGTATATATAAAGCATCATTTAGTATTTATTTTTATAGATAAAATCTTTTATAGATGAATAAAAAGTTTATATTTCTAACCTTCCAATGATTGAGTGAAATATTGTACTATGGGATTTTATTAAAGTAATAATATATGAATTATATTTATTATGCATATATGATTTTAAAATGGATTTATGATTATTAAAGTTATTTATAGATATTTTTAAGAATATATTTGTGTTTTTTATCAAAATTAATTTTTTGTATAACATTTCATGAGTAATTGAATTTAGTTAAAGATAATTTCTAAAATATATCTTGGACGACTATGTGATCAAATCATTCCAGATATTTGATTTCAATATTAGTTTCTATTATTTTTAGGATATTTAAGGTCAATTATTTATCATTTGGTTTATATTGAACTTTGGGTATTACAATTGAATTTGGGAGATTAGATACAGTTTTCAACCATATAATGGTTAATTTTATTGTGGGGAATTCCTCTATTTTATCCTAATCAATTAGGATTTGGTTAATGTTTCATGATATGATAAATAGAAAATAATCCTTTTTTGGACTATGTGATTTTATAGATTTTATTTCTAGTACTTTATGAATGGAAAGTATCATCTTGAATACTAGGTTTCAGGAGAGAAAAATGTGTTTCTTTTCAAAAAATATTAATGGATGAAACATTACCTTTCATCTATGTTTATCATCTAAAACTCTTAGTCCATGTAGTAAAATAATTTAACAACACTATGAAAATAATCATGAAACAAAAATGAAATACATTTTCTTGTCTTACTAAATATTCAATAACCATTTAACATATAATAGATTTATAGTCGTGTGTTTTTTATCATTATCATGATTACTTTCTCTATTATACACGATGAAAACATTAGAGTTAGATTTTTATTCCATTTAAAAGTTTCTTAAATTAAACCCTAGTATGTTTAATCATGGGAGAAAACTTTTCTTCACTTTATTTCATTTAACATGGTAGTTTTATTAATTATTTTTCTAATTTGTTATTTAAAAAAAATATTTTTAAAATTATAAACCATAATTTTTTTCTTTATTTCAAATTTCAAGAATACAATTTATTTTAAGGGAAGAATGTAACAAACTATTTTTTTATAAAACACTATTCTTAATATGGTATATAATACACATCATCATGATTAATAAAAAACTAAATATTATTTTTAAAAATTTAACATTTTAACATATATTTTATAATTGAAGGAATGATTATTGTTGAATAAATTCTGAAAATATGGATTATTTTGACCCATTAATAAGAAATGATTCTAAAGTTATTTTTAAAATAAAAGGAAAACTTTTTAAAAAACATCTTAAATTTTCACAAGTATAATACACAAATATATAATGATGTATTATATTAAAAAACATATATATAATATATTAAATATAATTTTTAACATTCATTTCCATTGTATTATTTATATGATTTAAGAGTAAATCCAATTTTACGTAAAATGGTGTTTTTTTTAAAAAAAGATGTTTTTCTACCTTTTGATGGAGAACACGTTTTAAGAATTATTTTGAAAATTTTATAAATTAATTCAAAAAAATAATATTCAAATTTTAATGATAAATATAAAAAATTAATTTTTTAATTATTGGTATTATTTATAAGATTTTCTTTTTATGAATTGTTATAATGTACTGCATTTTTAAAAGAAATATTTTTCTCATATAAATAATTTATATTAAAAAATTATATATTTTAAAGGTTTAATATTATATTTACATAAAATTATTAAAATTTAATCAAATCGATGTCATCTGAATGAATTTAAATTCAGATTATGATAAAAAAATATTTCGATCAGTTGAATTTTTTTAATTTTAAAACACATTTTATCATTCCATCATGGTGATAAATTTTTAAATAAATTATATAGTTTCTATTTTTTGAATTTTTTAAAATGGATTACATATTTTTTATTAGAAGTAATATATTTAGTACATAGTTCCATTTTATTTTACAACAATATGGATAGTAACTTTAGTAAATACTTTTATTAACACAGTTAAAGGTAAATTGGGTAATTTTGTTTAAAAATAATATTATAAATATTATAAAATCACCTTAAAACATTTCTTAATTTTATTTTAGTATTATTTTTATATCATGGTAATCAAAATAATAGTTATCATATTATTTATGGCCATTTGGATGAGAGTATAACCATTGTATTTTTATATTCTTTGGAACAACAATTTTTTCATTCATTTTAATGAAAATAAATTTTTTAATGAGGAGTTATATAAGAAATATGATTGAATGAAAATAGTATTTTGAACTATAAAATTTTTAAGTGCATCATGGATATTTTTTATAATATTTATTGATAAAATAATTATGTATATATAGTGACATAATGATGATGTAGTAATTTTTTAATTGATGAAAATGCTAAATGAATGATATTTTAAGTTTTAATATATATATAATTTGATATTATTGTTGTCATAAAAAAATTTATATTAATTAGTAATTTTATTGATGTTTAAGAAGTATTTTCTCAATTTATCTTGTTTTTATGATATTTTTAATAAGTCATTTAATTAATAGTGTCAAAATTTACATTATTGATATTTTTTATTAAATAATTTTTAAATAAAGATATAAACATTCAAAAAATCAATATTTTTTTGAAAATATTGGTATATGACATAAAATATCATAAATGACTCAATTAATAATTTTTTTCTATTTTATAGTAATTATATTAACAGTAATGTGAATATAAAATGATATCACTGTTATAATTAAAAGGGATAACTTATCATTACAACTAAAAAAAGAATTAATATATAGTAAAAACAAAATACTTTTTTATTCGATGAAGGCATTTCATTAAAAAAAAATATCCTTTATCAATCATTAATATATTTCAAGCCATTTTGATTGTAAAACATAATTTATGTTTATTTAATATTTTAAGGAATTTTAAGAGTTCCCCTCTCCTCACATATAAAAAGAAACCAATTATGCTCTATTCATTAAATAATAAAACCTATTTGAATCAAAATATATCTACCAAAATAAAATCATATATTCCCTAAACAAATTCGAGAGGACTAATTTTTGGATGTAAACACTCATTATATGTGTGAAAGTGTTAATCAAGAGAGATCATCTGAAAAAAGGTGTAATTTTTTTAAGTATTTCGATTTTATTTTTACATAAAATTCCATAAAATATTATTCATCTATAAAGAAATAATAATATAAAATTACTCATTATATAAAAAATTAATGATTTTAAAATCATTACCTAAATCCATATCCAGTTATATGAAAGCAAAATCGAATCATCGTTCATGTGTTCGAAAAACTACCACCTCATGTAATGATAAAATTATTTTTCCATCAACTTATCTATATAAAAGTTTTAATAATAGAATTACTATTTCAATGTGATAATAATGAAATATATATCATAATTAAATAATAATATATCATTGTAATTATTTCATTTCCATGAAAATGAATATAATAATGGGGTATGTGCGTATGTGTCAACTATCTATTATGTAGAATGTTTTGATTCATTTTACAACACCACATCACATAAATGATATATGTAAATTTGTTTAAATTATTAATATTATATTAATTATATTATTATTATTATTGAAAGATAAAATAATAATTACTTTATTCCATAATGATAGTTCGATAATTGAAACGTTACTCATCTGCACGTACGACCTACCATCTCCATGATTATAATGTTGATCATTTATCATAAACATACCTAAAATGGTTTCATTAAAGTTATAATTAATATATAAATGTGACAGATATTTCATTAATATTAATATGGAGATGATGGACTATTGACTTCATTGACTATTGACATCATATTAATGTCAATTTGTACTCATGCATTGAAAATCGTTAAAATTCCCTATAAGGAGTTCAATCGTTAAGAAACTATTATAACATGGTGATAAGGGATAGAAAAAGAATGATAAACTCTAAAAATGATTCCAATAAAGTAAATAATTTAAATAATTTTATTATTGATGAACATAAAAAACATACATTATGAATCATACTTTTGTGAGATATTGACTTTTGAAATAATGTTTTAATTTAATTCTTTCAACTATTATTTTAAAAAATATGAATGATGTTTTTTTATCAAATATATATTGGATATATTTTTCCAATACTCTATTGATTTTATTTTTATATTCTTACCTTACATATTTACACATATATTTTCAATAAATGTGATTTCATTTTTTAGTAAACAACATTGTAAAAATAAAAAACTAATTTCATAGTGGTAATATTATTTTTCATTTATACATTATTTATGTATTGTGATTGTATTATCGATTTTGGAAATTATTAATGTCTATGGGTGGTTACATGATAAACTTTTTTCAGGTTTAACTTTTATATCTCATTAATTCAATGGGTACTAAGATAATGATAAATGGTATTGCTTCTCCTAAGAGGTTAAAAGAATATACTATTGTAGGTTTTCCAAATATATCTATATTTTTTTCTCCCTATCATTCCATGATTGATATAATAAATGTAACAGTGATATGAAATTGATTCCCCGCATTCTCTATATAATTTATATTATTTCTTTAGATGTACATAAATCATATGATGTGACATGACTAGTTAATGAGATTTTGTTTTGAGGGTGAAAATTATGACTCTGAAAATGATTTCATGGGATAAAATTATTCAGGGACTAAAAATTTATTTCATTATTTTTTTGTCACTTAATGAAAATTTTATTTTAATTCCATGTTTAATAATTTTTTACTTATGGAATATTTATTTTTAAGAGAAATTAGAACGAAATTTTATATATTATGAATATTTTTCATGAAAATGAAATATTTTTTTTATTTTGAAAGTTTTAAATTTTGTATGATGTGGATAATATTTTAGTGGTATCCTTTTTTTATGAATTGGGGATGTTATTTATGAATTATGTAATGACTCTAAAATTAAAAACAATACAATATACAAAATTATAAGGAAATTAAATTCTTCACAATAACTCATGATTTTATAATATTTATAGGCATGTCCTTATAAAAGTGAAAATTTATAGATTATGATAAACGTATTCCCCTATTGTCCAAATAATATATAGTGATGGTTTGGGAAATCATTAAAACCACACCAACAATGATATTACTTTAATCATGGGTTCAAAATTAAGTCACATCTAAATACTCTATATGGTCATGGTTGAGGCTTTCATGACCTGCACTCACATATTTAGTGGAAAAATAAATTATTAAACCAAATGATTTGATAAAAATTTAGATGAGCCTATATTAAATTTAAAAAATTTCCATAATATAAACGTTATTTATCAAAAATAGCACACATTAATTGGATAATTTTCTTTACTATCCTTGATGAATAGTTAAATATGAAAAAAAAATTATTATACTTTTGAACATTTATGCATAATCAAACCACTCTATACTCCCTTATTGGCTTCTCATTAGTTTAAATTATCTTTAAAACTCGTAGATTGGAATCATAAGAAATGGGTGATCTCAAATGATCATTAAAGGAAAATATATTGACAAGTCCTCAAGGGTTAGATTATAATAATATGGGAAAATAATATAATGGGATAATTTTTATATTGCAATAATATTGAATAACAATATTTAAATATAAAGCCTGAAAAATACCATATAAATAAAATTTAAAAACATATGAGGGAAGTAGAGTGAAAAATCATGATACAATGATTAATATCCACAGTGTGTACAAAAAAATAAAATATGTATATGAAATTATCATACTATGAGAAAAACCTATAATTCCCAACAATAATGTTGGGAAAAAACAAGTATATCCCTTATTAATAATGGTAATGAATCCAATCATATCAAAGCTAATAATTTCTAAAATAATAAATGAATATCCAAAATTTATGTTTTTTTAAAATATATGTTAGTTTTCAGTTTATGTTAACTAAAAATTTCAATGAATGTCCACCATGTAATATTAGAACTATTCCATGAATGTACACACTAAATTTTTTTGATTAAATCCTAAATATTTACCCTATAATAACTGAAAAAATACAAAAATTCCCTGTAACGACCCAAAGTTTCATTAATAGAAAATCCCTCTTGATCTTAATTAATGCCTATTTATATAAAATGTTTTTAAAAGATGTCAACTTATTTGGTTTTAAGTTAATATTTTTGACAGTTGTTAATATAGCCGTTGAACAGTGATCACATGATTAGTATAAATATAGGACCTTAACAAATCCAATTTACTCTGAAAAAAAGAAGCAATGGACTCATCCAGTGGAATTTCCCCATACGAAGCCCATTTGTCAGAGCTCGGAAAATAGGTGGCATCCTTGGGCTTCGCCCTTGACCAAGCCCAAGCTGAGCTTCACCATGTCAAGCTCGAACGGGACAGTCTACGGGAAAAGTGGAAGTTGATAGAGATTACCAATCGAGCGATGTTATCCGAGCCACCCCAAGAGTCTTTCACTATTGAAAACCTTACCCTTAGGTCTTATGCAGCTGTTTTAAGGGGTTATGAAACAAATATGTAGTACTATGTTCATGTACATTATTTTTTTATATAATAATGAATATAATTTCTAGTCATTTTTGATACATTGTAAATAGTTTTTAAAGTACAAATGGTGTTTTTAGTTATTATTTAAATAAGAAATATATTTTATTAAATTAAGGGATTTCTGAATTAAATAATATTTTAATAAAATAATAATATTGTTTTTAAATTAATTTTTATTAAATATAAATGATCTTGTAATTTTATTAATGCAATTAAAATTTTATATTAAGGTTTGAAAGCCATTTCTGTCAAAACCCGTGAATTTTGGATAAATATTGGTTTTTATTTTAAAAGTGAAAATTAACATATTTATAAATTTTTTTAGATAAAATAAATTTCATTTCTGGAATCAGGACGTCGAAATTATCCAACGGTGAATTTTTCATAATTTTTTGAGATAGTCAAAGTTTTGGGTAAAAATTAAATACCATTTAAATATATAATGTGTTTTATGACATCATAATGATCCAGTGGTGATGTAATAAAATTCCATAATCCTTATGTTCGGCAAATATATGTTTTATCATTAAAATAATGTGATTTTGGGTTTGTTTGACTTACTTTTCAAAACATTAATGGACCCCTCAAGACATATTCAACACTTTGCCTTTTTAAATTAATTTTCCATCAGAGTGTGACTCACCTCCACATATGAAACCTTAATACGTTAAGAATTTACGACATAGGCCTTATAATATATTGTTTTCCTCTTCTCTTTTCCAAAAACCATGGTCACAAACCAAGGGATGGTTTGTGGTTTTGATTAATTTAATGTAAGGGGACCCAAACCTAAATAATAAAGAATTCTCTCACCTTTCCTATATAAACCCACCCAAGCTCCAACTTCCACCTCACTCAAAGCTCTCGGAGTTCGGCCAACCTCTGACCTACTCTCTCTAGAATCCTCCCAAGGTTCCCCATGCTCCCAAAAATCCTCTCACAAGCCTCTCTCTAGCCATTTGAAGCACACTTCCAAGTAAGGGTTTTTTCTTCCTTTCTCATTTTTGTCAAATTTCTTTAAGTTGTATTGCCCTTTTAATTTCAATTATGAATGTTGGGGTATGGTTTCTCACATCCCCCATACATCCCTCTTATTGTTTTTATGATGGTAGGTCCCTTTATCTATCATTAAATGAGTCCCATGTAAAGACCCGTAAAAATCAAGGGAAATTTTTTCTTAATTTTCTTTATAATTTTAAAAGAGCGCGGTTTCTGACGGCACCTGATTCCGAGGCCCGGTGTGCCCGGAATCAATTTCCGAAGTTTGGCTCAGGTACGTTCAGTGAAAGAACGAGCGGGAATTTCTAACTTTTGAACCGGTGCTTGGAATCGAATTCCGAGGGCACAGATGAACTCACAGCGCCGATATTCGCTTAAGGAGACCTTTTCCGAGGATGCGTTTTATGCGGGTTGAGAGTTAGTTTTGGGGGAAATAAAATGATGTTAAATAAAATGTGGAAACACATTTTATTTTAATCCATGTTGGTTATATCCTCCCAAAGGGAGTTAGAGGTGGGACCCACATCCACTTAACCTCCCTTGAGAGGATTAAGTGTGGTGGGGCCCACACTAAGCCTATCTCCTCAACTCCCCTTTAAACTCCCAATAACTCCACTCAATTTAATTTTGACAACTTGAGTTTTAATTGAGATGAGTTATTGTTTTTCAAGCCTTTGAAATTAAAAGTGGTTTAGTTGTGTAAATAAAATAAGCTTTAAGCTTATTTTATTTTGGTTAGTATCCTTTGCCACCTTGAGAGGTTTTGGGAAGCTCTCTCTTCATCTTCTTCAACCTTGACGAAGAAAACGAAGAACACTTAAGCTCCGACGAAGAACACCGCTTCTCTTTTTCGTAGCCGGTGTGTTTCCGAAGATCGACGACGCCGCTTCTTCGATCTTCTTCCCGTGTCAAAGAAAGGAGACGCTGCTTCCTCCTCGAACTTTCTCCGTCAGCTTACAAAACTTCTCTGGCGACGTACCTCTTCGGACACACCTCAACGTCAATGGAATCGATGTTCCATTCACGCGATGCCCGACCTCTGCGATGCTTGTCTTCTGCGGCTTGTTGAAATTCTCCGCACTTGAAACTGAGGTAGGGGTTTTATTTATTTAATTGTTCATGAAAACCAACTTGGTGATGATCATGGATTAAAACCCTTTTTGTTATCGAATAACGCGAGGGGGAGGACCGCACAAACACGACCGACCCTCCTCCTTTTTTTCGTGATGGTTTCTTGAGGTTGATACGTGAAAACATGGTGTCGTCGCCTCACGCGG
This sequence comes from Viscum album, assembly GCA_963277665.1. NCBI lineage: Eukaryota > Viridiplantae > Streptophyta > Magnoliopsida > Santalales > Viscaceae > Viscum > Viscum album. The sequence continues at coordinate 1,814,861,518 of OY728164.1, read as the reverse complement.
TATTTTGCGGAAGATACGCGCGGCGCCGTCGTGCCGGGCCGTGGAAAGAATTTCAAGGACGCGACGCCGTCGCGCCGCGTCAAAGGAAACCGAGGGCACCACGGCCGGAGCGGGGCGGCGGTGGAGGGGCGCGGTGTCGTCGCACCATGCCGGACGACAAGGGCCGCGGCTGGTTCCGGGCCGCGGCGGATCTTGGTGACCGGTGGCTAGCCGAGCCGCCGGTTTCGGAAGTCGGAAGGGGACCGGCCGGCCAATTCGGGATGACCAGAGTGGAGGAAACCGGGGGAATTTTATTCCCCCGGCTGGTCGAACGGCCCCCCATTAAGAGGGGGGCGGTTACAAGGGGGGGGGGGGCAGCCCCCCCCCCCCCCCCCGTTTCTTCAAACAGCTCGGCCTTTGGCCGAGCTGCCAGCGCGCCCAGCGCGCTGCCCGAAGCTGGACCGGCGCCTGGCCGGTCCGCCAAGCCGGGCCGGGCCGCGCCGGGCCACGCCACGCCGGGCCGACCCTGTCTGGGGCGGGTCGACCCGGTTCGGGGCAACCGGGCCCGAAACCCCTGTTACCGAAAATATTTAGGTTCAAATGCCCATAACATGGGCTACGGACCTCCAAACTACGCTCCATCAGCGACGATGCAATCCTTGGATCGAGACGGTCGTTTCGGTATATCGCACTCAAGGTTTCGGATTACTTTGAGTTCGGTCGGGTTGGTTCGTACACGAAACCAACCGGGCCCTCAGAGCGGAAACACTCATATCTTGAGCTACGGACGTCCGATTGATGTGTCGTAGACTTTGTTGAGTTCCTCTTAGTTAGACGGATCTTTTGGCATACTCCACCCAAGGTTTGGACGCAGGTGGTGTACGGTGGGTTGGTTTTTCCTTAAAAACCAACCGGGCCCCTGGGACGAAAAAGCCAATAACTCTCAGACAGGGCGTCCGATTGACGCGCCGTCTGTTGCGTTGAGTTCCTGTTGATGGTACAGAACTTTTGGATACATCAACTCTGGACTTTGTGACAGTTGATGTATCAGCTTCTCGGCTCGTGGAGCGGACCCTCCTGAACGAGCTTGCTGGGTGCGGAAACCCTAGAGCTGTCTGCGACTGCTACTGTGACGACGACGACTGTACATAGATCCTCAGTGGATTCAACTGCGACGATGATGAAAACGGTATGGGAATCCTCTTTGTTTTCGGCAGTGATCACTACGGTACATCTTGGGATACATCAACACCTGACTACATGTCAGTTGATGCATCGACCTCTTAGCTCGTGGATTGGACCCTCCCGGAACGAGCATGTTGTGTGCGGAAACCATAGAGCCGGTTGAGACTTGACGACTACTGATCGAACGACTCGGTGTGTTACGGATAGCCCAGTGGTGATCTTGGTTGTAGCGGCACAGGGGAGCGCTTGGTTGTAGCGGCAGACCCACAATAGAGGTGCGCTTGGTTGTAGCGGCACAGGGGAGCGCTTGGTTGTAGCGGCAGACCCACAACAGAGGTGCGCTTGGTTGTAGCGGCACAGGGGAGCGCTTGGTTGTAGCGGCAAACCCCTGACAGAGGTGCACATGGTTGTAGCGACACAGGGGAGCGCTTGGTTGTAGCGGCAGACCCACGACAGAGGTGCGCTTGGTTGTAGCGGCACAGGGGAGCGCTTGGTTGTAGCGGCATAACCACTGTACTTGATGGAGAAGGAGTTTCCCAATAGCTTTGGGTTCAACTTCATTATCGATCCTGTATGGGTCATTGCGAGGGTTAGTACCTACAGATCCTTTGTGGGTCAGACGACTTAGAAGAATCAGTGGCTACATCTGATTATCTCTAACATCATGTGAAGTATACCTGTGTGAGTTGAATCCTGTTTACCTTCCTGTGTGAATCGGGTTGTGCTATCCTGTGTGGATTACGTTTTGCTTTCCAGTGTGGAATACATATACTTTCCTGTGTGGACTGAGTTGTACTTGGGCTCGGAGGTTGGAGCCTATTGGAATTGATGACTTAGGTATATGTATGGGCATATACCTAAGAAGTGTCGGTTGTTGCTTCGTGTTTGTATCTTTCCTTTGCGGTTTATCCTTTGTGGATTTTGGGAGACCTTCGGGGGTCTCAGGGTCCCTACTGAGTAGCTTATACTCACCCCTGCATGGGCTATGCCCGCACTACGTTGTGTTGGTTGTAGACGACGGACAACATTGATCATGGTTGAGGCTTGCAGAGCAGGACGGTACCTGGAGGTGGACCACTGGGCGGGACATGCTTGGAGCGGACAGCGGGACCCGAGGTGCAGTGGTGCTATCTGTACCCACCCTTCAGGTGGGATTTCCAATAGACAGCTCGATGTAGCGGCTTTTACATTACAGTTGTTGTTTTCCCTTTCGACTTGTACTTTACTTTCAGTGTGGGTTTGTATACTGGCCCAATTAATTTTCCGCACTTTCAGTTGTACTCTGTTTTTACTTAGTGTTTACTTTTCCTCTTGCTTACTCTGCGGTGCTTGTTTACTTTACAAAGGCAATGCCTTCCCTTTTTACCGGGATTTACGCCTTGGTGCTAGAAGTCAGCCCCTGGCCTATGGAAGGCGGGCTTGGGGTAGTCACGACATGGGCCCCGAGGACGGGTCGTGACAAAATGGTATCAGAGGAGTTCGGTTCTACCGCGAACCCTGATCTTTCTATGTGAAGCAATAATGTTTAGTGTATTGAGTGTGGTTATCAGTCCAGGGAGTCCAGTGTTGGTGCGGCGGCCGACGTATCCGTACACCAGGACCTTGACTTCTGATTTTTGACTTAATGCATGAAAAAATTGATTGCGTGTGTGTTTCAAAGTATTCTTTGTGATTACTTTATATCAGCTCACCAGGTATATTGTTCTGACCGTGGCACACCTATTTCCTTTTCAGGATGGCCCCATGACGGCAGCCAGCTAGGGTTCCGAGAGTCGAGCGTGACGAAAGCCCACCGAGCGACGAGGCCTCGGTGCAAGGCCCTTTGTCAGCAGTGGCACCGGCGGTAGCCCTACCCGCCGAGCCACCGATGCTTCCAGCCCCAGCTGCTGATGATGCACGTCACCTCAGTGCACTGCATGAGTTCCAGCGCCAGCGACCGCCCAGGTTCCGCGGGGAGACGGAACCCCAGGTAGCCGAGGACTGGCTAGAGGCAGTCGTACGAGTTTTCAGGCTAGTGAGGATACCAGCAGACCTCATGGCGATCCTCGCTGCGAGCCTACTACATGCAGCTGCGGGCCGATGGTGGATCTTGATGCTCCAGGTGCACGACGAGACATCTCTTCTCTTGATGGACTTTGAGATCATCTTCCGCTCGGAGTTCGTGCCAGCCACCCTCTGTGCGGTGCGCATTCAGGAGCTTCTTCAGCTGCGGCAGGGCAGCTTGACAGTGGCCCAGTACTCAGCGAGATTTACTGATCTCTCGGGCTACTCCACAGATATGGTACGGGACCCATTCTTCCGGGCCCAGACCTTCGAGCAGGGAATAAGGCATGAGATCAGGGCTTCGATGATCTCTCTCAACATTCCGACGCAGGCAGAGGTGTTGGAAAGAGCCCTTTTAGTAGAGAGTTTCTCGCTGAGAAAGCACCAGTGGCAGGACCCTCTGCAGGACAGCCCGTAGCAAGGTCTTCTGTAGCTGCCAGTCGACAGGTGACACAGAGGTCCAAGAGGACTAGACCTATAGGTGGTCGACAGAATGACTCTAGATCGTTTATGCGAGGCACTCGGGGTGGACATCGACTTGCCATGAGAGGGAAGTGTTACTCCTGCGGCGGGATTGGTCACATGGATTGTGACTGTCCGACCCGCCAAACGGATGACCAACAGATGAACGAATGATTCCCCAGGAAGAGGCAGAGGTTTGATCAGGGTGGTCCGCAGGGTGCAGGCAGACGAGGAAGAGGAGCTGGCCGAGTAGCAGATGGTGGGTGACACTTCGAGGTGTTGCCACCACCACCACCCACGGGAGGTCCGCCCCGACCGCATGGGAGTTGGTGGACATGGGAGAGCTCAGCTTCAGGCAGCTAAGGCCTTCGATCATGGAGATCTGGGAGCAAATGGATAGGAGCGGAACTAGTGGATACATCTTTTTTACTTCTAGTTCCTTGTTGTTATTTTGTAGCGTCTTTGTAATATGAGCTGTAATAATAAAAGACGCATACCTTTGTGATGTTTTCATTCCTGTCCTCTTTTGTGTTGTTACTAAGAGGTTCCAGTTTTGACTGTTGACTTGACCCTCATTTGTGAGACATCTACTGGAGGAGACCCAGTTACCACACATTGAAGCCGACAGTGTGACTCAAACCTTGGAGGCGAGAGTAATGGTTGGATCTCCTGGTAGTAGTGTCGAGGCCTTACGACGTCATCCTTGGTATGGATTAGTATTATCCTTGTCGGGATTGACTGTATTAGGCAAAGAACGTGGTTTATCCAAGGGATGAGACCAGATTTCTGTTATCGACAAAGAAGAAATCATAGCAGCTCTTGTGGGACCAGAGGTGGTCCAGGCCAAGATAGAGAAGGTCCAGGTCATCCAAGAGCTGATGAAGACAGCTCAGAGCTGATAGAAGTATTTCGCTGATGGGAGGCGGAGGCCACTAGAGTTCGAGGATGGAGGCCAAGTCTTCTTACGTGTCTCACCTCGAACTGGATTACGATGATTTGGCCGAGGTGGCAAGTTATCTCTGCGCTTCATCGGACCATTCTAGGTCATCAGCAGGATATGCGAGGTGGCTTATTTCCTGGCTCTACCACCTCAGTTGCACCGGGTGGACGACGTCTTCCACGTATCTCAGCTGAGGAGATACGTGCACGACCCGATGCACAACATTGACCATGGGGAGCTTGACGTTGACGATAGGACGACTTTTACGGAGGTCCCGGTGGAGATCTAGGATCGACAAGAGCGGGTCCTCCATGGACAGTCGATTCCTCTAGTGCGCATCAGATGGCAGCACAGGAACGTCCAGGAGAGCACTTGGGAGCGGGAGGCTCAGATGCGTGCTCAGTACCCTCATTTGTTTCCCTAGTTTTGATGTATCTTTACGGGGACATAAAGCCCTGAGGTGGGAGTAATGTAAAGACCTGTAAAATTCAAAGGAAATTTTTTCTTAATTTTCTTTAGAATTTTACAAGAGCGCGGTTTCTGACGGCACCTGATTCCGAGGCCCGGTGTGCCCGGAATCAATTTCCGAAGTTTGGCTCGGGTACATTCAGTGAACGAACGAGCGGGAATTTCTAACTTTTGAACCGGTGCCCGGAATTGAATTCTGAGGGCACCGATGAACTCGCAACACCGATATTTGCTTAAGGAGACCTTTTCCGAGGTTGCGTTTTATGCGGGTTGAGAGTTAGTTTTGGGGGAAATAAAATGAAGTTAAATAAAATGTGGAAACACATTTTATTTTTATCTATGTTGGTTATATCCTCCCAAAGGGAGTTAGAGGTGGGACCCACATCCACTTAACCTCCCTTGATAGGATTAAGTGTGGTGGGTCCCACACGAATCCTAACTCCTCAACTCCCCATTAAACTCCCAATAACTCAACTCAATTTAATTTTGACAACTTGAGTTTAATTGAGATGAGTTATTGTTTTTCAAACCTTTGAAATTCAAAGTGGTTTAGTTGTGTAAATAAAATAAGCTTTAAGCTTATTTTATTTTGGTTAGTATCCTTTTCCACCTTGAGAGGATTTGGGAAGCTCTCTCTTCATCTTCTTCATCCTTGACGAAGAACACGAAGAACACATAAGCTCTGATGAAGAATGCCGCTTCTCTTCTTTGTAGCCGGTGTGTTTCCGAAGATCGATGACGCCGCTTCTTCAATCTTCTTTCCGTGTCAATGAAAGGAGACGCCGCTTCCTCCTCAAACTTTCTCTGTCAGCTTACGAAGCTTCTTCGGCGACGTACCTCTTCGGACGCACCTCGACGTCAATGGAATCGACGTTCGTTTCCCGCGACGCCCGACCTCCGCGATGCTTGTATTCCGTGGCTTGCTGACGTGCTCTGCACTTGAAACTGAGGTAGGGGTTTTATTTATTTAATTGTTCGTGAAAACCAACTTGGTGATGATCGTGGATTAAAACCCATTTTGTTATCGAATAACGCGAGGGGGTCGGACAGCACAAACACGGCCGACCCTCCTCTTTTTTTTCGTGATGGTTTCTTGAGGTTGATATGAGAAAACGTGGTGTCGTCGCACCATGCGGTATTTTGCGGAAGATACGCGCGGCGTCGTCGCGCCGTGCCGTGGAAATAATTTCAAGGACACGACGTCATCGCGCCGTGTCGAAGGAAACTGAGGGCGCCGTGGCCGGAGCGGGTCCGCGACGGAGGGGAGCGGTGCCGTCACACCGTGCCGGACGACATGGGTCGCGGCCGGTTCCGGGCCGCGGCGGAACTTGGTGACCGGCGGCCAGCCGGGCTGCCGGTGTCGGAAGCCGGAAGGGGACCAGCCTTTCAGGTCCCGTTGAGAGGGAGCCGGCTGGACAAGTCGGGTCGGCCGGAGTGGAGGAAACCTGGGGAATTTAATTCCCCCGGCTGGTCGAACGACCCCCCATTAAGAGGGGGGGCCGCGGTTACAAAGGGGGGGGGGGGCACGCGCCCCCCCCCCCCCCCCGTTTCTTCAAACAGCTCGGCCTTTGGCCGAGCTGGCAGCGTGCCCAGCGCGTTGCCCCCACCCAGACCGGCGCCTGGCCGGTCTGCCAGGCCTGGCCGGTCAAGGCCGGGCCGACCCTGTCCAGGGCGGGTCGACCCGGTTCGGGCCAACTGGGGGGTCTCGGGCCGGGTCGGCCCGGGCCCGAAACCACCGTTACCGAACTATTTAGGTTCAAATGCCCATAACTCGGGCTACAGACCTCCAAACGACGCGCCGTCAGTGGAGATGCAGTTCTTGGATCGAGACGGTCATTTCAGTTTATCGCACTCAAGGTTTCAGATTACTTTGAGTTTGGTCGGGTTGATTCGTACACGAAACCAACCGGGCCCTCGGAGCGGAAACACTCGTATCATGAGCTACGGACGTCCGATTGACGTTCCGTCGACTTTGTTGAGTTCCTCTTAGTGAGACGGATCTTTTGGAATACTCCGCCCGAGGTATGGACGCAGGTGGAGTATGGTGGTGTTCGTTTTCCCTTAAAAACCAACTGGCCCCTGGGACGAAAAAGCCAATAACTCTCAGACCGGGCGTCTGATTGATGCGCCATCTGTTGCATTGAGTTCCTATTGACGATACAGAACTTTTGGATACATCAACTCTAGACTTTTTGACAGTTGATGTATCAGCTTCTCGGCTCGTGGAGCGGACCCTCCTGAACGAGCTTGCTGTGTGTGGGAACCCTAGAGCTGGCTGCGACCGCTACTGTGACGACGACGAATGTACAGAGATCCTCAGTGGATTCGACTGCGAAGATGATGAAAACGGTATGGAAATCCTCCGTGTTTTTGGAAGTGATCACTACTGTACATCTTGGGATACATCAACGCTGGACTACATGTCAGTTGATGCATTTACCTCTTAGCTCGTGGAGTGGACCCTCCCGGAATGAGCATGCTGTGTGTGGAAACACTAGAGTCGGTTGAGACTTGATGACTACTGATCGAACGACTCGGTTTGTTATGGATATCCCAGAGGTGCGCTTGGTTGTAGCGGCACAGGGGAGCGCTTGGTTGTAGCGGCAGACCCACGACAGAGGTGCGCTTGGTTGTAGCGGCACAGGGGAGCGCTTGGTTGTAGCGGCAGACCCACGACAGAGGTGCGCTTGGTTGTAGCGGCACAGGGGAGCATTTGGTTGTAGCGGCAGACCCACGACAGAGGTGCGCTTGGTTGTAGAGACACAGGGGAGCGCTTGGTTGTAGCGGCAGACCCACGACAGAGGTGCGCTTGGTTGTAGCGGCACATGGGAGCGCTTGGTTGTAGTGGCATAACCACTATACTTGATGGAGAATGAGTTTCCCAAGAGATTTGGGTTCAACTTCATGATTGATCCTGTATGGGTCATTGCGAGGGTTAGTACCTAGAGATCCTTTGTGGGTCCGACGACTTAGAAGAATCAGTGGCTACATCTGATTATCTCTAACATCATACGAAGTATACCTGTGTGAGATGAATCATGATTACCTTCCTGTGTGGATTGTGTTGTGCTATCCTGTGTGGATTACGTTTTGCTTTCCTTTGTGGAAGACTTATACTTTTATATGTGGGCTGAGTTGTACTTGGGCTCGGAGGTTGGAGCATATTGGAATTGATGACTTAGGTATATGTATGGGCATATACCTAAGAAGTGTCGGTTGTTGCTTCGTGTTTGTATCTTTCCTTTGTGGTTTATCCTTTGTGGATTTTGGGAGACCTTCAGGGGTCTCGGGGTCCCTACTGAGTAGATTATACTCATCCCTGCATGGGATATTCCCGCACTACGTTGTGTTGGTTGCAGATGATGGACAACGTTGATTGTGGTTGAGGCTTGCAGAGCAGGCCGATACTTGGAGGTGGACCACTGGGCGGGACGTGCTCGGAGCGGACGGCGGGACCCGAGGTGTAGTGGAGCTATCTGTACCCACCCTTCAGGTGGGATTTATAGTGGACATCTCGGTGTAGCGGATTTTACTTTACAGTTGATGATTTCCCTTTCGAGTTGTACTTTACATTCAGTTTGGGTTTGTATACTGGCCCAATTACATTTCCGCACTTTCAGTTGTACTCTGTTTTTTACTTAGTGTTTACTTTTCCGCTTGCTTACCCTGTGGTGCTTGTTTACTTTACAAAGGAAATGCCTTCCCTTTTTACTGGGATTTATGCTTTGGTGCTAGTCGCCAGCCCCTGGCATATGGAAGGCGGGCTTGGGGTAGTCACAGCACGGGCCCCGAGGATGGGTCATGACATCCCGTGTACACCCGTTACTGTGCCGAAATTCCAAAAGGAACTTCTCTCTCTTCTTTTACATTCATGAAATACTTTTTTATCATGAATATAAATTCCATTAATTTTTTTTGGACAAGTATCTATATAACCCCCATATATCCCATTTCATGTAAGTATTATGAGACACCCTTTCTCTCTTATAAAACCATTTTTAAGGACTCTTATGTCACGCCGTTACGCTGCCGAAATCGCACCGATTTTCTAAGCCAATGCCATTGTGTATTGAATACCATCCCCATTTCTCCATCAAGGGTATTCACCTTTATGTACATTTACTTATTGATTTTAAAGTTTCATTTATGAATTCCATATTCCTTTATCGTGTAATAAATGAATATGTTTTATGAATCCATGTTGTTGATCCATGTGGCACACTTATGCAAGAAATTAAATGTTTAAGAAGGGTGCGCCCTTAGAGCGCTCCCATGCATTGGGTAAAATATAGTATCATGATAAATCATGTGAAATGAGTGTTGACTCATTATAATTCAAGTAAAATGAGGGTTTACTCGTGCTTCATGTGCAATGAGGGTTTACTCATGCTTTATGTGCAATGAGTCTTGGTTCATGCTAATTCCATGTTATGTGTTGTTGCTACATTTCCATGTTATGATTATCATGTTTTATCATGCCTTTATATTCATGTTTATTTTATGATCTATTGATATGCCTACTGTCTAACATGTATTATACTCCTCAAGTTATTACATGTGTACTCCCTTACTGGTCTTTATAGCTCACCCTTTTCTTAAGCATGTCCTCAGGTTATCCCATGCAATGCTAAGTATGAGGGAATGTAGTGGTCATGTAAAAGATGTTTTCAATAAAGATGTTGTATATCATGTTGTATGTTTTTATGTAATGATCCTATGCCCCAGATACATTAAACCTCTCGATCATCATTGTTGTTTCAAGTGATGTTTTATGTAATAAATCATGTTTAAGTTGTAATAAAAAGAAGGGTTGTCATAGTAGGTATCAGAGGATGGGTTTAGTTATTTTTGGGATTAGGAAGCCCTAGTAAAGACATAGATACAAGACTAAGTAAAACAAAAACATTCCTATGTTTTGGTAAGTACTAAGTAAGTGGTTTATAAAATAGATGCATCCCTTTCTGGATACGAGCAGGTAGAGGAGGCTCTGGCATAGACGTATCCTAGGGGAAAAACCCGAAAACAATGCTTTGAGCTAGACTCGAAGGTAATGGTTTAAGACATACTCCATCAGCTATCATTAATATGTAATTACTAGCAATTACCACAATAGCCAGTGGGTATTATAGTATTGTCACTGTTAAGGAATCACAGTGTTAAATTATATTATTGAATGAAAATTTGATAGAACATGACTCTTATAGGAAACCAAATGATCAATGGTTGAAAACAATGGAATATATAAATTCCTATGTATATTAGTGAATGGATAACATGATTCATGAAGAAAATTTACACCCTATAATTATTCCTTCCATGGTAAATTATAAATTCCATAGATTATTCAAAAAATTCAAAGAACATAAAAAATGTCATTAAATTAAAATGAAATGAAAATTTTATTTATAAAATGCATATATTGATCCACAAAGACAACATAATTTTCTATAATAATTTATGGTTCATTACATTTCATAAAAATAATTATAGATTGTTATCTATATGATTCAAAATAATTTGATCATATTTTCTAGAATTTTATTGGATGAACATATATTAATGTTATAAAAAAACATTAAAATCATGTTTTAGAAATCAATGTCGAGAGAACCAATTCATAATTTCCTATAGAAGAGTAATATATATATATATTGAATTTTGAAATGTAGGAAAAAATTATAAGTCATTTCGATTTATAGTTTTCCCAGGATTTTATTTAGTGTTTTAAAAATCATAAACGTTTGTAAAGTGGTTAAATAATAAAAATTCATTCTCTAATTGACGTGAAATGATGACACAACTATCTTTTTTTATTTTTATGTGCATATGAAAAAAATATCAATCGTACATGCAAGGTGGTAGGAAGGACATTGTAAACCCTTCTAAAAGGTAATCAATGACATTAAAATTTTTGTGTTGATGGGTCAAAATCTAGATATCAATGTTCTATTTTAGACAAATTATTGGGAATTTCCCATATATTTAATTGAGAAATTTTGGATGTTTTGAAATTTCATTCAAGGATAAGGTTTTCCTGGGATGGATATTAAATCATTTTTACACCATTAGAACTCTAAAACATTCATGTAGTGGTAAAAACCATATAAAATAATCCCATAATAATGTTAAATCATGGGAAACCATATGTGGTTTAATTTTATTATTTTGACTTTATAACACTTCTATCTAATTTGTATTTTTCTCATAATGACTCTCTAAACACTTCTTGAAATATAATAAATCCTAAAAAAGTAAGTGTTGATGAGACAAAATTAGGAAGAAATGTATGATTTCCTAGACATTAGAATATGGTGACTGTAGAATGAATTGTGAAATGAATGGACCGAAGACAAGTCATTATATGTTATAGTTTGTCTGGGATGAAATTAAATTAATTTTTTGTGTTTAAAAATAATAAAACATGATTTAAAAAATCAAAATAATAAAAAGTAAACATTGATTAACCCGAGGTCATGGTAATAAAACCACCGAGTTATTTTTAATTACTATATGCATAAAACACATCAATATGATTTTATATTTGGTCATAATAACTGGATAAACACTTCGTAATTGTATAAAAGCCATTAAAAACGTTTTTCAGAGAGTTAAAACCATAAAAACAATCATCAAATTCCACTAAAATCATTGGACAATTACTGTATATTCAATTTTGAAATTAAGAACTTATGGAACATCTTTCTAGGTGAAGTTTACCATGAGATAATAGTAAATTATTATATAGTGTTTTAAAAAACAAAAACCTATGTGGAATAGTTGAAACCATAGAAAACATCTTCATATTGACATGAAGGCATTGGAAACCATATATTAGGTTCTTCATTGATCTGTATGGTTGTATATAACATCATTCCAACATGTGGTGTGGTTGGAATAACTTGGTAAACACTATTTGAGGGATAATAAATCCTTTAAAAACATGTTTAAATTGGTCTAATCCGGGGAAATAACATTATATTACCCTAAAAGTAGAGGAAAATCATTTTAGATTGAATTATGAAATGCAAGAACTAAATTCATGCCATTATAAATTATTTTATTCCTGGTATGGTTTTAAATGTGTTTTATATATTTCAAAAAAAAAACAAAAACTAGTATGGGATTGAAAAAACCATATTCAAAGAACACATATTGACGTGAAGTCAATGGAACCCCACTGCGGAGTTATTTTTGGTGTGTTCGTGTAGGAAACATGTTTGTCTAACATGAAGCGTGGTTGTAATGACTCGTTAAACACTTCTTAATTGTATAAATGACATTAAAAAAAACTGTTGGGTGGTCAAATGTGGGTCAATTATGTATGATTTCCCTATAATTAGAGAAAAACGACTTTAGGTTGAATTTTATTAAGTAATCAAATACATTGTCATTCCATGATACAGTTTTCCAAGGTTGCCCATACAAATTTATTTCTTGTTTTATAATGCTAAAACCACCATTTAATGGTTAAAACCCTAGAAAACTCTGTCATATAGATGTGAAACCAATGAATAGACACTAATGTGTAATTTTTTATGTGTACACATAGACAAGAGGTCAATCTGACATGTGGTGTGGTCAGAATAAACCAGTAAACACATTGGAAAGGTACAAATACGCATAAAACATATGTTGTGGGTTAAAAGCTAGGAGAGAGATGATGTAATTCCCTAAAATAATTGGAAAACAACCATATATTAAATTTTGAAATTTATTATCTAATATGAGATCATTTGAAGTTTTTATTTTCTAATGATGCTTGTAAATTCCTTTTTACTATTTTAAAATACTTTACTAATTGTAGAACATTAAAAAACTATAAAGAAACCATATATTGATTTGGAAACATGGGTGAAACAAAATTGTGTTATTTTTTACCAATACCTATAGAAAACACATCAATATGAAATCCAATTTTGTAAAAAATGAATATGTAATCACTTTTTAAATTTAAAATAGACATTAAGAACATCTACAGAGGGTCCAAACTTAGCCACTAACATCAAATTGCCCGAAAATAATAGGAAAATGATTACATATATATTTTTTAAATGTCAGAATAAATGGAAAACCATTTTGAGTTATGATTTTCCAATGATGATAATAAATATTCTATTAGTGTTTTAGAATAATCTAACATGCTTGGAATGGTAAAAACCAAAGAAAACAATCTCACATTATAATATAATCATGGAACAAAAAATAAATCATATCAATCATACATAATGTGGGGTATAAATTATAGAGAAAACACTTATTAAATGTACAATATCATTTTAATACTTGTGTTGAGGGGTCAAAATTAGTAAAAAACGTTGAATTACTTGGAATGTATGGTAAAATGAATATATATTATGTTCTGAGATGCATGAATTGACAAAATGTGATTCAAAATTACAGTTTTCCCATGATGGCCATAAATTCTTTTTATGTGTAATAAAACACTAAATAGTACATGGAATTGTATAATCAATAAAAATGACCTCATATTCACATAGAATCATATGAGAGACTTATTTTGTTATTTTTTAAATATCAGAAATTTTTTGATATGATTGATTTCAATTTTTTATTCAATATATTTGAAGCACACCACATGTATATTGAAAAATTAATTACAATATTTATTTATCCCTTTATAGTTCCATCTGTAACATCCCAGGTAAATAAAGAATATGAATTTTTCATATATATTAATTTTTGTATTAAATAATAATTTTACTTCAAAATGGATTCTATATTCGATAGCGTACCCGATACGCAACAACGGGTTTCTTTGAAATCATACATTGTACACTAATAATATAATAATATTATTTTAAATGGTAGTAAACTCTTAGTCGTTGTATTGGCAGTAATTAACATAACTAAATACAATATTATTATACATGTTTGATAAATATATTAAAATTTATCCAATAAAAGTTAGATGCTTAAAATGTGAATGAATCTAATTTTAAGCATAATTTACAATAAAAGGCCGATTTATAGCCTTCTAATGGAGAACCCTTTTTAAATATAGTTTTGGTCATTTTAATACATTATATATTACCAAATAATATCCTTATTTAGAATGGAGACATCAAAATTTACTTTGTGTAAAATTTAGGAATTCTTTCCGATAATGTTCTTTTTTAATGAATAGTGAAAAATATTGTATTTTAATTCATATGTTCTTTATAATATAATTTATTTATATGGCTATATTATCTATTTAATTGGTTTTATATTGAAATTTAAATTAGTTTTAACCATTTAATCCAATGTGGGTCATTGGAATTAATTTCACATTGAAATTGGACATATACAAGTATCAATATTTTGATAGGTATTGTTTCTTAAAAACACCCTATTGTTTTTGATAATGGGAAATAATTTTAATGTTAACTAGTACCACTTCTATTTTTTTAATTTGGAATAATAGATATAATTTTTGAATTCGTAATATCAAATATAGCATAGTCTGAATTTTTGGTATTTTTTTGAAAAACTTCAATTTTTGATGAATAGTGAAACCACTTAGTGGTAGTTAAAAAAACTGACTTTTTCATTTAAATGAAATTTTACCACTACTGTAAATTTAATTTAAAAAATCTGACATACATGGTATTCATAAAGATGTAAAATTCGGTTCATTAAGATGAAAATAATTTTTGGTGAATAATATCTTTTAACTTCTATTTACAACGACTAAATGTAAATATGGTAATTAAAGGTTAAAAGAATATTATAATAATTTAAAATTACTTTAACAGTTATATAAATCTTATTGGTTCATTCAATGACGACCATGGGCATCTTTGGGTTGATTTTGGGACCCCATTGAGCCAATTGGGAGTGATAATGACTATTTAGATTAATTAATATAATGTAATGTCAAAATTGACATTAACAAAATTATTTGAGTAATTAATTTTTATATGATGTTATATAAGTCATATATTCGACTATAAATATTAATTGAAAAGATATTAAGATTTCCTACATCATGGTATTTATTTATAATCTTTAGACATCAAATAAATGAAATTATTTATGACACAATAATGATGCAGTATTTGCCTCATTAATAAATGATTTAAATAAATAATATTATAATGATTAAAATATTATCCATAACATGTCCAATTATTATTGGATGATTTTATTTGGACCATGAGTCATTTTATCTTCATCTTTATTTTTTTTAACCTTTTGAAACCAAATATCATTATATAATAAAATAATATTTTCACCCTTTCCTAAATATCCCTCCTCACCCTTATAAAAGTAGACAATTTCTATTCAATTAGTCACACCTCTAAAGCCATTTGGATCGTCCAAACTCAGACCAATTAAGCTCCCTACATTACTCTCCTCCCCTTAGAAGCCATACCTTAGGCAGAAAGAACTTCAAGAAGTCCTTTGGTTCAAACAAAAGGGAGTTACCCAAATTAAATGTAAGAGTTTCTCTTAAATTGTTTTCTTTTATTTTACTTCTCCAACCCAAAAACTCATTTTATTCCATTATTTCATAACAACACCAGTATCCCCAATATACTAGGATATTGTTATGGGATTTATTCAAACTACACTTACACACACCTCCATCTAATGGATGAAGAACATAATGTTTCTGTGGATGGGAAACTAACGCCTCACGAAACAATGATTATTCAAATATTTCCAAACGCCTCTCATGTTGTCCATTAAAATGACATGGTTTTTATATATTATATATATTATGTTTATTTTTCCTTTATTCTTATGTATTTTGCATTTATATCACACCTTTATGGTTTCAATAGTGGGTAAATACAATAATCTCATTTGAAAAAGCGCGGACTACCGCCCCCTCAATGTGACGTGACTCATTAATGCCTTATCTGTGATGTATAAAAGATTGAGTTAATGATATTATATATTATATTATACTTGAATTATAACGTACCTCGGTATCATTATGTTTTATTTACATTAAAATAAGAAATATAAATGAAAGTAGAGTTTATGCATACATACAGCTTACTGTCTGCATGTATGGTGCATTTCATTTATTACCTATAAATGTTATGTACTATTATAATTACATGTATATACTGGATATATATGATAAATATAATATCTAAATAATGAATATAATTATGGATATAATGAACCGTTGACAACATGAACAACATGTAATTATAAGAATCCCACTTTTGACTCAAGTACCGAATATCTACAAAACAATCACTATTAACATAAATGATTATATAACGTTTATAACATGGTAATAAGTGATATAAAAGAAATAATATACATTAAAAAGGTTCATAATCAAGTATTAATTATCTTTATTTTATTATTCATTAGATTCAAGAACGATCGAGTCAAGTTGGACACGAGGTAAGGGATCAGACCTCTATCTTTCTATTTAAGTACTGTCTTTTAGGTCATTTCTTTTATGATCCATGTTCATATGATGGAGGATGTTATTTTATATTCACCATAATGTAATTTGTATTTTCAAATGATGAGATACCTCCTCTTACTCTTATCAATTCATTTAAAAAAAATTAAGTGGTGCCATTAGGCTGCCGATTTTTTGTAAGGGGTTTCTTATCTCACTTTTAATTCCATGAGATTTCCATTTTCATCACCTATTTGTTACATGTGGTTTAATGTGTACTGCCATTGATATATATTATCATTATGAACTTTATATTCAAGGTATTATGTGATTCACTTTGTGGTTATAAAATTTTGGTCATACGATTCAATTTGAATACAATGAAGTAAGGGGTTTTCATCTCACATTTTATTCACATGAGAATCATGCTATATTGGACACTATTTCATTTTTTGTGGAGTATGTACTATCCATGATTGTAATATTTGTGTAATATACTTTAATTTATGAGTATTTATATCTTCATTTTATGATTCTTCTATCATGTGGCATATGTTTTTTATGTTACCAAATCAGTAAGGGAATCTTTCAACCTCCTCTTTTTTTTAAAAAGACTTATTTTTGTTATGTCTATAAACATATATCTTATTATTTTGGGATATGTTCACTTATATCCTTATTTATGTATACATTATGTCCATGTGATGAGATTATCTTTTTATCTCATCAACTCATTTTAACAATTTTAATGTGACGCAGTTAGGCTGTCAAATTTTTATAAGGGAACTTCTTAACCCAGTTTCAATTTTTTGGTTCCAACTTGTACTTATTGAACATGTCGTCCTATGAATATATGTGAATGACCACTTATTATTTTACACATAATATCCACTTATATTGTGTGTATTTATATTTTTCACACATAATTATGTGATTGATTTATCCTTAATTTAAGGATACCATCATTATAAGGGATTTCATTTCAATTTAGATTTCAATTTAGACTTCATTGTTGTTATGAACCAATTCAATCTTACGTGGTGTATATATTGTCAATTGGAATAATATATCATGAATAAATTTATTCTAATGATATTATAATGTTTTTATTAAATGTTATTCCTCAATTATTTTTATTCAACTGTCCCACCTTTTTGTTAAAAAAACGCTTTTACTTAAAGATCGTTTTAAATGTTTTAATGATTTATTCTTCAAAATATTTCTCATTAATTTCCATGTTTTCTAAATTGGTTTTAGGATTTATTTATATGGACATTAATTCTTTCAAATGATAATTCATTTAAAAGATTCAAAGTGGTATGGGACACTTTGATTCAAAAATCAATTTTTAAATGGTTTTTAAGATGATTTGATAAAACATTGTTTATTTCAATATATTGATTTGATAAATTGGAATGTTGAAATGTTATCATTCATTTATAAATGTGTTATATGTTATTATTATGATTTGGTTATTGGGAATTTTTTTTATACGGGTGGCTCCCTGATAAACCTAGGGCGGGTGAGCCCAAGATAGCTCTCCAATTATTTGGGTATCGTGATGGAGGTAAACGTGATGTTTCTCCTAAGAGATTTAGGGAATATACTGTTATGGGAATTCCAAGTGTAATTCCCTATGTAGCTGTGATATCTACAGTGTAATTTTGATAAGGATTCCATAAGTAACCTTTATGATTTATGATTTGTGTGTGTTCTTCTTAAATCTCATGATTTCATAAGGTATGTTATGATTGAAAATTATGGTTTCATTGATTTGTAATTATTGATGGGATAATGTATTCATTACTTATTTTATAACCCTTACTGAGATTTTTATGCTCATCCCATGTTTTTCAAATGTTTTACACATGAAGTAAAGATGAATAGGGTAATGGATGGGATAAATGAAAAGTTATGATATATAAAACATGAAACTAGACATGTTTCATTTTAAGAGTTTCTATTTTATAAAAAAATGGATACTGAATAGTAATGTCAACTTGTAATATTCAAGTTGTAATGTAATAGTTATGGCCTAATTCACTAAAACTCTAAAGATGAAAAGATCTTCAATGTGAATTATTCATTTAATTCAATATTATGTAATGTTTAAGGCCGGGTCTTCATAGTTGGTATCAGAGGTCAGTTTAGATAACTTTAGAGGTCAGGGTGCAGTTTAAGTATAATTGACATTACCATAATGGTTAGGATTTTAGAAATAGTCATAGTTATTTTATAAATTTAATAGTTTATGTTAACATGAATATGTATATCTTAATGTTTACTCTCTTATAAGATATTATATGATGATTTTTCTGATACAATCACACTGACCTTTTTTGTTCTAGTAAATGGCTGGATCTAGCAGGCACCAATGTAATAGTGGATGTGAAGAAAACTAAGACAGTTTTCTGAATTAGCAGCTGAATGATATGGGATCTGCAATGAGAACCCTTTTTTTATTCTCAACCAACTATCTGGAGTCATAATTGACCACCTGAACCATAGTGATTTTTATTTCACCATCTTATATGAAAATGTGAGAAAAAAATGAAAATGAAATTTTATATTTACTGTGACTTGAAATTTTGTAATGGTGATTTTCCAAATTAAATATTATTATTTATAAAATAATACATGTTATAATTTATAAATATGATAATAATATATTCAAATTATGATATAATTATCCAAAAAAAATTAATCTATAGGATCAATAATATATTATAAATGGTCAGTGTAAATCAATGCTTTTATTTCTTTTTCAAACTGAATGTCATATTCAATTTATCATTAATGATAACATTAGGAAATTTTTTTATAAATTAATATAGTGGATAAAATGATTATTAATGTTAATTCTCATTAATGATGACTATATCAATACGATATAGTTGTTTATTTCTAACTCAATCCTCGATATTATTATATTATGAATGATCTATATAAAAAATGATATATACACATCCATTAATCGATATTTTGAAAATAATAAATGAATTATTTATTATTGAAAACATATAAGAACATATATTTTAAGATAAGTTAGTAAAAGAGTCAATGAGATTATATTTTCCCAAGATAAAAATTAATATTATTCTTTTCACTATATCCTTTTATAATTGTTCTCATCATTTCAAAAAGTTATTACTCCCTAAAATTATTATTCTATGACATAACTATAGAATATTTTATTATGTGTATTTATCATATATTAACTAAATCAATATTATTATAATAAATACAACTTTCATCTCATCAATTCCATGGGATTCCTGTCAAATAAATTATATATGATATATTACAATTATAATATGATTTTATATATAATTAATTTGGTATCCATAAATATGGAAAGTGAATCGTTTTAGGAAAATTACTCACACCATATCTAATTGTATAGCCATATTTTATGTCAACATTTTATCCATATTTTCCACTTATATCACTACATGATTCATTAGTAACAACAGTGTGATATATGAGTTTTTTTTATGTTTATATCAGTTGGAAATGAAGGATTTAAGATATAATTAAAAATAATTTTAATTATTATATTTCTACGAAAATACTAATTATGGATTACTCAACACACATTAAACATTAAACTATTATATGTATAAATTTCATATGGATGCTTAATGTAATAAGTGTTGGCTTAATTTTATGTGACCTCCATCCTAAAAATCCTAGTATTAATATTCATGGGTCTTAATTTCATATATCCAAAAAAACGTATTTATAGATATGACTTTATATATGGAATATGAAAAGACTTTAAGGATTAGTGAGATTCTCATTACATTATATATTTTCTACTAAAGTGAAATTAATGGAATGTAATACATGACCACATTTTCTAATAAAATATTTTATGATGGTTCATAAAAGATGAATTTAAGATCATCAAAAGATTATCACATATTAGTAATAATTATGCAAACAAAAAATCCATATCCAAATATTATATTGAGAATAGATCATATAAATTCTTCAGAATCTCATGGAATAACATCCAAATAAATCGGAAATAAAATATATACAGTTTATTAGTATTTAGATGAAATAGTAGATGTCAATTTGAAAAAATAAGAGTCACTATTAGTAATTGTCACACTATGAATCATTTTCTGTATCACATTACATAAAAATGAAGATCATTTCCAAAAATTCTTACCGACGTGTATTTTCAAATATCCCTCTGACACTACTCGTATGTATATGATTGTGTTCCATAAATCCTCAATAATTATCATTAAAATGAAGTCTAATTAATCACATTTTAAATTTAAAATATTCTATAATAATATTTAAACATTATCCATTTAAGAGATAAAAAATAACTACAAATGGATTTTTGGTTCATACTATTTATTCCACTCCCAATTATTGTCAATATAACCATATTGAGTACCCTAAATTAAAATATTAACTCTTCAAAATGAAGTTATTTATTAATTAGCCATCTCTATGACTGTATGAGATATATTTCTATTGAAAAAAAATTGTTATTAAATCAAACATCAATGATTTCCTTAAAAATAATAACTCAAATAATTTGGGGAAATATCCCCATTCAAGACCTAAAATACTTTTTATAATTTTTTCATCACAAAAAAAAAATTGAACATATCACAAAATGGAATAATTAAATTCTCTCTAAGATAATATAGTTCAAAAATATTAAATATGAAATAATTGAGGGAAAACATATGGTTTACATTCCATTCTATTTAGAGTGACCATTGCACCCATTTAAACCTTTAATCGTCAAAATACATAGTTTTCAGGGGATTTCTACATAAATTAGATACATGTTTTATTGATAAAAAAAATTATACCATCAACGCACTATCAAAAAACATCACTAAATAAAAATATTATTTGATTTTAATGTTTTATGATTTTGATGATGGTACTATATTTCCATATTGATGTTATAACATTGATTTTATGTGCTAATTAATAGTTGGTATCTTGTCTAGAAATCTATATCCTCATGTTGAATCTTACACCACATCAATTTAGTAGTTTCTTATATTTCATCAAAATATTAAACCATAGTTTTACTCAACGTTAATGGAGTATATTTTATGAAGTACCATTAAAAAAATTCACCAAATAACAATACTCTATCTAACGTGGAATATTTATCATCCATATATTTTAGACAATTATAATTTGGAATCCTTTTTAAATTTATATATCCTTTTATCTTTATTTGTTTATCAAATATTAATGCATTAAAAATATTTCAGGGATATCTTAAATATGAATGTACATGGTATTCCATCTTATTTGATAGAAATATGGAACACATTGTGACAAATAACACTATGCTATATATAATGAATTAAAAATCAAATGAAATCTTTAAATAAATATAAATTAGTTTTTATTTACTAATTTGACAGCATCATATTTATTTACATTATTTCCAAACATTATAAATATAGATAATCAACATTATTACCCTCATAATCCCATTAACCCATATTTTAACATTCTATTAATACATTTCAAGTTGAATATAAATTTTCATAAATAATCCATGCATCATTTCCCCAAGGATGTTATTGTAGGATATATCAACAACATGAGAATTGTTTTCTAAATTTTTAGGAATCTATTTTATAATTTCAAGATAATATTTTATTTCTCAATATTAATTTTATTTAGAAATTTTAAATTACATTTTACAATGTGAATTTCAATTTATTAATATATTTTTATTTCATAAAAATCACAATCCCCTATCTATGTGTATAATATTTCATATTATTCAAAATTTCTAACAAAAAAATTTAGTTCAAATTAATCATTAAATAAATGAATCATTACTAATTCATTATAAAAGGGAATATTATTTGAAACTGTCATATGTATAACATAATGATTATTATATTAATAACATTAAAAAAATATCAACAATATATACAATGTTCCTGAAATAAATTAGTGTTATTTTGTTTTCCCTTTATATTTTGATTGACTACTCTCATGTGATACTACCATATTTGATAAAACATTATCATTTTAATTATTTTAATCTTTAGATTCTATAAGGGTGGTAATTAAAAGATATATGAATATCATATCCACAGATGAATTTTTTAATAGTAAATTTCCCTTAAGATATACCTCTTCTTCATCAAGTAAATTTTCATAACATCAGAGAACCTGTCCCTGTAAAATAATTTACATTATCTTCTCTTTTTACATTGATTTTTTTCAAATGTTATATTATATTA
Organism: Viscum album; assembly: GCA_963277665.1. NCBI lineage: Eukaryota > Viridiplantae > Streptophyta > Magnoliopsida > Santalales > Viscaceae > Viscum > Viscum album. The sequence goes on along the minus strand of OY728164.1, from coordinate 1,814,838,819 downwards.
TTTTAAATATTGGAATGTCATTTCATTATCCTTATTTATATTTCTTTTATGAGAAACACATCTCTTCATTTTTTATTTTATAATATTATTATAAATCCTATATGTGGTGAATTTATAAACATATTTGTTTCTATGGTTCTGAAAATGGAATCACTTTTTTAGATGCTTTATCATGGGATTTTATTCATTTTAGAATCACAATATATTTTTAAAATACTATAAAATTTCATGAAATAATAATATATTATTTTAATAAAACATAAATATAATTATCTAACAATATTTTATTATAATCTAATTATTTTCATTAATGTTTAATATTATTATCCTTCACGTTTTGTCATTATTATAAATTATATAATTCTTTACGTTATCCTTTTAGTCATTATTCCATCCACAAACCTCTGTTAATTTTATCAATGACATTTAAGAGTGTATTTAAGTTATTGATTTTACATTAAAATCATTATCATTATTATATGGTTTCGACAATGTGGAAATATTTTTTTGAATAATGAAGCCACTAACATGAACATCAATAATATCACATCCTAGTGAATTATTACTAAGAATTATATAATCCACTAATAAGTGAAAAAAATATCCCTTAAATGTTGGAACATGTTTTTTTTTTCAAAAAAGATATAGTGATCAATGGAAAAAATGAAAATATATCTTTAAGGGGTATCCTTAGTCATATACCAATTGATAAGAATACAAGAGGTATTTTTTGCACTATGAGAGGATTAAATCTGTGCTTGTATTTCTATTTAATAACCTCAAATTCTTAATTTAATTATTTAATGACCTCATGAAGAAAATTTTAAAAAAAATAAGGATGAAAAAAATTTATAACATGGTTTGAATCAATATGTTTCACTTCATACATAGATTATCAAGGTTTTACCACACATAAAGTACTAATCTTTTATTATAAAGGATAGATATAGAAAATGGTAGGAATTTTTAGTATCTATTATATTTTGGGACTATCCATTAATATATTTTTATTTTAAATGATGAAACAATATATATTTGATGACATATAAAAATATTAATATGATGATATTTTGTTCTTCATGAATGAATTTGATATTATTCTTCTTCTCTCCATAGCCATCCATGAAAATTTTCAGTATAAATAAAAATTATCTCTTAATGAAATATAAATTCGTGAAATGCTTTCTATAATATTTACATTGTTTTATTTTTCATATATTTAATTAAACTATGAAAAAATAATTGTTAAACTTCATGGATTATGTACTCTCATAGAGACTCAATGTCACCACATGGAAATGATTTTAGAAGAAATATCATATAATGTTATATCTTACTAATTTATGTTTTAAAATTACTATATTAAAAACATCATTAGGACATAATAAAAACATAATATAATGGTTGAGCCACACTTCATGACCCAATGTTCTCAAAAAAACATTATACTTCATAATATGAACCACGAGTAATAGGGTAATAATATTTATGGCTTTAATTTATATACATTCAAAAAATAATATAATTTAATCTATAATTTATCATAATTTTTAATTTTATATTTATGTGAATATCAAAAATCATTATTTCTTCGATCACATTATACATCCATATATTATGTGGTTTAGTGTGAGACTGGATATTATAGTAAATACTTTTGGTGGATATTCAGAATTTTTTCTATAATGAAATGAATTCATATAAATAAGTATTAAATTAATAAATCCATTAAAAATAAAATAATCTAGATTCTATTTAATACAAATTATTATAAATTTATTATGGTATAACAGGTGTAATCATGACCATTTAGATTTTTTACATCATAAAAATTTATAAGACTAATACTTAAATTCATAAATGTTCCAAATTAATATATGAACTCTTTTTCATATGTAATTTCATACATTTATTTATAAATTCACAAATATACTCCTCAATATTACTTTTTATTGTAGAAATTTAGACATACAAATAATTTTCATATCCATCCTTTGATATTGTTCTTATGTATTCCATATTTCTATTTTTATCATATTATAAATTCTTAATAATTTAAAAAAATTTATAAACAAGTGGTCTGAGATTAGAGGTTCTAACATGATGATTTATTTGAAACTAATGATCACTATCACTATAACACATAATGAAACTCTTATCATAGAACAAATTTCATGAAACGGTGGATCTTTTTATCGAATACACATACACTCATTCTTGCACATTTACCTTGATCACATTACTTTTATATATGATTATAATACATCTATTCTAAACATATTCTTATAAAATGAATACTACCACAACAATATTAACAAAAAAACTAATATTAAAAAAATATCATTATATTGAGTTTTTATGAATCAATAGAATAAAAAATATGAAATACATGACATTGGGTCAATATATTAATAAAATAAAGATGTTATATCCAAATATTTTTTATCCATATATTTGAAAACAAATATATATTAAATTATTGTAATATGTAAGAAGTAAAATTTGATAATTTGTGAGACATACCCTATGTATGGTTGTATATGAGATTAATTTAATTTAAATGATCAGTCTCTTCTTAGATGAGATGGCTCACTAGTTCCCCACGTGAGTCTAGAATAGATCTATGGGTGCCACCACTTTTTCACCCCAACTAGTCATCGAGTTGGTGACTAGGAATGTGTAGACATATCAATGAAAAAAATTTATTTGTCATAAAGTACTACAAATATCCCACCAACCATCACATATGACAAGGAAACATAAAAATGAGATAAATGCATGATTTAAATAAAAAATTAATCAGACATATGGATAGATGAAAATAAATAAATAAAAATATAATATAATATAAATTACGGGATTAAAAAGACCCATTAAAAATAACCTAACAATAAAACTATAAATTAATCATATAATGGGATAAACATAATGATATCGCTATATAAATATATATTTTTTCATATATACACTATTTAAAATTACCATTCAACAATTTCACTATAATCATTTTTATGCTAATCAAAACCATATTATTAATAATATTCATCAGAGTTAACAAATTTAGGTGAAATTAAAATACAAAATTCATATTTTTATATATTCACATAGTATAATTCTCCAAACTAGAAGGGATCATTTAATTTTTGTTTTGGTGGAACGTGAGAAGCATCACACAATGATGCATTATTTGGTGGGTTCTAAAATGATGATGGGATTTAGGATTTATCAATTTCTTTTGTTGTGGATTGTATTTGTAATTTTGAGTCATATTATAGGAACCTATTGTACATTTTAAGGCTAAAATGATTGTATTGGAGACCATATCACATATAATATGAGACGTAATATCCACCACACAATGGGGTTGTGTAATTATATATTTGAGGAGAATCTATACAAAATGGTGACTAGGTAGGGATAACAACATGGTAGTGGATATTTATTTCCTCTGAAAACATCTCAAGAGAGTTTCATTACGTCATAGTTATAGGGTATATTTCATGGATGGTCAATGAGAAATAGAACCATGGCATACATCCTAATTATCACACCATGGTAAATACCTTATTAGTTTTATTCTATTATATCTAGGGATGTTATTTTATATTATAACCCCCCCCCCATTTTCCTTTTGAGACATATTCATACATGTTTTTTCCATTACTGAATAACTCTACACATCTCCCACTTCCCTTGATTTACCCTTGAACATGGATGTTTTGTATGTTTTATGTATTGTTTTGTGGAGTATTAATCATATATTGACATTAATTTTTTATTTAACTTATATAAAATTTGAATTGTTGGTAAAAAAATAGTTATTATTGTGATTTTCATATGACCATTATATAGATCATATGAAATGACTGGAATTTGATTATGTTTTTATCTAGGATGTTTCAAAAATATGAATACAAACAATGTTATTCTATATTGCAATGATCATACAATTATATATTAATATTTTATTTTTTATATTTAACTATATGAAATTGATTATTTATTTAAAACTAAACAATACATATTTCGTATGAAATGTTCTCAGTATTTGTCGATGAGAAAAACAATCAAATTTTTTCACTTTTTGTAGATAATGCATCTAAATGTTCGTGTTTTTGGAAATATGTTTCATTTGATAAATTTTTTAAAATAACTAAAAATAAATTTGTATGAATTTAATAATTAAATATTTTTTTTAATGATATTTTTTTTTGGATTGGGATAGAATACTATGTTGAAGATGGAACTTGTTTGGGACTCGTTGAAGATGGTCACTTATGCTTTTAAAAGGGAACAACTTCAAAAGAATTTGGTCACAAATTTTCATTTCACAACATATTATACATTTTATATATGGTATGTGATATGAATCATCACCATATACATATTATGAAAAATTAAATTAAGTAAATATTTTAATTCAATAAATGAAATTTTCAACATAATGTAAAATCCTATGAATAGGTTGAAAAAGTTTTCAAGGGACAAGAAAAAAACGACATTTAATTGTTTTGAAGTACCAATCATCATTGTACAAAATTATAATGATGTATATATACATAAGTATAGTTTACCCACATAATTGTTGATTATTAAATTATCTGAATGAGGTATAATGTACCTTGGTATATGTGTAGTAGATCACCCTTATATATTGATTTGATTAAAATAAGTGAGTGACCCTTGTTTTCCTCAATAGAATCTTGCAATAACATAAATACATTAGGGTTAATTGGAGGAATATGGGATGATTGTTTCTTCCCATAGAAATTCATCAAATGTGTATGAGGTATTCCCTATGTGGGAAAATAATTCATGTCTATGTTGGGTGTGTGGGGCCGACCTACGGTATAATTTTGTATTGAGATGGGATTTATTATATCTTTATAGAATGGTTCAAGTAGGGATATACCATGTTTTGATAAAGAGATTCATATAATTATTATTGTGATATGGGACACGATTCCCTATGTATGATGGGTGATGTACATATAGGTTATACTAAAACTAAGGATCATATGTAATTTTTATGTTATTAATTTGATATTGGGGACCCTAATGGATTCCCTAGTGTATTAAACACATCTAAGATGGTGTGTATAGTAATAGGCACTAAATATTATTGGTGAATGCCTAGAACATGAATCGGTTCTAAAGAGTAATGTAGAATAAGTGGTGTTGATAAGTTGTGGGTTCGAGAGAATGACCATTTTTATCTAATTAGGTTATAAGGATAGCCAACCCATGTCATAATTTAATGTTATGAGGTATAATAGAGGGGAATTAATAACATTAAATTGAATTATTGAAGGATTATTATATATGGGATTCCTTTTATTTACCCAACATTAAAAATATATTCATAATGTTATATAATTCCTCTATAAACCCATTGCATTCATATGTGATTCCAAATTGATATAAAATGTTTTTGGAAATTCCATAGGAATCAGTTTATGCCTATACGGGACTCCCATGGAACTAGGATCATGGTGTTCTGTTTTATATAAATTACATAGATTCATTCATAAGGAATAAATAATATTATAAAAATTTTAAGGATAACATATGGTTATATCCATTATTTTAACATGTATTCCAACATCTACATGATATTTCATTGTCAAAAAACATGGAATATGATGTGTCTTTTATAATATATATCTTTATTGGATTGCCTCCTAGAAAATGATTTTTTCATGTGACATTTTTTGATTTATGAGACATTTTTGTGATGACATTACAATGTTACATATTGAGATTCACCTAGATACTAGACATTAAACATATAGTAAATCTTGAGTGACATGGTAATAGAAGAGGAACAATAATAGTTATTTATTTTACATTCTAAAATTTTGTTGTTTTTACTCAAATATTCTGAGTATGTATCATGTATATACATTACCTATTTTAATCATATATGATGCCAAAAATCTGGTTACCTATTGATGTTTACTCACATCCTTCTTGGATGACTATGGTATACATGTACCCAAGTAATCCTCATTGGCCCATGGTTATAGTTGGGAACTGGCCTTGAGTTGATTAAAAAATAAGGGTATCTAAAATCAATAAATCAGGCTTATGTGAGGTTTAGATATGGATTGCTAGTAGATCCCAATGCATTTATTTGTTTTATTTTTTCTATATATGATTGGCCTAGTAGGATATTAGCCATTATATACTATTATGAATGTGGGACAGTTTCAGTGTATACATATGCATCAAATTTATTCTAGTATTATTGATATTATATATTATGATTACTCAAATTAATTACAATATATTATGTTTAGTTAATTTTATTAGCACATTTATATTGTGGTATTATTTCCAGATGGTACAAAATCAGTTATATCAAGCTAGTCGGAAGCCTTAGGTGTATACAAAGTCACACATAATGATAGGTACCAAACTCTCCAGTTCAAGACTTATCAATTTTTGAGACCTTTTGGAATATTTCATACTGTGGAATAAAAAACGATTTTTTTCATATAATTATGGTGGTTGTTGGAAAAGTTATATAATAATGTGTGAGTGGTTTTGATGGAACTCAAACGTATGTGTTAAAAAAAATCAATAATATATCTATGTAACCAGATAAATAAGATTATTATTTAAGGGTTCAACAATTATAATTGTATGAATTCACATAGTGTGATAATTAAATAAAAACTTGACATTAAGAAATATATATGATTAATAAATAATCAACCATGTATTTTTTTGGATAAAGGTTGATATTCGAGGATTATAGGAATATAGTTAATGAAACTAATTTTTTTAAAATAGATGTTTATTTTCCCTGATATTATATATTTTTCTATTGAATTATTAATTCATGAATACTAATCCTTAATAGAACCTTGGGCCTGAATTTCCACTTTACATAACTTTTTAACTGATCTATATTTTAGACATATATAATGATGTTTCACTCTCAAATAACATAAATATTCATGAATAAACAAATAAATGGGAATAAATTAAAACATATACGGGTCTTGTACAACTATATCTAATAATTCATTCAAGAGATTACACTTATTTATATTGAGTTTCCCATAACAATTAACAATAAATAACTCATTTTACACACATGTAAACTACATGGAAAAACTATAGGCTATCTATATATAAATCATTACTGAAACTAATAACTTATAGATCGATAGAAAACAGTTATGGCGGGGACACAATTTCAACATTATTCAATTTTTCATACAAATAATGAATTTCAAAAAAAACATAACTATGTATTATTTTTTGATTCCTCTATTCACTAGCCATAGTTTCATGATTATGGATTTTTAAAGGGACTCATAATATATCGATATATGATTCCTCGTGATAATTAAAAAGTCATATCTAGATTGGTGGATTTTATTTCTCATGACCTTATAGCCAAGTACATTATTCGAGAATTCCCTATATTTTTTTCATAAGGATATGCATCCAAATTCCAAATTCCATAGAAGAAATGAGGTACAAAGAAACATCCATTCATAGTTCACCTAAGCATAGTTTATAGATCATATAACATTTATATGTTCCACACACACTCTGCCAAATCTCTTGGGACACATATGGAATCAATAAATTTTAAATATTAGTTATTCAATATTTGAGGGAGACCACCGTGGATTGAACATTAAAACATCACCCCTTGGTATTATTAATACATAATCACCATTGTATCCTTCATTTTTTCGTTTTTTATAATGATTTTCTTTAGCGAAACACAATTTACTATTCCAAAATCCCCATTGTATAACATTAAACATAAACCTGACCCTATTTGACGAACATACTCTGATATGTGTTATGAGTCTAGGATGCATTTTTTTATAGTCAAATGATGCCTCATATAATGAGAATGAGGGGATTCCGTAAATATTCATTTTATGTTTATGAATATTCCTCACACAATCCATTATTATTGCTCCATTCATGACATAATTATCTATATCACATGATGTTAAAATGATTTATCTAGTATCATAACATGAACATAAATTTTTCAAAAAAAACTATATTTATACTAATAGCTTCTTTTCCTTATCTTATATATTAAACATCATATTTTTTTAATATATACATTTTATTAATCATTATATCCTTATTGGGTGGTATTATATTCAACTAAATAACATCATTTTGTTGAATAACAAACCTCTCACCATCAAATACAAATTTCCCAAACACCATTAGCATCATTAGATGATATTAACCAGTGGCTAACCCAATATGTACTCATATTATATTTGTATCATCCTCATTATTTTTTTATAGTTGGTCACCCAAATATTATAGAAGTGTATAGAGGATGTAACAATTTTATATATTAGAAATATCCACAAGACAATATCTGAAAACTGCCTATGGGAAGTATCTTCTATAGAAATTAGAAATTATTTACCACAAAATACCTAAAAACATGTATTGAATTACTACCCATTATAAATTAATCATGTGACCTCTCTTCAAAAATGTGACCATGGAGTCCATTGAGATGAGTATATGTAAACCACACATGATTCATCATAATCCCTACCTTTGGTGATAATACTATGGATCCTAATGTGGGAATAATGAGATTCCAATTGTGATGATAATGAGATTTATATTTAATGAGTATAAGAACATTTTTTTCTCTATATTTGATAAGTCGTTGATATTAAACATTCATTGTAACAGCCCATGATTTTATGAAAAATATTTTTTTTAATTTCACTAATGTCTTGTGTTGTACGCTACACCAAAAGAAGCTTGCACAACACGCATCCTTGACTTGCCTTTCATTACACGTAATTGCGACCTTCCTTGATAGCGTGTGTAGTATGCAATACCGAGTTTCACTAAACAACGATATGCTATTAAAATATTATTAAAATTAGCCATTATGAATAGTAATAACAACTTTTTGAAATTTTGTAAATTTGATTTTTCAAAATGGACTTCATTTTTGGATCCGGAATATCAAAATTAACTTTGGGTGAAATTTTGGTAATTTTCGGATAACTTTCATATTTGGATGAATAGTGAAAATTACTAAATTTTAATTAAAAACAACTTTTTCAATCGAAATAATTAATAGTGATAAATTATTAATTTGAGTGGTTCTAAAGTATATTTAGAATATATTTTTACAATTTCATACAATGTTGGTCATTGGATTTAATTTCACATTTAAACCAGTTATAAACAAGTGTCAATCTTTTGATAGTTATTATCTCTTAAAAACATGCCTTTTGTTTTGACGACGAGAATTAATTTTTAAATTAGTTAATGCAATTGATATGTTTTGAATTTGGTAAAATAGACATCATTTTTTAGTTCATAATATCAAATATATCTTAGGCATAATTTTTGGTTTTTTTTCTGAAAACTTTCAATTTTTGATGAATAGTGAAACCACTAAGTGGTAGGTTAAAAACTAAATTTTGCATAAAACATAATTTTATCGCTTCTTTGAATGGAATTTTGAAAATCTGACAGACACGGTTGATATCAGTAAGTAAAATGTGGTTCAATGAGATAAAAATAATTTTTTGGTGAATAGTAACTTTTTACTTTTTTTACTGCAGTTAATAGTAAATAAGGTAACTAAGGGTAAATATGATATTACTATTACCCTAACACATGTCCTAATTCTATTGAATAAGTGTAATTCGACCAAAAACAACCTTATGAATATAATATGACCATTTAGGTCCACTTGGATTAGATTATGACATTTAATATTATTTTATTTAATGAATAGTTAAAATAGTTAAAATCAACGTTTAATAACTAAAACATTTTTAATATGGGGTTATACATAAGATAAATTCGACTATAAATATTCATTAGAAAGATAAAAAGATTTCCTACATAATGATATTTTATTTTTAATTTTTAGACTTTATATAAATTAATTTATTTATGACACAACGATGATGCAGTAATTACCCTTTTAAGGAAATGTTAACATAATTGATGTTATTAATGCTCAAATAAATGTAATTTGGGACTTTTTATAAATTCCACTAATTTTCTAGGTTACTATGATATATTACTGTTGATTTAATTAACTTGGTTTGAACATATAATTCTGTTATGACTTTCACAAAAAACATATATCAAATAATGTCAAAATTGACACAAAATAGTTTTTAAATCAAATATTATATTATTAATTGTTATTTTATACCTAAAAATCTATGGTTCGGCCAAATGGCATTGATAAGGATATATATATTAATAATAAACAACTTGGGATTCGTTTGGCATGTTATAGTAAGTGTATTAACCATATAGTGTAAGAAAACAAAAAGTCATGGTAAATGTTAAATTATTTAACATAGAGTTAAATCTAATTGATAAGGTTAAAATAATAACCTAAACTTGTCTAAATCCTATTGGTTGATAGGCTTTCGACCCATCCCCACTTTACCTTATAAATAAGACCCTTTGGAACCATTATAAACCGATTTTGACTTTAATATAAAATAATATTTTGAGACATTCCTAAGGTACCCCTCTCCTCCCTTATAAAAGGGAACCTCCTCCCCCTCCTCACACCAATTTGAGAACTCATGCTCGGCCATACACTGCCAAAATCCCTTCTCCACTTCCCTAGAATAGTTCTAGAGGTCCTGGTCGTCTTCAAAGACCAATCTTAGTTCCCTAAGTGGAGGATTCAAAGAGGCGCTTCAAAGAAGAGGTAATATCCATTACCGATCTTTTCAATTTCTTTCTTCTTCAACTTCTTCTTCTTTAGTTGTTTCATGATACAGTAATAACATCAGTATTACTTACATACTGATATGTTATTATAAATATTAAACAACCCTAATTCACCTTCTATCCATCCTACGGAAAAATGAAATCACCACGCGTGCGTACGTACGAAATACCGTCTCCACGCTGTGGTGTAATCTATTTTCCACCATCACCTTACAATGATGGGTATAATTGTGTAATGAGTAACTATATATGATTATTATAAAGTGATATTGATACTGAAATAGTATAAATACAGTTAAATACAATTCCACGATCATGGGAACAATATCATCGCTCGTGCGTACGTACGGAATACCATCTCCACAATGTGATGTGACTCGTTCTACATGATCATAATTGAATAGTAATTATATAAATGAATTGAATGAATAAATATGATATATGTTACACTAAAACCATTCTGGATATAAGGTATCTATAACCTTAAAATAAGAATAAGTATTTATTCGGCAAAACACGCATAAGAACAGAAGGCAATAAAGACCCGAGTAACAAGTAACAATGAAATATTACTAATAAGAAGCTAAGAATATGACCATATATGATATCATATCAATATGTATGATTCTGGAATAAGTCAATAACATTATTTAAACCATTATACAGGAGCTTCGGACACGTACAAAGCAAATCGGACTTAAGGTAAGGGAAATATCACAATCTCATTTTTATCCGAGATTGTTTTTACTTTGGTATTTACTGGGGTGTATTTTATCATAAACATCCATGCTTCCTCAATATGTAATATTTATATCCTTATAAAATAGTTTATATCCAATTTTACACTTCGGTGAGTTTTTTGTAAAAGATATGAAAGGAATCTTTTGTCGTTTTTCGTACGAGGTACTTTTTTGACTTTTCCATCAAATGTACGAGAAAAATGTTTTTTTAACTTATTCGGAAAGAATGGATTTTTATAACATTATTTCCAAGAATCTTCCTTTATAAGTTGTCAAGTTTATTTTTAATCAACTTCTTTTAGTTTATAATTGTATGACATGTTAAGAAAAGAGAAGTGTTTTTGAAGTAGAAAGGATATTTTCCTCAAGAATGGAGTTCAAATGTTTTATCAAAATTATTTTCCATCTAAGATAATATAGGGTTATGTTTTTATCCCTATTATTACATTGATTTATTTTTATGAAGTCATTTACCTTATATGATTTGTTTTATGATGTCATAATGTTTCAAGAATCCCATTTTTGTTACATGTGTTATGCGATGATGTATGATTTGTGATTAAGTGGCACACATAAGAAATGATTCATTATAAGATGGGTGGGACCTATATCTCCCTACAATGCATTGGGTAAGGATTTATATCTCATGAGATAGACATGGCTGGAATGGAAGGCTATTTTGGTTCAGTGATACAGGACTAAAACGAGGAGTGAACTCGGTTCAGAAATGGACTTTTTCCGCTAAGATAGTCTTGGCAATGAGTCATGACTAACAAGAAATGATTTTCCATGATTATGTGTACATTCCACAAAGTTTCAAGTTTTATGTTATGATTATGGGGATCTCATTTTCACTTCTATGATTTATTCCATGTTAAGATATTATAATCTCTTTTGCAGGTTATGATTTTCAAAAAGATATGATATGATTTTTATTTCCTTTTTTTCCCTCGCTGAGCATTTGAGATCATCCTTTTTTTGTATGTTTTCTTTTCCCTAGGTCAGGAAGATGGATATTAAGTAGAATATGCTAAAAGGGACCCTATATATGATGAAATAAATGGGAGACACTGTATAAGATTTATGAACCAGTTGTTTATGTTTCCCAGTTTCTATAGACGCTATACATATACGGTATTTTGTGGTTTTGTCATATGTTGTAATAAGTGTGCTTAACTTTTTACGTATTAACAATGTATGTAAAGTATGGGTCGTTATAGTTGGTATCATTGGAACGGTATAGTCATCCTTTGGAAACTAGGATGTGAGAACGTTAGGGAGATCCGTAGAGATATTTCTAAGTTATGTCTAGGGATGTATCTAAGGATAAGTATACATATAGGATATAGTCCTAGAACTACGGTAACGATCTTAGAATTTAACCTAAGATGTTAGATATTAAGGGTACTCCCCCTTTATTATGTTGTTTTCCCTATCATGATTTTTGCCTCTCACACTATTTTTTTTTGGGTTTTAGACGATGGCTGGAACCCGAAGGAACTATGTTGATCAATGCAATGGACAATGAAATGATTGTCCTCCTGAACAAACAAGTGTTATGGGAGATGGAGTGCAAAATCTTATTGCTATACTTACAGAAGCTATGAATTATTCTAGACTTCTAAATGAGCAGATAAGGGAACAATATTCTATTGAGTCCTTCATGAGGCAACGTCCACCTTCTTTTAGTGGGAATTCCGATCCACTTGTTGCTGAACAATGGATAAGTACCACTGAAAAGATATTTTCAGTTCTTCAATGTTTTGAACATGATAAAGTCATCTTAGCAGTATATCGTTTGGAAGGTGAAGCTGATCAATGGTGGAATCTTATCAAGAATACGAGGCCAAGAGATGAAATTGAGTCCATGGAATGGGACGAGTTCAAGAACTTGTTTTTCAGTAAGTACTTCCCTCGTATTCTTCGAAAAAAGATGGAAAATGAGTTTCTTGAGCTGAAGCGGAAGGATGATGAATCTTTTGGTATATACGAAGCGAATTTTACAAGACATGCAAGGTATGCATCTGGCATTATCATCCAACCTGAATGTAAAGTTGATCGATTTTTCAGTGGCTTAAAACCAAGTCTTCGAAGGGCATTAGCTATAAGAGACTTCAATAGCTATGAAGAAATTGTGCGTTGTGCTATGAAGGTAGAAATAGAAGTTGGAGTTACATATCCATCTCATGGTTTTGAAAAGAAATGAAAGATGGAGTTCAAGGAGAAATCTCAAAATAATGGTGAAAAGAAGATGAATGTTTCCTTATGCTCAAAGTGTGGAAAGAAGCATGGTGGATATTGTCTTAAAGGGACTAGAAAATGTTTTAAGTGTGGAAAAGAAGGTCATCGAGCAGCTGAGTGTCGATGTAATGGAAAAAGGGTTTCTAATGATTTGAATAAAGCAAACACTGCAGAGAACGCACCACCAACACTTCAATGCTTCAAGTGAAAGAAAATGGGGAATTATACTAATAAATGCCCTAATCCAAGGGTTAGTGATGATCAACATCAGCAACCACTTAAGGAAAAGGACAAAGGGAAGTCACATGCGATCACTATTGGCGATGTTGAATATAACAACGATGTGGTGGAATGATTAAGTGTTTATGTAATGGGATTCCAAAATAATGTTGTATCATAAAGTATTGGAATATTTATGTGTTGGTCTAATGTGGAATTCAAAGTGATTGAGATATTTTTGGAAATAAGATGATATGCGCATAATGAAGGGAAAACGAGAAAACGAAAATTTTAACAACATTCATGAGCTCATGATTGAGGACTAAGTGATATCATGATTTGAGTATATAGAATTTTGAGGATTTTGGTATGTGAAAAGTGTTAACTTTTAACTGCATTCAAGTTTTCACTATGGATCAATGGGTATTCAAGAGAATACATTATTAAGTCCTTTGAATGTTTGGAATGTGACCAACGAGACATATCTTATGATATATGGGGATCAACGATGGTATTAAATATCTGGTAATCGTTTTCACTATATTATGAGAGTGGACTGAAGTATTATGGATAAGCCTAAAGATTGTAATGGATTATGTTGGACATAAGTTAGGATAAAACGTTTTTTGATATTATTGATGAGATGTTATAGTAATATAGCTTTAGAAAAAGGAAAACCTGCAGGACGGGCGACAACCCATCGCGTCAGACAAGGCTGTGGGAATCGAACCCACAACTGAAGTGCGACTGGCCTTTATCACCTACCACTGGCCTACAAGAAGTCCCTGGTTAGTAGAAACTAGTTTTATTTTATTAAGCGGTATGATATACGAAGTATAAGTTCATTTTTGGAACCATATACGATTAACCATAAGATGGACTTATAACTTTTGCTAACCTTTTGTTTGAAAGAGATGGAATGACCCATCATTCTATCACATGATCTGCTAACACATCACGAATGACAAATTCAACTTCATTTCTTTAAGAGATGAAGTGGAAATTTTCCAAAGAACGACAAACGGTGAGACTATACCAAAATCACGAAAGTATTTATTCTAATTCCAATTTCATCAAATTTAGGGAAATGATCATGAAAACCAAAAATGTTTCCTTAGTGCACTTATGTCTGATAAATCAGATGGTAACTTAGATCATCACAAATTTATTGCTTTTTGATTTCTGGATTTTCTATAGCCATGTTCTCTACCACTCTCCATTAGAACATGATGGTTAGATTTCTCTTCCATATCCATATTTTCACCTATATGGAAACCCAGTGATTAGTTTATTTGGGTAACCGTTACGTTTCATACTTTTGTTTTTAAAAATTGGTTTTGGTATTCCTTTTTATGATGTGGATTTCGATTAAAGAAACTTTCAAATAGTAAACCATTTATAACTCCGACGAATTTCGAGGGCGAAATTCATTTTAAGGGGGGTTGAATGTAACAACCCAAGATTTTATGAAAAATATTCTTTTTAATTTTACTAATGTCTTGTGTTGTACGCTACACCAAAAGGAGCTTGCACAACATGCATCCTTGACTTGCCTTTCATTACACGCAATCGCGACCTTCCTTGATAGCGTGTGTAGTACGCAATACCGAGTTTCACTAAACAACGATATGCTATTAAAATATTATTAAAATTAGCCGTTATGAATAGTAATAACCACTTTTTGAAATTTTCTAAATTTTATTTTTCAAAATGGACTTCATTTTTTGATCCGGAATATCGAAATTAGCTTAGGGTGAAATTTTGTTAATTTTCGGATAACTTTCATATTTTGATGAATAGTGAAAATTACTAAATTTTAATTAAAAACAACTTTTTCAATCGAAATAATTAATAGTGATAAATTTTTAATTTTAGTGGTTTTAAAGTATATTTAGAATATATTTTTACAATTTAATACAATGTTGGTCATTTGATGTAATTTCACATTTAAACCAGTTATAAACAAGTGTCAATCTTTTGATAGTTATTATCTCTTAAAAAAACGCCTTTTGTTTTTACGACGGGAATTAATTTTTAAATTAGTTAATACAACTGATATGTTTTGAATTTGGTAAAATAGCCATCATTTTTGAGTTCATAATATCAAATATAGCTTAGGCATAATTTTTGGTATTTTTCTGAAAACATTCAATTTTTGATGAATAGTGAAACCACTAAGTGGAAGGTTAAAAACTGAATTTTGCATAAAACATAATTTTACCGCTTCTATGATTGGAATTTCAAAAATACAACAGACACGGTTGATATCAGTAAGTAAAATGTGGTTCAATGAGATAAAAATAATTTTTTGATGAATAGTAACTTTTTACTTTTTTTACCGCGGTTAATAGTAAATAGGGTAACTAAGGGTAAATATGATATTACTATTACCCTAACACATGTCCTAATTATATTGGATATGTTTAATTCGACCAAAAACAACCTTATGAATATAATATGACCATTTAGGTCCACTTGGATTAGATTATGACATTTAATATTATTTTATTTAATGAATAGTTAATATAGTTAAAATCAATGTTTAATCACTAAAACATTTTTAATATGGGTTTATACATAAGATAAATTCGACTATAAATATTCATTAGAAAGCTGAAAATATTTCATACATAATGATATTTTATTTATAATTTTTAGACTTTAAATAAATTAATTTATTTATGACACAACGATGATGCAGTAATTACCCTTTTAAGGAAATGTTAACATAATTGATGTTATAAATGCTGAAATAAATGTAATTTGAGACTTTTTATGAATTTCACTAATTTTCGAGGTTACTATGATATATTAGTGTTGATTTAATCAACTTGGTTTGAACGTATAATTCTGTTATGACTTTCAAAAAAATCATATATCAAATAGTGTCCAAATAGACACAAAATAGTTTTTAAATCAAATATTATATTATTAATTGTTATTTTATTCCTAAAAATCTAAGGTTCGGCCAAATGACTTATAAAAGGATATATATATTAATAATAAACAACTTGGGGTTCGTTTGGCATGTTATAGTAAGTGTATTAACCATATAGTGTAAGAAAACAAAAAGTCACGGTAAAAGTTAAATTATTTAACTTAGAGTTAAATCTAATCGATCAGGTTAAAATAATAACCTAAACTTGTCTAAATCCAATTGGTTGATAGGATTTTGACCCATCCCCACTTTAACTTCGAAATAAGACCCTTTCGAACCATTATAAACCGATTTTGACTTTAATATAAAATAATATTTTGAGATATTCCTAAGGTGCCCCTCTCCTCCCTTATAAAAGGGAACCTCCTCCCCCTCCTCCTCACACCAATATGAGCACTCAATCTCGGCCAACCCCTGCCAAAATCCCCTCTCCACTTCCCTAAAATAATCCTAGATGTCCTGGTCTTCTTCAAAGACCAATCTTAGTTCCCTAAGTGGAGGATTCAAAGAGGCGTTTCAAAGAAGAGGTAATATCCATTACCGATCTTTTCAATTTCTTTCTTTTTCAACTTCTTCTTCTTTAGTTGTTTCATGATAAAGTAATAACATCAGTATTAATTAAATACTGATATGTTATTATAAATATGAAACAACCCTAATTCACCTTCTATCCATCCTACAGAAAAATGAAATCACCGAGCGTGCGTACGTACGAAATACCGTCTCCACACCGTGGTGTAATCTATTTTCCACAATCACCTTACAAGGATGGGTATAATAGTGTAATGAGTGACTATATATGATTATTATAAAGTTACATTGATACTGAAATAGTATAAATACACTTAACTACAATTCCACGATCATGGGAACAATATCATCGCTCGTGCGTACGTACGGAATACCGTCTCCATGATGTGATGCGACTCGTTATACATGATCATCATTACATAGTAATTATATAAATGAATTGAATGAATAAATATGATATATGTTACACTAATACCATTCTGGATATAAGGTATCTATAACCATAAAATAAGAATAAGAATTTATTCGGCAAAACACGCATAAGAACAAAAGGCAATAAAGACCCGAGTAACAAGTAACAATGAAATATTACTAATAAGAAGCTAAGAATATGACCATATATGATATCATATAAATATGTATGATTCTGGACTAAGGAAATAACATTATTTAAACCATTATAAAGGAGCTTCGGACACGTACAAAGCAAATCGGTCCTAAGGTAAGGGAAATATCACAATATCATTTTTATCCAAGATTGTTTATACTTTGATATTTACTGGGGTGTATTTTATCATAAACATCCATGATTCCTCAATATGTTATATTTATATCCTTCTACAATAGTTTATATCCAATTTTAACCTTCGGTGAGTTTTTTGTAAATGATATGGAAGGAATCTTTTGTCGTTTTTCGTACGAGGTACTTTTTTGACTTTTCCGACAAAAGTACGAGAAGAATGTTTTTTTAACTTATACAGCAAGAATGGATTTTTAAAACATTATTTCCAAGAATCTTCCATTATAAGTTTTCAAGTTTATTTTTAATCAACTTATTTTAGTTTATAATTGTATAACATGTTAAGAAAAGAAAAGTGTTTTTGAAGTAGAAAGGATATTTTTCTCTAGAATGGAGTTCAAATGTTTTATCAAAATTATTTTCCATCTAAGATAATATAGGGTTCTGTTTTTATCCCTATTATTACATTGATTTATTTTTATGAAGTCATTTACCTTATATGATTTGTTTTATGATGTCATAATGTTTCAAGAATCCCATTTTTGTTACATGTGTTATGCGATGATGTATGATTTATGATTAAGTGGCACAAATAAGAAAGGATTCATTATAAGATGGGTGGGACCTATATCTCACTCCAATTCATTGGGTAAAGATTTATATCTCATGAGATAGACATGGCTGTAACATAAGGTTATTTCGGTTCAGTGATACAGGACTGAAACGAGGAGTGAACTCGGTTCAAAAATGGACTTTGTCCGCTAAGATAGTCTTGGCAATGAGTCATGACAAACAAGAAATGATTTTCCATGATTATGTGTGCATTACACAAAGTTTCAAGTTTTATGTTATGATTATGGGGATCTCATTTTCATTTCTATGATTTATTCCATGTTAAGATATTATAATATCTTTTGCAGGTTCTGATTTTCAAAAAGATATGATATGATTTTTATTTCCTTTATTTTCCCTTGCTGAGCATTTGAGCTCACCCTTTTTTTGTATGTTTTCTTTTCCCTAGGTCAGGAAGATGGATATTAAGTAGAATATGCTAAAAGGGACCCTAGATATGATGAAATAAATGGGAGACACTGTAGAATATTTATGAACTAGTTGTTTATGTTTCCAAATTTCTAAAGACACTATACCTATACAGTCCTTTGTGGTTTTGTCATATGTTGTAACAAGTGTGCTTCAATTTTGAAGTATTAACAATGTATGTAAAGTATGGGTCGTTATATTCATGATATCATGATGACACTAGTGATGAGATATTTATTTCTTTATTGAAGATTCTATGTTCCCATAAGTTTTTATAATTTGATTCCCCATTTTATTAGCATTAAAATCCAATTGTAGAACCATGGTCTCCCTAATAAATGAACCTAGAATTATTTTTTTATTTGAATAATTTACTTGTTATAACTAATAAATACTAACTTTCGTATTATTCCTGTGATTCCTAATATCATGATATTTTTATGAATTATTATTTTCTAATAAATTTAAAATATTTCCTCACATTTATTACATGTTACACTAAGTTTGGAATGATTTATAAACAACCCTATTTTTAACTTGTGCAACATGAACCATTGAGTTTATTTTTTTTAAAATTATAAACTGATTTTGTCTTATGATACATGAAAAAACGTGTTTATATTATGTTCAATGAAACATTGAACTTATATTGTGATACATGAATCAATAATGATATCCTACATGACATGACATTTTGTGTTTATATGACACGTTTCATATTATGAATATATTTCTACTATAATCACCGAAACATTATAATTGTGGGTTTCTAAAGGATTAAATAAATTAAAAAAAATTAGTTTATTCATGTATAAAAAATTAATTATTTGGTAATAAAATAATTAGAAATTAATCTAAGATCTATTTGAGAATAAGGAATTGTTTTTTCTAAACCCTATGTTTTCTATCCATAGACATGTTTTATCATAATAAACAAAACCACTAAATATTGGTAAATTATTATAATTATATATAAATATATTATATTATATTATATTAAATATTTAACAGTTATAATAATTATTCTATAGACATGTGATAGAAATAAATCTATTTTTATGTATAAAAAGATGTATTTTTCCAAAATCTACTATTACCACCATTTAATGGAAGACATATTTTAATAATAAATTTTGAAAAAATTATAAATATAATATTAAATAAAATCTTCTTTTTCAAATGAGTAACATCAAAATTTTCCTTAAATTAATTTTTGAGGCTTTTTCCCCAATGATTCAATTTTTTTATGAATGCTGTAAAAAATGATTTTTAATTAAAAAAATGTTTTTCCTCAAATTTTTTGTTATTCAACATTAAATTATAATAGGATTTAATGTATAGTCCTTTATATTATACACGATTCCATTCCTTTTATTTGATTGGAATAAATTTCATTTTAAATTTGGACATAAATTATTTTAGATATTTAACCATTTTAACTTTAAAGAATCGTAGTCTCGTCCCGTCTGAAGGATTTGTTTTAAATCATTTTTTTACACATATGTGACATTAATTTAGTAGAAATTAATAAATATTTTTAATAATAATGATATATAATTTAAAACATATCCATCTTATTTTTTGACCAAAATTATTTCTAAAAAATATTTAACATTAATCACTTCAATTAAGAGAAAATTGAGATTACCAGGGGAAATACATTAATCATAAAGTGGAAATTACATATATATGTGTCTAACAACCATTAGGTTGATATATTTTATCCTTAACTCTTACTGGATCTTATGTTGTCCATTAATGAGGCATTTTTTTGGTAAATGTTTTTGTTGCTAAATTATTTTAAAAATTGTCGAGACTGTCCTCTCCCACAATTATAAAAGGCTTCTAACTCTTACCCTGTATTCACACCATAAAAATCAATTGGATCTTAAAAAGAGTTCCAAAAAAATTATTAATAATAATCATATAATATTAGATAAATTACATTGTTATGAAATCAGTCCAAGGAATTCCTTTATTGAAAACGAAAAAGAGACACCCATAATAGTGGTAATGTTCCTCAATGAATTTGTTTGTATTATTTATTCATGAATACCATAAAAAATATTATATCATGATTTAATAATATATTTATTATATTAAAGATAATTATACATTTTAGTTTTTATTTCAACATAAACATACACACACTTCCTTCAAAGGGGCTGTGAAATTATAATTTTTGTGTACATCTAACCTCCACCTCTTGAACCGATGTCATTTTCGTTTAATTACCAACACTTATAGTTGTTAATAATGATGGAAAACTTTTTATATATTATATATATGATATTTATTATATATTTATGTTAATTTAAATATAATATATTCCATGCCTTCAAAATGTATCTTTTTGAGAATAAAATAACATCACACATGTGTACGGCAGACCACCGCCACGCGGAGCGATTTGATTTGTTCAATGATTACATGTAATGTATTAAGGATGAATATCATATAAAAAATATATATAAATGAAAAAAAATTCTTTTAGGATAATATATATATATGTCAAATAATTTTATTTCATTCATTATGAAAAGAAAGTGGCAATGGTTATCATGCATATGTTCAACTATTCGTCTCAATGAACAGTGTATTGAATTTTATATTTCGATATATTATTATTTATTATCACTATATATATAATATAAATTATATTTATATCATATTTTATATTCATTATTTTTTTCAATCATAATATAATTATGATAAATGAAAATAACAAATCAAAACATATATGTATAACACTTCAGTTATTACATAAAGTTAACATTTGTAAGGAATTGTTAATAAATTGGGAATGTAAAGTGATAATAAAGTAATATAATGGTTTATATATATTAATATATTTCTTTGGAATATTTAATATAAATATATATAAATTATAATTTAGGTTTTAATGTTTACAAAATAATTTATGACTAAATGTACGGGTATGTCTAGTCTCAGTTTTGTTTCTCTGAGACATATGACATATTCATGACTCATTAATTTTGTGTGGTGTATATAATACTATATGAAATTGTATATTGTAAAATTATATGTTAAATTATATTAAAATTTTCAATTTATCTTATACTTTCACAGAATTAAGGATTCAAAAGATACTCAATTATTATGAAATTTTTGGCTCGTATTTATTTTCAACGAGACAAAAGACATGTTCACTAAAAATTTATTTAATGTGGTGTATATGATTATAATGGATTTATTTTATTATTATCATTGTGATAATTTTATGGATTTAATTATAAATTTTAATTCCACTATTCCATGGAGTTCCTGGTACAAAAATTACCAAATCATGAAAGTATATTTTTTCACAATGTTTATTTATTGAGACACAAATTAGGAAATGTTCCATTTCACACATACAATATGTATATTAATCCTATTTTTCATGTTATATCATAAATCAAAATAATTTCTAGATATAATTGGATTCATTTAATATTATTATTTCATAGGGTTTATGGTTTGAATATAAAAAATTGGTAACAATTTATTGCCACAATCCCTTCATTTATCATTATAGTTCAATTTGATGTAATATTATGATCCATATCGCAATAGTTACCAAGAATATTATTTTCCTATTGTTATCATATATATATATTCATGAAATAGAACAATTCTTAACACATTATTTCTTATGTCACATAAGAATTATTATTTGAAAATATTACATTATTTCTATCATTGGTTCGATATATCTTCTCTTTAAAAAACATGCTTTCTAAAAATAATTCCAAACCTAATTTTTATTATTTACCAAAATTATTGGATTATGAAATTTCAACCAATTTTTATTATTCTAAAATATTTTTATAGGTATCTTTTTTCATCTTATGATCAAGGAACTTTTCTAAAAAAAACTATTCAAATTGAATTCTTATTTAACATATACAAATTGTTTGGAATTATAAAATATCATGATCGCAATTTATTTTAATCTTCATATTCAAGATTTGAATTTTGAGACATAAATAACACAATTTCCCTAATATTCTGGAAATTTTTATTTTATGTGTTTTCCCAAAAAAAGATTCTAAAGAATGATAATGTTTCAAAAAGTCTTTTCAATGTTCAAATAATATTTTATTGAGGAAATGTATTAAAAGACATTTCAAAATTACTTCATATCTTTGATGATATCCCTTTATATAATTTATTATTTATTGGGTATATGATCAATGAACACTAGTACTATTCTTATTTTATTGGTTGTCCATTGATATGACATGTTTTTTATGAATCCCATTTTTCTTACATGGGTTATAACATAATAAACCAGTTCTGAAACCTGATTTTATTTGTTTAGTTATGATAAGATAATGAAACATATCTATTTTTCAAATTTTATGATATGATGACATGTTTGTGATACCCAATTCATTTCATGGGTTATGATATGCTTAATTATTATGATGTTGTGGAATAAAAATATGTGATTTAATTATATGTTGGGTAGGAGCTATATATCACTTGAATGCATTGGATAATGATATATCTGCTACATGATTAAAGGGTAGAAGAGTGGTCAAACTAATACCACATCAATAGCATGCATGGGAGATCATCTAAATCCCATAACAAGAGGGTTCACAGGAGGTTATCTCACGCACACAGTAATAGTGTACACTAGAGTTAATCCCAATATAGTAACAATGATATAGAAAAGAGGTCATCCCAAGCCTATAACATTGGTGTACAAAGGAGGTCATCCCAAACCTATAACAAGAGAATAAACATGAGTTCATCCTTGGCCTGAAATATGTGGGTACATGATATTTGATCCAAATTATGATGGTGTTATAAGGGTTATTATCCCATACATGTTATTTTATATATTTATAGGTACATATCATTGATATAGTTTTTTTGAAATATTCAGTGTAATCAACAAATTTCATGTTTTATGACATTTTCATACATGCATGTCTCATGTTCATCCATTATATTATGATTCATGTCTTATGATCATCTAGTATTTATTCCATGCTTCGAGATTATGATCTTTGATATGATGGGTATTCTTAAAAAATATTTTTCTCATGTTCTCATATAGCTATGGTCTTGTTATGGTTAAGTGTATATATTGATTACCCTTACTGGGCTTCAGATCCCTCTATTTCTAATGTTTGCTTTCCTTTAGACATGGATAATGGTTATACATATTATTATTAATTTTTATGATATTTACCAGAGAATTTAAATATATTTCACAAAATACAATTAATATATTCCATTATTCCAATGTAACAAAACTAGTTATGTCCCTAGTGATTCATTTTTATAATTTAATCAATATTAATCTATAATGATGTAATATCCATTTATTTTATGTCCGAGTCACTATAGTTGGTATAAAATGTATGGGTTATCCAACCTTTAGAAACTATGAGAGGAAATTTATTGTGAAATCCCTTGGAAAAATAATAAGTATATGTGGATGGATATATCTAAGGACCAGTATAAGGATGAGTTAATGTGGAGAAAATTATCCTACAATTTTGGAATAGGATAGGCATATTAGTTACCTAGAAATACTTCCCTATCTGGATAATAAATTAGGATGTTTCTATAGAACATCTGTACATAGGTTTAACAACCATGAAGGCACCACGTTGAGCTAGAATTGATCCAAAACTTATTAACGACAACTGAATTTCTTGACACCTAGTTTGACACTCCAACAAGATATTCTTTAAAAATTAAAAAACCCATTGTAAACTATCATGGAGGATTAATATTGGATATGATTATTAGTCTCCAATAATAAATATGATGGGTTATAAATTAATGAAAAAGGTTTGTGGATTTAGAGATCCTCTATGTTATTTCTCATTTTTATTGGTTACATATAATGATATGTTTTACTTATATTATGATTTCAGTTTTAGTCGATGACTTGAACTCAAAGTACCCCTATTAATGAATTGTATGATGGAAAAATAGGTGACTTTTTTCTAGTGAATTCAAATGGTTTTGGATTTGGAATGAAAAATTAATTTGTATTCTTGAATGAATTTTTCAAGATATGAATCATGTTATAATTTCATATGAATAATGGAGAAAAAATGTTCTATTTATCCATTTATAAATAAACATCCACCATATTTTAGTGTTTATAATGAAACCCTATTTTCTAAAAAATGGATCAATACCACTGAAAACAAATTTTCCATTCATCAATGTTTGGAGGATAAAAATTACATTTTATTTGTTTATCATCACTAAGGGGATAAAGATTATGGTGGAATATTATTGCGAATAATAGGGCACAAAATGAAATTAAATCTACATAATGTGAGTAGTTTATGGTGAATTTTTTCAGAATATACATCCCTTTTATTAAAAAAGATATAGATATATAACTCATTAAGATTATGGAAAAGTATGATCAATCAATTGGTACCTATGAATATAATTTTACAATACTTAGGTACTACATGTCTATGTTGATCATCTACACGAAATGGAAAATAAATTGATTCTTTGGGGGTTGAAGCCATGTATTCTAGTGGTCGGGGATATAAGTGTCATTAATAGCTTCAAAGAAGTTGTTCGATTTTCACTAATGATATAAATTTAAATTGGATATTCCTACCATTACTGTGGGTTTTGATGTGAAAATTAATAATGAATATCATAAAAAAATAAATGGTTGAATTAAATTCAATGTATATATATTCTATAAATGTTGGATGAAGATCATATGTGAGTGCCTGAAATGGGAAAAGGGGTGTGACATGTGTTGAAATAAAGGTAAATGAGTAGAGAAATTAAAAAATAATTGGATTAATATAGCTAATCATGTGAATAAGGATAAATCTACCCATTATACACGCCCAAAAAATTAATTAATTTAATTGAAAAATGTTTTCACATTATGTTAATAGGTGCCCTAATCCGAGGAGAATTTTATAAGATAATCTAAAAAATATCTTATCAAAAAATGATGAATGATACACCAAAGCATCCAATATTTTCGTAACTCAAATATTCTATAATAACAAGGATTAACATGTGAATCAACTGAATTTTTTAATATTTATATAAGGAATTAAGGAAAATAAATATATAAAATATGTTCTTTTCATAATTTATGTCATTACTAGTTATTATGAGAATACATTATAAATATATTAAAATATTTGGCTTGTGGAAATCAATATCTACATTATGAAATTTGGTAAAATAATTTTATGTTAAATTTTATACATATAGTACCATTATTTAGATATTTTTATTGTTTATAGTGATATAAGGTCAACAATTTAGGAATAATTTTATGTTGGGAATTGGTTGAGGTTTTATATATTCAATATTTCTTCAACATATGAGAATATATTCTTATTAGATAAACTATGAGAACTATTTTTATGTGATTATAGAAAATAATATATAGAACAACCAATCGTTCTATATTGTGGATTATATTACCCATTAGTGATTCAGAAACATAATTTTTACCATTATTAATTGGTAGAAGGGATGATGTGAAAACTAATCAAGAAAAAACTGACAGATGGGATTATTCTTATGAAATGGAATGAAAACAATTATATTTATCTCCATGTGATAAGAATTCATATTTAGTAACATGATTGTGCAATAAAAATTTAATCCTGGTATACTCATTTACGATGAATAAGATGTTCCCTTATATTATCATAGATTCATGGCATTATTATCGTTAACTTTTCTAGATCACCCACAGTCTTGTGATTAGTGATCTATATTACTCTACAAAATTATTTATGGGGGTAGACTGTGAAATTCAGAGGTTTTAGGAATTATTATTATTTGAACAAATTAATATTTTTCTATTCCTTTGATCAAATTATACACCATGCATATTTTTCATTATATTTGATAAATATTTCTTCTTTTCCTAAAAATAAAACTTAGATTATCTTTCTGTACACAAAACACAAATATATGATTTTAGTACATTGTAATATTTGGTGGCTTTGGGGAATTTGGTGATAGAAATATCTTTCAACGGTGGTAGGATGATGAATCATGAGTTTTGGGAAATATTTTTTTCATCAACCAAATTATTTTTTAAGGATTGCATAAGATGTTACACAAAGTTAAGGGTTATTTATATGCTACACTATGCTAATATTTCCCAACAGGAAACACTAATTTTAGATTTTAGTATATGAAACATTCATTTTATCTTATGTTACACAAAATACATTTTTTATATATGGTTACATGCAAAAAAAATTATATTCTATTACACGTATCTCTCAACATTTCTTTTGTTACACACAAAACGGATTTTAAAAAAACATTGTCATATTATAACACATTATTTTATTTATGTTGTAGCTTTTTTAATAGAGGGATTGAAAATTATTAACAAAACCATAATTATTTGGTTTAATAATGTTTAAAAAATTAATTACTCTATAACCAATTAACTATAAATGAATATTTTTTTAAAATATAGAAATAGTTTTTTCTAAAAAGGTATTCATTATATGAAAATATATTCTATATATAAAATAATTAAATAATAAAATATTATTTCATTATTTAATTGATATATAAATATAATATATTAAATAAAAAATTTTATTTTCATCAATCTTTATTTTTTTTACAATATTAATGAAAAAATATTATTTTTCACAAAAAGGATGTATTTCATCTAAAAGGTAGTATTACAACCTTTTATGGAATCACATATTTTAAAACTAAATTTACAAGTTTTAATAACTATATTTTTTAAAAATAAACATTATCTTTACAATATGAATGTCAAAATTATCTTAGGATGAATTTTGGAAATTTTTCTGAAAGAATAAATTTTTAATAAATATTGGAAAATAATGAATTTTAATGGGAAACTGAAATTTTATTATATTATTGATATAGTTAAATTAAATTTAAATTTTTTTGTAAAGTATAACTAATAATATTATATATCAAAAGTCCAATTTAGTTAATTTATATAATTTATACATTGAAATTGGATATTAAAACATTTTTGAATTCTAAATATTTTCACATTAGTAACCCATTGGTCCGACCCATCCGATGGATTAATAATTAATTAATTTCATAAAATTATATTATTAGAAATTGATAAAAAAAATCATATTTTTAATCCAAATAATTTATTATTTCAAATATGTCAAACATAAATTTTAACCATAATGATTACTGAAAATCGATAAAATTAATAATAGTAATTCACAGAAAAAATTTAGATTACCCAGAGATTAAAATTTTGAAATAAGGTGAAGGGGCATAAAATTTTTTCTCAAACCCATTTTAGTTCCATAAGTAGAACATATACATTAATTTATCTAATTTTGATAATTATTGAGGCAATTTTCTTTGTAAAAATGTGAGTACACCAATAGAGGCCTCTCCTCACTTATAAAAGTACACAACTCTATCCCTCGCTTCACGCCTCCAAAACCAGTGAGTTCATCAAATAAATGAAAAAATAACATCTAAAATAGTTAATATCATCCAATAATGTTTAATTTTGGATGAAATTAAATAAATGATGTAATTTTTTTGAAATAAAATTGAGATACCCGAAGAAAAGGTAGCATTCATCAACAAATGTTTTGGTTTTAATTCTTATTCAAACAACATAAATTAATTTTATTTAATGATTATGTAAGAAAAAAATTTATTAAATAAATAAAACTTTTATTATGTTAAGGTTTATTCTAACATTCACACACATATCCATCAAATGGGCTATGAAATCATCATTACTTTGTATAGTGGACTACCACCTCATGAACTGATTCCATTGATTATTCATTTACCACAACATGATTAATACGGTTAATGATGGGAATTATATTTATATAATATATATAATAATTATTTATTCTTTATTCTTTTTTAAATATTATATAAAAGATACCTTAATGCTTCCCAGCTTATAGGAATGCAATAATTTAGTTTTTATATATGGAGGACTAACACCTCGCGAAGAGATGTGATTCTTTCATGAATTACAAAGATGTATTAGGTATAGTTTTAATGGAAAAAAATTATTTCATTTTCATATGAAATTTTATCTAATTATAATATATCTATATAACACATATTTTCATTCTATCATTATGATATGAAAATGGAAAGAGTTTTAATGAATACTTACAACCAAAAATCTCTATGAATAGTATATTTTATTTCCTATTTATATATTTTATTAATTATTATAAATCTGTTATAAAATTATATATTATATTTAAATAAATGTTTAAATTCGTTATCTTATTAAATCATTATCTATATAAGATTTCAAAAAATAAAAATTCAAAACCTATAAGAAAAACAAAGCAATTATTATCCAAAATGAAACATTGTCATGGAATTGACAAAAATGGATAAAATATTGTAATAACAAAAAAAGATATGGTATTTTATATGTGAATATGGGTGTGTGGTATATTTATTAGAAACATAATAATATTATATATAATTGTTATACACATATGAAAGATGTCAAACCTTAAAGTAAATGGATTTCTAGACTCACTTTTATTTCTTCGAGAAAAATTCCATATTAATTACTCATTACTCCAGTGTGTTTTATATACTAAACTATTACATGTTATATTAGTAATTTTAAATATTTCATGCTATTAATAATTTCAATTAATTTTACTCATTCTTGTAATTCATAATTGAAAAGTATTTCTACAAGGAAGGTAGTTCTGTCTCACATTAATTTTCCGTAAGACATAAGCCATGTTTACCGTCTATTTATTATATGCGGATTTTATACTAACCATGTATGTATTTTATTATTCTTCTAAGAAGTATTATTTTCATTTAAATATCTATTTTATGTCCATCTTTTAATGTTGTTTATTATTAAAATATTACCATATCATTAATGTTTTGTTTATTTTCAAATTTTCATCTTTGATACACTTATTATGCAATTCTCCTATATACTTTTATGAGATGAATATAATACTAATTTAATATGATATAATATGAATAATTTTTTTATTAATTTTTGTTTTTCATGAAATTTTATTATTTCATGGGGATTATGATTCAAGGATACAAACGTAGTGAGAGTTTCCTTCAATACCTCATCATTTATCCGGAATGTTTATTATTATGATTCCATTTCTGAAATCATATGATCCATATCACAAAAATTATATGGTATATTTCTATACAATTATTAATAATAAATTATTAATTTAATGTTACCATTTTAAAATAATTGTTATTTTTGTAATGAATACATCATTTTTAAGAAAAGATGACATTATTTATCTCTTAATTCATAAATTTGTCTTCATTCAAAACAATGGTTTATAAAAAACATATATTTTTGTTTATTTTATAGATTAATTTTTAAATGCATTACATCCCAAATTTTCTTCCTCTATGAAACATTGTTTTTAGAGGAGCCTTCTTGTGGTTTTCTGATCATGTTATTTTTATAATCATTTATTTTTGTGAAAGGAATTTTGAATTAATATATATAATATGTAAGTATTTACAATCTATAATAACCTAAATTTATTTTAATCTTAATTTTCATTTCATAAATTTTAATTTTTAATGAAAACATTTTTTTATATTTTTGAATTTTTTTTCTTTTAAAATTTTTCCAATTAAAATAATATAAAATTTTCTTGGGTTTTTCTAATGGTCAACATATATTTTCCTCAAAAATTGTTTTAAATGATTTTTCAAATTTATTTATAATATAAAATTTAATACATTAAATTATTTTATTCTTTATTGGGTAAATGATCGATGTACACAATTTTATTTTTATTTGAATGGATATTTTTTAATAATAAAATTTTCTTAGGAAAAACATTTTTCATCAATGGGTTATCCCATAGTATAAAACTTTTGAAAAATTTTAATTTTCATGGGTTATCTGTGATTATGAAACATATATATTTTAAACATGTTATGAAAACAATATATTTTTATGATACCCATTCTATTCCATGGGTAATGATATTATGAATATTTAAAATCTTATTGCAAAAATATATATAATTTAATTATGTGATGTTTGGGCCATATATCTCCCTCAAAATAATTTGGTAATTAAAAAAGTTCTATGAGCCCGAAGGGAACATGGGTGGTCAATCCATGCATAAAATAACAGTTTACACCGAAGGTCATCATTATACCCCAACAAGAGGGTATACTGTAGGAAAATCTCAGCTAGTAACAAATGGGTGCACATGAAGTCATTCAATTTATGCATAAATATGGTATACATGAGGTTATCTAAATCCCTAAAAAGTAGTGTCCATGGGAGGCCATCCAAAGACAACAATAATAGGGTACATAATAGGTCATCTTATTCCCAAAAATTAGGGTAAATTTTAGATCATCCAAATCCAGAATCATGTGCATGGGTGATTATCCAATGCTTAATGTGTCATGAATGTGTTTCTAGGTATCCTTGAAAAAATATTTTATAAACTTTATATGACATACATACTAATACTTATTTCATTGTTACACTATCATGTATAATCTTCTATGATTATCATACGTTTTTTATGTTATGATCGTCCCCTATTAATTCGAGGATTCTAGATTATTATATTTTATATATATGTTAAGATTTAAAAATGCTATCACATGTTCTCAAAGCATTAATATTATGATATGATTATAAGTCTCCCTTATTTACCCTCAGTTATCATTTCAGCCGCATTTTCATATGTTTCATTTTCTAGTTTATGAAGACATGACTTGTGATGGATTACTAAATTGGAACATCATTATGGTAAATATTTAAGATCATTCAGAAAATTAGATTAATCTATCCGACAATTCCATTAAAACTAAACTGTTATGGTATACATGAAAATGATTGTATAATGTTGTAAATATTCTACTAAAAAGATATCATATCATTTTATTCTAATCTAGGGTCACTATAGATTCACTAGTTGGTAAATGTATGATTCTTTAATAACAAGTATTATGGAAGATACATAAAAAATATAAATGGATCTGATGATGTATACTCATGATTGAAGACAACCTATTCTCTCGGATAGAATGTGTTCTCTTTGAAAAGAACGACATTGAGGTAATTAACAACTATACACTTCAAAATTTCTCCCATACGAGGATCCACATGCATCTAAATATATGTCATGTAGTTCTAGAAGATTAAATATGATCCATGAATAAATCCATGTACGGATGTCCCAAAATAACATCATCACATTTTAATCAAGGAACTGAATCCATCACCACATCTAGTGCTGGTCACACGCATTATAAAAAATTATTAATGGATATGATGTTTTTTAAAAATTTATTGGATGAAATATGTTGAGAAATTAAAACATGTACAGACTATTAAAAAAATTTATTCACTTGATGTGAATCATTAATCATTTTATTATTATAGTATGAGTAAATTTGGAAGCTTCTCCACATGAAGACATTTCTGGTATAATATGTGTTCATCATAAACATCATGAGACATGTAATTATTGTTTTATTCAAATTTTCATTGTAGAATAGGAAATAATTCCCATGCATTTCGTGCTACCCCCATCATTAAAAATTTATGTGGGGGTTGTAAATATTACGATTTAGAAATTCCGCAAATGTTTGATGAGGATTTAATAATACATATCTCATGGATTCAGGTAACCCATTCTCAATATCACCATAAATAATAATGATTTAGAATTTTATAATATAATTACAATATCTAAATTTGAAATAGGGAGTCATCCAGACTAAGGATATGGCTTTTGATGATAGAGATGTTTTGGTTCCCCATTGATGTCATCCCCAACATGGAAAACGTTGAGGGAAATCTAAACCAATCCAATTACCACTATATGATATATTTAGATACGTTTCCTAGAATATATTAATTAAATTATCAACCATAAACAATTATATATATGAAATCATGGTTTTGAAATCTCCAAGGGATACCTGGTAGATGCCATATAGCGATCCAGCCACATGATGTAAAATACAACTCTAGGAAGCCCACCATTTGATGATCAGGACAATCAAATCCATATTCATTCTTCCTCCTAATTACGATACTCAATACATAAAATTTGTGCAATAAAAAACCCATACTTATTGTCAATCCACTTTAATTCCTCTAGAATATCCTTTCACCATTTATGCACCTCCTATAATTCTAACAACATCGATGGAAACCAATTTAATTTGATAACTATTGTGGCCTCAATCATCTATTGGACATGATGGGTAAACTCTCCCATCATTTGATCCATTCATTGCCCCTCGTGGAGGTTCTCTATAAGAAGCGGTGTTAGTCCATTGCATCTCTCCACACTATTCCATCAACATTCATAGTGTTCATTACTATGAATAAAAAATTCATACACCCTTATAAAAGAAGGAATACTAGCCTTCATGAAGATCCTATATATGGAACTAACTATTACACTATTGGTAGGGATTCCCTAGACACCCCGAATCCCACAATTGGAGAGATCCCCCATCATCACCATAAAAAATCTAATAGTACCTTTAAAAAACTATATCTTCTTCACAGGTATGTTTTTTAATGGTGTTTTTTAGGGAAATGAGATGTTTTGGGAAATATTTGAATTACTCACCATTTATATTGTAAGTACATGTCATGTACTCGGTTACCGTGGGTAGCCGTGAGCTAGTCCTATATTGGCCATGCACATGGACAGGTATGGTGACATGGAGTCCACCTAAAGCAGGGCTTAGTAAGGGAAAGTACATGATGTGTACTTCAAAAGTACACACAATGTACTTTTTTTCATTAAATGGACTGGGGTCGCATCTAATTGGGAGAAATGTATTCTTCTCTACCAGACTCGACTGAGAGCATCTGTATGGTGTCAAATCTTCACCTAGGCACAGGTCGAGCATCTGATCTCCAATTCAAACACCATCGATTGAGTTCATATCACCTCGATAAGTCCTTTCTTATTCTAGATCTTCGTCTCCTGATTATTCCTATTTAGAGAGTTACATTCCATTGAACGGTTTGAGGGTTTTTGTAGATCTACGGTTTTATTGGGTAATTTGGGTCTGGATGTTCATGTATATCATTCTTACAACAATGAGGTAGGTGGTTTGTGCCTTCGTGTATAATTTCTTTGAGTTATATGTGCAATGATACCCAATACCGTTGAAGGGGGTATTGAGTGTTTACCGTTTTACAAATTTTAATTAATTTCTATGTTTGTTTGCATGAATATAGGATAATTTAATGTGATTACGGTGGTTTTCTATGCATTTGAAGTGTTTTCGATTGCATGTTCTATTTATGAATGTTTGGTCCTGCTTGGAATTTTGGGATGCCCATTTGATTCACATTCCTTGTATTATAGGATTGTTGGATTATTTATCTGACATATTGATATGTTTTAGAATTTTTTCAATGTATTTCGTGAGGTTTACTAGGTCTTTACACTTGCGATAACTATTTGACTTACACAGGGCCATGAGAACATGGTGTAGTAGACTATAGGGGGAATGAATGTAAGAGCTTCTCCAGAGTGTCTTTATAATATTACGATACGAGACCACATGGGGAATTGATGTTTAGTGCTTCCTCAGATTGTCTGTATTTACACGACACGGTCCACATGGGGTATCTGATGTAATAGATTCCCCAAATCGCCTTTAGTACCAATATGAAACTATTGGGGGAATTAATAGTTAGTGCTTCCTTAGAGAGTCTATACTTAGCTGAACCAGAGGGGTTTGACTGCGTGTGCTTCCCAGAGTGTTTCTTGTGTTTTTTGGTTGAACTATAGGGGTGAGACTGTGAGTATCCCTATAGGGTTACCTTATTTTATCATCTTCTTACATGGTTATGTTTTTAATGCTTGAAACTGTGGATTGTTACTACTTAGTACTTCCTTTTTTACTGCTTCCTTTTATTTATTACCCACTATATACTCACTGACTATTAGGAACATATCTTATGGTGGTTACCTAATGGTATATAGTCTCACACCCTATTTGGGACATGATTTTGGGGCCAAAAAGAATTTATTTCTGTAGTAATAGATATGGGAATGTGCCCTTCTACTTTAGGTACATGACTGCTTTCGTGCTGGAGATGAAGGAACCAAGCTGAGGATTGTGATGCTAATGATTCATTTGCTTATTTTATTTTGTACATTGGTTTTTTACTATTTTATTCCAGCATTATGGTTTGTTTGAATATTTTCCTAGACATATATATCATGCATCATTCATATTTGTGCTCCAGTTGTGTCTTTATGAGTCTTTCGTTTTTTAATGTTGTTTGGAATTTTACTAGATCCGATATTGTATGATTTTTTTATTTCCTCTATTTTACTCTTCCCATGATAGCGTAGTTTTCCCACTGTCACAGCCAAGGCCCTCGATTCTTGTTAGTAGCCACTGGCATTTGGTTAAATGCACATGGTGCCATGTGACCAACTTAGTACGGGGTGCCTCTGGGTGGATTCCGAAACCACGATGTTTCAAGGTGGTATCAGAGCAATTATTTTATTCTTGAATTATTGTTTAGAGAATATATCCAGGGATATGAAATAATAGGTACATGGTAATAATCTATTCCCATGATTAGCTATCCCATGTACATGGAAAATCCAATCTACCTCAAAATTATGATTTTTCTCATTTATCAATATTACAGTTGATTTTGTTTTCAACGTTAGGTGACACACATGTATTGTGTTTTTATTTTTAATGTTATTGAGGATCTATTTTTGTTGCAGCCTGATGATATGAGGTTTCTCCATCTCAGGGATCATATATGAACATTATAGAAATCACATGTCATGCATTTTTTCCATGCCATTTAGGGTGCATTAGCGATTGAATGTTGTATTCATAGATGATGTGATAGATATGCATGTTGCTGTAATAGATGCTTTAATAAAATACCTATTGTTTTATAGGGAACTTATTTGTGTAAGTATTTGTTTAAATGGATGCCAATATTTGTTTCTTGATGTTTTATGGGCCCTCATGAATCATAATATGGTGGGTCATGGACTTTTTTTGCCTGTATATGACTTGTATATGATGATAATCTTTCATTCGCAGGGAGTATGAGACCTCACAAATCGAAATTTGACACATTCAATGTTTGTTTTAGTGTTTATCTGGGTTCCAGAGTAGTTTCATCACCTTACTGTCTGGAAAACCCCAGAATACACGACCAGTAATGTTAGATACATTCCATGTGTTGTTCTGTTTGGGAAGAACTATTTTTCATATTTACATGCGGTGTATTGTATGTACACACTTTGTAGTCTATAACCGTGTCTCAGACTGTGTGGCCAAGGACACGGGGTTTACAATATTTGTTATGACACGTCATGTAGAGGATGTACCTTCCATGTTGTAGATCGTGTAAATTGGTTGTGTCACTAACAACATGGGTCAGAAAAATTTTCCTAGTACATGTCGTGTCCGGATGGAACATGTCGTGTAGTGTGAGCCTTGTATCTGGTCGTGTCACCAACAACACAGGTCGGTGAAGCCCATCTAGTAAATTTCGCATATATCTTGAGCACGCCATGTAGTCTTGTCCTAGGAGAACCATATGGGATAACCGTGTAGATGAACTCGATCATGTAAAGGTAATTCAAGTACACACCATATGTTAGGTCAACAAACAGTGTGTTTGTGGTGTTACATGACCTGGGTTGTCAGAAGTACATTCCCATTTGAATGGATTAAGGGAACACACCATGTAGATATTTAAACATGTCGTGTAGTCATGATTTTGGAAATATGAATTATTTATTTCACCTATTACCTTCTTAAATTTCTAGTTTATAGTCTCTGATATCTGATCTATGGTTTTTGTTTGACCATGCAGAGTCATGTCGTCAAGACTTCCTCCAGTTGTTTTCCAGTTGCAAGTTAGTGATTAGGAGCCTGACATGGCAGATCAGGGACTTCTATATGATCTTCCTATTGTGCCAGTCTTGGCACCAGAAGTTATAACAGATATTGGTGTTGATGCACAGTTCAGGGAAGGATTCAGGAGTATGATGCAGACCTTACAGGGAGCACCGCCTCTTGTATCATATATGGAATATTTCACCTGGGGTTTCCAATAGTATCATCCACCCACATTTTCAGAAGAAGTACCTCAGGCTACAGAGTCATGTATAGAAGCTATGCTAAACATCTTTTAGCATCTAGAGATGCCTCTGGAATGGTGGGTCAAGCTCTCTACTTACATGTTGTGGGATTTCTTCAAGATATGTTGTGATGTAATAAAATAGGAAGGGCATCATCAGGTTATGGTTTGGGAGGAGTTACAACATATCTTCTATGAATACTTATACCCAGAGAACTTGGGGGCTGATCGAGCACGAGAATTTATGAGTTTGGATCAGGGTACCCTTTATGTTATGAAGTATTCCTCTCATATCACAAAGCTGCAGTGCTTTGTACCCTTTCTACATGGATATGGGTTGTTCCTGGAAAATAAAATTGAGGATGGTCTTAGAAAGTACGTCCTCTCATAGGTAAACATATTTAGGTTGATTTCCATAACTTTAATAGTCAACCTGGCCCTGATCATAGAGCGGAATCTAAGGGATTCCAGAGTTACGATCCAGGGAAGCTCGACATATGGAGTTATTATACCATCTATTAATAGCAGGATGCACCACATGGAGACTTTTCATGGATATCTGAGGTGGTGAGAGACCACTTCTAGTAGCTAGGTGGTGAGCCAATTGTGCGGGATGATTGGGAATACAAGGACACATTTTCAGAGAGACCTTATGGAGTGCCGATCATACAGCAATGTGGGTAATCTTCAACTCTTCTGTCATATCTCCTCACTAGTAGCTGGTGAATTGGGTACTTTTATCACTCCTCGTTCAGGAGCAGCACCACTAGTTTCTCCTCAACCAGGGAACTGGAGTTCTTCCTGCAGTTCGGTCCGAGGTGGAGGTCATGGCCATGGTAATCAGTCGCCAGAAAGTGCAGGATCTCGAACCCTCTACAGTTCGAGGTATAATCCAAGTTTCCTCAGTTTTATATTCATCTCTTCTAGATATAGAGTATTCCCATATCTTTATATGTATTTCTGTTGTGGAGAGTCATGGGATCTCTATCTTTTCTTCGGCTAATATCTTGACGTCAGACACTCTATTTGGGAATAGAACGGCTAGTGTGCGTCAGTGAAAGGAGTTCCCTCTAGAGTTTGGTGGGTGTCAATTTTTATGGGACCTCTCTGTCCTGTAGATGAAATGTTAGGATGTCATTCCCGGAATGGACAAGTTTGTTCCCTTCCTGGATATTGTCAATTTCTATCTTCATATGGTGAGTTTCACATGACTAGAGGGCATATAGTTTTTTATAAGGGCGATTGGGATTTTTAAGTGAGAAATTGAGGAACATACCATTATGGGTTTGGAGGAGTTACAACCCAGGTTTCTAATCTATATTTGGATGACTAGGGGACATTACAGTTGGAATTTCCTCTATTGGTGAAACTTATTAGATATTTCTTTCTACAATAAATTTCTAGTTTGCTTCTAGTGTAAGAGGTGGAATTTTCAATTGACCATGTTCTAGGAGAGGCAACGAAGAATATCCCTCCTTATAGGATGGCTACACAAGAGTAAAAGGAGCTCAAGATGATATTGGATTACTTTTAAGAAAAAGGATTTCATCAGACCCCGTACATCTCCTTGGGGTTCACCAGTTCTGTTTGCGAAGAAGGAGGATTCTACCCTCAAACATTGTGTTGATTATCGTAGGTTAACCGGTTGATGGTCAAGAACCAATATACCTTTCATAGAATTGAGGATCTCTTTCATCAGATTCGAGGAGACTGGGTGTTCTCGAAGTTTGAATTGAGGTTTGGTTACCATCAGTTTCATGTTGGACAATCTAATATACCTCTTTCAACCTTCTGGAGTATGTATGGTCTATATGCGTATGTAGTTATGTCATTCGGTCTCACGAACACTAATGCAGTTTTCAAGGAATAGATGAACCGAGTTTTCCATCCATAAATGGTATTTTTTTGGTAGTCTTCATAGACAATATCCTGGTTTACACTCACAGTCAACATGACAATGCTACCCATCTTGAGATCATTTTCATTACACTGAGAGAGCATCTTTTATATCCTATGATTTCCAAATTAAACATTTGGATGGACCATATTCTCTTCTTGGTTCATGTTATCTCATAGATAGGTGTATCAGTAAAACAATACAATGTTAGTGAATTAGTTTCATGGGAGTAGCCAAAGAAATTCTTTGAGGTGGGGAGTTTTCTAGGATTGGCTGGATACTACAGACGCTTCACACATGTCTTCTCACACTTAGCAGCACCACTGAAAGGAGTGATTAAGATTCTTGTGAGTCAGCCTTTCATGAGCTGAATGGGAGTTTGAATTTGGCACTGATACTAGTATTTCATTGGCCGGGAAAGATCTATACTATTTAATATAATGATTAAGGTTTCTGGATGGGATCAGTGTTTATTTTGGGAGAATGAGTTGTTGCGTATGAGTCGCAGTATTGAAGGCCACATGAGAGGAATTAACTGACACATGATCTCGAGTTGGCGGTAGTTATCCATTCATTACGCTTTTGGAGATATTATCTTCTCGGAGAGAATTTTATGGTTTTCACTAACTACAAGAGTCTCAAGTACATATTTACTCATCATTATCTGAATTTGAGACAATGAAGGTCGGTGGAGTTTCTTTAATATTTTGATTTTGAAATTTCCTACATGCCTAGGAAAGGCAACACAGTGGATGATGCAATGAGTAGGAGGACTTAGATATAGGCAGTTCAAGAGGCTAGTAGCGAGTGACAGCCTTTGGATCTGTTTTTTGAGATGCATTTGGAGGTTCACGACAGATAAGGGTAGCCATTTATTTCTTCTATAGTTGTTACATCTACTATTCTTGATCGAGTAAGAATGACGTAGCTATCCGATTCTAAAGGCCTAGTCGTAAGGGACAGTGTGTCAGGAGAGGACCCTATTCCTGGATGGAACATAGGTGATGATGAGATCTTGAATTTCATGGGGTTTATATGGGTTCCAGCTTTCGTGACCCGTCCTCAGGGTTCGTGCCGTGACTACCCAAATTCCGCCTTCCATAGGCCAGGGGTGTCGACTAGCACCAAAGGTGTAAATCCATATAAAAGGGAAGGAATTGCCTTTATAAAGTAAACAAAAACACAATAGAGTATGCAAGTGAAGTATTCACTAAGTAAAAATTGGGTACAAGGTAAGTGTTGAAAAGTAAATGGGCCAGTATACAAACTCAACTGAAAGGACAATACAACTGATAGGAAAGTACAAAATCATTAAGTAAAATAGCAAAACTGAATCGTCCTTCAGAAATCCCACATGAAGGGTGGGTACAGATAGTCTCCTCAGCTCCTCAGGTCCGGTCGTCTGCTCCGTGTACATCCCGCCAAGTTGTCCACCTCTGGGTACCATCCAGCTCCACAAGCCTCCACCTCGATCAGTGATGTTCGTCGTCTGTATCCAAAAAAATGTAGTGCAGGCATAGCTTGTGTAGGGGTGAGTATATGATACTTAGTAGGTACCCCAAGACCCCCGAAAGTCTATCAAAATCCATGAATGATAAACCACAATGGAAAGATACAATCACAAAGTATCAACCGAGTTTACATAGTTATATTTCCATACATATACCTAGGTCATCAATTACAAAACAGCTCCAACTCTAATGCCCAAGCACAACCCAGTCCATAGAGGAAAACACAACCCAGTCCAAACAAGAAATCATAACCCTATCCACACAGGTAATCCAGTTAATCACATTGATGATAATGATTAAAAATTAAGACTCAGCTCACAATGGTATACATCTTTCGTATAGCGATAGAGACGATCAAATGTAGTCACTGATTCATCTATGAAATCAGACCCACACATGATACAAGTCTAGAAAAGCTGTCAGACCCACATAGGATAGAAGACTAGCTACTCTGTCAGACCCACACATGATACAAGTATAGAGGTTAATACTGCCAGACCCACACAAAATTCAAGAACAGCAGTCATCACCGTCGAACCCACGAAGGATCCCAGTACGGTAGTCGTCGCGGTCGAACCAACTGAGTATTCCAGTACAGTAGTCGATACAGTCGCAGCCAACTCTAGGGGTTCTGCACACAAAATGCTCGATTTCGGGAGGGTCTTCTCCTCGAGAAAGAGAGTCGATAAATCAACTGTCATGAATCCCAGAGTTTATGTATCCCAATGTTTCTTCTCGTCAAAAAACCCCCAACGCGACAAACGGTGCGTCAATCGGATGCCCGGTCTGAGAGTTATTGGCTTTTCCATCCCAGGGGCCCCGTTCGTTTTTAAGCTAAACCCAATCCGACTGTACTCCAGCTTTGTCCAAACCTTATGTGGAGTATTAAAAAATAACAATCCTAAAAAATGGAATTCAATGCAGTTGACGTTACGTCAATCAGACGCCTGGTCCTTAAGTGATAAGCATTTCTGGTCGAAGGGCTCTGTTGATTTCGGGTTCAAACCAAAATGGCCGTTCAAAAACATTACTGAAACCAAAAGTGTTATATACCTGAATTACCTTCTCGATCCAAGGATTCGTACGCAACTGATGGTGCATCGATCAGAGTTCTGTAGCTCAAGTTATGTGAAAAAGACCGAAAACAGCCCGAAGTGGGGGTCTGCGCCTGGTCCGACCCGGCCCAACCCCCCTGGGTCGGCCCGGCCCGGATGGGCATGTCCCGGTCCACGTGACCCACCACGAAATATACAGTGGGTGTGATCTGGCTCGTCCAGCTAGCCGAGTGGGGGGGGGGTGGGTGGCCCCCTATTCTGCGGACCCGGCGCCATTGTGGCACCGCTGGTCATCCAGGATCCCGCGTGGATGTGAGATCCTCCTCCCTCGCAACCACGGCTGATGATGAGGTAGCTTCTATCGACGGTGTGCTGGGGAGCCACCACCTCCAGGTGGTCGGCCTGTACCGGATGCTGCCTCTGGCCGTCGGCGCCCCGTGCCATCGCGGTACTCCGCGGGCCATCAGAGTCATTCTGGTGGTCAGTTTTTGCTCCCGTCTGTGCATGCGATCGTCTCGAGACCTGAGCTCCACTGCGAAGGCTCTGATTTTCCTTTTCGTCCCCATTTCGTCATCACTAATCACCCCATGCATCAAGAACAAAATTGTTCTGGGTCCGAGTTTTGTTCGTTAGCCCGCACCCACCGTGTTAGATGTTCAAATCGTCACTCATTAATTTAAACACCATGTATGAGGGTATAAATATCATAAAATAAAAATATACAAATTTTTTCATACCTCAACAGCTGATGTCGAACGTCAGCATCACAGGGTAAGAAATCGTAGGTGATGTCGGAGTGCGCCGAGGAAGAAGCGACGTCTCCTCTCTTGCCGCGGAGGAGTGAATAGGTGGCGCTTTGTCATTCTTTGTGGAACCAGAGTTCCTCGTAATAGGAGACATCGTTCTTCATCGGAGGCCGGTGTTTTTCCAAAATCCCAGGAGCTCACTCGATCTTCCTTCAAACAGAGAATGCTCTCCCACAAAATAATATAATAGGCTCCTCCTATTATTTTATTTCACATGAAAAGTAACTTCCAAAAATTCAAATCACCACATCTAACAAACGTGTTGACAATTGATTAATGGAAGGGAGAGGAAAGGTCCACATTAATTAGATGCATTGGAAAATAATTAAAAGGTAGGGAGAGGAATGATCATCATTAATTAAACATGTTGGCTATAAAAAGGGGGTTTCCAATTTAATGAGGGGGGTTTTAAAGAGTTAGAGAAACATTGAATGGTTGGGGATCGTGTGGGACCCACTTCTCTAACATCCACCCTTGGGTAGTTTTGTGGATGTGGGTCCCATAATTAACTACCCTTGGGAGGAATTAACCCCCCTCGATATACAATAAAATTGTACAAAAAATTTTATTTACCTCTTAATTAAACCCCAAAATAAAACATCGAACCCAATTATAATGCAACTGTGGTAAATGTCCCCTTAAGAAATTACCGGCGCTGAAAGTTCATCAGTGACCTTGGATTTTAATTCTATGCACCAGTTCAAAGAATTGGAAAACCTTCTCGTTCATTCACTGATCGTACCTGAGATAAACTTCAGAAATTGATTTCGGGCACACCGAGCCTCGGAGTCAAGGGCCGTCAGAAGCCACAGTCACGTAAAATTCCAAAGTATTTCAGAATAAAAATATCCATGAAATATCAATGTATTTATATTACACGAACCTCAGGGATTTACGTCCTCGTAATGCTACAACATAAACTAGGGAAACAAATGAGGATACTGAACACACATCTGAGCCTCCTGCACATATTTTCTCTCTTGGAGGTTCCCGTGCTTCCAACGAATGCGCAAAAAAGTAATCGACCATCCACTTAGGACGCGCTCCAATCGATCCTCGATCTCCACTGGGACATCTAAATATTTCACCATATCATCGATGTCCAACTCTCCATGGTTGATGATATGCATCGGGTCATGCACGTATCTCTTCAGCTGAGATACGTGGAAGACGTTGTGAACCTGGTGCAACTGAGGTGGAAGGACGAGGCTATAAGCCACCTCACCTACTATACTGAGGACTGGATAAGAGCTGATGAAGCGTAGAGATAACTTTCCGCCCTGGCCAAATCTCCGCAATCCATGCCCTGGTGAGACCCATAAGAAATTATTGTCGCCATCCCAGACCTCCAGTAGCCTCTGTCTCCTATCAGCATAGGAATTTTGTATTCTTTATGAAGTCATCATCCGCTCGTTGATGATATGAACCTTCTCCACCATAGCCTGAACCATCTCTGGTCCTACGAGTGCTGACTCCCCCGGGTCAGTCTAGCACAGAGGTGATCTGCATGGTCGGTCGTACAATGCCTCGTAAGGTGACATCCTGATGGTGGAGTGGTAGCTATTATTATAGTAAAACTCCAACAAGGCTAGGAGATCCTCCCAGCTATGACCAATGTCAGGGATACATACATGGACCATTTCGTCAAGTGTCTGAATGGTCCTCTCCGTCTGTCCATCCATCTGAGGGTTAAAGGAAGTGCTCAGGCATAGCTACGTCCCAAAAGACTCATGTAACCCCTTCCAAAGCCGGGATGTAAAGAGAGTGTCTCGATCGCAGATGATAGATGATGGCACACCCTGAAGTCGTACGATCTCCTAGAAGTAGAGGTGTCCCAAGCTCACTACTGAGCCCTACTCCCTGATCGGT
This sequence comes from Viscum album, assembly GCA_963277665.1. Lineage (NCBI taxonomy): Eukaryota > Viridiplantae > Streptophyta > Magnoliopsida > Santalales > Viscaceae > Viscum > Viscum album. The sequence goes on along the minus strand of OY728164.1, from coordinate 1,814,794,374 downwards.
AGGAAGTGGGCTGACTTGGTGAGTCGGTCGACAATAACCCATATAGAGTAATGCCCTCTGGATGTACGTGGAATCCCCATCATGAAATCCATGGATATTCTATCCCACATCCACTTCGGGACCTCTAAGGGCTATACCAACCCTGCCAGTACCTGGTGCCCCGCCTCCACTTGCTTACAAGTGAGGCATCGAGAAATGAACTCTACTACAGGCTTCTTCATTCCTGTCCACCAGTGATGTCATCTGAGGTCCTGATACATTGTCCCAACTCCTGGATGAACCGATAGAGGGGAAGTTTGGAACTCCTTCAGCACCTCCTACTGCAGTGCAACTGGTACCTTGGTACGTCCCCTGAAGAGGATGACGTGCTCCCCGCCTTCAAAAAATCCATTGGGTGCCAACCTTGAGGATATCTGAGCATTTCACATATCACAGTCAATAACAACACGTTGTGCCTCTCTGAACTGCAAAATAGCGGAGGAGTAGATATGAGGGATTGTAGATAGGCTACCCCATCTCTATCCATGATGGATATCAGCCAAGTGGATAAGTACTTTGTGGCCTCTCCAAGTACCTGAATGCTCGATCTTTTGCTGAGAGCATCAGCCACAACATTCCCCTTCCCTGGAGTATAGAAAATCTCAAAGTTAGAATCTTGTAGGAACTTGATCCATTGCTTTTGTCTTAAGTTCATGTTCTTCTGTGAGAAAATGTAGCTGAGACTCTGGTGGTTAGAGTAGACTGTAATGCTCTCACTCATCAGATAGTGCTTCCATATCTTCAGGGCAAAGACCACTACTGCTAACTCCAGGACATGGGCAGAATAGTTCTACTCGTGCTGCCTCAACTGATGTGAACTTTAATCAATAATTTCCCTCTCTTGAATAGGACACACCCGAGTCCAGTCCCTGATGCATCGCAGTAAACTAAATACCCTACTCCCTCCTCCAGAAGCCTCTAGATAGGCACACTGGTCAATCTCAGCCTCAGCTCATGAATGCTCTGGTGACAACTCTTTGACCACATGAAGGGTTTTCCCATCTTCGTCAATGTTGTAAGTGTTTCAACAACTCTGGAAATGTCTCTCACAAATCTTCGATAGTACTCAGCCAGACCTAGGAATCTCCGCACCTCTATCACACTCCTTGGTGGCTCCAATGCAAGTACTGCCTCGATATTTGCGGGATCCAATGCAACTCCCACCTCTGAGATGACATGCCCCAAGAAGTGAACCTCTCTAATCAAGAACTATAACTTTGAGAGGTTACCATAAAGCCGGTGCTCTTGGAGTGTATCCAGTACAACCCGCAATTGGTAGGTGTGGTCCTCCTCGGTAGTCGAGTAAATCAATATGTCATCAATTAAGACTTTGACAAACTTATCGAGGTAAGGCTATATGATCCTATTCATGAGACTCATGCACACCATTGGATCTTTGGTCACGCCGATGGGAATAACCATGAACTTGTAGTGTCTATACCAACACCTGAAGGTCATCTTCTGCACATCCTTGTCTCGATCTTTGAGCTGGTGATAGCTTGACCAGAGGTCTATCTTTGAGAACCATCATGCTCCCCAGAGATGATCGAAGAGATCTTGAATTCTCGGAAGAGGGTACATGTTATTCATGATCACCTGGTTCAGGAGACGGTAGTCGACACATAGTTGTAAGATCTCATTCGACTTCTTGGATAACAGAATCGGAGAAGCCCAGGGTGAAAAACTGGGTCAGATGAAACCTTTCCACTGTATGTCCTCTAACTTTAGCTGTAGCTCACGAAGCTCAGAGGGAGTCATCCAATATGCTGGAGTAGATATCAGTGATGTTCTTGGGTACATTTCTATGTAGAAATCTACCTACCTGTGAGGAGGTAATCCTCGAATATCATCAGAGAAAACGTACTCATATTGATCCACCACAACTGGAAAACTCGGACTCCACACATCAACTTCTACGAGGATGAGACTAGACATCTGATCTGTGATCGACTGCCCTCACCTCTGCATAGGGCAATCCTATACTGCGAAGATTCCCTTCTCACCGGTGAAGGTGAACCTGGTCTCATCCATGTGAACACACCACACTTTGTGCCTAATACAGTCTATATTATCATGGATAGTAGATAATCAGTCCATACCCAAAATGACGTTGTAAGGCCTTGACACCGCTACAAGAAGTTCTCAGACGAATATCTCTCCTCCTAGAGTAATCTCACACAGCCAGCATAGGTGCGTGAGCATCGAGTCAACTCTCTTAGGAGTCTCTAACCGTAAGGATCAAGCCAATAATTCCGTTGGTATCTCTGAGATCTGAACAAGGGAAGCGGAAATAAAAAAAATGTCACGCACTTGTGTCTATAATAACTGCAGAAAGGGTGGAGTAGACACAGATAGTAACTCAAATCATCTTAGGTGCACCGTTGTCATAAGCCTCCGCTGCCTGGAGATGAGCCCGCCTCTTCCCGCCAGCTCTCTGTGGTCGGGGTGGACATCCTGGGGGTGGTGGTTGTAGAGCCTTGAAACGGCGTCCACCACCCACTGCTCGGCCAACTCCTCTGCCTCATCTGCCTGCTCTATGCGGACTGCCATGATCGAACCTTTTCCTCTGCTTGGGAGGTCCCTCCACTGTCTGATTCTCGTCAACATGGCGGGTCGGGCAGTCACAAGCCATGCGGCCCTGCCCACCGCATGCATAGCAATGCCTACTCCTTGTATGGCAGGCTCTGTGCCATGTGCCCCACACATCCGAACCTTTATCCTGAGGTCGCCCACCTGACGGCCTGGTCCGCATGGACCCCTATGACATCTGTCAACTGCCGGCTGTAGAAGACTCTAATCTGTGTCGTCCTGTGGTGGGTATCGATGCTGATGGCTGCTCGGCGAGAAAGCTCTCCAACAAAAGGGCTCGCTCCAGCACCCCTTCCTGCGTCGTCATTCTTAGTGGAATCGTCGAAGCTCTGATATCATGCCTCAGTCCCTACTCAATGTTCTGGACCCGGAAGAATGTGTCTCGTACCATGACTGTGGAGTAGTGCGAGAGGTCGGTAAATCTCACCGAGAACTGGGCAATTGTCATGCTGCCCTGTCGTAGCAGTATTAACTCTTAGATGTGCACCACACGGAGGGTAGCTGGATCAAACTACAAGTGGAAGAGGCTCTCAAAGTTCATCCAATGTAGTGATGCCTCATCGTGCACTTGGAGCATCAGGCTCCAGCATCTACCTACTGTCGCGTGCAAGAGACTCGAGGCAAAAATCACTACAAGGTTTGCTGTTGTCCATACCAATCTGAAGACTCCGACGATAGACTCCAACCAATTCTCTCCAGCCTAAGGTTCCATCTCTCCACAGAACCGGGGATCCCTATGTCTCTAAAACTCGTGCAATGTGCTCAGGCGGCATGCACTCTCCACCATTGGGGCTGGTAGCATCGGTGGATCAGCAGGTAGTGGTACTGCTGATGCCACTACTGTATTGGGGCCCTGCACCGAGGCCTCGTCGCTCGGTGGGCTTCCATCCTGCACTTAACTAGAAAGCTAGGATGGCTGCCATCGTGGGGCCATCCGAAAAAGAATCAAGTGTGCCACAGTCAAACAGGATACCTGGTGAGCTGAGAAAATGTAATCACAAAGTATATTTTTGAAATAGAACACACACACAATCAGTGTTTTCATGCACTGAGTCAGAAAGCAGAGGTCAGGGTCCTGGTGTATGGATACGTGGGCCGCCAAACCATCCCAGGACTCCCTGGACTGAAAACCACACTCAATACTCTTAAAGATATTGCTTCATAGAAAGGAAAGATCTGAGCCATGTGTTCTGCGGTAGAACCAACTCCATTGATACCAATTTTTCACGACCCGTCCTCGGGGCCCGTGACGTGACTACCCCAAGCCCGCCTTCCATAGGCTAGGGGATGGCGACTACCACCAAAGGCATAAATCCCGATAAAAGGGAAGGAATTTCGTTTATAAAGTAAACAAAAACACAACAGAGCATGCATGTGAAATAAGCACCATGTAAAACTAGGTACAAGGAAAGTGCTGAAAAGTAAATGGGCCAGTATAGAAGCATAACTAAAAGTACAATACAACTGATAAGAAAATACCAAATAATTAAGTAATACAACAACACCAAATCATCCTCCGGAAATCCCACATGAAGGGTGGGCACAGATAGTCTCCTCAGCTCCTCTGGTCCTATCGTCCACTTCGTGTACATCCTGCCAAGTGGTCCACCTCCGGGTACTGTCTAGCTCCACAAGCCTACACCTCAATCAGTTATGTACGCCATCTGCATCCAACACAACGTAGTGCAGGCATAGCCCCTACATGGGTGAGTATATGATACTCAGTAGGGACTCTAAGACCCCCGAAGGGCTCTCAGAACACACAAAGGATAAACCAAAAAGGAAATATACAATCACAAAGTATCAACCGAGTTTACGTAGGTATATGCCCATACATATACCTAAGTCATCAATTAATAAACGACTCCAACTCTCGAGACCAAGAACAACACAGTCCACACAGGAAAAAACTCGTGTCAACACAGGAAAGCACAACCCAGTCCACACAGGAAAGGAAGTCAGTCACATCGATGATAAATATTGAAAATCAAGACTCAGCTCACACAGGTATATATATTTCGTATAGAGATAGAGATGATCAGATTTTGTCAAGAATTCTTCTAAGCTATCAGACCCACACATGATACAAGTTCATCTAACCTATCAGACCCACACAAGAAACAAGAATAGCTACTCTGCCGGACCCACACATGATACCATTAAAAGGGTCAGTACTGCCAGACCCACACAAGATACAAGAATAGTAGTCATCGCCATCAAACCCATGGAGGATCTCGGTATGGTAGTCATCATTGTCGAACCCACAGAGGATTCTAGTACAGTAGTCGATACAGTCTTAGACTGCTCTAGGGTTTCTGCACACTGCTTGCTCGATTCTGGGAGGGTGCGCTCCTCGAGCAAGAGAGTCGAATCATAAACTATCACAAAGCCCAGAGTTGATGTATCCCAAAGGTCCAGCTCATAAAAAACACCCAACACAACAGACGGTGTGTCAATCAGACGCCCTGTATGAGAGTTATTGGCTTTTCCGTCCCAGGGCCCCGGTTGGTTTTTAAGATAAAACCAACACGACCACACTCCAGATGCATCCAAACAACAAGTGGAGAAAGCCAAATGAACCGTCTCCACAAAATGAATTCAATGAATTTGACGACACATCAATCGGACGTCTGGTCCTTATGTTGTAAGCATTTCCCCTCCAAGGGCTCGGTTGGTTTCGGGTTCGAACCAACCCGGCCATACCCAAACATTATCGAAACCTCGAGTGTGATATACCGAAATGACTATCTCGATCCAAGGATACCTACACAACTGACGGTGTGTCGATCAGAGGTCTGTATCTCATGTAATGGGAAAAATTCCGAATAACCGCCCGAAGTCCGGGTCTGGGCTCGGTCCGACCTGGCCTAACCCCCCCCCCCCCCCCGGGTCGGTGCGAACAGGGAAACCCGACCCGAGTCCGGGTCCAGCCCGGCCGGCGGGGCATGGTCCACGAGACCCGCCCCGACCCGGCCGGGGGGGGGGGGGTGCGTGGGCCCGACCAACGAGCCGAACAGGGGGCACGCCCCCCTGTTCCGCAGACGCGGCCCCTGGGCGGTGCCGCTGGTCATCCCGAATCCCGCGCAGTCGCGACATTCTCCTCCCTCGATGCCATGGATGATTCCACGGTGGCTTCTGTCGACGGCGTGCTGGTGCGCCGCCACCTCCTCAGGCCGTCGGCACCATCTCGTTACTCCGCGGGCCACCAGAGTCATTCTGGTGGTTTGCTTTTTCTCCCATCTGTTCCTGCAGTCATCTCGGGACCCGAGCTCCACTGCGAAGGCTCCTATTTTCCATTGAGGTCTCGTTTCATCGTCGCTAATCACCCCATGCATCAACAACAAAATATTGGTGGGTCTAGGTTTTGTTCATTATCCCACACCCACTGCGTTAGAGTTTCAAATCGTCACCCAACAATTTAAACGCCAAGTAAGAGTGTATAAATATCATAAAAAAATTATACAAAATTTTCCCTACCTCATCAATTTATTTCGAACGTTGCCGTCGTGGGGTAAGGAATCGTAGGCGGCGTCGGAGTGCACCGAGGAGGAAGCTGCGTCTCCTCCCTTTCCACGGAGGGGAGAATAGGTGGCGCGTTGTCGTTCTTTTTGGAACCGGAGTTCATCGTCGAAGGAAATGTAATTCTTCATCAGAGGACAATGTTCTTCCAAAATCCTAAGATCTCTCCCAATCATTCTCCGCACAAAGAAAGATCCCCCCAAAATAAAATAATAGGTTACTCCTATTATTTTATTTCACATGAAAGGTATCTTCCAAAAATTCACATCACCACATTTAATAAACGCGTTGACAATTGATTACGGGAAGGAGAGGAAAGGTCCCCATTAATTAAATGCATTGGAAAATAATTAGGGGGGTTTTAAAGATTTAGAGGAAAATTGAATGGATGGGGCTCATGTGGGATCCACTTCTCTAACATCCACCTTTGGGTAGTTAGGTGGTTGTGGGTCCCACCCTTAACTACACATGGGAGGAATTAACCTCCCCAGATATACAATAAAACTGTACAAACAATTTTATTTACCTCTTAATTAATCCCCAAAATAAAACATCAAACCCACTTAAAGCACATCTGCATTAAATTTCCCCTTAAGCAATTACAGGAACTGTGAGTTCATCATTTCCCTCAGATTTCAATTCCGAGCATCAGTTCAAAAGATAGAAAAACCCGCTCTTTCATTCACTGAACTTACCCTAGCTAATCTTCAAAAATTGATTCTGGGTGCACCAAGCCTCTGAATCAAGCGTCGTCAGAAGCCACAAACTCGTAAAATTCCAAAGTATTTATGAAAATAAATTCCTTGAAATTTGAGGGACTTTGCACCAGCAGTCATATGCAATGAGCTTATCATGATTTTAATTCCTCATTTTGGGCAGTTCATCTGGGTGTCACTAAGATGTATCGTGATCTACACCATCAGGATTGGTGTCCAGGTATGAAGATAGATGTTACTGGTTTTCTCATGAGGTGTTCCACCTGTCAACATGTGAAGGTGGAGCATTATCAAATAATGTGACTTTTTCAGTAGTTACCCATTATTGAGTTGATTTGGATGGATGTCACGATGGATTTCATGACAAGGTTACCAAGGTTGCCTCATGGTAATGATACAGTTTGGGTTCTCATTGACAGACTCATGAAGGTTGATCACTTCATACTGATTAAGAGACTTTTAGTGTTGATGAGCTGGGACAGTTGTACATTAGAGAGATTGTAAATCTACATGGGGTTCCACATTACATTGTTTCAGATAGGGATGCACGTTTTACTTCTCTGGGATGGAAGGGGATATAGAAGGATTTGGGCACACGAGTACTTTTGAGTACATTATACCACCCTCAGACAGATTTCCAATCTAAGCATACGATTCCGGTGCTTGGAAACAAGCTCTGAGCATGAAACCAAGATTTTCAAGATTCATGGGAGAAGCAAATACCTCTTGTGGAGTTTTCCTTTTAAAATAGTTCCATATGACTATTTAGATATCACCTTTAGAATAGTTGTACGGTAGGCCCTAATGATTACCCATATGTTGTCTTGTGGTAGGAGAGGCAGCTATGCTGGGACCTCGTCTTTTCCAAGAGACCACAGAATAGATATAGTTGATTCAGGAGATGATGGCTACTACACAGTCTCGACAGATGTCTTATTCATATTGACGAAGATGACCTCTAGAGTTTGTGGTCGGAGATGATGATTTCCTGCATGTCACACCATGGATGGGACATATGAGGATTAGGAGACAGCGTAAGATTTCACTGAAATACGTCGGGCCATTTGAGGTGTTAGAGAAAGTAAGTCGGTTGCCTATCAGTTGCAGTTACCTTAGAGGTACCGGGATATGCATGACATTTTCAACGTTTCTCAGCTTCTATGTTACTTCTCATACCCATCTCATGCTTCCCAACCCGAGGAAGTTGAGTTAGAGGTGGATGCATTGTTCGAGGAGAATACTATTCAGATTATTGATCAAAGGACGAAGGTTCTCCGTGGTCGGTCGGTTCCACTTGTACAGGTGCTATAGAAGAACGAGCGATTATAGAATGAGAGTTGGGAGAGGGAGGCCGATGTGCGATCTTAGTGATGGAGGTGATTAGTGTTTCTTCTTCTATGCCACCATTCTAGGGATATTTAGGTACAAATGTCATTAAGGGGGATTTTTTTAAGAACCCAGATCTTTTTTTTCAGCTATGATTTTATTTTTATAGTGTTTTTGAGGAATATGAGGACTTTTAAAAAAAATTGAAGTTCATGTCGTGTACTTTATCAGAACATGTCTTGAACTCGGTTACTGTGGGTAGCCGTGTGCTGGTCATATAGCAGCCTTGCACATGACCATGTATGGTGACCTGGAGGCCACCTAAAGTGGGGATCGATAAAGGAATGTACACCTCGTGTACATCAAAATTCCTCACTGTGTACTTTTATATTTTCCTTAAATTGACCGGGGTCTCGTCTAATTGGTAGAAAGTGATTCTGCTCCGAAGCACTCAACCGCGAGAGTCCGTATGACCACAAATCTTCACCAAGCCCCTGGTCGAGCATCAAATATTCGATTCGATCTCTATAAATTGTGTTGGAATCTTTTCAGTAAGACTTTCCTTCTTTTATAGCTTCAACTCCTGATTCTTCCTCTTTATATTGTTATCTTCCATTGAACGGTTTGAAAGTTTTTGTAGATATACATTGTTCTTGGGTGATTTGAGGATTTAGGTTCATGTATATTGTTCCTACAAAACTGAGGTTAGTGTACGGTTCCATTCTATATATATTCCTTGAGTTATATGTGCAATGTTTCCCAATACCCTTGAATGGGGTATTACCTGTTTATCTTTTTACCATTATTAATTGCCTGATATTTTTATATTATTGAATAGTGGATAATTTAATGTGATTAGGGTTTTTCTATATGATATGGATGTGTTTTACCATGCATGTTAATTTTTTGACTGTTTGGTCCTGCATAGCCTTTTAGGATTCCTATTTGTTTCCCATGGCTAGTATTATAGGATGGTGCGATTATTTATCTAACATGAAGATATGCTACAGACTACTAGCCAATTAGTTCTTGAGGTTTACATAGAATTTATGCTTGCGATACATGTTTGACTTACACAGGGCCGTGAGAATTTGTGGTAGTAGTCCATGGGGAAAATGGACGTAAGGGGTTCTCCAGAGTGTCTTTTATAATATTATGATGAGACACATCATGGGGAATTGTCATTGAGTTCTTCATTATAGTTTCTATAGTTTCTTAATGCATAACATAGGGGGAATGTGACATAAGTTCTTACCCAGAGAGACTTTATTACTGATACAAGACTATAGGATGAAATGACGGTGAATGCTTCTTCAGAGAGTCTATACATAGCTGAACCAGAGGGTGAGACTGTGTGTGCTTCATAGACGGTTGCATTTTTTGTTAGGTTGAACCACATTACTTTGGCTATGAGTCATTTTTAAAAGGATACATTCTTTGATTAGCTACATACATGGTTATGTTTTTAATGCTCTAAACGGTGGACTGTTACTACAGAGTAATTTGTTGCTTACTACTTCCTTTTACATATTAGCTTCTATATACTCACTGACTATCAGGAACATATCTTTGGGTGGTTTCTTACTAGGATTTAGTCTCACACCATGTTTGGTTCATGCTTTTGGGCCCAAATACATTATATTTTTGTAGGTATAGATAAGGGAAACTGACCTTCTACTTCAAGAACATGACTGCTTTGGAGTTGGAGAGGAAAGGACAAAGCTGAGGCTTCCAATGCTTAAGAGTTGTTTATCAATTTTCTTTTGTAAATTTTTTAATACTTCTGCATTCCAGCATTGTGGTTTGTCTGGCTATATTCCTAGAATTTGTATCATGCATCATTTATATATGTGCTTCAGTTGTTTCTTTATCATTCAATCTCTGTACACTATTGTTTGGTATTTTACTGCTTTCTCTATTTTATTATTTATCTATTTCAACTGTGTAACACTGCCAATTAGGGAATAGTTTCCCCACTATCACTCCCAAGACACTCACTGCTAGTCGGTAGCCTATAGAATTCGAGGAAATGATCACAGGGCAATGTGAACAACCGAGTACGGGGGTGGTTTTAGAGGAAAATGAGTACACATAGTGTACTATATCAGTGCACACTGTGTACTCAGTTAACACAGGTATCTGTGTGTTGGCCGTGTAGCATCCTTGCCCAAGACCATGTATGGTGACCTGGAGGCTGCTTAAAGTGAGTCTCGGTAAGGGAATGTATAGGTCATGTACTTCAAAAGTACACAACATCTACTTTTTTCATTAAATGGATCGGGGTCATGTCTATTTGGAAGAAAGGGATTATTTTACACTAGACTGGACCGAGAGAATCCATACGGCTGAAAATATTCACTGAGCACCTAGTTGAGAATCTGATCTATAATTCTATCATCGTCAATTGCATTGGGATCGCCACGGTAAGCTCTTCCTTCTTCTAGGGCATCGTATCCTAATTCTTCCTCCTTCGAGAGTTATCTTTCATTGAACAGTCTGAGCGTTTTTGTAGATATATGGTGTTATTGGGATATTTGTGGATTGAGGTTCATGTATATCATTTATACAACACTATGGAAGGTGGTTTGTGCCTCTTTATAGAATGTACATGAGTAATATGTGCAATGTTTCCCAATACCCTTAAAGGGGGTATTGCATGTTTACCGTTTTACCCTTGTTAATTGCCTACTATGCATGTATGATTTAATAGAGGTAAATTTAAGGTGATTAGGGTTTTTTGTATTCCTTGAATGTGTTCTCCCATGCATGTTTTGTTTATGACCATTCGGTCTTGCTTAGCCTATTGTGCTGCCCATTTGTTTCCCATGCTTAGTATTATAGGATGGGGTGATTATTTATCTAACATGTTGAAATGTTGTAGACTTCTATCCAAGTGTTTCTTGAGGATTACTTAGAAATTATGCTTGTGATGCGTGTTTATCATACACCGGTCTGTGAAAACATGGTTTAGTAGACCCCAGCGAGAATGGATGCATGGGCTCCTCCATAGTGTCTTTTATAATATTACGATGAGAGACCACATGGGGAATTGACATTGAGTGCCTACTCAGAGTGTCTGTAGTTCCTTGATGTGGGCCACATGAGGAATGTGACGTAAGTGCTTCCCTACAGCGCCTTTATTACCAATATGACAATATAGGGTGAATTTATGGTAAATACATTTTTAGAGAGTATATACGTAGCTGATCTAGAGGTGTGAGACTGTGTGTGCTTCCTAGTGGGTTGTATGTGTTTTTTGGTTGAACTAGAGGAGTTAGGATGTGATTATATACTAGAGGGTTACTTTATTTGATTATCTACATACATGGTTATGTTTTAAAATTTTTAATCTTTGGACTGTTACTGCTGAGTTATTCCTTGTTTACTGCTTCATTTTACTTATTACTAGCTATATACTCACTGAATATTAGGCACAAATATTATGGTGGTTTTCTACTGAGATTTATTCTCACAACCTGTCTGGGTTATGCTTTTGATCCCAAACAGATTATATTACTGGACGTATAGATAAGGACAAGCGCCCTTCTACTTCAGTTACTTTACTACATTGGAGCTGGAGAGCAACGGACGAAGCTATGGCTTGCGATGGTGATGAGTTTTTATCTATTTTATTTTGTACATTGGTTTAGTACAGTTGAATTCCATCTTTGTTTTTTGTTTTTCTATTTTCCTAGAAATATATATCAAGCATCATATATATATATGTTCTTCATTTGTTTCTTTATCATCCTTTCAATGTTCATCGTTGTTTGGAATTTTATTGCATTCAATATATTATGATTGTTATTTTTTGTTGTTTTGCTCTGCCAATGATGGCATTGATTCCCCACTATCACACCCATGGCCTTCATTAATAGTTAGCAGCCTCTGGCATTTGTATAAATGTGCTTTAGGACATGTGAGAAACAGGGTATGGGGCGTATCTAGGTGGATTCCGGAAACAAGATGTTACATTAACATTTTTTTTAAAGATCTCATTTTTTGAGACATATTATTTTTTTATAGTGTTACACTCTCAAGAATACCCCAAATTATTTGGTGATTCCTATCAATATAGAATGGAGTTTTCCTTTGTCAATGTTCATAATATCCACACACACACATCTATAATTATATATACCTATAATTCATTATATCATACGTTCAAAGTATTTCTTTGAAACTATCATGATCCACATCAATTTCCCATTGATACACATATACATTACATATTTGGGAGATTTTATGATTTTTATGGAACCTTATTATATGAAGTAGAAATAAACTAATACATGAATGATTGAAGAAATCCCCACTAAAAAATGATAATTTATTCCCTATATCCTCAATAGATATATTGGGGAATCTTGAATTAGCTCTACAAGAAAACATCCCCACACAAGGAAGAAATTGTTTATGGTTGTTATCTATGAAAAGAAAATATTGGTGATTATACAGGGTCCAAAAAGTACATTTGAGGTTTTAAATGGTATCCTTCGACACCGGTATATTAAATTAATGATGGTTTAGTACTATATTCCTCTATATATTTCATGCATATAATGAAAAGGTTATTCTATTTTTTTCAATAGATATTAGTATAAAAACAATTCTATAAACTGATCCTTTTGGGATATCACCCTAGGTGAAGAAAAAAATGATGATTCCATCATGATTACAATAACATCTCAATAATGAATAGTACATCATTGAAATAATAAGATGATTTTATGTATTTATATTTATCTATCCAATGATGATTCTGGTGGATCTACTCCTCAATTAAATAGAATATTGTTTCTGGTGGTTCCCTCTTTGGTGGGACAATGTGAATTCCCTCCATTGGTATAATAACCCTCAAATTCATGTTCCTTATGACCAATAAGGGTGAATAAGAATGATGGAACACCCATGATAATGTGATAAATGATCACATTATAAACCTTTAGTTATTAGAGAAGTATCAAGATATAGTGTAGACTGAAATAATATTCTACCAATTATTGATGGATCATCATCCTCAACATCCAAATTATTGAAACTGATGATTCTAATCCTTCAAAAACACAGTTGAATTGGAGTAACACTTTTCACTTTTTTACAATTAGTGTGGTCTGATTTTGGGATCTATAAAGGATAAATAGGGGACCATGATTTGGTTCTTTTTATATTCCTTGTATGTTCATTTAATTTATTTTTTATTGATCTAACAATAATATCGTCCAATAGTAATGATTATATACTATTATTATTTCTCAATCACTTCATATCCACCATATTAAGTTGTTTTGTCACTAATATCTTAATATTCAATAAATGAGATAGTGAATTTGTTGGTGACATCCTTACTCGATGTATGGGACTAACTGAAGACAGTGATGTCCAAATTCCAAAATAAATATATTTGTGGATGTGCATCATGAATGAAATATATGATTTTTTTGGAAACTCACCTCCATTAATTCTACATTGATTTTTAGAATTCTCTAAGATAACATATTATCTTTAGAAATCCATGTAACAGGCTAGACAAGGGTCTCACCAATTACCCCTACCACTAAATCACAAAATACTACTTGATTAAAATAAAAAATATTTTTCACAGACTCTTTCACATCACCATATACGAAACTAATAATCCAACTATAATATTTTCCTATATAAAAATCTTTTCAGTACTACAATTTCCACAAACCTGCACTAGTGGAAAGAAAGAATAGTCATTTTAGTAGAATGAAATAACTTACTTTATGCATTATTTGAAAACATTTTCCCATATCCTTTAACTTATTCTATATAGAAAAACAACTCAATCTCATTGATATCATGGATACATATGATTTTGAATCCATGAACACTCCAAAATACATATTATACTATACAACACCTGTACATTCCATCAATAAAATAATCATCATTAAAAATAGGATTCTCAATATTGTATATCATTGAATAGTTAAACATGAAGACCCTTCAGCAAATGACTGATGAATTTCAACTAACCATGATAGTAATGATGAACTTATGTAATAAATGAATTTATTTTACAAACTAGATCAGAAATATGAAGACTGGGAAATTAAAAATATAATCACTATAGAAAATAGGGTCATTCATGGACGACTAAACCATTCAACACCTCCAATGGGTTTTTCACTGAATCCATTGACAATATAGAGTTCACAATCCCACATGGATAAAAACAAAATTATTTATAATTAGAAGGACTATCAATATCCGCATTTAGTAGTGAATCATCTATATACTCTGATTTAAAACATCCAACACATAATGAGATGAAATTCCATTAATCTTCCTATCCTTAGGGACTCATCCAATGAATAGAATGGGAATTCCATAATAGATAAAATAAAATTAGTTTATAGTTGTGATTTTATCATTGATGGAGATAAATAAATGATGCTTCAATATATTTTGGGAACCCTTATGGAAAAGAAAAATAATCCACTAACAAGAATAATTTTATATTTTAATTATCTACAAATATTTAGATAACTATTGATATCTAATTATATATTATTCTAATGAAAAGCATGATTATCATCCACATGTGTAGTCCAACTATGTGACACCACATCCCAACAGATCTGTTGATTATTTTTTCTAATACACATACATAAAATCCTCATATATTTTAAACCAAACACTAGATTACATCAGAGGATTCTTGTAAATAACATTAAAAAGTTTCTATTGGACCCTAAAATATTTCAATAAATTAAAGACTACATGGTGTTAACGCATGAACCTACCTCGGAAATTTGATGTTCTTAAGAAAAACCTAGCATTTCATCCCAGAACCATCTCATTGATATGATTTTTATGCTTTATTGGACTTTTTAGATCCTTAAATTGTGTTTAAGGAAATCCATAAACTTTAAGAATTATTTATCATAAGTAAAATTATACTAGATAAATGAATCAATGAATGAAAAATGATGAACTATAATATCCATTCCCATGGATAATTTGGGTTATATAATTCAATGGAGAATCCTTCTCTTATATGTCTCAATATATATCAATGTTGTAAAAGGCCATCAGTGATTTGATGACACTATATCCAAGATCAATATTGTCCAAAATAAGACACTATAAAAGTTGGTGTAGACACATGATGACTTAGAATTATCAAACCTAATTATGTAATGAAATAATAATATTTCATAGATGTTGGGTTAAATAATTCAGTCCATATACCATTTTGGAATTTTTTATTAATTAATGGGTTCATGGTTTACTAACAGGTAATATCCCTCAGTGAATTAATTTCAAGGCCCTATATCTATTGCATTCAGTATTCCCCACATAATATCATATGTGAATTAAATACTACCTCAAATATTTAGTATGTCTAATTAAAATTGATGTTTCACAATTTTATTAATATTATTCTCAACAACATGATTATGTGTATTATAATAGAGAAGGTATTAACCCATCATCAAAGAGTAAAAGTGTTTCAATTCCCCCAAGGAGTTGACACCAACATAACTAGATCAATGGAATGACATGAAGAGTTATTTTGATCCACCCCATCAATCATCTTTAATCATGAAGTCTAAAAGTCAAGCACTAAATTAGTATTACCAAGAAAATGGTTGTACTCATATCTCATCATAATCTTACATGTTTTTGATATCATTAGGCCCTTGGTAAAAAAATGTTGCATATTAAAAGACCCAACCTCATATAGATAATATGAATCATCACTGTGTCTACTAGGGTGTAGAATTAAACCACAAAAAATAATTTAATCTATATTTCATAAATATCAATAGATTACCCTACTGGTGAAGGCCACATTTAATTATATCCTCAAAAAATTTCACTATTGTATCTACTTATCTAGAAGCATATGAGTGTCCTTATAGTGATTCATACCCTAAAAATGATTATTATAGAAAAATATATCCTCTAATGGTCAAGGGGTTATCTCCCACATCCATTATGAATATTTTTGTTGAGGAATATTTGGTTGTCGATTCTTCCACACCAATATTTGGAGTCACCGCCATTATTTAGAACATGATACAGGAAAACTATACCACAATGGAAGATCAAATGCTGAAATTGATTAGGTACATCATGACTCATAGACACCAAATTCTATACATTGTGTTCTGAGATTATCTCCATGAAGGTTTTGAATTCAAATATAAATATATGCTATAAAAATTTCATCTATATATAATCCACCAAAATGACCTTAAAATTAGCCACCATAGATTAAAATTGGCACCGAAGATGATACATCCATCCTATCGTTCCACAGATGAGGATGATTTTGATTTTTGGATTAATGATAATTTTTGTAGGGACGTTCAATACCCAAATTTTATAAACATAATCAGTCCAATTGATTAGTGGAATAGATAAATAAGGGATAGTGTCAACATCTAAAACCACATCCGCTTCACTCTAAATGATGAATTCACTATATTTTTAATAGTTTTTTTAATAGAAACTAATATTAGTATTCATGAAGTTGAATTTATATATGTGTATTCAATAATAATCAAATCATGATGGTTCTGGATGTTGAAGTAGTTATTTTATTTAGGTAAGTAATTAGATCCTTATAATTCTAAGTTATCACATTTAGATTGATGAAATTTAGGAAACCTTACAAATGGTTATAAATCATATTTTCAATCCCCTTCATGTAATGATTGTGGTATATTATGTGAATGTCGTTGTGGTCAAATCCCTCTACCACACAGACGATATAAAATATCCTTAAAAATATTCATTATACCTCACATGAAATTTATGATGATGAACCATTTGTGTTTTACATCATAGTTTATTTACAATAATATCAATATTTATTAACTCTAATATAGATTCAATGAGATCGACTGAAGAATTATTAATTCCACCATGGAGACACCTCATCTCTATAATGTTTAATAAATTTGAGGGCTCAAAATTAATTTTTAAAAGATATGAAATTTTCACCCTTTTGGGATAAAATGTAATCCCTTTTCTATGTGGATTATGAAAGGTGTTAGTTAAGAATGTGATGTTGTATTTAAAACCATGCTTGATGAGATCATGAAGTATCATTTAAGAAACTTTTTTCATAGTTTACTAGTCCCAAGAAAAACGTTGATCCATTATGTGAAATATATATAATATATCTGTAGATCCCTCTTATAAGAGATGAATAAAAATATCAATGAAAATATTCTATATTAAAATAGTCACATTATACATGAAATTATATAAATATATTATCTTAACATACCTACATTTCCTAAATCATTGTGGTTTTGAAGATTTTTCACTGCCAATATTATTAATATGTCCATTTATTATTCTTAATTATACCTCTTATATATATCTTCAACAATCTATTATATAATTCATTGTATGCATTGTGTCAGCGGAACCTTTAAAAATTTAGAATCTGGATCATCCCCCAAGAGTATGACAAGGGAAAAGCGATGGTAGATTTCATAGTCACACATTCATCCTATGAATAGTTTCTAAATAATATAGAATTAATAGAAGAACTTATTATCCATGTTGATAATGAAACACTGTGAAAATGTATTAACTACGAAGGAGTCTCAAGGATAATAATTGAGAAATGAATTAGAAACCATAATATTATTGGTTCTATCATTCCATTTTCCTTATCAATCCCTCAATAGTAATCGGGATATAATATTTATCCCCTTACAAAAATTAACTAATAAAAAGTCATTTATAACTCCGTAATCATTATTTATGAGTCTCCATTGTGATTTTTCTTCTGTGGTTTCACATGAGAGGAATATCTTATCAATACATAATGTAAATTTGTTGTCACTAGACTCTCTAAAAATATGATATAGTATCCATGCTAAAAATAACCCATGATATGATGGCCATATTATTAATATTATAAAATACTATAAAGATAATGAAAATTTTAAAAATATATATATTCATATCTTTTAGTTCTTTATTATGGAAATATGGTCTCCAATGTGACATATTGAAAGATAATCATCATAGTCACGTCAAATGAAGAGAGTTAGGAGGTGAATCAACTCACTTATCATTCCCCATTGAAAGAGACCATATAGATGTATATTATAAAATTAATGACATAGTAAGAACTAAAATTTTATTATGTATGTCAAAAATAGTAAAATTATATCTAGCCATGGTGAGGACATGAAACAATGCTAGAGATTGGTGAGTTTCATCCACCCTATCAGCCCCATCTCAGAGCGATACCTCTATAGATACAAAATTTATGAACTCTCTATATGTTTTATCATTAAAATGGAAATATATTTATTCATATAAAGGTAATAACTAACGCATATAGGGCTAATATATACATAATTAATTTATCACACCATATCAGAATATTTTTATACTTTTGTCTTGTCATGGATCTTAGCTGCATGAAATACAAGAAGAACCTTCCTGAAAAAAACTCTTACATTAATAATCTGTCATAAAAAACTATCCCTTCCATTAAATTGCACTAGAAGTTTTCAATATGGGGACTTTTTTTCATGGTCTTCTACATGATAGTGATATCCTGATAGTGAAGGGGTTTAATTACTTTAGGTGACTTATTTTAAAAATTGATGAAGTGTATTCCCCTTAGAATTCTCAAAAACATATCTATAGTTATGTCCCATAAATTCAATATCATCTAACCATTTGGGATATCTCATACCACTGTAATATATAATGTAATCTTCTATTTTTTTCATTATCATAATGAAGATGTATTCCGTGTACAATAATCTATCAAACATCGATTCATGATATCGTGCACCATAAAATAGATTGATAAATGAGTTCAAATGACCATATTTGTTTTCTTAAATAATACCAGGGACAAAAACAATAATATTGATCCTATTAATATTTCCAAAAAAAGGTGTTCATACCAGATGAAGGATATAAATTCAATCAAGGAAATATCTTGCTTTCTGGTACACGAAACAAATGTGGTTCTTGTAATTATATTATAGGTGATGTCACTTGATGATTTCATCATTAACCAATTAATAGTAAAAATATGATTATATGTACCTCCATAATAGATGGAAGTACATTTTGAAAAATGGTCCCATGATCTGTATAATATAGAGGTCCCTCAAGATTGTGGACCTCAATGATTCAAAATTGATGGGACCACATTATATGGATAAGGAAGAAAGAAAAGTTTTCTATTAAAGAGTGTTGTCTTTTGTTGTCAAAGAAGCTAAATCAATTCACTTTGTAAGGGACTTGTGAACTATGACAATGCTTTGCTGATTTTTATTTCACAAATATCATAAGTTTGGAGAACTTTCGATCCATGCCTTATAAAGGATTAGGGGAGTAAAGAAACGTTTTTGGAAAAGGGGAGAAAGTGGCACTCAAGTCAAAAAGTGGCGTGCAAGTATAAATAGAGCACAGGTGTGGCGCACAAGTATAAGTGGCGCGCAAGTGTATGTTGTGCGCAAGTTAGATTCCAACATCATGATATCAAAAATGACAAAGTATTGATAGTGGCGCGCTAGTGATGGAAGGGCGCACAAGTGATGGAGTGGTACGCAAGTGATGGAGCGGCGCACATGTATTGGCGCACAAGTCTATGTGATGCGCAAGTCACCAAAATTCATATAAATAGATGACTTGTCTCCTCATTTTTTAATTCTCAACACATAAGAGAAAATTTGAGCTCTAAGCGCACAAGTAGTAGAGTGTGTTTCCACACAAGTGTTGCCGAGCAAGTGTTGCCGCACAAGTGTTTCCACGCAAGTGTTGTTTCACAGGTTTTTTCGCGAAAGTGTTTTTGGGAAAGTGTTTCCGCCCAAGTGTTTCTGCGCAAGTGTTCTCGTGCAAGTGTGGTTGCGCAAGATGTGAGAGGCACTCAAGCAGGGAGGAATGCAAGTAGGTGGTATGAAAGTATTGAGTACGTTCGCAAGTAGGGAGTCACGAAAGCAGTAAGTGGAATAAAAGTTGTTTTCTCCAGGAGGTTCTTACCAGCTTCTGGGTAGAAAAGTTAAGATATGTACTTCAGAGAATACAACAGTTCAATTGTATAGAGGCACTGAAATATTGTAATTCCCTTTTTGTGCTAAGAGGGTGAACACGCATTTGTGGATTGTTTTCCTTGTGCTATATGAGTGTAAGGGTATATCCTACTCATTGTATTCTACATTAAAGGGTTTTTTCTAGTGGATTGTGTGGTACTGGATTATTTATGTACCATACCAAGGTTGTAGCTACTCTTGTTGAGTAGTGAAACTTTTAAATCATGTGTTCCTATGATTGTGTGTGTTCAGCAGGGAATAATCTCTTTAACAGTAGGAAAAGGATGTCTCAAAAAGAAGGAAATATTAAAAAGAAATAGATATCACTGATTCACCCCCTACCCCTCTCAGTAATACTTGGATCCTGACTGGGAACATAAACTAGTATCAGAGTGACAGGTCCCCTTAATTTATTCTTTACGGAAGTGGTTGAAGAGAATTTGTGATGGAGAATCTAAATTGTGTGAACAGTAAGGGGATTCTGATTTTTGATGGAATTAACTTTCACATATGGAAGGAGTTAATGATGCCTTATCTTATGTCTCTTGGATATGATTTTCTTGAAACTACAACAGATGGATTTCCTGCTATTGATGACAAGGTTCCTCTTACTCCTTCCGATAAGAATAATCTTGAGAATGATGAAAGAGCTAAGAATGTGTTACTCTCATCCCTTTCTAGGAGTGAATTTTTATGAGTGAAAGGTGTTGCTACAACCAAAGGAATATGGGACAAACTTAAGAACATCTATGATGGAAATACAAAAGTGGAGAAGACTAATCTATAAATCTGGAGAATGATGTATGAAGACTTGAAAATGGGAGAATCTGAATCTATTGGGGATTTCTTTTCTAGGATAAATGATATATTCAGTACAATCATATGGCTTGGAGAAATGTTGGATGATACTACAGTTGTAGAAAATATCCTATGAGTTATTACTGACAAATTTGATGCAAATTTTTCATCACTGGAGGACAGAGATCCTATTACATTATTTCTGGATGATTTTCATAGCACTCTCATATCTTATGAAATGATAAGGGAGAATACTATGAAGAGAAAATGAAATGCCGATAGGGAAATTTATTTCAAATCTGTAAAGAAAGGGAAGTCAAAGAATATTCGTGTTGAAGATAATGCTGGTGAATCAGACTATGAAAAAAAGGTATGTCAAAATTTTGATGAAATACTTTCCTTGTTTTCTAAAAATGTGAAAAGTGGAACATGGAAATACAAAGGGAAACAACCTTTGAAATGTTTTGAATGTGGAGTTGTTGGCCAATTTGCAGCTAATTTTACTCAAAAAGGGAAATATGAAGATAGTGAGGAAGAAGACAGAAGACCAAGATATCCATGGAAGAAACTGGGTGGAAAAAATAAAGATTCTGGAAGAGTTAAAGATAAAAAGTTATTCAAATCAAAAAGAAGAATCTCAGTTTCAAAAAGTGAAGAAGATGATGATAGTGAGAGTGGATCTAAAAAATATGTTGCTGAGAAAGCTAGAGAGAGTACATTTTTTTCAACAGTGAATTATAATGATTATGAGAGTATTAGTAGTAATGAAGAGGAAACTCAACTTGAATAGTATCTAAAAGATGATCTGAAGGAATATTTGAGAATGATCAAAAGGCTTGAGAAGGAAAACACGAAGTTGATAAAAGGAAATTCTATATTAAACAATGACGAAATTTAAGATGATGAGAAAATCAATATGGAAAATGAGATTGATGATCTGAAGAATTCTCTTGAGAATGCAAAGAATCAAAATGATCATCTTGAAGTAAAGCAGAAATCAAAAGAATATGAGATGCAACATTTCAAAAAAAACATTATTATGATAATGAAATAAATGTCTGTGTAAAAAAATCTTTCTAAGAAGTTTGTGACTGTTCCAGTAAGAATGAACCAAATGAGGATCTAAAAAAGTTATCATCAAAGGTTGAAAGGAATGATAGAACTATTTTTGATAAGAACAAGGCTGGAAATATCTTGTATGTGGCCAAAGTCATAAACACTAAAAAATCAAAAGTGAGTAAAAATATTGAGTCAAAGAAGTTTTCTAATACCACAGGTTATGATAAATCTGTGCCAATGAAGAGAGTTACAAATGTAAACATAATGGTTCATGATCAGCAGAGTTCTATTAAGAAGATCATTAAGAATCCTGTTCACAACTCTGATCAGCATAGATTTTTCAGAAGAAAATATTTTTTCTATGGATACTACTGGTATTGTGGTGGATTCAGACACATGGAAAATATGTGTTGGTTCAACCAAAAAAATTACAATATTCCACAAGTTTTGAAAGAAAAGGATTACGGAGGAGTCAAACCATTCAAAATAGAAAGTCTCTAAATTAATTTTAACAGATATCTGAGAAGACTAGTGTGAAGGTTGAGAGTATGTTCCAACCATTGGAAACTATTTGTGAATGATGTGATCGACCTATACATCTTTCCAAGGGATGCCTTAGTGTGTTACCAGAGCAACAAAAGATTCTTTATAATTTTAAAAATCCAGTGTTTTTAAAAGAAAAAATGTATAGGTATAATTAGTTCAAAAAAATTGAGTGCATGATTGTCTGGATATAACACATTGACATGTCTAGGAAGTTGTAGGAAGCACAACTGGAAGTGAAGGAAAAACAAGAACAAAAATCTCTTGTTGTCGAAACTGCTTTGAAAGCTACAAAAGGAGAATGTCCATGGATTTTTAATAGTGGACATTCATCTCATATTAAAGGAGGCATAAAGCTGCTAATGAAAGTGAAAGACTTCAAAGAAGGAACAATGACATTTGGAAGTGATGAATCTATAAAGATCAAAGGTATTGGATCAGACGTCATTGGAAAAGAAAAGATGAAATCCCGGAAAACAAATATGTTGATGGGCTGAAATATAACCTTCTTAGTGTGTCACAACTCTATGATGAGGGCAACAATGTTATCTTAAGTAAAGATTGATTTGTTGTGAAATTTGAAAATGATGTAAATATAGTTACAAGGGGCCAACATACTAAATGGAACTTGTTCCAAGTTGGTGAAGTGAAGAACTCTTATTACATGGGTGTAGTGGATAAAATCAGTTATGGCATAAAAGGATTGGACATATGTGTTAGAGAAATATCTGCATGTTATCAACACGAGACATTGTCTGAGATATGCCGGATTTTTTAAGAAGAAGAGATTGGTGCTGCACTATTTGTGAAAAGGGGAAGATTATAAGCTCTTTTCATAAGAGAGTTGAAATTCATTCAAAACAACCCTTGGAAATTATACATTCTGATGTATGTGGACCAATGAAAAATAAATAAATAAATTAAGATAAGTACATCATTACTTTCATTGATGACTTTACCCGCATTACTTGTGTTATGTACATGAGACATAAGTCCGATTCTTTGAAACTGATTAAGAGTTTCAGGAGGAAAGCAGAAAAGGAATGTGAGTATTCAGTGAATAAGTTGAGAAAAGATAATGGTGGTGAGTATATGAATGATGAGTTTGAATGTTATCTTGAGAAACATGGAATTCGGCATGAGTTTAGTTCAACATACACACCTCGACAAATTGTGGTTGCTGAAAGAAGTAATCTATGTTTGGTGTAAATGTGGAGAACTACGTAGCTTGAGCATAGTCTTTCTCATTATTATTGGAGGGAAGCCATGATCATTGATGTATATATTCAGAACCGATTATTCTTTAGACCAAACTCAGATATGACTCCTTATAAAATGTTCTATTGTAAAACTCCATTTCTGAAGTACTTAAGAGTTTTTGGGAGTCCATGTATTATAATGAAGAAAGGTGGAAACTTAGGAATGTTTGAGAAAAGGGAAGATAATGTAATTTCTCTTAGATATGCTCAAGATGGAAGAGTATATAGATGTCTCAACAAATAAACTTGAATAATTATTGATTCTTTAGATGTAAAAGTTGTTGAACATGTTGAGAAAGAAAATAAATCATATGTTGATGTGGAAGTTGAGAAGGATAGAGAGATTTTGTTAACATTTCTGATAATGATGCAGACAGTGTGAATCCTACTCTAGAAGAAGAATACGACTCAGAAATTTTATGTGATGAAGATGGAGTTCAAACATCTCATCCTAGGTAGAGGAAGCAAGTGGAGGATCAGAACATTATTGGAGATAAAAATCAAGGGGTTCAAACGAGAAGAACAACTAATGCTATATCACATACATCTCTTTATTAGAATGTTGAACTGAATAATGTAAATGAAGCATTTGAGAATCCTAAATGGGTTCATGCAATGAATGAAGATTTTATCATATAGAAAATAATGATACTTGAGAACTTGTACGTAATCCAGACAACAACAAAATTATTGGTACAAAGTGGGTTTTCAAAACAAACATAATGAAGAAGGTAACGTAATAAGAGTGCAATAAATCTTACAAGAAATCCAGAACAACATTCTCTTTCAAAAAACATTGATATAAAGTAACACTTCATCAAATAGTAGGTGGAGAAGAATGAATTGAGGCTGGAGTATGTTCCTACATCTTAACAAGTTCCTGATATATTCAAAAAACCATTACCAAAGGAACCATTTCAAAATTGAGGTTGAACATGGGTGTCCATCCTCCTTCTCATTAGGTTTAAGGATCGTGTTTCTCTCCCAAATCTCATCTTTCCATTGGATAGTGTTGTCATGTTGGAGAATTGTTTCATAAATCAATCCTTATAGATCCATGCATAAAGGGGGAGTTGTGGGTAAGCTGTGAATCCCACATGTATGTGTGTGGACTATTCTCTCTGTATGTTGGAGTGGTTGGAGGAAACAATTTTATTTTACAGGAATGTTGAAAATGTGATGAATATTGAAGTAAAATATTTAAATGTGATCTGAAGAAGACTGAGAAGATACGATCATTCGATTTCATAGTCACTGCTTTTGAACAACATGGTTTTGGCTGTTAATAATTCTTGTTTCCTACAATGCGGTAGCTCTCGTTGGAATAGAATTGTTGATAAGTAATCCATTCTTTAAGGTTACAATTTCCAGTGATTTATGAATCTTAGTTGACAACAAATTTCAAATGGGGAGATTTTTGGGACCATGTTTTATGGATAAGGAAGTAAGAAATGTTTTCTGTTACAGAGTGTTGCCTTTTGTTTTCAAAGAAGCTAAATCAATTCACATTGTAAAGGACATTCAAACGATAACGATTCTTTACTGAATTTTATTTCACAAATATCATATATTTGGAGAACTTTTGATGCAAGACTTATGAAGCATAGGGGGAGTAAAGAAGTGTTTTTCAAAAAGGAGAGATAGTTGCGCGCAAGTCAAGAGTTGCACACAAGTCAAAAAGTGGCATGCAAGTATATGTTGTTCACAAGTGTGGCATGCAAGTATATGTGGAGTGTAAGTGTATATGATGCGCAATTCAGATTAAAAAATCATCATATCAAAAATGTCAAAGTAAAGAAAGTGGAGGGCTAGTGATGGAAGGTTGCGCATGTGATGGAGTGGCGTGCAAGTGATGGAGCGGCGTGTAAGTATTGGAGCCCAAGTCTATGTGCCACGCAAGTCACCATAATGCCTATAAATATATGAATTGACACCTAATCATTTAATGCTCAACACTAAAGAAAATTTTTTAGCTTTGAGCATGAAAGTAGTAGAGAGTGTTTCCGTGAAAGTGTTGTCGCACATGTGTAGTCACACAAGTGTTTCCGCGCAAGTGTTGGGAAGCAAGTGTTTCTGCTCAACTGTTTTCGCGGATGTGTTCCCACACAAGTGTTTCCGTGCAAGTGTTTCCCCACAAGTTGTTTCGCATAAGTGTTTCCACGCATGTGTTTCTGCACCAGTGTTGTCGTGCAAGTGTTGTTGAGCATGTGTTGTCGCCCAAGTTGCCAGAGGCGCGCAAGTGGGGTGGCGCGCAAGCAGGTGGTGTGTAAGTATTCAGTAGGCACACCAGTACGGAGGCACATAAGGAGTAAGTCGAATGCAAGCTATACTCTCGAGGAGGTTCTTACCAGCTTCTTGGTAGGAAAGTGAGGATCTGTATATCAGAGAATACAACTGTTCAATTGTAAAGAAGCACTGAAATAATGTAATTCCTTATTTGTGTTAAGAGTGTGCACAGGGGCATGAAGATTGTTT
Source organism: Viscum album (assembly GCA_963277665.1). Classification (NCBI taxonomy): domain Eukaryota; kingdom Viridiplantae; phylum Streptophyta; class Magnoliopsida; order Santalales; family Viscaceae; genus Viscum; species Viscum album. Next base: position 1,814,767,995 of record OY728164.1, on the reverse strand, counting down.
TCCAAGTGCTACACAAGTGTAAGGGTATATCCTACTCATTTTATTCCACATAAAAGGATTTTTTCTAGTGTATTGTGTGTTACTGGATTGTTTCCATACCATGCCAAGGAAGTAGCTACTCTTGTTGAGTAGTGAAACTTGAAAATCTTGTGTTCATGTGATTGTGTGTGTTTAGTAGGGAAAAAGTATTTAAAAATAGGTGAAGGTTGTTTCAAAAATAAATAAACATAAAAAGAAATTGATATCACTGATTCACCACCTCCCCCTCTTAGTGATACTTGGATCCTAAATGGGAACTTCAAGTATGAATGTTTGATTTTTCTCTATCATTCAGAGTGACATGATTCTTACATTGAGATCCCAATGGTACTCTGAAGGAAGCGAAAAAATATATATATCACATTTTGGATGGAACATTATATACCTTAAATGATTAATATAATGATTCATACACCTTGATCGCTATACCTGGGAAGAATAATACACCACTAACTAATTCAAGGTTTCTCAAGAAGCACTTTATATGACATTAACATTAGATCCTATCATCACAACAACACGATACTGAATTTTAGAACATTGTATCCACCAAATATGACAATAAACTATGTGATCAAATTCATTGTATCATTATGATAATCTGCACCAATTTATTTCTATGTTTCATGATGGAAATGTAAATAGAACTATGTCCTCACCATAAGTCATTAAAATAAAATATTAATTTCCTTGTTACCTTAGGATAAAAATATATAATTTTAATTCTGGTTTTATGATTCTAAATTTAATAGAACATTATCCTCTCCATATGTTGTTAATATAAGTTACAAATTCAATGATTTCATTAATTTAAACTACATATAATATCATCATAATCGTATGTTTTTAAACCACGTGACCAAAGTAACATCTTTATGAACATAGCCATCCTAAATTTTAGTTCTAAAAATATTAACATGAACATAAAATAATAAATTTGTTAATAGGATTCGTAAAATCTAAAACTATCTCATCATCCTCTCATACAATAATAATTTCGTTAATTTTGTTCCCATATATTTTATATCATTTTTTATGATGTTTTTATGGTTGAATCCTTGTTTATGGGTAATAATTTTATACTCTTATCCAACATAGTTTAGGGATCACATGGTATTAGTGATTTTAGTGTATTTTCCCACATAATTATGTATAAAATAGTTTGATATCCTATGGAACAAGTTACATTAATACAAAAAAATCTCCACCCACATTGTCTTACATAGATATTCATAAATATTTCATTCCCCATCATTCAGTGGTGAAAAAATTTATTATTGAGTATTTTAGGACATAGAAACACTTTTGATGTTATTTTTTTCCACTTTAACAATATATGCAATATAACATCCCATTGGTTCCACATATCATTACCTAATTATTTTTCACACCATTAAAATGATGTTGGTATAGTATTGACCCCCTTGTTCATCCCTGAACATTAGTTCTGAGTTATCAATCATAAAACATAAAATACCACACCCCTCCCCTCTAGTCGACTCTATCTATCCTTAAACATTATGAACATTCCCTCAACAAAATTTTATGAATTTAATTTTTGTGTCTCACATATTAACTAATAATAATAATTAGAAGTGGTATATAGATTTTATCGTTACCCATGTTAAACACATAATTATTTTACAATATTTTTCATAAGGAAAAAATTATATCTTGCAAAATAATATAAAAATACCAAAAAATATATGGATTTGTGTCCATGCTGACCAGAAACATAAGAAATATATTTTAAAACCCTTATAAAAGTTATCAATAATTGAGAAACACTAGAGTCCCTATTATAAATCTTATATATAATTAAAATCTTCATAACATGTTGATATAGAAACATTATAAATGAGTTATCTTAAATTCTCAGAAAGGGATACCATATGTGATACAAACCAATAATAACAAGTGACTATATGATAATTATATGAGTATAATCAAGATAAAACATAATTTATACCCGAAAATCATGAAATTAGGCTTTGAATAACTGAAAAAATAATCACAATAGTATAAAACACGAGTCAATAGACATTATCCATGTGAGAATATGATGATAATTGAGAACCTATTTCCAGAATATAATAATCATTATAGATGAATCATTAAATTCATAATCCCCACCATCTGTTAAAATTCATATGAGATATAATAATATAAACATAAATACATATTTCATGTGATATCAACAATTAAAAAATTAATTGGATGGAAATATTGGAATACAACTATCATTAATCCAAAAGAAGTGTGCTATATAAAATCAATTAATATATATATCATAAATAATATATTCCAAAAAATGTGTTTTATATAATATAGTACACATCAAAATAAAATTGGATTAATTCATCACATAAAAAACACCAATTGATATAAAATGGGTTTTATATCCTTCTCAAATAGATTCATATAATAAAATCATTAATAAATATATATATATAATAATGACATTATATCCAATGGAAGAAAATGGTAAAGAAAACATATTTAGTACATTTATTATAAAATAAAATTCTATAGATATAAAAAAAATTATAGAACTTATATAATATAGATAAATGTTATGTGGCTATTTAAATATTTCCAACAAATCATTTGTTGTATAGAATCTCTTAGAGAAACCATTAATCAATGGGGATTAAATTTATTAACATTTAACAGGGAATAGAATATATATTATGGCTAATAATAGTGGATGGATCGGAATTTAAATGGATGTGATGGATCATTTATTTGATATATAATAATATATAATAATTCACCAAGAAAAAACTGAAGAATATATCAATTTTATAACATCTCAAATAATGAATATGATATTTCAAATAATAATGTCTTAGATGATAATCAATTTTTCGTATTTTTTGTAATTTTATTTGTAAAAAATAAATATCCTTCAACATTTGAAATAAATTTCAAATAAATATATTATATTTATTTAGGAAATGAAATTTAATTTATATGTCATAAAAATATATTGGGAATAATATTTATCATCTAAAAATTTAGGAAATGAAATTTAATTTATATGTCATAAATATATATTGGGAATAATATTTATCATCTAAAAAAGAAGTTTAATAAAGATTGATATTGAATAAAAAAAATCATTAAAATAATTATTTTACATTAACATAAATAAAATATGTTATACATAACTTTTATAATTTTTTTCCAAAAAAAATTGAAAAATTTTAAAAATTTATATTTCAAAAATGAAATACAACAATAGATCCTCTAAATGAAATATAGATTACTATTATTAATTTTTGTTGAATGATAAAATATTTTCATTTATAATAATAGAAATGAATTATAATATTTTGTAATTTCATTGTTGAAAACCTACATAGTAAAAGAGTAATAAATAATAGTTTTTAAAAAAATGGGGAAGGAAAATATGGAGGACATATGATAACCCCCACAATTAGGTTTCCAATTATAATTTATAACATCAATCTTGAAGTAAAATATGGAAATGGAGGGTAAGAAGACATTTAGGAGGTTGATAATTATTCTTAATAATTATATTATTTTTGGAATGAAATATTGTCAATGTAAAATATTTTATTTAATATTTAATATTTTGGCTAAGATGATGATAAATTACATAAAATAAAATCATATGGTTGAAAATTGTATTCATAGAAGGAATAATTTTATGAACAGACATTTTAACTCAGTTATGGGAGTTGAGTTAACAACAAACATCCAGATTAGGTAAATATTTAATGGAATTTCTATGTCAGGAATACAAATTATATGTATCATAAAACACACATGAATTAAACAAACATTTTAAAATAAATTAATTTGTATTTAAATAAATCAATATTAACAATATCATTTTGAATAAAAAACTATCTTCTTAGATAATAAATTAGAGATAAAGAACCTATCACCCACATTGGAATTTCCATGTAAAATATCACTAAATAATGTGATTTCAAAATAATCATTAAATTCAATAAATAATAAGAGTACCATGATAATAAAATATTAATGGGTTATTAGATAAATTATCTCAATTAAAACATATTTTATAATAATAAAAATAATGTATAATAGGTGGGTGTTTGAGATAAGATAACCAAAAATTATTTACTATATTAGTTGAATACATTATTAGATAAAAGATTACAAACATGAATAAAATAATAACATATTTAAATAAATTTTTCATATTCAAATAAATTATATAAAATTAATTTATAATTATTCACTACATGTATATTAAATAGCTGTAACATATTTCCAATATTTGGTGTGTGTAATCTTTATCATTTGGATCATGTTTAAAAAGAAATTTCTTTCAATTGATTCTAATCCCAATGTTCATCATTATAATACAATAAAATGTACTACATGTTTTTATTTTATATTAATTATAATGTTATAAAAAATTTCATAAAATGATCATTTATGATCCTTGATGATTCACATAGTGATGAGATTGTTTTGTAAATTTATAGAGAACAAATGATGTTTTCTTAATTATTGATTTAAATTAATATTCTACCATAAAATGAAAAATAAATTAATATTATCATAATAATATCTAATAATATATTTGAAATTAAATCCTTGATAGAAATTTATTGAATTTATCATGAAGGTGACCAATCCAACCAAACAATAACATACTACAATGTATTTGTGAGTATAGATTCAAAAGATGTTGTTTTGTTATAATTTTATTATAAAAAAAATATAGTGATATTATATATAATTTTATAATGTATTTTATCTTCATTTTTAATATTTTCAGTAATAAGGTAAATGGAAAATATGTTCACACATACAAATAAATCAATTTTCCTCTTGGTTTTTCTATTTATGGAAATTTGTTTTATAATGTTAACTTATTGCATATATTACTCAAACAATACATAATTAATTATTTCAAAAATATTAATAACGAAATAAATAACTTATATATCCACTAAATCTATTTATATAACCATCCATGAAATATAGTGAATAAAAATTAAACGTTTAATTCATATAGCTTGAATTTCACAGATGCATATGATATATATTTTCACTTTTTTTCTTAAATTTGACAAGAATATATCATGTTTATACCACTAATATAATAAAATTTAACAATAAAATTTATTCATATTTCATTATATATATATATATATATATTATTAATAGTTTGGAGGATGGTGGATTGGGAGCATAAGGAATGGTGTAAAAGGGTATGTTGTACAATCATTGAGAATTCAGATCTTCTCATTATGTATCCTTTTGAATTAAAGGATATGAGTTACTTTTTTTGTAATGATGTGTAAACTTTTCTATACGGGATCTAGAATATGTATATTGGGAATAGTTATATGGTAGTTTTGAACAATTTGGGTTTCATGAAATTAGTGGAAGTGAGTTCCTTTTAATGATGAAAAGGGGATACATCATTGGAAGAGAAAGTTAGGAAAGTGGTAAGAATGAAATAACCAAGAATTTAGTTGATTTATTTGTGAAAATATTTCAGATACATGGAGGAATGAATTTATAAACTATAATATATAGTCTAGATGGTATACATGTCCTGTTTATTTAGTAATCTTAAATGCACATTTGATTACCCATTACAAAACTTATTATTCTTGACTAAAATTTAAAAATGATAATTATATTATCACTACAAATATAAGATAAAACATCATACCAAATATAAACATGATAAATTGTAATTCTAGAATCATATTATTTTATCAAATTTCAATATAAAAGGGAAATTAATTTGGAAGTAAAATATATAATTTGTTGAAAAACTATTTGGTATATGAAGTTGTTTTAAAAAATAAATTTTCCTACTATTAATTTAATTTATCACCAATTAAATTTGTATAAATTTAATATCATCTAATAATAATAGATACTTTTAAAAGCATAATTATATAAATTTTAAAACTATTATATTCTAAATTTATTCCATAATTTTAAAATAATGGTTTTAACGTGTTAACTAATATTTTTGTTGTTAAAATAATTTTAGGACTAATATTAATATTGAAGCCATCACTTATATATATATATTTATTATTATATATTTTTAAATAATTTTATAATAATAAATTCCTAAATATTATAAAAATGAATATTAATATAACCGTTGATATAAAATTTCAATTAACATATATCTTATAAAAGAAAATAAATTTAATAATAAAATAGTAATAAAAATAGTAGACTTGATATCTTATAATATTTTTTTATATAATCAATATAATAAATTATATCCAATATTTAATTGTAATATAATAAAATTTATATCATTTAAAATCATATTTTCATTTGAAAATATATTTTTCTAAATAACATGAACATATTTTTCTAGTTATTAAATCTGAATTTTATCGAAGCATTAGCATGAAAATTACATTTATTTTGTTTCACATTATACTTAACATTTTTTATGTAATTAGATACCCAAAATTTCAATTATAATATTTTAATGGAAATATAATGATATATGGTTAATTTTGGTATGGTTTTTTATGTAAACTGATAAAAATTCTTTACTTAAGGAAAATACATAGTTAAATCATGGGGCATATAACTCTCTTACTATAAAAATTACATTCTCACACATTTAATTATTCCATGGAAGTGTAATGGGTAAGTGTTTTAATAAGATATACATAAATCCAATACTAAATTTCAAATTAGGTTCCACCATTACTATCATATTTTGTCTAGTTCACTCATCATTTCACTAATAATTGGAATATATATACTATTGAGTATTTATTTATGCTATTTCATATAAACCCCCTAATTTAATGGGGATAATTTTTCATAGGTATTTTATTTTTACCCTATTATTAATTAGACATCATTGGATGTCTTTTAATTGTGATTTATCAACATTTTAAATTATAAATTTAAAGAGAGTAAATAAATACCTAACAACAATTTTAATATTTATAAAATAAGGATAAATATGTTTATCATAGTAATAAAAACTCTGAATATTTATTATTGAGTAATTATATACATAGGATTTAAAAATATTACCAATTTATGTAACTTAAATAATCAAATATATACACGTTGATGTAGAAATTTAATGCTCTTAGAAAATATAAAATGTACAATATAGTTGGTTACGAAATATAAAATTTTAACACTATCATTTCTCAAGTTTATTATTAGACTTATTCAATAAAAATAAATTTCATAACATATAGTAGTTTATATGGTTTGATAGGATTTATATTTTTATTTGGTCATTGTTTTTTATTCATATCCTATTTTTCAGTCGATGGAATAAGGAATTGATTTGTGTAGTTCCTATGTTTCACACATCACTGTATTGAATTATTAGTTCTAAATATGTAAAACAATTATTCTGTTTCACAATATTCACCATTATTATGAGATATCCATTAAACTTTTATTTATATTCCAACCTTTTACAAATAAAAATAATATAATCTAGTTCTATTAAGACATTCCCATTCATGATTCTTACAATAGATTTCTAATGACAGAAATTGAATCATAATTCATTTATCATATTTATCCTCATAACATCAATGAAACTGGATGACCATAATTTTTGTAACAGCAGGATAATTTCTAAAATATCATTTTCTAATAACATTAATTTCATTCTTATCATGTGTTACACACAACACCATGTTTTATAAAACCACAACATAGTATAAATAATGTAATTTAAACATCTATTTTATAACAATGTCATTACATTTTGGAAAATGAAAATGAATATTTTTTTCAAAAAATACGTATAAATATTTTAGATAATGAATATATATAAGTATATAATTGGTATCAAATCCCTTATATGATTCTAAAATATAGTATTTATAAATGTTTTTTTATATTTAGTAATAAATAATAAAAATTTCATTGAGAATTCCCTAAAATTTAATTTAAGAAATTATAATTTTTTATAGAATCAAAATTTAATAATTATATTACAGTTAATTATTTTTTATTTATGAAAGAAATTATTTCCTAATGAATAGTAAATATATATATATTGTAATAGAAAGTTTTATTTTTCGTTAAATATTTTAAAAATTCATTTTTGTTTAAGATAGTCTAAAAATTTAAATAATAAAAATTATATTATATGTAATAAAAATATGGTTGGTAGAAAAAATTTAATATTGAAATTTTATTTTAAAACTTGTTATATTTATTAAAAAAATTAATTAAAATACTCCATTATCTTCATTTTGACGAAATTAATGTCAAATTAGAATTATTCAGTTCTACGAATTGGATTTGAATAAATAGATTAAATATTTTAAATTAGAAAAATTAATATTATATAATATAGTAAAAATATTTTTTTATAATGAATAGGTAATACAGTAAATATAATTTACTACAATTAAGATTAAAACATGTTTAATGTGGGTTAAAAAATACAATAATGGTAAAAATAACAATTGAAAATTTCCAAATACTATGGAGTTGAAAAAATGAAACCTAATATAATTTTATGTTTGATAATGATAAATTTTTTAGGACATTGGGAAAAAATGATAATGTGTTTTTTTCACTCCCAAAATTCTAGTAGTTTCCTCTGACCCAATTATAAAAGTGATCCCCCTCTACCCTCTTATTCCCACTACTAAATTTTTTTTATCCATAAATGAACTATGAAAATATATTCTATAAATCACTATAAACATATTAGAGGTCATATTTTAATAATAAATTCTTCCTATGAAGGATTCTCGTGATAACTTTATGAGGTTATCTGAAGAAAATATTTCGCTCTTAACCATGTGTTTATTATATATCATATTCCACCTCCTTAAAATATAAACTAGAAATAATGATATTATAAAATATATATCTTTCATAGTATAAATTTATTATGTTAATTCCATAACTGATATTCATCCCCAATTCTATTAAATGATAAACCAAACAATCGATCGGGTGAATGTGAGACTACTTCCCCACGAACCTATCTAATAATTTTTCCACAACCACATTTCAGGGATGTATATAATGATTGATTTTCAAAAATTATAATATATTTATGAAATTATTATACATATGGAATTATAATTTAAAAAATTCCATCTTGCATTATATTTTCGTTGAAATGTTTGTTTTTCTTGTACGAAAAGTTTGTCTAACGTATCCACAAAGCGATGTGACACATTTTTCAGATCATTTTTACATGGATGGTAATGAGTGAATATTAGATAGATATATATAATATATAGGAAATATAAATTATTCTAAAATTATTATAAATTTGTTAACTTTCATCTATTCAATCTATCAAGATTATGGAATCTCTATTCATTGGTATTTACTATATACCGTATCTAAGAACATAGTAATTCATTTTCTATCTCTAATTTTAATGGTTAAAAAATTATATATAAATTTTGAATATATATGATAACTAAAAACATTATAATATTATGTAGATGATAGAAATGTGATCATAGTAAAAGGACATAAAATACTAAACAAAAATATATATGAAAATTGAAGAATTATTTATCTGAAACATGATTATAACAAGAAATTGTTAATAAAATATTAATAAAGAGTCATTTTTAAATCATATATGGTATTATATATATGTTTTTTTTCTGAAATATATTTATAATACATCAATATGTATTATAATTTATTTTATAATGTGTTTGATGAATTTCCAAAAATGAGAAAATAGATTTTTGGATCACTTTTATTTTTGAGAGACACATTCTATATTAATGAACAGTTTATATATTTTTCTGTTTATTCAATCCATGAATTTATTTTAAGAATAATATTTATAATTTTTTAGTGATTTAATTTACCATATTATTTTATTTATTTACAGGGACTTTGATAAAAATGATACACATGTTGTAAGGTTTTTATATTATAATATAATGGTTTTTCGGGATGGATTAAGACTATTATTACAATGATAATATCATATGATCTACATCTATAAATGAATGTATTTTACTTTAATATGATAATTTATTTACATTCCACGTTTTATATCTATTATCTAGTAATTATATACTCATTATTGCAAATTATTATGTTTATTTAAAATTGTACTTTATTTATCCTTTCAAACCAAAATCAATTTATACCATGTCCATGGTTTTTTAAATTTTTTTGAATAATTATATGACAATTAAAAAATAAATTTTTCCATTGTTTCTATTTAAAAATATGTATTATAATGAATTATCTAATCATATTGTGAATATGAATCTTTTTAATTTTTACTAAAAATGTGACATGAAACAATATTTCATCCTTTATGATTGGAAATATATTATCTATTGTTATGAGATATAAATTATTCAAATATTTAATTTATAGTTTCACTGGCAAGTTTTATAAAATATTATTTCGTTCATATTTGGAATTTTTTTGATTTTTAATAATTTCATTCAATGTGGAATTGATATTTTCATCTTGAAATGCTCAAAGTGTTCTTTCTAAACAATTTAAATCAATTATAATAAATTTTGAAACTATATAACATTTACATAGTATATTATAAAATGGTTCCATCCTAATTAATTCTCTAAATGATAAATTATTATAATGAAATTTTATCCTAAACCCCATTTATTTTTAATAGGTTAGGATATAATTACTTATTAATAAAACCGATTTAATATTCAATTGTTATGATATGCTGAATATATTATTATTATTTTTGGAAAAATATTTATTGATTATGTGATGAGTGGGAGCTATATCTACCACAAATGAATCATGAATTAGTTAATATTATATTCCCTAAAATGGTGCCATGGAGGTTATCCTAATCATAAAAGGGGGACAAAGAATGATACCCCAATCATGAAAGAGGGTACATGGGAAGTTATTCCAAGCCCAAATGAATGTACATGGAAGATTATTTTATGCCATAAAGAGGAAACATATAAGGTAATACCATATCTTAGAGAGGGTAAACCAATGGTTATCCCAATCATGAACAAGGTACCTAGGTGGTTATCCCTATTGTGATATGTTTTGAACTTATTAGTTGGTATATTTAACATAAGATTAAATTTTTTTTTGTGTATTCCCGAAATTAATATCTTATTCCACTGTTATGTTCTCATTTCTGGTATTCTTTGATTCAATTATGATTTATGTATTATACAATACAATGATTTATGTTAGTACTCATTTTTATCATCTTTATAAATATTGTATAGTTTTCTTATTTTATTTTTATTTTATTAATCCCTTATAATAAATTTATTCACCATTGTTTTCTATAGTGACCCAAATTTTAATACATTGATAATATATATTTATCGATGAATATTTGAAACATTACACAAACACACACCTATGTAACGTAGTAGTTTATCACTTTTATAATTAATGAAATTTACCTCCGTAATTACATGAAATACATTCAATGTCTCCCAAAAATATCAACCCATTTGGTAATACTAATTAAAACATTTCATCATAAAAATGTGAATAGAATCATAAGAATGAGTGAGCTCAAATTATATAAATGGGTAAAAATTTATATACATAAAAATTAACGATAATTAATGTATAAGAATATGAACATATAATTTTAATACTATATATAACATATCAAAAATCATAATCTAGAGTCACGGATTAAATTTTGGATTGTATTAATACATGAATGATAAGGAAATCAATGAACATGATGCATCATGGAATAGCATAACCATAATACATGGAACATCTGAATACATATAAGATCAGAATAAAATTTCCTTAATTTTCGAGGATCATTTCTAATACATATCAGTTTAATCCATGATTAGTTAGACCTCCAAGGATGTACATGTCACCATACATAGTGAAATATCATACCTTATAATGGAAGTAGTTAAAACTTAAAAACATTATTATACTAAATGTTCTCTCTAAAGACCATTATAGAGTAAAATTCTCTTACTCAACCCAGTTCACACCGTGTTCGGATACTATATATACCATGATATATACATCCTTACCCAATCCATTGGAGGGAGATATATGATCTAATCATCACATAATGAAAATAATAAATAGGTGTTCAAAAAGATCTATAAAAATACCTGATATCATAACCCATGAAATTAATTGGCATACATAAAAATTTATTCAAATAATAAAAACTGGTAAACTGAAAGGTTTCATAATCATTTCATCAATTTATTATAGAATAAACATTTTAAAAGATGCAGGTTTCATAAGAATTTTTTTATTGAATAAACCATGGAAGTTAAATGAATTTAATAAAAAATTTATCTCAAAGAAAATATTAAAATAAATTATAAGAATGGTATCCATTTTTCATATCTCCAGAAGGGGATATATTACATCAATGTATTTTATCTTATATAGACAATTATTTTCTATATTAAGTAATTTTCAGCATCATTTGAGGATGATAACATTTATTTATTAAATAATTATTAAATAAAGAAATATAAATAAAGGAAATATAATTAACCTTAAAAAACTAGATTATTAGAAACACCATGATGTTCCATATGGATGAATGATAATATTGGAAAATCTGAAACATATTATTAATCAATCATGATACATAATGATATTATAACATAAAATAATTGCACATTGGTAACACCAAAACGAAAAAACTAATAAATTTAAAACCAAAAGTGAATATGAAAATACCAATATTTTTATGTATTATAATAATAAAATACATTCATTTGCTGTATAGATTCCACATAAATGAAATAAGTAGTGAATATGTCATCTGATTCGATAAATTAAAAGGTGTGGAAAAAATATCCTATTATATGTTTCCACATGCATCATACTTGTTCAAAACTAATGTATAATAAATATATGATTATTATAAATATTTTATACTACCATAAATATTTTATATACAATATATTCTTTACTGGAGACTATTTTCAACTAGTTTATTAACAATTTCTTTTAAAATGACATATCATGTAAAAATTGTTTCATTTTTATATATGTTTTTAATTTTGATTCTAATTCAGTTAACATTTATTGTTGTTAGATTATATCCAAAATATATATAATTAAATATTTATAATATTTAATCTTAAATTATATTCTAATTACCAATCATGAAATATATTTTTTAAATTTAAGTATGTTCTGATCCTAGAAATGGTAGCCTAACCTTATGTAATAATAGTATATCCATTTTTCAATGATCATTATAGATTCTAGGTAGGTAATATCAAAAATTATAAAAAAATTATTATCTTAAATATCATATAATTTCATTTATATATTTTTCATTGATTTGGTGATGATACGAGAGTCACATCACTTCATGAAGGTGGTCGTCCACAATTTCACAAACAATGTTATCATATTTCAGTCAGTGAATAGGTAGTAAATAAAATGATTATTTATATACATTTATTTATAATAAATTAATTAATATAATTGATATGTAATTTATATTATATATTTTTCCTTATCATATCCAAAAAAAACTAGTAATAAGAACAAATAACATTTCATCGTGAGTTTATATTCTTCCGTACACATGAGTGGTACTATCGTAGCCCCAATGATATTGAAACTAAAAAACACATATATTTTATATAATAAAAAATGTGGTATAAAAAATTTATTTATATCATATATATAATTTATATCTATTATCACACCCATCATTGATAGATGGTAATGGGAAAACGAATGACATCAAGTCATGAGAAGGTCGTACTCTATGTACACAAATAATAATTTCATAATCGATTTGATGGATGTGGATATGGTTTTAGTTTTACAATATCAAATAGAATCTCATAATATAGATTATATTATGTTTACTATATCATTGTTTATTAATATGTACCTTTGAAGGTGGATTAATAAATACAGTACAAATGGTCGTTTAAAAATATTACTAATTATTTGTGTAAACTCATTATTTTTTAACCAAAATCATCCATATGTTGAATTTATATACAAAATTAGGTTATAATGATTGTTTTTAGGATCTTTTTAAATGTATTCAAATTTCTTGTTTCAGAAAAATTATTGATCGTTTTAGGAGGATAGGAGGAGGGGTGGAATTTTATAATTGATCGGAGTGCCACAATAATAATGTTTGAAAGAAAAAAAGGTGTACCCATGTTTTTTCAGTGATAATATAATTAAATATAAATTTTTCTAAACCCCTAGAAATTATATGGTTGAGATTTGTCTATTAAATATATTCTATACATTTTTATAAGTCACTTTAAGCCTTTAATTTTTAGTTCATCCCGCAGTAAACCTATTCTTCGCTTAAATGTTATATTAAATTATTACTATTCTCAGTATTCATTTTGATAATAAATTAATTAGGAATTATTAGTTAATATAAATTATTATGAATTAAAATATTTAATTTATTATTTTAAATAAAATTTATAAAATTGGAAACATTTTATGTAAAAATTATACTGTAAACATGACAATAAATTATATTTTCAAAGCGAAAATGATCAAATGATTAAAATGATTTTATATAAAAACTAAATATATAATTCATTGAAATGTACTATATTTAATTAATTTATTCATTAGCGAAAAAAATTCCTTAAATAACATAAAAATATAATTTATCATTGTAATTAATTTATATAAAAAGGAATTTTCAAATTGAAATTAATTATTATTCTCTATTCATGAAAAATATAATATTTTTTGTCTATTCATGAAAAATATAATAGTTTTTTGGAAATTCAAAATAAATGACCCAAAGAAAATTTACATTTTATAATTCAAAATAATAATTCTATTATTTAAATTAAATTTTTTATATAACACCCCAAGCTTCTATGGTTCGCTTCTCTTTGAATAATACAGCAGCGTGTGTTGTAGCAACTTCGAGTTCTAACACACACCACAACCAATCAAATTATCCGTTATGAATAGTAATACCCAATTTTTGAAATTTTATACAATTTATATTCCAAAATGGATTTCATTTTTGGATTTAGAATACCAAAATTATCTTTGGGTGAATTTTTGGTACATTTATGATAACATTCATATTTTTATTAATAGTGAATATTACTAAATTTTAATTAAAACCAACTTTTTTAATCGAAATAATTAATAGTGATAAATTATTAATTTTAGTAGTTTTAATGTATATTTAAAATATATTATTACTATTTAATACAATTTTTGTCATTTGAAGTAATTTCAAATTTAAACCGGACATATAGAAGTGTCAATATTTTGATAGTTATTATTTCTTAAGAACACGCTTTTTGTTTTAACAACGGGAATTAATATTAAATTAATTTCTTCCACTTCTGTGTTTTGAATTTAGAAAAATGGATTCCATATTTAGAATCAGAATGTCCAAATTTTTGAAATAGTAAACTTTTATTTTTAGAAATTTTGAATAATTACTTCGGTAAATATTTTATTTACCATAGTTAAAGGTTAAATCTAGTAAATAAGGCTAAAAAAATACTATTATTATTATATTAAATTACTGTAAAATGTGTCCTAACCCTATTGGATCATAAATATCCGATTATGGGAATCTTTGGGTCGATTTTGAGACCCTATGTGTCCTCTTGTAAATGAAAATGACACATTATATTAATTATGTTAATGTAAAAACAAAAATGACAAAAGCATATATCTTTTAGAAAAACAATTTTCACATAGGGTTATATTTGTTATATTTGCAACAATAAATATTAATTAGAATGATAAAAATATTTCCTACATAATTGTATTTTATTTATAATTTTTAGACATTGATTTATTAATTATATTTATGACACTATAATGATGTATTATTTTCCTTATTCATGAAAGAATCAAATAATTGGTATTATAAATGATAAAATAATTATAATTTTAATGTTTTGATGAAATAAAAGAATTTTTTTGGTCAATATTACATGTTCTTATTTCTTAAATTAATTTATTTATAATTAATAATGTTTTTAAGACATTAACAAAATTAAATTAATAAATATTTTCAAAATTTACATAAATGAGTTTTTAAAACAGATATTTTATTATTAATTGATATTCTATTCCTAAAAAACTAAGGATTGGAAAAAGGACATATATAATGAGAGTTGTATCATTAACGGACCAGTTTTGGGTATCTTGGAAATGAATAGTATTTTAATTAACTATATAATATAATAATAAAATGAGACATGGTAAATGTCATACTATTTTACTAAGAGTTAAATAAAAATGATAAAGTTAATATAGTGACCCAAACCAATGTAAAACCTATTGGTTGGATGGTTTCAAACCTATTCCCACCTTAAAATTTAAATAATAAAATATTGATACATTAGAAACTGAATATGAATTTTTTATAAAATAATTATTTAAGTTTTTCCCAAAGAGCCCCTCTTCTGCCTTATAAAATGACACCACTTTTAACAAATTCTTCATACTTTCAATGCCTTTTGGATCGGCCAAACCATTCCCAAATATCCTCTCAACTTCCATAAATTCAACCTAGAGGCCTTAGTTTGATCATAATGACATCTTATGGAGCCCTTTTGATCAAATCAAGTGGAAGAACCCGAAGAAGAGGTAATGTTTTCACCGCCCTCATTCAAGTTCATTTCTTCTTCAACTTCGTCTTTCTTTGTTATTTCCATTCTAAAATTATAACTTCATTGTATTCTATATAATTTTATGTTATTATAAATATTTTACAACCATATTCAGTATTCTATCCATCCTTTGATTTATATGTCACCATACGTGCATACGTACAGCTTACAGTCTCCATGTGGTGGTGTAATTTTTATTCAAAACATTATTATTTGGATGGGAATGATAATGATGTGTAAGTGTGGTAAATAATAAGTATATCATGATTATTATTCTGTAAATATGATATAACATCCACTTATATATTATTTTAATATCAAAATAATGATATGGTCGCTCATGTGTACGTACGGACTACCTTCTCAATGAACGCGATGATATTCATTCCCCATTGTATCCATTCAAGTATAATTATAATTTGATGATTAAAAATATTTTTTAAGGACTTTATATCATTATAAATATGAATAATATACAACCTATCCATAAAAACACTACTTATGTAACATAACATATAAAATAAAAATAGTAAGTTAACACCCGAAACGAAGATAATACTAAGATATTATTAATAAAGTAATGTTAAAAGATCATATATGATATCATATTAATGTATATGATTCTTGTATAATTTAATAACAATAATTTCACCATTATACAGGAGGTTAACCTACCCTTGACCAAGGAAAAGTACAAGGTAAGGGTTTATTTCAGAATCTCTTTATTATCTGAGGTTGTTCATACGTAATTATCTACTGGGACCTCTTTAACATCCACATCCATGATTCTTAAAAATGTATTTCAAAAAATTATTACTATTTTATAGACTATGGTTTAAATTCATTTATACCCATGTATGAATTTTTATAAAATTGTTTGAAAGGAATAATTATGTCATATTCCAAACAAGGTCCTTTTTAACCTTTTCGACAGAATTAAGGCAATAATGTCTTCTTTAACTTATACGGTGGGTGAAAATATTTTCCGCCATTATAAAATATAAGAAGTTTCCCTTAAAATATTATAAGAATAATTTCAAAGTACATTTTTTATTTTATAATTATGTAACTTTTAAATGAGTTAAAAAAGAGATGTTTCCCTAAAATAGTTTTGATTTCATCTATGTCAACATCCTTTGATGGATTTTAAGATTATTTGATGTTGGTTTATTATGATACAAAACATCCTTATTGTATTGAAGGTTGTGTGATATGGTTGACTGTGGATGTGTTATTTTTATAACATTCATGTTTTATGGAGAAAGTATTGACATTTCGTATGCAAATATTAATACGAATGTTTATGTTATGTTTAAACCTGTTCATATGAGGAATGCATTGGACTTAATAACTGATTGGTGGATCCCGATATAGTTCCTTGATGAATCGGTAGGTCTCATGACATACACTTGTGTCGTGGCTTAAGGCCTTGAAAAAATCTTATTTGTAGTCTTGGCATAAGGCCCTGACTTTGTGGTTATGATAGTCTGGAATTATGCATTCCATCATTATGAAAGTGGTTATTGATATTGCATGTGATTATTGGACTTGTAGAATATCTATATGAATATGTAAATGGAATTATTTCATTTTATCTTTTCCATATAATGCTTAAGTTCAAGTTTAAAAGCCTTTTTTTAGTTATACATTGCCTTAAATTTTAATGATTATTTATGAAAGTTTCCGCAATAATGTTGTCCTTACTGAGAAACTAATATCACCCCTTTCTATATTTTATGTTTACTAGGATGTGAAGAGTTATTTTATGAATGACTTTCAGGGATATTATAAGGTGATATGAGTGTGAAGACAAGATATTTTTTTTATGTTTTCACTTTATGATGTATGTAAAACTTAGGAATGTATCCAGTGATTCCAAGGCTACTAAAATAATTGGTCTTTCGAGACATGATATTTTGTGATCATGAAAATGTAATTTAATAATGCAACAGAATTGGGTAACTGGGGTCGAGGCATTACATTTTAAGGGAAAACAATTTCTTATAATTTGAGTTCCCATTAAAAGTAACAAAATTTCTTTTCAAAGCAATGCAGTTTTAATGGTAATATTGGATTTATTCCTATATCATATCTAGAGAACACATAACCACAAATGTAATCTCAATATTGATTATATTATATATAAATTTAATTAAATACATTAAACTTTCTTATATTATTGATTCTAAACAAATTTGTTTTCATTAAATAGTTATTGAAATAGATTTCATTTATTTTTAAATAGTTTTGAATATAATTTTTAATTATTTAGTCACAAAATAATTATATATATAGAAATATATATATTTAAAACATTTATTTTCATAAATAATTTAATTTTATTCATACAAGTCATTCAACTTATTTATGGATATGTATCATATAATAATATATTAATAATATGAGACATTTAATTTAAACTCAATATTGCATGTGACATGAGCTAAACATAGTGTTACATGTAGTGATAGATAAACTCTGTATCACACATAATGATTTCTAAAATATTTTTTGTGTATTATAGAATCTACATAAAATTTTAAATTAAATTGGAAAGAAAATAATTTATATCATAAAATCACATGAAAATATATTCTACCCCCCCGCCCTTAATTGAATTAAGGGATCAAAATTCATCTTTTTCATTAAAGGGTTATCATTTGAAAATTAATTCATATAATAAAACATCGTTAAAATATATAATAAAATATCTAATTAAAATAAAATGTTATAAAAATACTATTATCCTATATTAACTCATAAGTTGTTTTAGACATGGTAGAACACTGTTGGGAAGAGAATATTTTTGCAAGAAAGAAAAGCGTTAAAAATTATGGAGTGTGATAAAGATAATAATAATGAGAAATTGTGTGTTCCATATATGGATTATTAAAAAAATGATAAAAAAATGTGGCACAAAAAATATCATTGTTATCCTAAAAAATAATGATAATAGAAAAAGAATTTAATTTCAATATCATTTTCCTCATGTTGGGTAATTCCTTTTCCATCTAGAAAGAGAACATATGAAAATGTACTAACCTGATATATTTTTATTTCATATGAAAAATCATATCATTTGGTTATTCCTTCATCAATTTAAACTTCATATCTTACTTAATGAAATGAAGGAGAATGTTTTATGCATTAAACAATAATGGATCATAATATCCATTAATATAATAATAATTTAATATATCTATCATTAGTTATCATCACAATAAAATAGTTATCATAGGATAACCAATATGCATTAAGGATTATATTTTAATGAAAAAATTGATATCTAAAATCATATCCAAAAGTCATCATAAACCATTCAGTAAATGGTCAACCATATGACCCTACAAAAAATCATAATTTATAATGAATGAATCTAAATTTACAAAACACAGCATCAATAGACCAAATATCAGTTTGATGATATTATATGTAAAATTCAAAATATATGGATACTGTATTCAAATATATTCTTCATATTCATGGTAATAACCAAAATCCCAATAATCCTCATTGACATCTTTACACCATTATCATTCCTTTAATAAAACCATTGATTGTTGAAAATTTTGCTAAATTCCAGTAATGTTGTAAATTCAATAATTAATAACATAAACCATTTTTTAATCATTATTTTATCCATTAAAGGACATAAATACCATAAAGTTTATGTAATTCATATTAATAATATGTTTATCTAAATAAAACAACATTTTATCTACCATATGAACATATTCGGTAATATTTTCCCTAAATCATGTTTTTTTTTCTAAATTATTTTTTCCCCATAAATCAGATTTCTATGTCATTATAATTATTCAAAATATTATTCTATACCCTTAATGAAAAACATATCCAAAAACATTAAAAATAACATTTCATGACATATATAACATAATTCTTGTTTTACAACTCAAAATCACTCAAATAATCCTTCTCCTTTCTCAATCCATCCAATAGGTTTCTTATTCTAAATCTTAAACAAATATATCATATCACATATCATTTTTAGTCTCTTTTTCATCATAAGTATAACAATTAATAATAAAACCTTGTTGATTATCATCATAATATTTCCCTTTAGGACATTTATTTTCATAATTAAAATGAATTAATCATTCAAAAAATTCAACAACTAAATTTATCTTAGGGAGACAATTATTCTCAGCCTTTTAGTTAACCAAACATTTCGTTTTTAATTTATAGTTATTTTATTTATGTCTAAATTTTACACACATAAAACAACTTATTATCCCATTAATACATTCCCATGAGTTCTTCATTCACAATTTTCAACATATATTAAATAGAATATTGAATCCTCTAAGGACTTTACTACTCGAACACACAATAAACTATACCTTTATATTATATATGGTGTTCAAGAGTTAGTTATGTTTTATATTGTTATTCATGTTCTAGGAATACTAATTATGTATAATAAAGATATACTTTATAATAGCATTCCTATCATTTTCCTTCTCATTAAAAAATTTTCTATCACATTAATTTTTAACCCTATTTCCACTTACTTCCCACCATTTACTGAAACTCAACAACCAAAATGTGAGCACTACCAATCATAATTCAAAACAAATTATTCATTGAATAATCACATATAGGATGTTTAAATCAAGACATCAGATTTTCATTCAATGAAAACATAGTTTTATCTTAGGTCATTCATCATCATCAACGATTTATATCTATCATGGTTATTTTTAAGAAATTTTTTAATTCTACTCACATATCTCTCATGTGTTTCAATTCAAATGTCTAAAAAGGAATATTATCATTCACCAGGTGATCATCGAGTATAACCCAATGTTTCCTTTTCAGAGTTATTACCCATAATACTTTTTTTCTAGATCTTCATCCATATATAGTAATCAGACATGGGAATAATTTTCTTGGAAGAATTTTTTAAATCATTTAACAGAGTTAAATTATATTTTCTTATACTTTGACCCATCCTTATACATATCACTAGATACATTCTTATGATCATCATTAATAATATCCATAGGTATCTCACTAATTTTTTATCATCCAATTTTCCAATGGTAAATTAATATTTCCATCTTATACCAACTATTAATAAAAAAATATCATGCATGTATATTAAATATTTTTTGATTAATATTCATTGTATTAAAATAAAAATAAATCTGAGGAATATAATAGTTTAGTTCATTTAGAAACATGAATTGAAAACTTCATCATTCTTAATAGACCAACAATTTATCCCATAAATATATTACACTATACTAATCATAAATAAAACCATTATTCACAAAATTAGGAAAACCACATTCATGGGTGATTCTATAATGATCATTAGTTCATAATATAGGAGTTACATTGATACCAATTTAAAAGATCCATGATAAAATGAAAAATTCTTATGACATTGAATTGTGGAACACTAATATCATAGAAAATCATTTCAATTTTAGTCAATGCTCATTAACAGAACCAATTAGTCCACTCTATTGGAATCTATACCTATTGGGTGGGACACACCAAAATACCTAGTGGTATACAATTCCTCATAGTGGAATTTGTACTCTCCTCAGACCATCATGGTATTCATGTTTTACTCCCAATTCCATCATAGAAAAATAATACACTTACTGAACTAAGATCAAACTCTATTCTATTCATGTATATCTCTTATGATATAAATATTTACCAATTCCTTAGAGAGATATATATGTCCCAACATTCATACAAATGATGGTATATATGGGTTTTAAAATACCACCAATCATTCTTGATATCATATCCCATGTAATTAAAAGGGATTCATAAACATTTCATCATATCATAACTAATACAAATGTTTAGGTTTTATAATAATTCCATTATTTCATTAAAGCGTAATCTAGTGAAATGTATAATGTTCCACAAGACTTTTATCATTTTATAACCCAAATAAAGGAAATATGGTTCATAAACATATTGTCATCATAAACCATTTACATAATGAAATAGAATGCAATCCATGGGTTGTATCCCTAAAAAGAATAAGATAAATCAAAGTAAATATTCAGAGATAGAATATTATTTCGAATCTAATTCAGTTGGATCATTTTTTTGGTGAAGATATATTTTCATTTAAAATGAAATTTTAAAAAAATTGAAATAATTTTCAGTGAAAATAAATTAAATATCATATAAATTATTATTTTAAAAATATTAAAAACATTTCTGCTAGAAAATAAATTATCCTCCATGACAAATCTTTATAAAAAATATATAATATTCACATTTTTTTTATTTTAAAATAAGTATGAAAACATATAGGGGAATATTTAAATATCATATAAAAGATATTATTGTTAAATAAAATTTTAACAATGGAATATAGTTTTTTGAACATACATTTTTATGAAAATATTTTTCTTTGAACATATGTAATGCCCTAAACCCCTCATTTCCATTACATTTTTGAAAATTTTATGGTTGAAGTATTATTGGAGTTCATGGTGACATATTTCAACACTTTTGAAAATATTCAATTCTTTATGTTCTATAATTTAATGTCATGGTAGTGAGATGCAATGGTGATTTGTGATGTTGAGTCGTCATGGTGGCTCACTGATGGTAGGTCTAAACAGTGCATTTAAACGGTGGATCAAATTAGTAGCTCATAATGGTGAAATGTAATAGTAGATCATGATGGCTAGTCAATATGATGAGTCGAACTGGTGAGTCACAATTTTGAGTCACTAAAGTGAATCACACTGGTATCTCATCGAATTATGACTCCCATGTATGACATTCCCCAGTGACTAATCTAATAGTGAGTCATTTCCAACAGATTTAATTTTTTTCTAGTTTCACCCCTTTATAATTTTCATCATGGTAAATGTAGTTTAATAGAGTATTTAATGGTTTTCTGATCCATAACGAATGAAATATTTATTCTATAGACATGAAGCTTCTTTTGACATCCAAACTGCACGGTGAATATCATGATCCACCATTAATAGCATTGAAAATTCATTTCTCATATTTTTAGGATATATCATTTCTAAAGTTCATATATTCTCTTCGTAATGTTCTTCGCTTTATCATGGTATGATACACACTGAATATTTCTCCCGCCCCCCAAGATTTAGGAACTTCTTTTATTGAAATTTGACCATGTATTCCCTAGAGTCTTTCATGCTGCATGCACGCCCACTACTTTGATTTATCGAGGAAGATTCTAATGACTCTACTTTCAACTAGGATTCATTTATCCCTCTTTACTGTGTATCATGTGTGGTGGATGTGAGAATGTTTCCCATGTGATGATTGTTGGATCCAAATTAAAAACATATAATTTAATCAGTTTAAGATCAATATTATATGGCTGGGCAAATTTGACGTATGATCTGTATGTTATTTATTTTTGGTTATTGTGGTGAATTGAATGGGATTACTACCCACTGAAATTCATGTACATTGGGGGTATTTTTTGTTCATAGGATAGTTATATAATGTATTTTTTACGTTTTCCTTAAAACTATTATATATGATAATTGAGAACCACATATATATAACTAATAAATGGTTTTCCCAGGTTCATACTATATATGTAATAGCCCCCGAATTAACATATAGAATTTAAAGAAATAATTCCACATAAAATTTAGAAATTACATTATTAGGTTTTTGTAGTGATGTGGTCATGGGTATATTTGTACATAAGTGGTTGGTTATGTGATTTTCTATATATGAGTGTGGTATATTTGTGTACTGTGGATTCATATATTGTTGTGGTTTAGTGTGTTTATAGATGTGGTAGTTAGATTGATATTGTTGTAGTTGAGATGATATATGCATGGTAAGTTTGTGCATTGGGGCTTCAGATATTGTATTAGTATACTGTGTTATTGGGTGTGGTTTTGAGATAGGGGTTATTGTGGTTGATATGATGGATTGGGAGGGATTATTTTTAATAATCATAATGGTAGTGGCTTATATGGGTACGTCACATGGGGTTTCTCTGTGAGTGCAACGAATAAAGCATTAACTCATGTATAGGGATATATTTTTGTTTTATCATGAATGGTTGTAAATTATAGTGGGACGAATATGGTGTAATTTAACATGGTTCTTCCCAACGATGTGAATTTTTCTATGTGGATTGTTTTATGTTGTTCCTAGTATTTTCCTCGACAGTGAAGTATTTTGTATATAAAATATTTACTAAAGAATGATAATTTGTTTAAAACATTGATTTTTGTATGATTTGTGTTGTGACTAGTTGTCTTCTTGTGTATTTATAGGTATCGATGAAGTTGAAAATAATTTTAAAATGTTTTTTTTAGAATAAATAGGTTATGAATGGGTATTTTTTATTATATCAATATATATATGTGTGTGTGTGTGTTTTTCATTTTTATTTCCATAATAACCCCACCGTATTTGAGAACTATGTGATAAACACACCCATCCTCATGGGGAGGGTGCATTTCCCAAACAATATAGTGCGTTATTTGATTGTTGGACACCCTCTCTTCTCAACTCTTTCCATGAGATGGTAAGCCCAGATTATATATGAATGTTTTTGTTTGTGGGGACCAGGTCATTGTAGTCAAGTTGTTCTTTACTAGATTTATTTTCGATGAGATGATATATGCAATACCAGGTGTCATCAAGATGAGATGAGCATTGCATTCCCAAGGGTTTTCATGATATGATGTAGTTTGTGGCCTAGGTGTTTGTGGGGAAGATGTGATGTGGCTCGTGGAATGAGTGATGTAAAGAGATGTGGATTGTGTGCCACATTTTTTTGTGGTTGGGTTGTGACATGGTTCATTTGGAAGAGGTGGGAGTGCGAAAAACAATGATGTTAGGAAATAGTTGTTAAATCAATGGGAGTTAGTGTGGGGTACCCAATTAATATATGTTCGTACTATATTTCTTTACATGACTTATTTAACTTGGTGAGTGTGCCTTTGTGAGGTGTAGAAGTTTAGTATAACTTTTTATATGTTTTTGGTATTATTGTTCATTCATGAGACTATTGGTTTGCTTCTCTCACTTGTGAATGAGATTCTTTATTTCAGTATACTTTAATGATCAAACTATGTATATAGAACAACATTCAGGTTTATAGGAGGACTATGTGGACCGCGATGGACATTACAATCTTGGAAATTTTGATAGCTACTATGACACTACATAGTTTTAATATGGCTACGTACATTGGTGTTTTATATAATTTGTTATATTTTTGTTTTAAACATGCATGTGGAATGGATTTCTATTCCTTAGATATATATATATATATATATTCGAGTTATTTTTGGATGTACCATATTATATTCAGATTATATATATTTATAATGGGTTATGCCTCCCAATTTGTGGTATTTGTATACCCGTGGTGGTGGTTTACACCCTAGGGCCTACTAGAGGTGAGAAATAAGGGGGAATCAACTCACATTCTTCAATACCAGCACGTAATGGGAATCATTAGAGGGAGGTATAATGAAATAATAGTATCCGAGCATATGTTTTCTAGATTGGATGGGTTTGGGAGTTATGAATATTTAGGATTTCATGGGGTGGTAGGTAAACGGTGTTCATCGAACTCATTGAATGTCAAAGGTCAAAGAATAGTAGCAAAGACGCAAGATTTTAGGTACCCTGTTATCCAATGCAAGGACTCCAATCATACCTATTGACCATGTGCGGATGCACTATTTTTATGATAGAGATCCAAGGATTGGTACATTATTCATTATTTCTTGTGTTCTTATTTTCATTAGGTTGTTTTTCTGATGGTTAAAATGAACAGGATGAAAATGAGGACTTATATGAAATATTAAATTACATTTCATACTACTATGGCATCGAAATTCCGTGTATAAATTTTTAACTATGGATCCCTATAATCATCCATGTTTTTATCGAGATATTTAGGAGTAGAAGGATGACACGGTTGATCGGTTGAAGGTTGATTTTGTGGAGCGGGAAAACCATTTGAAGAAAATATTACGTTATTTCTATCGCCATATCTTTTGAATGTAAGAGGGATGTGTTTTTTACATGTATATGATGATATGGCTTGAGGATCTTGAGAACACCCAAATTTTGATCAGGTATTCGATGGAGTACTGGGTAACATTGGTTGTTAGTCAAATGCATCGATTTTCACATCAATGGTGGACAACATACCTAGGGGATATGAGGGAAACAGATGTTCTATGGGTAAATTTTGAGCGGGATTTTTGGGAAGAATTATTTTCCTTGACCAAGAAGGCTAAGAAGAGGAAGGAGTTACTATCTATCTAGAAAATAAGTATGTTGGTATGAGGTAATGTGATAATGTTCAAGGGTGTCCCTTAATATTTTGATGATCTCATTTTCTATGTGGAGTATCATTTGAGACTCATATTTTAGAAACATTGTCTTTCTATCCACACAGGAATACTCCCATTACATTTCTGACATACATGGAGGTTTTGAAGAATGGGAAACTGATTGAGTAGATGAAATCACAAGGAGGTCTACTGCATGATAAGATCCAACATGATTTAGTGATTTTTGGGATACTAGTTGTAGGAATCAGGTATCTGGGCCTCTGAGTTTTCCACCAGCTGGGAGTCAATATCAGTTTTTTCTGTTTCAACCATCTGTTCATCAAGCCATTAATGTGAACCTAGGACATAGGTTTTTAATTTTTGGAGTCTCTCTCCATATTTTGAACAAGTTCCCATTAGCTGTTCATGTTCATTATGGTGCAGGATGGTTGGTTCATTACCACCATAAACACTAGTTTCTTAAGGACCTCGACCAAGTTGTGGTTGTGTAAGAAGTTGTCTACATAGGGGAAGAGTAGAAGGGATTTTTATATTGAACACCACTAAAGTAGAAGTTCTAGAATTTTAGAGGTATTCATAGCTACAAAACGTTACTTTAGTATGATACCATTCACATTGTTTGATTCATGAGCATGACACTATTTTTTTGAACTCAGCCTGGCCCATGCTCTATGACTAGACGTAGAGAGTCTTCCCATCCCCATGTGTTCATTACACTAGTTAGAAGATAAAACCAACTATTTAATGAGTTATAGGTATGTATACTGATTATGTGTCAATATTTGTCCTATGGGGATTACTTGTTCAGACAGATGCAACCATACGATACAATTGTTAACATCGACTAGTGTGCTGTTATTGAATTCTTCTATAAAAGAGTCATATTTTTAGACCTACATGGACACCAGTGGTTTTTTATGGTGTGTGGATATGTGAGGATGTAGGTAATCAGATTGAACCAATTATTTTCATGTTGGTTGAGCTATCAGAATAATTAGAAGATGTTGGGATGGTGGAGGTTCCAAGAGTTTTTCAGTAGATCTTGTAGGTTTTGAAAAATAAAGATGGGACTCTACCCCATCGACATGATGTTGATTTTGGGATAGACATTTAGAATGGTACTTATCTTCATTTATGGATCATTATTGAATAGAAACATATATGTTGCAAGAGTTTTTGACTAAGATAGATGATATAATGATGAAGGGATTTATACATCCCAATTTCTCATCGTGGTGTGTTCATGTTTTGTTTGCATATGATTTTATTAGTCTGATGTTATACATAGAGCAGTGGAGGTTGAGTCAGGATATGGCCCAGAAATATTTCCCACTTTTGAGGATGAAATATCTTTTCAATCATCTTAGAGGGGGAATAAGGTTATTTAAGATTGACTTATAGTTTGGATATCACTAGTGGTCGGTGAAGGAGGGATATATCCTAATCAATTCATTCAAGTGAATGCATGGAAACATCGAGTTCATAGAAATTTCTTTCGGTGTTATGAACACACCATCCATGTTTATGGACTAATGATATATATTTTAGGAGTTACTATACTGGTTCATCTTTGTATTCATTGATGATATCTTGATCTACTCTAAGTTAGAGGAGGAGCATACTAATAATCATAGGATTATCTTATAAGTCCTTTAATTCCACCTACAATATAGAATAATGTACAAGTGAATGTTCTTGATGTGATAGGTACATTTACATGGACACGTGATGTCAAATAAGGCTTTATAAGAATAATCCTCAAAAAATTAATTAGCTACTTCATGGGAAGGTCCCAAATTTTTTGAAGAGGATCACATTTTTCACGATCTGGAGGGGTATTATTGTAACACCCTGACCCCAGTTACCTAGAGTCGGTGCATTATTACATAACATTATCATGATCACAGAAAAGATCAAATCTCAAAATATAGATTGGTTTAGTAGCCTTAGAAACAGTATAAATATTCATAAAGTGTTTTATTACATCATAAAGTGAAAAAGTACTACAACAACATATTATCTCCATAGTCCACACTATTATCCTCTTATAATATCCCTGTAGGTCATTCATAAATTACTTATTCATATCCTGGGAAAAATAAAACATAGAAAAGGGGTGAGCTCAAATGCCCAGTAACGATAACAATATAGCAGAAACTTTCATAAATAAGAATAAACATTTAAGGCACTGTATAACTAAAACAAAAGCCTTTTAAACATGAACTTCAACATAGTGTACAAAAAATAAAATGAAATAATGCCATTTACTTATTCACATGGATATTCTACTAATCGAATAATCACATGCAATATCAATAACCACTTTCATAATGATGGAATGCATAATGCCAGACTATCATAACCACATAGCCAAGGCCTCGTTCGAAGACTACAAATAAGATTTTTCCAAGGCCTTGTGCGAAGACACTAGTTTGTCTCATGAGACCTACTGATGCATCAAGGAGCTACAGCGGGCTCCACCCGTCACATATTACGTCCAATTCATTCCCATATGAAAAGGCTTAAACATAACATAAACATTCATATTAAAACAAGCATACAAATGTAAATACTTCATCCACAAACCATGAATTGTATAAACATAGCACATATACATTCAAACATAACTCATTCGATACAACATGGAAGATTTTATTGTATCATATAAACCTTAATAGAGAATGATGAAGGATATTGACATAGATGAAAATAATCATCAAAACAATTAGAGTAAAATATCCCCGTTTTTCTTGAAATCATTTAAATGTCATACTATTTTTAAAGAAGCCATTTAAAAATATATTTTTGAATCAAAGTGTCCCATACCACTTTGAAACATTTAAAAGGAGTTTTAATTTTAAAACTTTAATTTCCATATATATAAATCCTTAAAACCATTTTTTTAAAACATAGACATTAATGAGAAAGATTTAGAAGAATAAGTATTTAAAACATTTAAAAATGGTATTATAGTTAGAGTTTTAACCAAAAGAGAGACACATGAATAAAAATAATTGAGGTAATCAAAACATTGTAATATCATGATAATAAAGGAATTCATGATATACTATGTCAAAGTACATTATACACACCGTAAAAAGGGATTTAGTGTATAACAACAAGGAAGTCTAAATGGAACGTAAATTGAGATGAAATCTCCCATAATGGCCGTATCCTTAGGTTGAGGATTAATCAAAGACATAGTTATGTGTGAAAAATATAAATACACTAAATATGATTGGATATTTTGTGTAAAACAATCAAAGGATATTCACACATAATCTTGTAAAAACAACAGCAATGAATTGGATGTTTAACACAACAAATGGAGAATGAATAAAAATTACTCTTATCAAATTAATATCAATGACTTGTGAAATTATCAATGGAGTGATTATGTGTATCAATAGAATATTCACAGGAAGGGGAGTGGAAATTATGACATAATAAAATGAATAGTGATTCCACACATAATCTTGGAGTAATATAATCAATGAAATATGTGTAAAGCCAAATGAGTGGAAATTGAAATTTCAAATTCCCTTATCGATTAGGTAACTTACGAAACATAAACCCATGAAAGAAGAATCATACCATGATGTTGTAAATATCGATAAATTAAAGTATATTACACAATGAATACAATCATGGGCAGTACACACACCACATGCAATAAATAAGTTGTTAACAATGGAATTCTCCGGGAATTAAAAGTGAGATAAGAAACCCCTTACCTTGTACTTTTCCTTGGTTGGGGGTCAGTTAACCTCCGGTATAATGTTTAAATAATTTTTATTAAATTATTCTTGAATCATATACATTAATATGATATCATTTATGATCTTTTAACATTGCATTGTTAATAATATCTTAGAATTATCGTCGTTTCGAGTGTTAACATACTCATTTTCTTTTATATGTTTTGTTACGTAATCCATGTTTTTCATGGATAGGTTGTATTTTATTCATATCCAGAATGATATAATGTTCTTAAAAATAACTTTTAAATAATAAAATGATAATTATACTTGAATGGATATGATAGATAATGAATCTTATCGTGTTCGTGGAGACGGTAGTCCGTACGTACGCACGAGCGGCAATATAATTATTTTGATTTTAAAATAATATATAATTGGATGTTATATAATATATAAAGAATAATTATCATGTTATATTTATTATTTAAATGAGTTACACATCATTATTATACCGACCCAAATAATAATATATTGAATAACAATTACACCACGACGTGGAGACGGTAAGCCGTACGTACGCACGTATGGTGACATGTTATTCAAAGGGTGGATAGAATACTGAATATGGTTGTACCATATTTATAATAAAATCACAATATATATAAGATACTGGATTTTTTATTTTAGAATGGTAAAAACAAATAAAGAAGAAGTGGAAGAAGAAAGGAACTTGAAAAGGGGTGGTGAAAACATTACCTCTTCTTTGGGTTATTTCTTTTTGATTTGATCAAAAGGGCTCCTTAGGTTGGCTTTCTGATCAAACTAAGGCCACTAGGTTGTAGTGAGGGAAGTTGAGAGTGTATTTGGGCAGGGTTTGGCCGAACCAAAAGGCTTTGAAGGTGTGAAAAAAAGAGAAGGAGGAGTGCCCTTTTATAAGAGGGGTGAGGGGCACCTTTGGAAAAGCTAGAAATATTAATTTATAATAAATTCATATTCAGTTTCTAATGTCTCAAAAGTTTATTTTTTAAATTTTAATATGGGTATGCGTCGAAAACCACTCAACCAATTATAATTTAGATAGGTTTGTGTCATTATATTAACCTTATCTTTAAGTATTAACTCTTAGTTAATTAGTTTAACTTTTACACTGTCTCTTTGTATTTTTATATTATATGGTTAATAAACTTACCATATACATCCAAGCGACCCCCAAGTGGTAAATTAATGATATAACTATCATGATATAAGTCTTTTGGACGAGCCATAGATTTTTATGAATTTAATATAAATTAATAATATAATATTTGTTTTAAAAACTCTTTTATGGCAATTTTGACACTATTCAATAGTTGATTTTTGTGAAAATCATAACAGAATTATTACTTCGAAAAAAGTCACAGAAATCAATCCTAATATGTCATATTATCGTAGAAAATTATTTTAATTCATTAAAAGTATTAAATTATATTTATTTTGGTATTCATAATATCAATTATTTTAATTTTTCACTTTTATGGTAACTACTGCATCATCATTGTGTCATAAATAAAATAAATAATTTAATGTCTATAAATTATTAAAAAAACTATCCTTATGTAGGAAAGTAAACAGACAACTTTTATTTGTTTTATGTTTCATTACATAAGGATGAAGAATTCATTTATGATATTGACTAAGAACATAAAGAGATATACTTACATTTTAAGTAGAGTTTCATTCCTTAATAACTTTTTACCACTAACTCATTTTTTGAACAATGAGTAATCAAGAGGACTTGGTCACAATGGAAGAGGTAGAATAAAATTCTATAGAAATACATGATCCACGTAGGATAAACTATATATTTAACTTATCTTTAGAGATTAATCAAAACCAAAATGGTTAGTAAAAGATCTAATGATCCCCAAAAATGATATTCCATGAGAGAAATAAATACTAATATTAATTTCCAAAATTAAGCCAACAATACCCCAAAGTTAAATAAATACCATTCAATAATAAATTGTCCATAAAATCCTATAATAAAAACTAATATTGAAAACCAAAACTTATTAAGATTGTAGTCTTCCACGTTAAATTGTATCTCCAAATGAAATTAATTACTTTTTAATGTCACATACATAAAAGTAATTAACCTAATCATTTCCATAAATAACCCAAATCATTATAAATGCACAATAAAAACATAGATAAAAATCCACCATTACTCCTCAAATGAAATCCCATACTACTCTATTATCCTTTGGCATATAGTGTTCTCAACAAATCGAACTACTTCCAAAATAACATTTATCACTTAATAACCAAATTATTTTCCTATACTAAGGGTATTCATTTGATAAGACATAAGATCCCATATCAAATTACTATTGATCAATAAAATCATTTAACTAAAAATAATAGTCACACTAACCTGGGACTTCATGTAGTCCAGTGGTAGGCGATAAATCTTAATCGCACTTTGGTTGTGGTTTCGATTCCCACAGCTTTGTCCGACCCTACAGGTTGTCACACGGTCTACGTGTTGTCCTTTTTCAAAATCTATGTTTTATAAAATTACCAAAATGAGATAAATTCCTCAAAATAACCATAACATAATTGAACCAAAAATGTTATCTCATACCTTGCATTTTCATTCTAAATTATAATAATTTGTAATTGCCTCAAACCCAATGATCATATAAAACCAGATGGTTATTTATAACTATATCCACTAGAGAAAAGATAATTCTTCCTCAAATATCATTCTCACATGGAAAACATTAGGGTTAAAAAGAGAAAATTATTCCAATGTAAACCCTTCAACAAGGATCACTAATAATGTTTTAACATTTATACAACCATTTATTTCAACATAGCTTCTTCTCTGACCAAGAAATTTTTTTATAGAATAAGATATTCACTCGGGTAATGGACAGGTCCCCTACATTTACGGCAAATGATTGTAAATGGATTTTTGGGACCATTTTTATCTTCTTCCAAAGTAATCCTCATTTTTCATTGGCAATTCATCACTTTATGTCCTTCTTTCCTGCACGTAAAGCATTTCTTTTTCCAATTGAGACACTTTCATGGGTGTCTCCATCCAAATTTCATGCATCATGGAAATTGAGGATTTCTTTCCCCATGGTCTCCACTACTGGAGATCTTATCATTCATGACTTTTCTCTTCTTTGTTGAGTCTAGTAATTGGTTAATATATATATTGTTGATCATATTTTTGGAAAATTGATTTGGCATAAAGGAAATATATTTTACGCCTATCCACATTCCATTTTGTTGCTCATTGCCACTACCGTTCCCACCTTTTACATCACTCTCAAAGTCACTATGTCTTCCTTGGAATCCATCCATTGACTAAAACCAGAAACCATTGTGTGAGTAATAGTAGTCATACAATAATTTAGAGATTAACATGCCACCATATTCTCAATTTGAAACACATTAGGATTAACCAAGGTCATTTACTATCATCTTATATATATAATACATTAAATTGGTTTGTAAAGAAAATTTAAATTATCCTAAGCATATCCCCTGGGAGTTTCGTAACCAAGTGTGCAGCAAGGCCCATTGTCGTGCACCAGTTCCCGTTCGAGTCTAGCTCAAAGCGGTGTTTTCAGGTTTTACCCCAAGTTACATTTGTTCCAAAGATGCCTCTACCTGCTCGTATCCAGACATGGATGTATTGCTCGGAAAACCCACAAAATCTCTACAATACCAAAATTTTAGGAATATCTTCTATACTAATCCTCAAATTTCATCTTAGGTCTACGTGCTCTAATCAGAGTTTATCTAAATCTAGAGTCCAATGTTTGTACTAATCTTTCTCTGATACCAACTATAATGCCCCGAACCCAGTTACCTAGAGTCGGTGAATTATTAAATACCATTGGAATGATCACAAGAATGATCAAATCTCAAAAGACCGATTGGTTTAGTAGCCTTGGAAACACTAGATATATTCATAAATTTTTTCATTACATCATAAAATGAAAAACAACTACAACAACATATTATATCCATAGTCCACACTATTATCCTCTTATAATATCCCTGCCGGTCATTCATAATTTACTTCTTCACATCCTGGGAAAATAAAACATAGAAAAGGGGTGATCTCAAATGCCCAATAAGGATAACAATATAGCAGAAACTTTCATAAATAAGAATAAACATTTAAGATAGTGTATAACTAAAACAAAAACCTTTTAAACATGAACTTCAACATAGTATGGCAAACATCAAATTAAATAATACCATTTACTTATTCACATGGATATTATACTAATCGAATAATCACATGAAATATCAATAACCACTATCATAATGAAGGAATGTATAATTCCAGACTATCATAACCACATAGCCAAGGTCTTGTGCCAAGACTACAAATAAGATTTAACCAAGGCCATGTGCCAAGACACTAGTTTGTCTCATGAGACCTACCGATTCATCAAGGAGCTATAACGGGCCCCACCCATCACATATTATGTCCAATGCATTCCCATATGAAAAGGTTTAAACATAACATAAACATTCTTATTAAAAATAGCATACGAAATGTGAATACTTATTCCACAAACCATGAATGGTATAAACATAGGACATCCATAGTCAAACATAACTCATTCAATACGATATGGAATATTGTATTGTATCATATAAACCTCAATAGAGAATAATGAAGGATATTGACATAGATGAAAATAATCATCAAAACAATTAGAGTGAAATATCCCCCTTTTTCATGAAATCATTTAAATGTCACAGTATTTTTCAAGAAGCCATTTAAAAATAGATTTTTGAATCAAAGTGTCCCATACCACTTTGAAAATTTTAAAAGGAGTTTTAATTTTAAAACTTTAATTTCCATATAAATAAATCCTTACAACCATTTTTAAAACATATAAATTAATGAGAAATATTTAGAAGAATAATTCATTAAAACATTTTAAAATGCTATTTTAGTTAGAGTTTCTAACCAAAATAAAGTCACTTGAATACAAATAATTGAGGTAATAAAAAAATTGTAATATCATGAGAATAAAGGAATTCATGATATACTATGTCAAAGTACATTATACACACCATATAAAAGTTATTTGGTGTATAACAACAAGGAAGTCTCAATGGAACGTAAATTGAGATGAAATCTCTCATAATGGCAGTATCCTTAGGTTAAGGATAAATCAACGACATTGTTATGTGGGACAAATATAAATACACTAAATATTATTGGATATTTAGTGTAAAACAATCAAACGATATTCACACATAATCTTGTAAAAACAACACCAATGAATTGGACGTTTAACTCAACAAATGGAGAATGAGTTAAAATTACTCTTATCAAATTTATATCAATGAGTTGTGAAATTATCAATTGAGTGATTATGTGTATCAATAGTATATCCACAGGAAGGGGAGTTGAAATTATGACATAATCAAATGAATAGTTATTCCACACATAATCTTGGAGTAATATAATCAATGAAATATGTGTAAAGCCAAATGACTGGAAATTGAAATGTCAAATTCCCTTATCAATTAGGTAACTTACGAGACATACACCCATGAATGAAGGATCATACCATGATGATGTAAATATCCATAAATTAAATTATATTACACAATGAATACAATCATGGGTAGTACACACACCACATGCAATAAATAAGTAGTGAACAATGGAATTCTCATGGAATTAAAGGTGAGATAAGAAACCCCTTACCTTGTACTTTTCCTTGGTTGGGGGTAGGTTTACCTCCTGTATAATGTTGCAATAATTGTTATTAAATTATTCATGAATCATATACATAAATATGATATCATATATGATCTTTTAACATTACATTGTTAATAATATCTTAGAAATATCGTCGTTTCGGGTGTTAACTTACTCATTTTCTTTTATATGTTTTGTTACGTAAGCCATGTTTGTCATGGATAGGTTGTATATTATTCATATCAAGAATGATATAATGTTCTTAAACATTATTTTTAAATCATTAAATTATAATTATACTTGAATGGATATGATGGAGAATGAATCTCATTGCGTTCGTGGAGACGGTAGTCCGAACGTACGCACGAGCGACAATATCATTCTTTTGATATTAAAATAATATATAATTGGATGGTATATCATATATACAGAATAATTATCATGTTATATTTATTATTTAAATTAGTTACACATCATTATTATACCCACCCAAATAATAATATATTGAATAACAATTACACCACGACGTGGAGACGGTAAGCCGTACGTACGCACGTATGGTGACATGTTATTCAAAGGGTAGATAGAATACTGAATATAGTTGTACCATATTTATAATAACATAATAGTATATATAATATACTGGAGTTATTATTTTATAATGGTAATAACAAATGAAGAAGAAGTGGAAGAAGAAAGAAACTTGAAAAGGGGTGGTGAAAACATTACCTCATCTTCGGGTTCTTTCTTTTGATATGATCAAAAGGGCTCCTTAGGTTGGCTTTCTGATCAAAATAATGACTAAAGGTTGTAGTTAGGGAAGTTGAGAGAGTATTTGGGCAGGGTTTGGCCGAAAAAAAAGGCTTTTATGGTGTGAAGAAAAGAGAAAGAGGAGTGCCCTTTTATAAGAGGGGTGAGGGGCACCTGGGGAAAAGTTATAAATATTAATTTATAATAAATTCATATTCGGTCTCTAATGTCTCAAAAGTTGATAATTTAAATGTTAAGGTGGTTATGGGTCGAAAACCACTCACCCAATAGAATTTAGACAGGTTTGGGTCATTATATTAACCTTATCATTATGTATTAACTCTTAGTTAATTAGTTTCACTTTTACAATGTCTCTATGTATTTTTATATTATATGGTTAATAATCTTACCATATACATCTAAGAGACCCCAAAGTGGTCCATTAATGATATAACTATCATGATATAAGTCTCTTGGCCGAGCCTTAGATTTTTAGGAATTTAATATCAATTAATAATATAATATTTGTTTTAAAAACTCTTTTATTTCAATTTTGACACTATTCAATAGTTTATTTTTGTGAAAATCATAACAGAATTATTACTTCGAAAAAATTCACTTATATCAATCTTAATATTTCATATTATCCTAGAAAATTAGTGTAATTCATTAAAAGTCTTAGATTATATTTATTTGGGTATTTATAATATCAATTATTTTAATTATTCACTATTATGGTAATTACTTCATCATCATTGTGTCATAAATAAATTAAATTATTTAGTGTCTAAAAATTATAAATAAAATATCATTATGTAGGAAATCGTATTAGATTTCTAATGAATATTTACAATTGAATTTATCTTATGCATAACCTTATAGTAAAAATGTTTTAGTAAATAAACTTTGATTTTAACTCTTTTAACACTTCTTTGAATTAAATAATAATAAATGTCTTAATCTAATCCAAGTGGACCTAAATGATAATAATTTATCCCTAAGGTTATTTTTGGTCGATATACACTTGTATAATAGAATTAGGACATGTGTTAGGGTAATATTAATATCATTTTTACCCTTAATAACCCTATTTACTTTTAAACGTGGTAAATAAAAATTAAAAGTTATTATTCAACAAAAAATATTTTCATCTCATTGAACCACATTTTACTTCTTGATATTAACCATGTCTCTCGGATTTTCGAAATTCCATTCACAGAAGCGGTAAAATTATGTTTTATGAAACATTCAGTTTTTTTAACTACCACTTAACAGTTTCACTATTAATCAAAAATTGAAGTTTTACAGAACAATGCCAAAATTTCACCCTAAGATATAATTGATATTCTGAATTCAAAAATGATGTCTATTTTAAAAAATTCCAATCATATAAGTTTCATTCATTAATTTTATAATTAATTACCACTGTCACAACAAATAGCGTGTTTTTAAGAAACAATATATATCAAACGATTGACAATTGTTTAGGTCCAATTTCAAAGTGAAATTAATTCTAATGAACACCATTGGATAAAATAGTAAAAATATATTTTAATTATACATTAAGACCACTCAATAATATACTCTATCACTATAAATTATTTTGACTTAAAAAGTTGTTTTTAATTAAAATTTAGTAATTTTCCCTATTCATCAAAATATAAGTGTTATCCGAAAAGTTACAAAATTTCACCCTAGGATAAATACGATATTTCGAATCCAAAAATGAAGTCCATTTTGAGAGATAGAATTTATAAAATTTCAAAAAGTAGGTATTACTATTCATAACGGCTAGTTTGATTGGTTGTGGTGTGTTAGAATCTCGAAGTTGCGTACAATGTACGCCACTGCATTATTCAAAGGGAAACGTACCATGGAAGCTTGGGGTGTTACAATTATCAATGCATTATACCCTACTTCTTTTGAGATGCAGCTCCACTGACATATCTAACCAGAAATGAATAAGATTTGGTTTGGAGTGATAATATTGAAGTAGAATTCATGTACTTGAAGTAAAAGTTGGTCAGCGATCCAATTATTTGGTTTCCTAGGGAAGGGGGGATGTTCGAGGTGCTTTTGGATGATTGTCACCAGGTTATGGGATAAATCATGATTCATGAATGGGATGTGATTTTTATGTGTCGAGGAAGATACATCCCTTAGAACATCATTCTATTACCCATGATATAGAGCTATTATTAGGAATTATTTCACTAATGTAGTGGAATAATTACCTTATTAGGGAGAACATTGGGGTCTTCATAGATCCTAAGAGTATGAGGTATACCTTTTCCCATTGTTATCTAAACATGAAACAATGTATGTAGATGGAGTTTCTTTTGGACTATGATTTTGATATCTTTTTCAGCTCATTAAAGGGAATGTTGTAGCCCAAACATTGACTAGGATATCATCGAAAGAGGTACTTTGGGAATCTATGGAAAATTGGAAGGAAACTAAGTAGTTGGAATCACTACACATGGATGCATTGATGGTTACTGTTACATGGTTTTTTTGTTCCATATGATCGTGTATTCATCTCTGATATAGTTGGTGGAGGAGTCTCTATGGGGAGACATAGATATAGAGGTGATGTGCAATTTTGATATCCATGGTGATGCTCCATATAGATGGTCGAAGGATGGTAAGAATCTGATGTTGTCCCATGGAAGTCTATTTGTTCTAGTGAAGATATTTTAGTAGTCCTATGTGAGTTTTATAACTCACACTTTGAAGTAAAACAATGTGTTTCCTAGATGTAACATGTATTTAGGAACATGTTTTTGTAGAACAAGATGAAATGGGATGTGTAATTGTTTATGGGAAAATAAAAAGCGTGCCAATAGTTGACGGCTGAGTACAATGTTCATTGTTCTATGTTGTAGCCTATAATATTCCCCAAGAGGAAGTGTGATAATATATTAATGACTTTTTTCACTAGTTTTCCTAGTTCTCAGGGAGTCTATGATGATATCTTCTATGTAGTGGATCAGCTGATGAAATCAACGCATTTCATAGTTATCAAGGAGTAAAGAATATTGGAATTTTCTCCAAATTTGTATTTGGATGAGGCGGTGTGGCCAGATGGTGTTATGAGATCCTTTACCAAGGATATGTATACACATTTCACCTCATGATTATGGAGGTGAATTTAGGATGATATTGGAAAATAGTTATGCCTAAACACTACCTTCCACCATCACGTAGATGGGTCGACAGAGCAGACTATCCAGAGATTGGAAGATATGTGGAAAACATTCATCATGTACCTTGGAGGGTCATGGGTATAGAACATTCCCATAGTGGTGATCACATATAATAATATCTGTCACACTTCTATTGGAATAGAACCATCTGAGTCATTGTACGAGAGACTTTTATGTTATT
Organism: Viscum album; assembly: GCA_963277665.1. Lineage (NCBI taxonomy): Eukaryota > Viridiplantae > Streptophyta > Magnoliopsida > Santalales > Viscaceae > Viscum > Viscum album. The sequence goes on along the minus strand of OY728164.1, from coordinate 1,814,727,494 downwards.
TGTTGTATTGGATGGAGGTCTAGGAGACTAATTTTCTTTGTCCCATGGTAGTACAGAGCTTGATAGAGAAGGTTTCTATCATTCATGAGAGGATGAATGTAACATATGACTTGTTGAAGTCATATTATGATCGAAAGATAAGTCTCGTAGAGTTATAGGTTCAGGACCACACATTCATGAAGGTTTACCATCAATGTGGGTTGAAGATATTTTGTAGGGGAGTAAGATTTATCCAAGGTTCATCAAACCCTTTGAGGTTTTGTGGCGATTTGGTGTGGTGGATTACCAATTGGTGAATCATCCTGAGTTTGAGAGGAACCAAAATATCTTTCACAGCTCTCAACTCTGTTGGTATCTTCACGGTGACTCTCCTATCATTTACTGAGGAGAGATGGATATCAAAGACAACATGACGCATGTGGAGAGTACAATAGTGATCCCGGATCATCAGGAGATGGTTTTACCTGACTTTAGCATTAATCTAATTCGTGTGTATTGGATTCATGGTGAACTAGAGGTGAGTACATGGGAATTAGAAATGAATATGTGACCCCATTACCAATAGTTGTTTTGTGGTTTTACTTGTTATTTTTTGTTTTAAAATGGTTTGATTGATCTTTGTATGATAAAATATGTTGGTTTCACTTGAGTTAAAATTTTTGTAGTGCAATGTGTGCCGATGTCCTGACATTTGAAAAGGGAAGGACAATAATCATAATCAAGATTCATTAAATACGATGCGATTAAACCTGTGTTGGTGAGTTATTGCTCCCAGAATGTATAGTATCTTGACTTGGAAAATGGTGTCAAAATTTCATGAGTTTGAGTTTGCAGGGTTATGTTGATTGTGTAGTATGTCTTCTAGTTGGTTGGGTATGTCAATTTAGGAGGGTTTGTTCATGTAATTTTTTGATTCACTATATCTTTTGAATAGAACATGGTGGTTTTTTGTTGAACATTGATGTCTGAAGGGATGTTTCAACAATAGAATGTTCTTGATAGGTATCTCCTGGTGTGGTTTTTCGGACCCATCCATTTCATCATGGTTTGGTTTTTAATTCATGGGGGAGAAAATATTTTGATATGTATCTAATGTAATTTCTTGGACCACTCTAGTTTAACACATTGTGATTATTTGGTGGTTGAAGAGTTCTCAGAGGACTTTGTGACTTATTTAAAAAATTGTAAAAATTTAAACTTTTTCTTGTTCTCTAACGGAAGGTTGTTGATTCGAGGATGCTGATGGTAGGTCTTTTACATTATAAGGCCCCAGCCTTAAACCTTAATTAATCTTTAGTTTTTACAATATTACACATTGAGGATATTTTCAGGTTTAGAGTTTTATAGAATTAGATCATAAAACTTGCATTACATTCCACATTTAAACAAAGTGGTTACATAAATATAGTATTCATTTTTCCCATCAACGGAAACATATTTAAAATAAAACATGGATTCTTTCTTGAAACTTCCTTGACACTATCATCATATCATGTACCATTCCCTTGACCTGTGAAAAACATTTCAAAAAAAAACATGGGATGAGCATAAAAAAGCTCAGTATGGGTTATAAAAATATGGAAAGGAAACATGAGTTCATATATACATAAGAATGAAATCATACATTACCCATAAAACATGAACACTTTGATATACATCATCAAATCATGAATAAATCATAGAAATCATAAGACATAAAGGTAACTTGAGGCATTCATAACATTCATACGTAGGGAGTAACCCTCTTGGTTACGTTTGGAATACCAATCACAGTATATTCCCTAAATATCTTCGGAAAAAACTCAACTTTTCACTCCTTCGCGTTACCCAATTCATTTGAGAGATATATCGGGCTCACCCGCCCTTAGTTTATCACAGAACCACTCGTCTTCATAATAATGCCCAAGATCCTCAATATAATTGTATCACATAAAACATGCATAAAGGAAACATAACATTTCCACCTTTCAATCACAAGATATAAATACAACACATTGATATAAAAACATTATGAAAACCATTTTCAATACCAAAATAGAAGAAAAGTAAAACATGATATTTATTTTTCTTTTTTAAAAAAAGTATGGCTTGTAGAGGAAGCCGAAACTCAAATAATGGTCACAGCGGTGGAGAAGTCGTTGTCACCACATACGTACGACAAAAACATTCCCTTTTTTCATTTAGTACACCCTTCGTATAAAAAATATTCCTTTTGAATAAACGTAAAAGTCAAATGGGGTTATACACCGTATAAAAGAAGGTTGTGTATAAAAAAAATATGCCTCAACGAAAGGAGATTGAGATGAAGTCCCATACCTCGGGTCCGACATGACTCAGTCGTTCTTTAATCTCCTGATTAATAAACATGAGTTAATTTATACTTGTTTAAGAACCGTTTTCAAGTTCATTATACCTTTTATATCACTTATTACCATGTCATGAACACTATGTAATTATTTAAGTTAATAACGGTCGTTTTAACGATCATTGGTACTTGAGTCAAAAATAAACCCTTTATAATTAGAAGTTTTTCATGTATACATTATATCCAGAATTATAATCATGATGTATATATCATATATATCATATATATCTAGTATATACATGCATTTATAATATTACATAATCATTTAGAGGTAAGAAATGAATTGCACCGTTCATGGAGACGGTAAGCCGTACGTACGCATGAACGCTACTTTCATTTCTAATTCATATTTTATAGAATGGAATCATAATGATATAAAGTTATATTATAATTCCAGTGTAATATCATATATAATATCATAAATCCATCCTTTATACGTCCCACATATGGAATTTAATGAATCAAATCACTTTGAGGGGGCGGTAGTCCACACATCCTTAAATGAAGATATCGCGTTTACCCATCATGTAAACCATAAAGGTATGCCCAAAATGAAAAATACAGAATCTTAAGGGAAAAAAATAAACAAATTATATATCATATATAAATATAGTTTCATCTTAATGGCCACCATTGAAGGTGTTAAAAGAATGTTGAACAATCATCGTTTCAGGAGGCAGAAATTCGCCATCCACGGAAACAGTATGTTCTTTAACCATTAGATGTTGGTGTGTGTAAGTGTAGCTCGAATCCTTCTTATAACAACATACTAGTATATTTAATATACTGGAGTTGTTACAAAAGAAATGAATAAAAATAGTTTTTGTGGATGGAGAAGCAAAATAAAACAAAAGGACTCAAGTGAAGACATTACCTTTAAAGCAGGTCACTCCCTTTGGTTTGAGCTCAAAGGCTTCCTTAGGAAGACTTCTGCCCAATGTGAGGCATCAAGGAGTAAGAGAGGGATGTGTAGAGACAAAATGGGCAGGGGTTGGCTGAGCCAAGGGCTTTGGAAGTGTGGGTAAGGAGGTAGAGTTGGGGGCCTTTTATAAGAGGAGAGGAGGGGCATTCCTCTAAAGTAAAGAAATGTTTCTTTATTTTAAAATGAATTTCGGATTCTAAAGATCCGACATTGATATAATTCGAGGGTAAGGTGATAAGGGTTCGGAATCCACCCACACAATAGGTTTTGGACATGTTTAGGTCATAGATTTAACATCATCATTTTATTTTATTTAAATCCTTCATTAATGAGGTAATTGATTCATCATCATGATGTCATAATTAATTTAATTTATTTAAAGTATAAAAATTATAAACAAAATACTATGATGTAGAAAATCGTTTTATCTTTCTAATGAATATTTATAGTAAAAAATCTGACATGTATAACCCCATGTAAAAATTGTTTTAGTAAAACTTCTCATGTTTGTGTCATTTTTACTTTTACATTAAATAATAAGTTATTTATGTCATTTCCCAACCAAAGTGGTTCCATGGGGTCCCCAAGTTGACCCATGGATTTTCATGGTTGGCCATGACACATCCAATTAGTGTAGGACATGTTTCAAGCTTATCACATATTATTAAAACATTATTTTTACCTTAAACTACATTAATTACCTCTAATCGCGATTAAAAACATAAAAGTTACTATTCACCAAAAAATTATTTTAATCCCATTGAACCACATTTTACTTCTTAATGACAACCATATATGTCAGATTTTTTAAATTCAAAACACATAGGTGGAAAAATTTCATTTAAACGAAAAATCAGTTTTTATAAGTACCACTTAATGGTTTCACTATTCATCCAAAATTGAAGTTTTTCAGAAATATACCAAAACTTAACCCTAAGATATATTTGATATTCCGAATTCAAAAATGATGTATATTTAAAAAAAATTAAAAACATATTATTTGCATTAATTAATTTAATAATTAATTCTCGCCGTCAGAGCAAATAGTGTGTTTTTATGAAACAATAAGTATCAAAAGATTGACACTAGTTGAAGTCCAATTTTAAAGTGTAATTAAATCCAATGACTAGTATTGGATTAAATGGTAAAAATATATTCTAATTTAACTTTAAAATCAATTCAAAATGTAATCTAATCATATAAATATATTAGATTAAAAAGCAGTTTTGATGTAGAATGCCATATTTTTTACTATTCATTAAAAATGAACATTGTCAGAAAAATACCAAAAATTCACACAAAGTAAATTTTCATGTCCCAATCATAAAGAATAAGTTTATTTTGACAAACATAGCTTATAAAATTTCCAAAAGATAGATTTAAAAATGGTTTTCCATCAAAAGGCAGTAAAACAATCTTTTAAAAAAATTAATGTATTACATGCTTAAGATTGGATATATTTTCATTTTAAGCCTCTAAAACACTATCTAATTAATTAATAGACATAGATAAAAATATCTATTATTCATTACTTACTTTAGATGTTACATCCTTCCCCCCTTTAGAAAATTGCGTCCCCATAATTTATTTACTTATCAAATAAATGGGGGTACTTATCCCTCATTGCATTTTCAGATTCCCATGGTGCCTCTTCCATAATGTGGTTTTTTCACAAAACCGTTACCTGATTAATCACCTTATTCTGTAACACTTGCTCCCTGTGGTCAAGAATCTGGACCGATTGTTCCTCATAAGATAATTTCTCTTCTAGCTGGACTACCTCTGGACTCAAAACATGAGATGGATCTAGCATATACATTCTCAACATCGAAACATGAAAAACATTGTGTACCGGAGATAAACTCGGAGGTAAAGCCACTCGGTATGCAACTGATCCAACTCTCTCCAGAATTTCATATGGTCAAATGAACCTTGGACTCCTCTTTCATTTCTTACCAAATCAAATCACACTTTTCCATGGTGATACTTTGAGAAAAACATGATCAACTAAATCAAAAGAAAGATCCTTCCTCCTGTTGTCCGCATAACTCTTCTGCCTAGACTGAGCTATTCTCATGTGTTTCTAAATCAGCTGAACTTTTTCTGCCATCTCTTCTACCAATTCTGGTCCCATCAACTTCCTTTCACCCACTTCATCCCAGAAAGCTGTAGTTCAACATCGCTTCCCATATAACGCCTCAAATGGTTCCATCTATATACTAGAATGAAAACTGTAATTATATGAAAATTCAACCAAAAAATGATGTTGGTCCCGACTTCCCTGATAATCCATAGAGCATGAAGGTAGCATATCCTCCAATGTCTGAATTGTTTGTTCTGAATTCCCATCTGATTGAGGATGAAGAGCTGTACTAAAATTTAATTCAGTACCCAACGGCTTCTGAAGGCCTTTCCAAAAGTTAGAAGTGAACCTGTGATCACGGTCAGATACAATGGAGAGAGGAACTCCATGTAACCTGACTATCTCTTTAAGATACAAATGGGAAACTTGATCTAGGGAAAAAGTATATCGAAAGGAAGGAAATGAGCAGATTTAGTCAAGCGATCAACAATAACCCAGATTACATTATTACCTCGAGATGTCTTCGGTAATCCCACAACAAAGTCCATGGATATATTCTCTTATTTCCACTCTGGCACTCGTAATGGTTGAAGCATCCCTTTCGGTAACTACCGCTATGCTTTAACCTATTGACATGTCAAACACTTCACAGTAAAATCAGCAATATCTCTTTTCATTCCATCCCACCAGTAATACATCCGAAGATATTTGTACATCGTAGTACTACCAGGATGGACTGAAAACGGAGAACTATGAGCTTCACATAACAACTCTCTCTTCATCTGTGAATCACAAGGCACACACAATCTCTTCCCAAGTCTCAAAACGCAATCATTATCAATGTTGAATTCAGGAAACTTACCTTTCTGAACAAGCTCTACCTTTTTCTGCAACTCACTATCTTGCTTCTGTGCTTGCTTGATTCTGTCTGATAGAGATGATTTCACTGATGCCTGAAACAAAACAGAAGAAAATCCTGCACCAACAACTTCTATGCCAAAGTTCATCAAATCCTTAACCAAAGGATCACGTTCAAAACACAACATTTCTAATGAAGCATTACTTTTTCGACTCAAAGCATCAGCCAATTTATTTTTTTTCCCTGATGGCAATGAATTGTACAATCATAATCCTTGATTAATTCTAGCCATCTCCTATGTCTCATGTTTTACTCTTTATGAGTGAATATATACTTTAACCAATTGTGAATAGTATATATTTCACACTTTACTCTATAAAAATGATGCCTCCAAATTTTTAAAGTGAAAACAACAACAGCTAATTCCAAATCATGTGTTGGGTAATTTACCTCATGAGTTTTCAACTGTCGTGAAGCATAAGAAATTACCTGATCATTCTGCATTAGGACGCAACCAAGTCCTTTCAATGAGGCATCACTGTATATAACAAACTCACCATTCTTGGAAGGAAGTTCCAAAACTGGAGCATTCACCAATCTTCTTTTCAACTCCTAAAAAAATCATCACATTCATTTGTCCAGATAAACATAACACCCTTCCGAGTTAGCTTAGTCATTGGACTAGATAACCGTGAAAAAATTCAATCAAATCTTCGGTAATAGCCTGCCAAACCAAGGAAGCTACGAATCTCTGTTACATTTGTTGGTCTTGGCCAATCATCCACAACATTTGTTTTTTCAGGATCAACAGTTATCCCATCTTTTGAGACAATGTGACCAAGGAAAGAAATTTGTTGCAACTAAAATACACACTTGATTAATTTCCCACACAATTTATTTTTTTATGGTTTGAAAAATAACCCTTAAATGTCTTTCATGCTCCACTTTACTTTTAGAAAACACCAAAATATCATCAATGAAAACCACCACAAACTTATCCAAGAACTCATGGAAAATTCTATTCATTAAGTCCATGAATACAGCAGGTGCATTGGTTAGCCCAAAAGGCATTACTACAAATTTATAATGGTCATATCTTGTACGAAACGCAGACTTTGGAACATCTTCTTCCTTTATCTTCAGCTGATGGTACCCCGATATCAGGTCAATCTTTGAAAAAAAACTGAGCTCCCTGGAGCTGATCAATTAAATCATCGAAATGTGGCAAATGATATTTTTCTTAACAGTGTTGTTATTCAAGGCTCTATAATCAATGAAAAGTCTCATAGAACCATCTTTCTTTTTAAAAAATAAAACAGGTGCGCCCCATGGTGACGTGCTAGGTTGAATGAAACCTTTCTCTAATAAATCTTGCAATTAATCCTTTATCTCTAAAAGTTTAATTTGAGCCATTCGATAAGTGGGTTTCGAAATTGGCTTAGCCTCAAGAACTAAGTCAGCAGTAAATTCAACTTCCCGATCTGGTATTATTCCAGGTAACTCATCAGGAAAAACATCAGGATACTCATTTACTGTCGACACATCATTAATCTGAATAGTTCTTTTATTTTCAACAATGGGTTCAAGGTAACATTCATTTCCATCTTTTACAAGTTTCTCGGCCTCTTGATATGTTATCAACAGTAAGGGTTCATTATTTTACACAAACTGAATGTCTTTCTGAAAAGAAACTTCTTTAGCTCTACAGTCAATCATATCATGGTAAATAGAGAGCCAATCCAAACCCAAGATAACATCAAACTCTACTAGAGGTAGAACAATATGGTTTGCATGTAGGTTCATTCCACAGATAAGGATAGGAAGATTCATATAAATTATTTTTGCCTCAACATTTCCCCCAAGTGTTTTTACCAAAAGTTCAGGAGTCATTTCTTGAGATGGTATTCCCATTTTACTAGAAATGGTTTCAGAGATGAAAGAATGTGTAGACCCCGAATCAAACAACACACTGGCATAATCTGAAAAAACAAAGTACCTGATACAACTTCATTTGATGGCCCGGCATCTATAGAAGTTGTTGCAAAGGAATTCACCACCCCTTTCTGCTTGTATTCTAACTGCTTCCCATCACTCGAGCTCTTTTTCGGACACTCGTTTGCATAGTGACCCATGACATTGCACTTAAAACATTTCACTAACTGTAAATCAAATTTGAACTTACCATCACCTTGATCATTTTCAGTGCAATCACGAGCCTTATGTACCATCTTACCACATCGGTAGCACTTTCCAGAATTCATAAGACATTCCCCATCATGCCTTTTTCCACATTTATCACAAAATGGAAACATAGATCTCTTACCATCAGACTTTTTTGAAGAATTCTTCCCATTCTCCCGCCACCTCAGTTTCTTCTTCTGTTGGTTGTTATAGAACACTTGGTCATTGGTAAACTCCATTTCCACCTTCTCAGCACATCGAACATGATATTAATAACTTTTAAACTCACGAGAAGCTAATGCCCTTCGATATATTGGATTTAATCCTAAGTAAAAATGATTGATTTTATTATCAAGGTCTCGGATAAAATTTGGAGCATACCTTGCCAATCGAGTGAACCTTTCTTCATAGGGGGCCACTGAGTCTTCCTCTTGCATCAATTCCAGGAATTGTTTTTCCATCCTAAGTCGAATAGCCTTAGGAAAATACTTCTCACGAAACATACCTTTGAATTCATCCCAGTCGAGAGCATAAATCTCATCAGTGTCCATGATATTTTTAACCATCGACCACCAATTATCTTCTTCACCCTCCAAACGGTAAATAGCAAGACAAACCTTTTGATTGTCTGAACAACCCATGAAATCGAAAATATTCTCTAGTTCTTTAATCCACACTTCAGCTAACACAGGGTCAGATGATCCTCCGAATGAGGGGGGATATTGCCTCATGAAATGTTCCACCACTGACATGTTCCTCTGCAGTTGATCTGGCTGATCTCGTGCATGGATACCACCATCATTTATCGCTTGAGTCAACTACGCCATTACTACAACAAACTGTTCAGTTCCAAATCTGACCATCTCAGGATGCTAATTAGGAAGGTTATTTCCTTCTGTATTCCTTTATAGCACTGCTTCCATGTTTCCTCGGCAGAAAAGCATTCTGAACAAACATGTCTTAGATGAAGCAACATGGTAATCTTCAAATGCTATATCATTTCAAAAAAATATATTTTTGGATAATCATTTAATAGAATTCTTACTCCTAAAGTTATCTAAACCGACCATTGATACCAACTATAAGGCCCCAGCCTTAAACCTTACTTAATCTTGAGTTATTACAAGATTACACATTGAGGATCTTTTCAGGTTTAGAGTTTTAGAGAATTAGATCATAAAACTTGCATTACATTCCACATTTAAACAAAGTGGTTACATAAAGATGGTATTAATTTTTTCCCATCAATGGAAACATATTTAAAATAAAACATGGATTCTTTCTTGACACATCCTTGACACTATCATTATATCATGTACCTTTCCCTTGACCTGTGAAACAAATTTCAAAAAAAAAACATGGGATGACCATAATAAAGCTCTGTATGGGTTATAAAAATATGGAAAGGAAACATTAGTTCATATATACATAAGAATGAAATCATACTTTACCCATAAAACACAATCCCTTTAATATACATCATCAAATCATGAATAAATCATAGAAATCATAAGACATAAAGGTAACTTGAGGCATTAATAACATTCATACGTAGGGAGTAACCCTCTTGGTTACGTTTGGAATACCAATCACAGTATATTTCCTAAATCTCTTCGGATAAACCTTAATGTCTCACTCCATCGCGTTACCTAATGCATTGGAGAGCTATATCAGGCTCACCCGCCCTTAGTCTATCACGGAACCACCCATCTTCATAATAATTCCCAAGAACCTCAACATAATCGTATCACATAAAACATGTATAAAGGAAACATAACATTTCCATCATTCAATCACAAGATATCAATACAACACATTGATATAAAAATATTATGAAAACCATTTTCAATACCAAAATAAAAGAAAAGTAAAACATTGTATTTATTTTTCTTTTTTGAAAATAGTATGGATTGTAGAGGAAGCCGAAACTCAAATAATGGTCACGGCGGCAGAGAAGTCGTTTTCGCCGCATACGTATGAAAAAAAACATTCCCTTTTTTCATTTAGTAAATGCTTCATATAAAAAATATTCCTTTTGAATAAACTTAAAAGTCAAAGGGGTTTATACACCGTATAAAATAAGGTTGTGTATAAAAAAAATATTCCTCAATGAAAGGCGATTGAGACGAAGTCCCATACCACGGGTCCGACTTGACTCGGTCGTTCTTTAATCACCTGAATAATAAACTTGAGTTAATTTATACTTGTTTAAGAACCTTTTTCAAGTTCATTATTCCTTTTATATCACTTATTTCCATGTCATGAACACTATGTAATTATTTATGTTAATAACAGTCGTTTTAACGATCATTGGTACTTGAGTCAAAAATAAACCCTTTATAATTACCAGTTGTTCATGTGTCCATTATATCTAGAATTATAATCATGACGTATATATCATATATATCATATATATCCTGTATATACATTCATTTATAATATTACATAATCATTTAGAGGTAAGAAATTAAATTCACCGTTCATGGAGACGGTAAGTCGTACGTACGCATGAACGCTACTTTCATTTATATTTCGTATTTTATAGAATAGAATCATAATTATATAATGGTATATTATAATTCCAGTGTAATATCATATATAATATCATAACTCCATCCTTTATATGTCCCACATATGGTATTTAACGAATCAAATCACTTTGAGGGGGCGGTAGTCCGCACTTCCTTAAATAAAGATATCGTGTTTACCCATAATGGAAACCATAAAGGTATGCCCAAAATAAAAATACAGAAGCTTAAGGGAAAAAACTAAACATATTATATATCATATATAAATATAGTTTCATCTTAATGACCAACTTTTAAGGAGTTAAAAGAATGTTGAACAATCATCATTTCGGGAGGCAGAAATTCGCCATCCACTGAAATAGTATGTTCTTTAACAATTAGATGTAGGTGTGTGTAAGTGTAGATCAAATCCTTATTATAAAAACATCCTAGTATATTTAAGATACTGGAGTTGTTACAAAATAAATGAGTAAAATGAGTTTTGGGGGTTGTAGAAGTAAAATAAAACAAAAGGACTCAAGTGAAGACATTACCTTAAAATCAGGTAACTCCCTTTGATTTGAGCTCAAAGGATTCCTTGGGAAGCCTTCTTCCAAAAGTGAGGATTCAAGGAATAATATAGGGATGTGGAGAGACAATATGGGCAGTGGTTGGCCAAGCCAATGGCTTTGGATTTGTGGGTAAGGAGGTAGAGGTGGGGGCCTTTTATAAGAGGAGAGGAGGGGCACTCTTGGAAAGTAAAGAAATGATACTTTATTTTAAAATGATTTTCGGATTAAAAAGGTCCCACATTGATATAATTATAGGTTAATGTGATAAGGGTTCTAAATCCACACATCCAATAGGTTTTGGACATGTTTAGGTCATATATTTTACATTATCATTTCATTTTATTTAAATCCTTTATTAATGAGGTAATCGCTGCATCATCATGAGGTCATAAATATTTTAAATTATTTAAAGTCTAGAAATTATAAAAAAACTACGATGATGTAGGAAATAGTTTTTTCTTTCTAATGAATATTTATAGTCAAAAATCTGACATGTATAACCCCATGCAAAAATTGATTTAGTAAAACATCTCATGTTTGTGTAATTTTTACTTTTACATTAAATAAAAAGTTATTTATATCATTTCCCAACCAAAGTGGCTCTATGGGGTCTCCAAGTTGACCCATGGATTGTCTTGTTCGTCCATGACACATCCAATTAGGGTAGGACATGTATCAAGCTCATCTCATATTATTAAAACATTATTTTTACCTTAAACTACACTAATTACCTCTAATCGCGATTAAAAACATAAAAGTCACTATTCACCAAAAAATTATTTTAATCCCATGGAACAACATTTTACTTCTTATTGAAAACCATGTATGTCAGATTTTTTAAATTAAAAACACAGAGGTGGTAAAATTTCATTTAAAAGAAAAATCAGTTTTTATAAGTACCACTTAGTGGTTTCACTATTCATAAAAAATTGACGTTTTTCAGAGATATACCAAAACTTCACCCTAAGCTATATTTGATATTCCGAATTAAAAAATGATATATATTTTACAAAATAAAAAACATATTAGTTGCATTAATTAATTTAATAATTAATTCCCGCCGTCAGAGAAAATATCGTGTTTTTATGAAACAATAAGTATCAAAAGATTGACACTAGTTCAAGTCCAATTTCAAAGAGAAATTAATTACAATGACCACTATTGGATTAAATGGTAAAAATATATTCTAATTTCACTTTAAAACCAATTCAAAAGATAATCTAATCATATAAATAAATTAGGTTAAAAAGCAGTTTTGATGTAAAATACAGTATTTTTCACTATTCATTAAAAATGATCATTGTCAGAAAAATACCAAAAATTCCCAGAAAGTAAATTTTGATGTCCCAATAATAAATAATAAGTTTATTTTGACAAACATAGATTATAAAATTTTCAAAAGATAGATTTAAAAATGGTTTGGCATCAAAAGGCAGTAAAACATTCTTTTAAAAATATTAGTGTATTCCATGCTTAAGATTGGATTTATTTTTCATTTTAAGACTATAAAACACTATCTAATTAATTAATAGACATAGATAAAAATATCTACTATTCATTACTTACATGGGATGTTACATACATAAGGTCTTGATTATGACTTGAAATGAAGACTCACACTGATATCTCAAAATAATGACTCCACCCGATAATTCGTGATATTTAGTCATAAGGGTTAGTTGGAATAGTGATTTTGAACATTGAGTCGTGACAATAAGTCATAATGGTGACTCCCACCAGTAGCTCGTTGAACGCTGACTTGCACTGGTGACTCGTACTATTTACTCAAAATAAAGACTCACACTGGTGACTTCTCTATTAGTGAGATATATCAATTAGTTTTTATTTTATCCAATTTCTTTAGTGTTCCCCTTTGTTATTTTATTTGAAGTAAAATAAGTTTAATAACATATTCAATAGTTTTTGGAGTGGTTTTGAATCATATAAATGTTTGAAAAACCATAATATTCCATTGAAAACCAAACCACATGTTATTATTCATGATCCTCCAATAATTTCCTTAAAAAAATATCCCATTGATATAGGATATGTATTTTATAATTATTTTATATACTCTTCTTTGTGAACTACTCATTCTCTTGGTACGAGACTCCACAAACCGTTCTCCTCCATAATTATTAGATCAATTATTTTGTATCATTTTGTCTGTTTTTTCCGAACAATATTCTCTTATTACATTCACTCCCCATACAATGGTGATTTCTGAATGTGTCGATGGACTATTCTTCCAATTAGGATTCCTTCAAACACCTTAATTGCGTATTATGTTTGGAGGGTTTAAGAATGATTCCCATGTGAGGATTTTTTGATGTATAATAAATTGAGATAATTAAATCTGATTGAGATTAACATGTACAGTGTTGGGAAAAGTGATTTACGATGTTCTTGTTATTTTGTATTGGTTGTTGTTATTAATTTTATGTGATAAATAATCCTTAAAAATAAGGTCATTTGGGGGTCTTTGTTTGTGTACTTAATAGTTATGGAATGTATGTTGTTCATTTTCCCTAAAAAATATTATATATAAAATTTGTTTTAATCCGGTTCTACAATGCCTTCAGTCCACCCAAGGCCTTCAATAAGGTAAGGTTTTGGGAAACCTCATGGACTTAGGGACACCACAAGGCCTTTGGTCCACCTCAAGGCCTTCAAGAAACAAGTAATATACCCGAAACCAGACACAAATCAAGGATCAAGAATCTAAGTGAGTATTAAATAGTAGGTGAATTCACCATAGGAAATCAAAATAAATTTGTAAGAATGAGAGTATATAGAATTTCCATCGGTACTAAGCCTGTGAATCTATGCACAAGACAACTAGATAACCTGTGTTTCGAAGGTGTAGATATGACATCAATTTTTCTTTGGGAATGGGAAGTATCATGTATTCAATTTTGGGTGAATTCCTTTTATGTATTCCAGGTCATGTAATGTGTGCCTAATCCTGTGGTTCATGTATGGGCTCACATTAATCCCTTAACCACGGGATTATCAAAAATCAAATAAAAATTTAATGGCCTTTGGGCCATTCGAGAAGTTAACAAGTACAACATATGGTATGAATTCACTGATAAATGCGAATATGCCTTGATTTCGTTTGTGTTTTTTTTGTGGCTAGGGGTATATTTGTGAAAAAGTGATTGGTGGTGTGAGTGTGGTATTATAAGAATTGTATGATTGTGCAGTTGGGCTGCAAATTTGGTTATGGTTTTGTTTGTTGCTGGATGTGGTTGTGATATGGGGGTTTTAGTGGGTTTGAAGATGGATTGGGTAGGTTGATCATGAATAAAGATGATGGTATTTGATAGTATGGGTATTCTTATATATATTTATCCATGAGATAATGCATAAATCTTCACCATAAGTCTTAGAATGGATATATGTCTTCTCATGAAGGTGTTTTAAAAAGAGAGGGATGTAATGTGGGTTAATTTACTATGGGTTTTCACCCTCTTTGAGAATGTTTCATTATGTATTATTATGTGTTATACCTATTAGATACATCATAATTGATTGAATGAATAAATTAATATATTAATAAATAATAATAATCACGTAAACAAATTGGTAGGGGGTATGATTTGAGCTGTGACCTATTGTGTGGTTGTGCATTTAAAGATAATAGTGATATTGGGAGTATTTTGAGATGGTTGTTTTTTAAGAATACATAGGTTGGGTATTGGTGTTTTTTATTAAATGGATATATATACATGTATTTTCCTCTTCTATTTATATATGCAATGTACCCTAGTTTAGAACTACATTTTGAACACCCACATTGTCATGGGGAGGGTTTTATTCCAAAAAATCATGGTACGATGGTGGACGGTTGTCCACCTGCTCTTCCCTGATACATCATTCTAGCAACGGTAATCCAAAAATATTTGGGAATTCTATTGGTTGTGGGTCCCATGTTGGTGTCGGTGAGTTTTTAATTCCCAAGTGCCTTCGGGGTGAGATGAGTTGTGCTTTCCCAAGTGTCTTCGGGGTGAGATGAGTTGGGCTTTCCCATGTTTTCTCAGTATATGATGTGGTTTGTGTCCCAAGAATCATTGTGGGGGGGGGGGGGTGGGGGTGGATGTGATATGGCTTTGGTCATGGGTGATGGGACGAGATGTCATTTATGCGGCCATCGATAGTGTGGGAGGCTAGTGACATGGTTCATCCAAAAGGGGTGGGATTTTGAAGACATTTTCCAATAGAATATAGATACTCTACAAGTGGTAAGTGGTGAGGGGTACCCAAATCATCAATGTTATTGGTATATTCCAATTATTCATTTGTGTTACATGGTGAGTGTTCCTTGGTGAGTAGGGTATTTTTAGTATACCTTTGTACGGCACTATTGGTTCTAAATTTTTTTCTTATTGGAGCATTAGTATACTTCTCTCACTTGTGCATGAGTGACTTTTTTTTCCTTATGATTACACTTGTATTGAAACCCTTTGTATATAATACTATATTCAAGTTTCTAGAAGTATTAAATGGACTATGATGTAACTTACTTGTAAAAAATTTTGGACAACTGTCATGTCAGTACACAGTTTTACCCTGGGGACTTACTTTGGATCTGTATTCCATCTATAATAGTTTTTTTAAACATGCATGGGATATGGATTTGGTTTTAATATGTATATTTGTGTGTGTGTGTTGGTTTTTTTGGGATGAACCATCCTATCACTGAATCATGTTTCTTTATAATGGTAATTGCCTTCCATTTTGTGAGATTTTATTACACTTGGTGTTAGTCTCCACACCGGGGCCTACTAAAGTCTCACTACTGGAAATTTGGGCTATAGCCACGGTTCTAAACCGTGGCTATAGGCCCTCAAACCATGGATATAGGTAATAGCCACGGTTTGAGGAACCGTGGCTAAGTTTGGCGTGGCTATAGGCCCAAAACTATAGCCACAGTTTGGAACCGTGGCTGTATATTTAATGCCACGGTTTCAACTGTGGATATATTAGACGCTGGAGATGATCTATAGCCACGGTTGGAAACCATGGAGTTTGGTATATATCCACGGTTAAAAACTGTGGCAATAAACCAATAGCCACGGTTTAAAACCGTGGCTATAGGGTGTGCACATACATAAAAAAATACCCCCCCAACCCCCTGGACACCCCCTAAAAACCCCCCTGGACACCCCCTAACACCCCCTGGACACCCCCTGGACACCCCCTGGACACCCCCTGGACACCCCCTGGACACCCCCTGGACACCCCCCCCGGACACCCCCTAGACACCCCCTAGACACCCCCCTGAACACCTCCTGCACCCCTCCCCTATGCCTTGTAGACCCCCCTGCCCTCCTCCCCACTGCCTTGCAGACACCCCCCTGCCAGTCCCCCCTGCCCCCTGCCAGCCCCCATGCTTGTCCCCCTGCCCCCTCCCAGTCCCCCCTGCCCCCTGCCACACCCCCTGCTAGTCCCCCTCTTCCACCCCTATCACATCCCGCCTTTTTATAACATAAACTTTCATTACATTACACAAAACTGGGGATCTTTAAGGTTTAGTGTCTTGGAAACTAGGAACATAATACATGAAAACAACTTAAAACATTCCTCTTAAACACTTGAAAGGGTTCTCCTTATGTTCATCCTAGGTTCATTACTGCATCTCATAACCTGGGGACATACATCAAAAGAAACGGTGAGAAAAAGGCCCAGTAAGGGAAACAAGATGAACATTTTACATGTGAACATGAGATACTTCATTAAGGACATGAAAATAAATTTAAGGCATGAGAAAGAAATCATGAGGCATTTCATAATAAAAATAAAATTTTTCATAACTTGAAGATGTGGCTACAAAATTTAATATTGACAATAATTTCGTTTCACCAAGGTCCATCCCCAAGGTGTCATTAAAAATTACCAAGGTTTTTCAACAAGGCGTCGTTAAAAATGGTCATCTCTAGAGATTAAGTCTTTACCCAATGCATTGGAGCGCTATCAGGGCGAACCCTTAAATTTTCCTTTATTATCATGTGAGCCACATATATCATCATCAAAAATTTCATAAAGAACCCATGTAGCACAAAATAAATGGGTTTCATTTCGTAATCATAACGTTTTAAAAACTGCTTTAAAGACATGATCTTTACATCACTTTAAAACCCCCAGAAAAGGAAGGTGGGTCTCATGTATGTAAATCCCATAATTTAAAATAGAACATTTTGGTATATATGTGAATACCCCTTTAGAAGAAAGGTCTTTGATTATTCACTTAATAATATAAAAGAACTTTAGAAAAGGAGAGAGACATTTTTAGATGGAAATTCTGCAGCATAACAGCTATGTTACGTGGTTTTAGAAGACATTAAAAAGAGAGGGAAAATGGGTCAAACATTCATAAATGACCCATAAAACAGTAGATGGACAGAATAAGAAGGATACATGATCATGGTAATGAAATTTCAAGGACATACCATTTGAAATGAAAAACATGGAAGAAAGACAAAAATTAGATTTCTCTTATGAATGTTCTGCAGCCTAACGACGTTACTTAAACTTCAAACACAAAGATTTTGAAAAGATCAAATAGGATCTCTCATCATGTGAACATAAGACATCAGTATGATATATATATAGATAATTCCCCAACATAATTAAAAAGGAACTTGAAAGACTTTACATGGAAGTAGAACTTTGAAAAGAATGAGAAGGGTGAAAGAATCCCCTAAAAATTCGGCAGCCTAACGGCGCCACTTAAAACTTCAAAATACTGAATTGAAGAGATCAAATGGGGTCTCTCATCATATGAAAATAAGAGTCCAGTATGATAGATATGGAGATCATACCCCAACATAACAAAAAAAGAACTTGAAAGAATTGACATGAAAGTAGAACTTCAAAACGAGAAGGGTGAAGAACCACTTAAAAATTTGGCAGCCTAACGGCGCCACTTAAAACTTCAAAATACTGAATTGAAGAGATAAAATGGTTTCTCTCATCATATGATCATAAAAGATCAGTATGATAAATTTTGAGATCATACCCCAACATAATAAAAAGGAACTTGAAATACTTTACATGAAAATAGATCTTGAAAAATTAGAAGGGAGAAAAAGTCAGTTACAAAAATTTCGGCAGCCTAACGGCGCCACTTAAAACTTCATAAAACGAAATAATGAGAGTAAGAGGGGATCTAACATTATATGAACATAAAAAGATCAGTAAGAGGAGTATAAAAGAACATCCTCCAACACAAGAACATGTATCATAAAAGGAATGACATAAAAGAGATTACTTGAAATGAAAGAGAGAGGTCGGATCCCTTACGTTAAAACGTGACTCTTGAAACTCAATGTTTTGGACCTTGAGGGCTTGGGGGCACCTTGGGTGGACTCCTTGGGAGGTAAGGATACCAGAACTTCGTTGGGGGAGAGTTGGGAGTGAAAACCAAAGGAGGAATGGGTGGGTATTTATAGGGAAAGTGAGGGGACAAGGCATTAATGGCTAAGGGACACCTCATTAGTAGTTTTGGAAAAACCATGGGCTTGCCCATGGTATTTTCCCATGGTATTGGCCACTTGGGACACCTCATACCTTATCTTACTATTCACAATTCGACCATATTGAATATACACTTAATACATCATTTAATGATGTCATTAGACACCCGTAACTTAAAAACTGTATTTTCACTATTCATCGAAAATTCAACTTTCTCAGAATAATCCCAAAATTTCACCATAACCAAATATCAATGCTCTGATTACAAATATGAACTCCATTTTATAAAAATAATTTTCTAAATATTTTTAAATTAATTTTTAAATAAAAATACTATTCACTAAAAATTCATTTTTTCAGAAAAAACCCCAAAAATTACCATAGCATAATATTGGTGCTCTGAGTTCAAAAATGAAATCCGTTTTATAAAAATAATTTTCTAAATATTTTTAATTAAATTTTTAATTAAAAAACACTATTCACCCGAAAAAACTAATACTTGATTAATAATTTATGAAACCGTTATTTAACCATTTTATTGAATCACATTACTTAATCAAGGTGCCTAGATTATATTAATATTTTCTTTAAGTGAGATTACTAATCCATTTGGTCACATTACTAATCCTAAGCATAAAACCACTATTCATAATTTACTATTCATCAAAAATCAATTTGATCTTATTAGACTCGAAATTTCGTAGTGAACATAATTGTAGAAGACCATTTTTTGAAAATCATTACACATTTTTATTTATTTAAGGTTTACATAAACATTTTTAAAATATCCTTTCTCTAAAATTTATCAAAAAATTTGCATACTATATATGAAAATTCATAAACTTCATCATAAGAAGAAATCCAAATTTTTATTTCAAACAAAGGTTTACACATGGAAATTACGGTCTCCTTACGTAGCCCCTTATCACACCAGCATAGGACCTAAGTGTAAGGTGTGCTAAGGTGAGAGAATCCGAGGGAGGCTTGGCCAACATCGCACGAGTCGTAATTTCTATTAGTTTGAACTTCTCGCGAAGGCGATCCCGTTCTAGCTTCACACGATGAAGTTCAGCTTGGGTTTGGTCCAGAGCAAAGCCTAGTGGTGCTACCTCCTTCCCAAGTTCTGTTAGATGGGGTTCGATCGGTCCAAGACTACTGGGTGAGGCCATCGAATCTTCTTTCTATATTAATTAACCAAGATTTCTTGTATTTAGAGATAGTAATCAAAACATTTAGTTTCCAGCGGTCATATTGAACAATGGTCAAATAATAGTCAAAACCCAACAGTCTCATTTTAATTATACCCATGTTACCAAATGAAACATTTTTTTGAGTATAAAAATAAAAAAAATAACACATAAAATTAGGAAATAAGATTTATTCAAAATTTCGTGTCGTTACAATCTTCCCCCCTTAAGAAATTGCGTCCTCACAATTTTTAGAATTGGGTTTTGAAATTTCATTGAAAGTCCCACATCAGAAAAGGTGTCAGTAAAACTATTACATTAAAAGAAGGAAAGGGAAGTACAAAGGTCACCCGAGTTAACCCATACTAGGATTCCATGGAGGAAAACATGGACATGGAAGAAAAACAAAGGGTCAATTTCTAGGGGAGAGTGATAGAGAACATGATTAGGAGAACGTTAACCATAAGAAAATCCCAAACTTATGATGTGTGTAAACGGTCTTTGATTACCAAGTAGGAAACGTAAACCAACAACTTTTTTCTTTCACATTCCATTTCATAATTTTTAGGAATTCATTTACAACATAAAACAAAAACATAAGAAAATATACCTATCTTCATGTAGAGTTTCATCCTTTAATAATTTTCTACCCAAAACTAATCTTTTCTCCAAATTATGAGCATTCAAAACTACTTGGTCTCATCAAAACACAAGAATCATATTCATAATCCACAACAGATGAACTATCTATTTCTTCTATCTTTAAACATTATCCCAAAAACAGAAAGGGTAATGTAAAACAACTCTTCAAAAAGAAATAATCCCATAGGAATGGAAACTACTTTTAAATCTTCAAAGTTCCATGGTACTAACCAAAGTTCATCATAGTCTATTCCATAAATAACTGTCCTTAAAAAATCCTCAAAATAAACCATTCTAAGATTGAAACCCAAATACAAGAAGGATTTGATAACATAGTCTTCCAAGGTAAACATTATCATTCATCTCCAAACAACATCAACCACTCCTAACATCTTACAAAAAATGTAACTAACCTAAACATATTTACCCCAAGATAGGATAATAATTTCCATAAGTAACCTAAATTACTATAATTCCACCTTAAATTCATCGATTCTTCAAAATATAAGTCAACCCTACTCTTAAATGAAAATACCATAGTAATCTATTTACCTCGATCATATAGGTTCCCCAAAATAGTGAAAATCTTCCAAAATAATAATCATATTTTAATCCCCTAATCATCCCAGTCATGTCAATACGACAATCATCGCATTTCCTATCACATTGGTTGTTTGGAAATGTTCTTCCATTTCCCACCATTAACTATGAAGAGAAAGCATAATTAGGGGCTTAAGTACATAGCCAATAATCATGAAAAGGAACTGAAAGCATATAAGGATAACTTGTAGAAGAAAAGTATACCCTAACTTGTGATCCCGTAGGTTCCCATCTAGGTTATCCATGATCATATATTCTTATGTGAATCTTTATTTTATTTTATCTTTGTTCCTTTAACAATGGTTCATACTAAGCTTACGAATTTACCAAAGCATATCCCTCGGAAGTGTCGTAACCAAGAGTGCAGCAAGGCCCATTGTCGTGTACCAGTTCTCGTTCGAGTCTAGCTCAAAGCTGTGTTTTCGGGTTTTACCCCTATGTACATTTGTGCCAGATCCACCTCTACCTTCTCGTATCCAGACATGGATGTATTTGCTTGGCAACCCCTTACTCAATACTCACCAAAATACCAGGAAGATTTCCTATTTTTTTAACTTTTCTATAGGGTTCTTCCTAGAGTTTTCATATCCTAATTTCCACAAATATCTAAACCATCCTTTGATACCAACTATCACATCCCGCCTTTTTATAACATAAACTTTCATTACATTACACAAAACTGAGGATCGTTAAGGTTTAGTGTCTTGGAAACAAGGAACATAATACATGAAAACAACTTAAAACATTCCTCTTAAAAATTTGAAAGGCTTCTCCTTATGTTCATCCAAGGTTCATTACTGCATCTCATAACCTGGGGACATACATCAAAAGAAAGGGTGAGCAAAAGGCCCAGTAAGGGAAACAAGATGAACATTTCACATGTGAACTTGAGATACTTCATTAAGGACACGAAAAGAAATTTAAGGCATGATAAAGAAATCATGAGGCATTTCATAATAAAAATAACATTTTTCATAACTTGAAGATGTGGCTGCAACATTTAATATTGACAATCGTTTCGTTTCACCAAGGTCCATCCCCAAGGTGTCATTAAAAATTACCAAGGTTATTCACCAAGGCGTCGTTAAAAATGGTCATCTCTAGAGATTAAGTCTTTACCCAATGCATTGGAGCGCTATCAGGGTGCACCCTTAAATTTTCCTTTATTATCATGTGAGCCACATATATCATCATCAAACATTTCATAAAGAACCCATGTAGCACAGAATAAATGGGTTTCATTTCGTAATCATAACGTTTTAAAAACTGCTTTAAAGACATGATCTTTACATCACTTTAAAACCCACAGAAAAGGAAGGTGGGTCTCATGTATGTAAATACAATAATTTAAAATAGAACATTTTGGTATATATGTGAATACCCCTTTAGAAGAAAGAGCTTTGAGTTTTCACTTAATAATATAAAAGAACTTTAGAAAAAGAGAGAGACATTTTGAGATGAAAATTCTGCAGCATAACGGCTATGTTACGAGGTTTTAGAAGACATTAAAAAGAGAGGGAAAATGGGTCAAACATTCATAAATGACCCATAAAACAGTAGATGGACAGAATAAGAAGGATACATGATCATGGTAATGAAATTTCAAGCACATACCATTTGAAATGAAAAACATGGAAGAAAGACAAAAATTAGATTTCTCTTATGAAAGTTCGGCAGGCTAACGACGTTACTTAATCTTCAAACACAATGATTTTGAAAAGATCAAATAGGGTCTCTCATCATGTGAACATAAGAGTTCAGCATGATAGATATGGAGATAATGCCCCAACATAATTAAAAATGAACTTGAAAGACTTGACATGAAACTAGAACATTGAAAAGAATGAGAAGGGTGAAAGAATCCCCTAAAAATTTGGCTGCCTAACGGCGCCACTTAAAACTTCAAAATACTGAATTGAAGAGATCAAATAGGGTCTCTCATGATATGAATATAAGAGTCCAGTATGATAGATATGGAGATCATACCCCAACATAACAAAAAAGGAACTTGAACGAATTGAAATGAAAGTAGAACTTCAAAACGAGAAGGGTGAAGAACCACTTAAAAATTCGGCAGCCTAACAGCGCCACTTAAAAGTTCAAAATACTGAATTGAAGAGATAAAATGGGGTCTCTCATCATATGATCATAAAAGATCAGTATGATAAATTTAGAGATCATACCCCAACATAATAAAAAGTTACTTGAAATACTTTACATGAAAATAGATCTTGAAAAATGAGAAGGGAGAAAGAGTCCGTTACAAAAATTTCGGCAGCCTAACGGCGCCACTTAAAACTTCATAAAACGAAATAATGAGAGTAAGAGGGGATCTCTCATTATATTAACATAAAAAGAGCATTAAGAGGAGTATAAAAGAACATCCTCCAACATAAGAACATGTAGCATAAAATGAATGACATAAAAGAGATTACTTGAAATGAAAGAAAGAGGTCGGATACCTTACCTTAAAACGTGACTCTTGAAACTCAAAGTTTTGGACCTTGAGGGCTTGGGGGCACCTTGGGAGGACTCCTTGGGAGGTAAGGAGACCAGAACATCGTTGGGGGAGAGTTGGGAGTGAAAACCAAAAGAGGAATGGGTGGGTATTTATAGGGAAAGTGAGGGGACAAGGCATTAATGGCCAAGGGACACCTCATTAGTGGTTTTGGAAAAACCATGGGCTTTCCCATGGTGTTTGCCCATGGTATTGGCCACTTGGGACACCTAATACCATATCTTACTATTAACAATTCGACCATATTGAATATATACCTAATACATCATTTAATGATGTCATTTGACACCCGTAACTTAAAAACTGTATTTTCACTATTCATCGAAAATTCAACTTTCTCAGAATAATCCCAAAATTTCATCTTAACCAAATATCAACGTTCTGATTACAAATATGAACTCCATTTTATAAAAATAATTTTCTAAATATTTTTAATTTAATTTTTAAATAAAAACACTATTCACCGAAAATTCATTTTTTCAGAAAAAAACCCCAAAAATTACCATAGCATAATATCGGTGCTCTGAGTTCAAAAATGAAATCCGTTTTAAAAAAATAATTTTCTAAATATTTTTAATTAAATTTTTAATTAAAAAACACTATTCACCCAAAAAACTAATACTTGAATAATAATTTATGAAACCGTTATTTAACCATTTTATTGAATCGCATTACTTAATCAAGGTGCATAGATTATATTAATACTTTATTTAAGTGAGATTACTAATCCATTTGGTCACATTACTACTCCTAAGCGTAAAATCACTATTCATAATTTACTATTCATCAAAAATCAAGTTGATCTTATTAGACTCGAAATTTCGTAGTGAACATAATTGTAGAAGACCATTTTTTGAAAATCATTACACATTTTTATTTATATAATGTTTACATAAACATTTTTAAAATATCCTTTCTCTAAAATTTATCAAAACATATGCATACTATATTTGAAAATTCATAAACTTCATAATAAGAAGAAATCCAAATTTTTATTTAAAACAAAGGATTACACAAGGCAATTACGGTCTCCTTACATAGCCCTTTATCACACCAGCATAGGACCTAAGTTTAAGGTGTGCTAAGGTGAGAGAATCCGAGGGAGGCTCGGCCAACATCGCACGAGTCATAATTTCTATTACTTTGAACTTCTCGCAAAGGCGATCCCGTTCTAGCTTCACACGATGAAGTTCAGCTTGGGTTTGGTCCAGAGCAAAGCCCAGTGGTGTTACCTCCTTCCCAAGTTCTGTTAGATGGGCTTCGATCGGTCCATGACTACTGGGTGAGGCCATCGAATCTTCTTTCTATATTAATTAACCAAGATTGCTTGTATTTAGAGATAGTAATCAAAACATTTACTTTCTAGTGGTCATATTGACCAATGGTCAAATAATAGTCAAAACCCAACAGTATCATTTTAATTATACTCATGTTATCAAATGAAACATTTTATTTTGTGTATAAAAATAAAATAAAATAACACATAAAATTAGGAAATAATATTTATTCAAAATTTAGGGTCATTACAACCCCCCTGCCAGTCCCCCCTGCCCCCTGCCACCCACCTGCTTGTCCCCCTGCTTGTCCCCCTACCAGCCCCCTGCCCCCTGCTAGTCCCCCTGCCCCTTGCTAGTCCCCCCTGCCACCCCCCTGCCACCCCCTGCCCCCTGCCCCCTGCTAGTCCCCCCTGCCACTCCCCTGCTTGTCCCCCCTTCCCCCTGCCCCCTGCCACCCCCCCTGCCAGCCCCCCCTGCTTGTCCCCCTACCAGCCCACCCCCTCCCCCTGCCAGTCCCCCCTGCCCCCCCAGCCCCATGCTAGTCCCCCCTGCCACCCCCTGCCAGTCCCCCCTTCCCCCTGCAACCCCCAGCCCACCTGCACCAGCCCCCCCCCCTCGGAGCCCATCTGCACCAGGATCAAAAAGTTCATATTCTCATTTCTGCACTTGTGGAACTATCACCAAGAAGGTTCTTCACTTATTCCTTGAAGTAAGGACGTCATCTCCACTATAAAAAAATAAATGATATGAGTTTAAGGAGAGATATGTATAGAAAGAGCTCTGATGAAGCAAAGCAGCAATGGAGATCAAGGTTTTCACTAGAGGAAACCTATAGAAATATCTTAAAGGATGAGAAATACAAATGTTCAAGATTTTGAAGATACTTGGGTGATAGGGGTTATCACTACCCTTACACTACAATACCTCAAAATGGAACAACCAATCTGGTGAGGCCACAAATCCACATGAAACAAAACACCCCCTACACCCCCCATGCCCCCCTTAGTCCCCCATGCCCCCCTGCACCCCACTGGACAGCCCCCATGCCCCAACTGGACAGCCCCACTGGACACGAGGAGGGTGCGGCGTGGAGGCGTCGTGAAGGAGGAGGGCGTGGCGAGGAGGAGGGCTCGGGGAGGAGGAAACGCGAGGCATGAAGGAAGCCCGAGGGATTGGGGGGAAAAAAAGGAATCGTGCGATTTAGCCACAGATTGGAAAAAAATCCTTGGCAGTATGAAACCTATAGCCATGGACCTATAAAATCGTGGCTATTTGTCCATGGATATAGCCCAAATTTGTAGTAGTGGCTGGACACGAGGAATCATTATCTATCGTTTATTATTGTCAGCTATGGAGGGGAATAATTGGATGGAAGGTGTCATGAAAACATAACTATGAGAATTTTTTTATGGAATCATTAATCAAAATATTGGTCATGACTGTGGTACATTCTATTCATGTTATATATGGTAAAATAAATATTCCTTTCATATTTTAAGAAAAATAAAAAATGGGCATTGATATAAAAATGACCTGAATCATCCTATCAATAGAAAATTGTTAAAAATTAAAACACTGTTAATATAATATTTAGTAAATACGATGTATAATGTCAAAAATATTTTTTAAAATATTTTTAGAAAACAATGTTTTTGAAGAAATAGGTATTCAACCGAATAAGTGTTTTATATTAATAAATTTTTTATAATCATTAATATAGATAGAGAAGAAAATGACGGTAAAAAATATATTCTATTAACATAAAAATGTGTGAAAAAAATCATTATTTTCATGATACATGGACCATAAGATTTTATCACCATAAATATAGTCACAAACAATTATGATAAACAATTCAATTGTTACAAAAAATGGATATCACATTATTATCATTAAAACATAAATACTATTAAATATTTATCCTCAAATTGAAATGTAAATACCATTATTTTTAAGAATATTAATCATTAAATATATTATGCTATTTATATATAACACATAAACGAAATAGATGGCTAATATGACTTATGACTCATAGAAATAAATAGTGTGTCATATATACCACACTATATGTCTATAATTCATCCATAAATATTCATAACTCATATATAATAAACATAATTTTATTATAAATATATTAATGAATCATTATTAAATATGTCATACCGTATATTATTACATATGACCATTTATATCCTATTTATTATTTATTTCATGTTAAAATCACGTTTTCGATAATCATAATTTTTTTCTAATATATTATGATTTATCATATTTAGTTATTTCGCAATGATCATGGTTCCATTAACCAAAAAAACAATAATATTTAAATAATTATATTATTCATAAATTAATTATACTCATATTATTAATCATGAATATAATTTTATGAAATGAAATACGTTTCAATCTTGGAGATGGTTTGATATATGTGTGTGTGAGTAACAAATTTTAAAATAAAAATTATCGACATGTGGTATCTAATTTGTTCTAAAATAGAATTATTATAACATCATAAATAACATTTATATTATTATATTTTTCAACAATGTGTTTTGGTGATGAAAATTGATTCACAATGCTTCGTGAAGGTGGTATTCTATAACTAAATGAACAACGTTGTAATATTTTAGTGAGTGAAAATGTAATGAATAGAAATATATATTATATATTCATAATTATAAAAATTCCATTAATATAATAATTATGTCATGTATATATCAAATATTTTTCTTTGTTTTATTCCATTTCAATCGCTCGTGAAAATGGATCACACTGCTTCTCGAGGCGATAGTTTGTCACACACACGGGTGAGGATATCGTAACCACAATGGAATAGATAGAAAATAATTATATATTATTTAATGAAAATAAATGAAAAAACATTGTTAAAAAGATCCTATATAGTTATATATATTATCTATCTTCATAAATAATCCTAATTGGTGGTAACGAAAAAACCAATGGAATTGGTTAGTGAGGCTCTCCACCATAGACATGAACTATGATTTTGTATTGTATTTTATGAAATTAGAAATGGTTGTAGTTTATGGACCCGACATAAAAAATTAATAGTATATATATGATACTCAGCTGTTTATATTATCATGGTCTAATGATAATTTAAGAACGTTAATGTTGAAATAATATAAAAACTGTCACTGACGATTGTTTCATATTTTTCATGAATACCCACTACTTCCTCAAAACAATTCATATGTTGACATTATACCAGAAAATAAGGCATCTATAATTATATTATAAAATATCAAAAGTGATTTTAGTAGTTTCAGGAAATCCAAAATGGTTTTATGTTTTTATGAAGAGAGTATATGGGAAAAATTTTATAGGTATGGTGAGTGGAACCATTGTAATTTTTAAAATAAAAAAGGCAATCCTACATTTTTCACATAACAATAGGCTAAAAGATTTATTATTATTGAGACATATACATTATATGGTCGAAATAGTTATATACAATATATTTTATTCAATTTATTCTATTATTTTATCCTATATCGTTTTTATATATTCTCCCTGGTAAATATATTTCTACCTTATCCATCGTAATTAGTGTTTCTTTTTTCAAATATTAATTTTGAAAAAAAATTAGATGAACTTTCTAGATAATATATATTATTATTATTTTAAAAATTAATTCCATTTTTTCAAATTCCATTTATACAAATTAGAAATATTAATAAAAAATTATTCTTCCAAACGCTGTGAGAAAGTTGGTTTTCAAAGAGAAATTTTTCAATAGTTTAGATAATTTTAATATCTAATATTATTATGAAATTAATAATAAAGAAAAAATTTAAATAATATATATATGAATTAATTTTTCATTAATACTAATATAAAGTGAATGTTATCTTTATAATTAGTTTAAATGAAAATATATTTTTAATTTAAAATTCCTATCCTTTCGCTTTTCATAAAAAGTTAATCATTTAAAAAACTTATCAAAAATAATCTATACGATAATTTTTATATGGAGATTTCATAAATATTGATAATTTTATACAATAAATATTATAATAGTTTATGAAATTATATTTTGAATATGTTAAAAAAGGGAAAAACATATTTTAAAAAATACAGTTTTTAAGAAAAAATAAGAATTGTTATTTTATCTATTATGGAAAACACATAAGATGAATATTTTTAATTTTATTTATTATATACATTTTAAGATAACATTAATTAATTCATGAAATCTCTATTGATGAGTTTATTGAGTTAAAACATGTATGTTTTCATAAATACTATTTTCTAAAAAACAATTCATTTCTTTTAAAATAGTATTTTTAATTAATTGTTAAATAAATAATTCATTTCTTATTCATATATAATCCATATACTTCTATAATATTTATAATCATATTCATACCTTATATTCCAATTTTTATTTGATAACTATTATATTTTAATATGTTAATAATATGACATGATTTTTTATACTCAATGTTCCATGTAATGAAAGTAAAACATAGTGATATGTGTAACACAAGATAAACTGTGTGTTTTTTTTACAAATTATAAACTTGATTCTTAAAATAATTCAATCTATCTAAAAAATTGAAATAATTTGTAAATGAAAACATTTAAACGTCTCTAAACATTACATTTAAACTGATTGTTCATTTAATATCACCAATTCTCATTTTTTTCTTCACAACATAATGTGGAATGGTATTATTTACCATAATTTTACAAAGGATGATGGTAATGGGAGATTTTTTAGTATATTTATTAACAAGTAGGTTATGATTCCATATTTCTGATGACACTAGACCTAAATTATTCTTTCATGGATCATTATGTAATGTAATTGATATTATTATAATATGATATTACATATATATGTATGTATGTATCATAAAGAGGGTATTTATGGTTGATATCAGATAAAGGATCAATCAACAGTTAGAAACTAACATGATAAATCATTTGTTGTATCCGTAGGAATAAAACTCTCGGTAAGTAAATATGCATGAATATTCCTTGTAATATTAGTATATGATATAAAGCTTGGTTTCAAAGCAATAAAATTATAATACATATATTATATGTAGATTTTCCTATATAAAAATTATACATATGGGTAATATCTCTGGAAATTGTTTGTGGGGACATCACTCAATCAGCACATGTTATAAGATAATGGGACATAAATTGCACATTATTTGACACTCACAAGGTACATATTTTAGAAATTCTAACAATTTATATGAACTATAAAGACATAATTGAATAATTTCAATCAATAACCTACGATAATCTTATGGAATCCTCGATTGAAAAGAAGATATTTCAAATTTATTTGGTTTCCCACTGTGATTGTTATTTCTTATAAAATTATATCTTTTAGTCAATGGATTTGAGTAGACATAACATGTTAACACAGAATGTGATGGAAATTATTGTTATTATCTAAAAACCCAATTAGATGATGAATTTTGAGAATGATATTTTAATTATTTCCTGACAGCTATAATGATATATGATCAACAACATAAACATCAGTTAGATTCATAAGACATAAAAAAGAAAGTAGTTTAAATTTTAGGAAGTTTTATATGGTACTGAATATAAAGGATAGAATATATAGCTTCCTACATGTCAAGAAGGTGGAAATAAGGATCTAGAAGAATAACTCAAATGGATAGAAATATGCATTCTATGTGGAAATAATGATTATGGGGGAATTAATTTCCATATACTTTTGTGTCTTATATGTGGGGAACATATAAATTATCTAACTCATTTTCCAAAATAAAGGGTTTGAACCTATACCAATAAATGTCATATTTTATAACCTAACATTGAATTAAAATGGTCTATGTATTTATGAATTGGGATTCATGAATTATGTTTTATAAATATTTTTTAATAATAGAATTCTGGTAATATGATTCATGACATATTTAAAGATTGTGTTAATATTATAGTTATATATATCTCCATGTTAGAATAAAATCATATTTATAGATACCATCTTTGGAATTTTGTTTAATGTTTATCATATGTTCAATATATTATAGATCAATTTTTCTTTGAGATGAAATTTTAATGTCAGTAATGGATATTCAAAAGATGATTTTTGGAATAAGGAATATTTTACACACAGGTTGAAAATGAATTACAATTTTAGAATTAAATAACTTTTCATAACACCAGTCCTATTGATAAACATAATGTTATATATAACCTTTGACGATATAGTAATTCTTTAAGTATGTTCATCATATTCTTGGGGACATTATATGATATATATAAATATATTTTTATTAAATATAAATCTTTTCACATCTAAAATGGCCACATGGCTTGAACCCAAAACTAATTGGTGATATGGTAGAAACTCCTACCACTGGCATAAATGATATGATAGTTAGTATAAATTTTATTAATGATTTTATTTATAATTATTTATTATATTTTCTAAACTCAATTCATCATCATGGATATATTAATGGGATATAATAAATATATGATTATATCTTACACCTCATGACAATTAACATGTTATGATAAAAAATATGAAATTAATGAGTTTTAATTTTCTATAGTGATTTTCCCACTAATAATATTGATCCATATTTATATAAAAATTATATATATATATATATATATATTAATCATAAAATTTTAAAGTGTATATTCCCTTGGAAAGAGTTGAATATGATCTCATAGAATATTTATGTGACAAATTGCTGATTATGACTTATCAATACATTATGAACCAGTGAATGGGAAAAAGGTTGTTGATGCATTGAATCATAATAATCATGATATATTAATCTTGATATATATTAAACAGATTCCATTTTTATAAATTTTAAAAATTATAGACCTATGATCTTTAAGGAAGGCGAGAAATAATATCATTCCCATATCCATGTTTTACCATAATTCCATGTTATAATTAAATCAGTATAGAAAGATTATGAATATATATATTAATGAATGTGATGAATTATTCTGATTTTATCCTAGATTATGATTTAATGATATAGTTTAGTAAGCATGTATTAATTTTTCCCATAAATAATTATATGGGGGAGTAATTACACCAATCTCATAATTATTCATTCTCTATTCATCATTGAGGGAAAACATATGTATAGATAATAATGTCTATTTTTGGTGATATAGTATGCAGAGATATAATTTAGATATTATATATCAGTGGTTTTCATGTCACCATGTTATGGTTTAGAGAAAAATTAGTAAGGGGTTGTTTCATCCATTACGCTTCCATTAATTTTAATAAGAAAACATCTCCATGTATTTTTTCATTATACTGTCCAAAACATTTATTGTGAACAACAAAATATGGGATGTTGTTGATCACATTATAATGTCTAAACACTTCATAAATTTAAATAATAAATAACTATAAAAAATATTTCTATGATATACATTAAAGATGAGAGAAGTTTTCTTGGATCACAACATTTTATTATATCGAATAAGGATATGAGGTTTACATTGACGTTAAAGATATGTCTTATAGAGGCCTTATATACTACGTTATGATTGAGCTTTATATATCATCTTTAGATGGATCATTATTATATGGGAATTATTGATACCCTATATTATATTTCTATATATATTTATATGGATTTCAATGGTGGCTGGGATCACCTACTTTCTCTAATTCACATTTCATATAACAACAGGTTTCACATAATCATTAAGAAGGAACCATACGAAGACGTCTATGGAAAAAATGGTATAACTCCAAAATGTTGGGATATATTATAGAAAATAAATATATTTTGTGTTGAGATATATGATTAAATTAATTTTAGATATATATGATTCAAAAAAACATAATGGTAGGTTAGATTTGATAGAAATATAATGTCTACAATCGTTGGCGTGATCGGGATTTAATGTTGGTGAGAATATGTTCATATTTTTTACTCCATTGAAAAAGGATTCTATATTAACAATGAAAATACATATAATACCTATTTATATCATACCTTTATATATTCTTAATCATGAAGGGATATTTTTTTATCTCTTGGTCCTTCCACCGATCCTGTATAATGTTCACGATATGTTGAACGTATCTATCATGAGGACGTAAAAAGAAGATCCTTTCCATTTCATAAACTGATAGTTCATAAAACATGATCATGATATTT
The DNA here is from genome assembly GCA_963277665.1 of Viscum album. Lineage (NCBI taxonomy): Eukaryota > Viridiplantae > Streptophyta > Magnoliopsida > Santalales > Viscaceae > Viscum > Viscum album. The sequence continues at coordinate 1,814,694,137 of OY728164.1, read as the reverse complement.
ACTATAATGAATATCCTATAGGTATTATATATCATATTAAGAAATTCATATGAAATAAGCCCACCCATCGGGTCACAAATTTATGGGGAAACCACCGAAATGAGAATGTTATGTTGGATCTTAAAGATATGTTGATATAGAAGTATATTCAGTTTCTTATATAAGAGTGATGCAATATTGATTGTAAAATTAATTTTATTTGGGGTATTATGAAACAAAACTATTTTTTATTTAATTATATTCTCATTAAATTTAATTTCATTGATTTTACCTGTTACACACAACACTGATTTTTATAGAACCATAATATACAATTAATATTAATACATGAAAATCACTATTAAACTGTAGATATTAAATATAGTGGAATAAATTAGAATAGACACATTTCAAATGATTTTTATATATTTTTAGGATAATGGTAACAAATATATATATATAAAATTATTTTTTAGTATATTATTTATATTCATTGATAATACCAATTTTATTCAAAAATTGTTTTCTTTTTATGTTTTGAGAAAATAATAAAATTCTCATTTTCCAATATTGGAAAATTTAAAATAATAAATTATCTACAGTATTGGAATTATAATTTAATATTTGATAATGTTGAATTTTTAGTTTTTTTCTGAAATATGATTTCTTAATGAATATTCAAAAATATTTTTTTTATTTGAATACTCCTTATCCTTAAAATAATTTGAATGAATGATATTTAAATTTTTTTTATATGAATTTTTTTTAACTATATAAAAAAAATCCAATTTATAAAATTTTAATCAATATCATAATAAATTTTTATATTAAAACGTCATTTTCATCATAAACCCACTTCTTATTAGAAAACATCAAATTTATCTCGTTTTCAGGTTAAATTTATAAATAAAAAATGAAAAATTAGGGATTTCAAATAGGAAAAATGGATTCCATATTCTTAATCAAAATAAATATAATTATAAAATAATTTAAACTTAAATTTTGGTCAAAATTAATATCTATCGAGATAAGAATTATTTTATGTTGTTATGGATAAAACAGATTTTATAAGCCGATAAAAATAAACATATATGAATGAAAATGACTATAAAACTTTTAAAAATCATATTTAATTTAAAAATATGAACCTAATAACATATAAAACTAAATAATATTCTATTTTGGTAATTTTTTCACGTGTGAAACTTTGGTAAATTCTATGTAGGTCCTCTCTCCCACTTATAAAACGGAACCCCTCTATTCTATAAATGCATCCAAAGCCGTTTGGATCATCCAATACCTACACATATTAATTCCTTATATATATAAACACAACTTTTATGCCTTGTTTTTTTATTAATCTCTCACTTAAAAGCTTTTTATGGTAATCTATGGACGTTTTCTAATAAATAGTTGTCATTAATTACCATGTTGTTTATTTAATCATTCTACCACCTACTATAAATATTATCTATGTTTCAATAAAATATAACATCAATAAACGACAAATAATTTAATATTTTTATTTGAATTGAATAATATTTATCTTTATCCTCTCCCATGAAATGCGATATGAAATCATCGACCCCATGTACGATGGACCACCACTTCTTGAATCGATGAAAAAAGATTTATGTCAACACCATTCAATGATGGATATTAGGATGGATTTAACATATTTATATGATATTTATCACAAAATTACACATGTTGAAATATAATATCACATATACCTTTTTCATTACCAATCGATGGAAATATTCTATATCTCATACGAATACATGTGGATTACTTCCCCCCAAAAGGATGTAACACATTTTTCATTTTATTTTTAGCAGGATAGAAATTTGGATATAGTTCATAGAAAATATATTATGTATATTCAATGATAATTATTAAAAAATTTGATATATATTTTTATATTTCAATTATTTTATCCTTCAATAAAATGGAAACAATGTTTATGCCTAGGTACCCAATACCATCTCTATGAAAGGTGTAAATAATTTTATATCTCCATCATTTATGGATTTCTAGAAATACATATACAATGATTATCTAATATACATATATAATATCATTACAATTTTGGGATTAATGTAATGGTGTTCAATGTGAAATGATTGAAAGTAACAAAGAAACTCATACATGAATCCCAGTAATTATTTCCCAAATTATGATTTTAATGAGGAATTATAATGAAATGTGTAAAAAAAGTCATTTCTATATCATATATGGATATATATATATATATGTATGTATGTATATTTCTACGGTTATGTTCTTATTTTTTAATAAAACTATATTCATTATTCCGGTGTTTTTTACATGTATGAATAAAGTTAAAATTTCATTTATGGTATTTTTTCCCAGTTTTATTTATATGAGACACATTCCATATTCCCCACTAATCATAATGTATTTTCCCAATTTTGTTTTGATTATATTCATCTATACAGATTCATTAATCCAAATATATTACTAAAAAATATAATGATGAAAAATATTGTTACCCAAGTTGAAAATGTATTTATTTTAAGGTATTTTCATTAGGAAAACATTACATCTCAAAAAATAATCACACAATACCATGGATGTATGGTTTAGTGTATTTGAGAACTAGATCCATAAAAAATTTATTTCATAGAATGTGTGAACATTCAATCAAATTTTTTCCACATTATACAACCTTTAATGCTTCTTATATGTCATTCTAATATTGATAACCTAGGTAAATGGAAACACAAAAAGCTGTTTAGCCCAAATTCTTAGTAAGGGATAACGTAAGTGATAACAATCAATGATAATAAGATAAAATATGATGATAATATGTGTATAACCATGATATATAAGTCACTTGTTCTCTGTAGATTCCAGATAACAAAATGTTCCTTCTTGGCCTATTACATTTATTGTTTTGTTTGTTAGGGGTTGTTGGGTGTAACTCCAACACATCGTTAATATTCCCCTCTTATGGTCACATATTTTTTTATGCAGTAGGTAAGATATTCAAAAATGTGGTTAGAATAGTCAATTGTTTGTTTGTACTATAGTGATATTTTTAATGTGGTTGGTAGGAATAATTAGTTGTCTTCTCAAGTAGTAGTGTGATTGTTCATGCAGACAATATACACTTTTAGATGTTTTCTTTTATAATTTTTTGGCTTGTATTGTGTTCATTTGTCCGGATTATCTCTATGTTAATTTAGTAGAGATTTAGGTTATGTGATCAGTTATCACAGTCAGTTGTTTTTTTCCTATTTGTAGTTTTATTTACTATGTATCTGGATCAACCATATGAAATAGATACATAAATTCATAAGATATGCAAATCATATATGTGTCTGTATCAACTAAGTTAATCGAATATGTGGATATAATGGCTATGTAAATCATTAACCTGGATTCATTGATAATATAAATTTTTTACGTAAATGTGTTATGTGAGTGATCATACTCATGAATGGGATATGTGGATGAATGAGCTATGTAGAGGATTCTTCATTGTGAAAACAGTTACATGGATCTTTTGGATTTGTGGTGAATTTTCTACGTGGAGTTGGGAACATGTAATTTCTCATTAGTTACATAAAAAATACCATTTAGGTTATTCATTTCACATGAAAGGTTTATTTTTTAAATTGCAATAAAATTGATACATTATTATCATAGATGAGTCTTCTAATGAGTCCTTATATATTAGATTTAATGAAATACACATTTACTATTATATAATTCTTTTTCAATATAAAATAACTATCATTTCAGAAATAGAAAAGTATGAAAAGTATGATCTTTTATATCATTTATTATTTCCATTATTATCTTGTTAATAGTGGTCTTAAATACCATCAAATAGATTCATGGATCCCTTTTTTCATTTGCATGAATTTCACCGAACACTGATACCATCCCATTCTAAACATATTTTTTAATTGTAGCAAATTAAGCGAGGTTAGTGGATGATGTCGAGAGATGGTTGCTTTTATATAACACATAGGATGGGAATTTCAATCGGTATATATATTTATATTTATATTTCTTTTTATTTCAATAAACATGTCAATCGTATGGATCAAAATTTTCTAACCCCCGCATATTTGCACATGGGCGTCCTTACCAAAATCTCATTGATGAGGAAGGATCGACGAATACCTTATCATTAAATCCCTCTATTGTATAAATTTATATATATAAATTATTTGTTGGATGATTATATATTTGTTCACAAGGTTATATACAAGTTGTATTTGGGAGGGAAGTGATATGATCATGAAAGGGGCCTAATAATGGAGGTGGTATTCTATGGTATGAGTAGGACATGAATTTGTTTCATTCTTGATCATGATACCCTAATTCTATGTTTTTGGAAGTGGTTGTGATTTGATGACCTATATTTTTCTGTTCACAATGATATGATACCATTACTTGGGTTGGTGGTATATGTTATTTAGAAGAAATGGGAGAAGAGGATCAAAAAACATTATAACAAGAGAATATAAAATGACTATGAATATTTTGTGAGTTACCCTTTACCAATATTCATTTTATTATTTTATTATACATGAATTGAAAAATTTGGTGGCCATTCCAAGGTGTGGTGAGGATTGATTAGTGGGAATTTTGAGGTTTGTTTTGATATTTTGTTTTCTCATGGGGGAATTAGTATGATTCTTTCACATATAAAATAGAGACTTTGATATTCCTATTGAGTATAAATATATATTCACCCAACGAATAAAAAAACGATTTCAGAATTCCATGGGTATTTTTTGGGTTGTGATAGACATTACTAGCACGAAACTTATGATTGTTGTTATGTTACTACATTATCATTCATTTTGGGTATTTAATTTGGAGATATTTTCCTGTATCAGTTGTATTTATATATTCATTATGGGTGAGTTTATTTTTTCATTTATATTATGTAAACGGATTTTTTTGGGGGTAGTCATTCTATCTCTATATAATATATATTTAAATTCCTCCCATTTCATTATATATCAATCCCCTTAGTGATTATCCCCATCCTAGGGCCTACTAGTGCATAGACTCATCAGATATTATCTATCTCCTTTCATTTTTGTATCTTTTGTGGGAGTGGTCATTAAATAGTAGAATCATGTTTGATGGTTGAAAGAGATAATGGGGATTTTATTTAGTAAAATTAAGGATTGTGTGGGTTTCTATCGAAACAGTTCATGGTGACCTTGGTTTTTGAAATAGTCCAAGGAGACCAGCTGGTACTTTTCATTTTAGGGTTACCCAACATACAATGCATGTACTCTGAGATTATTTTATGACAAGATGAGGGGGTCATATTTTTTGGTAGATACCAATTAGAGGTACATGAATCATGTGTTGTTTAAATTGGTGGTTTTGGTTATGTAAATTTTCAAATAAGTAAAAAAATCATAAAACCATCACAATACTGATCTTAGAAAATCCATGATTCCCTTTTTACCTATGAAATGTGGTTATTATTGATACATGATTAATTTTTAGAGGTTTATTAGGATAATCCAATTTATTTATAAGAGGATGATCTGGTTTTGATGGATGATTAATTACAGTGGTTGTTGTGTGATTGTCAATGGTATCCATTTATGAAGTTTGAGATTAGTGTTTCAAATGTGGGGATAAATAGATAAATGAAGGATATCAAGATATATTTCACTTTGATCTATCCCATGGGGGGTACTATGTCCCTTTTGGTTCTATTGAAACATTAGTTCATAAATGTTTGTGGTGGAAACCCATTCTCAGTGAACAAAATGATGAATATATTTTGTGGTTTGACAATGAGAACACATTCCATGTAGTTTTCCTTCAACAACCATCAAGGTATTGATTTTCCATGAGAATAATTCTATTTATCATGGTAGAATTTCAGTGTGGTAGATGAGGATAATTATTAAATACTTCTTTCATTTTTATTGGTCTTTTTCCAAACATGGATTATCAAATGATATGTGTTATGTAGGAATTCGTCCTTCAATCTACTATATTTTCAATCATTTTACATTTCCATGTTATCTAGAGGATTTGAAGAATTTAAAGGTTATTGGGATGATTCACTCATTAGGATTTTTTCCATGTTAGGGGAATGAATATGGTTATGTGAGGTATAGATTTGTCTGTGGAAGGTTTGAGGATCAAGGGACATCATGTTTATGAAAAGTTGGCATTTAACCATAGAAAATTCCATTCTAAACTTCTAGGTCTAGAGGTTTATATGCACTTAATAAGGACTTCTGGATATTTTTTTTATTTGTGGGTTTCATTTTAATTACTAGAAACCATTCCATATAGTTCTTTGTTCTAATTTATATGGAGGGTCAAATCATCAGTTCCATAATTTTCAACAGTTCCCACTGAAACCATTTCTATAGTATGGGAAAAAATATTTTGCTCCATTATGAGGATAGAGTAGGTAATTGTATCAAAACCATGTGATTTTCATGTTATGGTACCTCGTTTCAAGAGTATTAATTTTATTATTAATTGTTATATAGGTAGAGACGATGGAGTTGGTAAGTTAGACACAATTTATTCAGTAGATCCATGGGGGACATGTTTTTTAAAATTAAACTCAGTTTTCATTATACACTATTTTTCTCTTTTTGAAACATGAGCTTCAAAAACCTTTTTTCTTATAATATAGTATACGATTAGAGACTATATGTTTGGAAGATTAACATGTTTTTGGTGTGGACTATACCAGTCAAAGGCCAAACCAGCATGACCTGTTTATTCTGGGGTGTATACTGATGATGGGGAAATATAAATCACAAGGGTATATAATATTTCATTATATTTAGTTTTATGATTTCATAATTGGTATATAATTGTTCTATATTATGTATAATATTATGAAATACATCTATGGGATAGTAATGTTCAAGGATATGGATGGAATGAATTAGGTTTTCAGTGGGGATCAAGGTTGTTCAGATTGTAGTTGTTGAGTGGTAACCCTTATTTCTGTGATGGATGATTTTTAAATGGAATTAGTGGATGTTGGTATTGTAGAGTCTTCATGGGACATTTTTGATTTTATGGATGTTTTTTATGGTGAGATTTTTATGATTCTACCTTGAAGTGATGTTGATTTTGATATAGGATTATAGCATATTGCTTATTTAATTGTGAGTAATCCTTATCGGATAGACCCTTCTGAGTTCTGAGAGTTGAGTATTCAATGAAATGATAATATAAAAAAGTTTTTTTTTCAACCTAATGATTTAGTGTGTGGTGCACTAGTGTTGTTTTCCAACTAGGATAATGGTACTCAGAGATTGTGTATATTCTATCTAGATTTGATTGAAAAAATACCAAGAATATCTATCAAATTTTAAGGATCAATGATCTTTTTGAATATTTGAGCGAAAATATTTTGTTATATATGATTGATATGATATCTTGGATTCACCAGTTGAGGGAGAAGGATTGTGATATTTTGAATACTGCAATCAATTGCAAGTGTGGTAAATTCATGGTTGTGGTCATGTAATTTATGTGCCATGAATGCACCAGTTGTGTTTGTGGAGCTCAAAATTGCCATATTCTGTTAAATGTAGTACTAGATTTTTTCTTGTTCAAGGATGATATATTGAACTACTAGAAGTCAAAAGTATAAAAATATGATCAACTCAGCTAATTGTTTCAATTTATTCATCACCACCATCTTCAGGAATGTTATACATTTGTCTGAATTGGACATTAGAGGTTCATTTCCATAGGAATGTGGTGTCTCAATAGGGTGTTGATTTAGATCCATTGATGTTCAAGGAAGTTGTTTCATGGTATGACCCCTAAAAAACATAATAGGAATGATCAA